>CM042849.1:49942016-50561016 GCA_023653725.1 Bungarus multicinctus | reverse complement strand
GCAGCTTCACATAAATGTTGAACAAGAGAGGGGAGAGGACCAACCCGAAGCACCCCACAAATGAGGGGCCTAGGGGTGGACCTCTCCCCCCTGTTAACACAAATTGCAAGCGGTCAGGGAGGAAGGAGGAGAACCAAGACGGTATCTCCAATTCCCAACCTCTCCAGCTGCTGCAACAAGATACTATGGTCGATAGTATCAAAAGCCGCCGAGAGATCTAATAGGACCAGGACAGAGGAATAACCTCTGTCACGGGCCCTCCAGAGATCATTAACCAATGTGACCAATGCTGTTTCAGTACTGTGCCTGGGCCTGAAGCCCGATTGGAAGGGATCTAAATACGTCGTTTCCTCCAGGTACTGAGGGAGCTGAAACGCCACCACACTCTCCACAACCTTCGCCACAAAGGAGAGGCTGGAGACTGGACGATAGTTATTCAAAAGCGCTGGGTCCAGGGCAGGCTTCTTGAGGAGAGGCCGCACCACCGCCGTTTTCAGGGCAGTAGGGAACGACCCCTCCCGCAACGAAGCGTTGATAATCCCCTGGAGTCAGCCACGTGTCACCTCACTGGAGGTAGAAACCAACCAGGAGGGACACAGGTCCAACAAACATGGGTTGGTGTTCAGCCGCCCCAGCAACCTGTCCACGCCCTTGGCAGTCACAGGATCGAACTCCTCCCAGATAACCATCTCAAGACTTGCCCCGGCCATCTCCCCCAGGACCACCCAGCTGGAGTCCAGCTCGCCCCGAATCTGAGTGATTTTATCATGCAGAAATCGGGAAAACTCCTCTGCCCTGCCCTGCAAGAGGTCTTCCCGCTCTCGGCTCAAGCAGGGAGCGGATCACTCTAAACAGGTTGGCAGGCCGATTTTCTGCTGACGCAATAAGGGCGGAGAAGTGCGAACGCTTCGCCGCCTCTATTGCCACTAGGTAGGTCCTAATATAGGACCTCACCTGTGTCCGGTCAGATTCGGTGCGACTGGCCCTCCAGACGTCTTTTCCGGCACTTCATCTCCCTCAGCTCCTCCGTAAACCACGGAGCTGGATGGGATCTGTGCCGAGTCAGTGGTCGCAAAGGCACAACTCGGTCCAGAGCCTCAGCGGCCAACCTATCCCAGGTGGCCACTAAGTCTTCAACTGAGCTGTGAGCCAGAGTCTCAGGAAATGGCCCAAGCTCCATCTGGAACCGTTCAGGATCCATCAGGCGCCTGGGATGGAACCATCTCCTCGGTTCCGCCTCCCTGCGGTGGGGGGTGGCGGCACAGAAGTCAAGCCTAAGAAGAGAATGATCGGACCATGACAAGGGTTTTATAACTATATCCCCAAAGCTATGATCATTCAACCACTGGGCAGAGACAAAAATCAAGTCCAGTGTGTGTCCCCCAATGTGAGTGGGGCCAGAAACTAATTGGGTCAGGTCCATGGCCGCCATGGAAGCCATGAACTCCCGAGCCACCCCCGAGGTCTCACCGAAGGCAGGTTGAAATCCCCCATGACTAAAAGCCTGGGGGTCTCAACCGCCAGCCTGGCTATCACCTCAAGGAGCCCGGGCAGGGCCAATGATACGTGGCAGGGAGCCAGGTACGTTATCAAAAGGCCCATCTGAACCTGAAAAAATTAAAACATTAATTTTTAGTAGTGGAAACAAAATTTTTAATAGCAGAAAAGATCTGCAAGAAATTGAAAGCCCCTACATTATAAGATAATTTGCTTTATGATTCAAGTTCATATTTTTATTAATGGCTACTGAATCCCATCATTTTTAGATTTTTTCATTACATTTTGACATTTTCAAAGCCAAAATATTGGCATAATTAACGAACTATAGTCATGTGAAAAAGAAATTACACCCTCTTTGAGTTCTATGGTTTTTTATGTCAGGACCTAGTAAAAATAATCTGGTCCTTAGTAGTTTTTAAATGTAGATAAATACAACCTTAGGTGAACAATAACCAGGAGGGATTTGATTTAAATCATGGTTTAAATCAATTCATTTTAAATCATAATTTTTAACGAATAACTGTCATCTCTGCTGTGAAATTGTGGGAATGCATCAATGCAATGCATATTACTTGCAGAGCTTGGATTCACTGAATGAGTTTACAAAAAATATAAATATTGCAGAATACAGTATATAGCCTCATAGCAATAGCACTAAGCTCCATTTCATGCTGAATAAACTACATTCTTAATGTAACTTAAATAGAAAACTATCTTTAGATAGACTTTTACTCCAAAAGCATTTTATTAAAATACATTTGATAAAAATTAAAAAAATTAAATTTAAAAAAAAAACTAACTTTTTTTATCCAATTTTTTATCTACCCTGGCAAACAACGTAAGATGTATTATACCAGTCATCAGTTATCATTACACCATGAAACTCAAAGAGGGTGTCCTTTCTTTTTCACATGATTGTTCATAGTAATTTTTCACTTGATATATATTTTAAAGCATATACAATACATTTTGATTTTAATTGCCTTTTCTGCCTTGTTACCTTACCCTTGCCACAGAAGCTCATCATTAGCAAGATCCTGCCACACACATGAAGCCAGACAGAGATCTGTTGCATTCAGGTATGACAAAATGGTAAAACTAAGTTCAGGAGGTAACATTTCTAGGTTGATGAATCCTTCTTGTTCTTTTGACTTCCGAGTTTTCAACAAGTGGTAAATGTCAATTCCTCCTTGGGCATGTTTCCGGTGATTAGTATTTGAAACATTGTTAACAGTCATCCTTCTACCATTCTCCCTGGAAAGACAGCTTTGTCCTCCGTATTCCTGTTGTAACTGCTGGTTTCTTGCCACTCTCCACAACCCTTGACCCATCTGCAAGCCTGTAAGTTGTAAACAAAAGGGAAAAAAACCATACAAATTACTTCATTAAAAAGAATAACAGGATTTGTTAATCATAACTGTAAAAAAGTTTATAGATATACATTTAATTATACTGAATTCTATTGAACATATATTAATGTACAGGATTTGGTGATTCTATGAAAAATATCATAAAGCTAGAGAAATATGAAATTAACAAATTTAATATTTTATATATAGCTATGATCAACTGCAAATATTAAAGATTAAGAAAAAACAAAACATTTCATAATATTAATTAAATGTAAACTAGTGTTTTAAAAAGATGATTCACTATTTCCTAAACAACTTGAAATGATTCATAAGACATCGTCAAAATCCACTAGAAGTGCATTTTGGATTCAATCAATTTCCTCGGTAAAACAATTCTTCTATTCATGAACTAGGAGGAAATGTTGCTGGGTTTCTCTTTCCAGTACAGATTCAGCTGTAAAAATAATTCAGATAAATATTTGGGATATAGGTTCATAAAGAATGTGAGATTCTAAGTGAAAAGATCCCATGAAACTAGACAGTGTCTATGGGAATCTGGATGAGGCAAAACAAAACCAGATAAATTTCTATCAAGATGGAATCATTAGCAAATGTTTGGAGACTTCAATAATAGCAGTGCTAGTAGTTACTCACTACAAAGGTCGGAATCTATGATTTCTGGAACTTATTTATTGGCTCTTGTTGTTTTTCCTTAGCTTTAACCAACATATCAGTTCCTGATCCACCTAGGCATGGATGCCCTGATGTCTGTAACCCATGCCCTACTCTCCACCCAAATGGATTACTGTAATAAGCTCTATGTGGGGCTTTTGTTTTAACCAATTTAGAAATTAAGAATAGCAAGACTTTTAGAAGAGTAATCTTACCTGGATAGAATTACAGCTATGTTAAAATAACTGTATTGGCTACCGGTAGGTTTCTGAGCCCAATTCAACATACTGGTCATTACTGTTAAAGATATACATAGCACAGCACTAGGATATATCAGGCAAAACTATGCCAGACTCAATTGTTTGAACATCTACAGGAGAAGTGGCAGGTAAATAGGCTATGAGCCATATGGTAGCTCTTATTGTGTAGAAAAGTATCACCCCCCCCCCCCCCAAGAAGAACAGGTGGATCTCAGCATAACGTTTCAAACATTTTAAAGTACTTTTATTCCAACGAGCCTTCATCTCTAATGAAAGTTGTGGACACTTATCTTGAATTTTATCTTTGATTTTTGAGGGTTTTATTGCATTGCTTTTCTGCTGCTTTTTTATTTTATTTTTATTATATTCTGACAATATATGTATTGGAGAAAAAAATGAAAATATTTAAGTTATTGTACCTACCTTTTTCTTCAATTCATCTTGTTTAGTCCTGACATAACTTTACACACTTTATTTCAGAAACAATTACTTATCTATAAATCTGCATCTATATAGTCACTTTCTGTGGGGTGGGCAGCCACATGGATTTAATTAAATACATTATCAACATATGAAACATAAAAAATTTATCGAACAATTTCATGTTAGATTTCCTTTTAATTTTTTAAAAAGTCATAGCAGTTCCTTGTTATAAAAATACTGTACTACGAGATCTACAATATGCCAAGAGTATATATTCCTTGCAAGGATATCTAAGGTGTGAAGGTCATTTCAGATGCCCAGTTAAGCAAACAGGTCCTTGTACTGTGGACAGCAGAGATATAAGAAGATGTCAGAGGCAGATGATCACTTTCATCACATTCATAAAGACATCAACTCATATTGTGTAAAAGAATGCAATATTAAATGACTCTTATATTTTTACAAAGAAAACTATGACTAAAAATTACAAAATGATTCATGATATAATGCTGGATGATAAGTCTCTCAGGTCAGATAACATTCAATTTACTACTGAGTACTAATTAGTGTTTATATTCAGTACTAATAGTGTTTATGACATGGCTAGATTTAAGCCTTTGAGATGTCTAGTTACTGATGTTGCCATCAGGAAAAGAAAAGCCAAAGCTCCAAAGACAGAATTACAGAAGGAACACAGAAAGCAGTGATGGGATTCAAATAATTTAACAACTGGCTTGCCCAGGGTCAGGTTGGCCATTGTGGAAAGCGTGGCCCATCCCCATCCTCTGGCTCCGCCGCATATGCAGGACAAGCTTCCCGCAACAGTGTCAATCTGTGCAGCGAAACAGGTTTCTGGGATTAAAAAAAAGTTCAATCAATTCCAACTTTGCGAGATTTTTTTTTTTTTGTGAGAAGTTGAATTGATTGATTGAACCTTTGTTTTTTAGTCCCACAAACTCTTCTTTCCCTACACATGACAGCGAGCAATGCGACGAAGAAACGCGGTGGATTAGAAATCAGGTAGGCAAAGAAATGCTTGAGGGAAGCAAGGGTATCTGATCGTCAGGCGCTGAAACAGGCCCATCCTCTCTAGCAGTTGCCTAGGCCCACAGGAGGGAAAGCCAGCACTTAAATGCAACGGCATTCCAGCTCTGGCCAGGAAGGGGCAGCTGGCATGGACGCTGCAGGCTGGATGCTCACTTGCGTCAGCACCCTCCCTGACCCTCTGGTGCTTTGGCCATGGGTTGTTGCCTTCTTCACAGGCCCTGCCCTGCCGCCTACTGTAAAGTAAGACAGTTTTCACCGGACTGATGTGATTAAAGGTTTCCATCAGTCCTGTCTTGGACTTTTGGGGAAGGGTTTTTTCTCTTCCTGGAAGGAAGTTGAACAAAAACAGACATGTTCCGAAAAACAAAGATTTTCTGGAACACGTCTAACCTGTTCACCAAACTCAACAAAAAAATTAACTACTGGTTATACTGAACTGGTGTGAAACAGCTGAATCCCACTACCGATAAGAAGCATGTGCTCATGAAAGCTCAGCACAATGAAAGATGAAATGAAATGACTACCATCAGAACAATCAGTGAATTGAGATGGACTAGGATGGGACATCTTCATTTAGAATATCAGACTGTTTATTACTCAGGACATGAAAAACAAAGAAATGATGTTGCTTTTATAATGGCATAGCAATAACAATACTTGGCTACAATATAATCAATAACCAAATAGACATTCAAGATTATGTTCCAAGCACTGATGCAGAAGAAGAGGAGGTTGATGGGTTTTATGATCAAATCCAATTTGAAAATGACAAAACATGCAAGTAAGTGATGCTTGTGATTGAAGACTGGAAGGTCAAAGTTGTAAACATGAAAAACTAAAAAGTAGTTGCATTGTATAGCAGGAAACTGATTTATAAATTTCTGCACTCCAATAATTGATCTTTTAAAAAAATGATTTTATTAAAAATTTTATAAAACACATAAAAACTAATGCAAACAAAAAAAGGAGCAGTAAAGAAAAAAGAAAGGTGCAGAAAGAACAAAAAAGTAGGAAGAAGCTTCTAATTTCTTTGTAGCAAATATAAATATAATTACAAAATTGTTACTCTATAATTACAAAAAATCTCACTTTCTCATTTTTTCTATTCATCAACACCAAAAATTATAAGAGAGCGAGAGCGAGCGAGAGAGAGAAAGAAGGAGGAGGAGGAAAAGGAGAAAGCGAACGACAAACAGCAAAGAGGAGACAAGCCAAGGCTAAGAAAGACAAATTCTCAGAAAGAAACTTAGCAAATTGTTTTGGAGGCTATTAGAAGAAGCAAGAAACAGTATTACAAAAACATCTGTGAAGAAATTAAACATGAAAACAGACAAGGAAAAACAAGGAAGGTCTTTCAAACAATCTCTGAATTCAGAAAGAAGTTTAAACCTTGAATTGGTATGCTAAAGCAGCGGTCGCCAACCAGTGGGTCGCAAGAAAATTTTGGTGGGCCGCAGCATGCTGAGGCGGGGCAATCTTGCAGTCTCCCATGTCATGGCTGCTGCATCCTGCCTCAGCGCATCGAGGAGGTTGAGCAGCAGTGGGAAGAGTGTGGATTTCCTCAGCCGCAGGAAACAGCTGCCCTCAGTTGAAGATGTTGCGAGGGGGAGGCTCGACCCCCTCTTCCTTCTCGCAGAAGTGCTCACATGCTCAGTGGGAAGGCTTGTTGGGGGCCAGAGGGGCGTTTCTGTCGAGGAGGAAGAGAAGCTTCTGGGGGGGGGAGGCAAGCCTTCCCCTTGCAACATATTCCTTTGAGGGCATTGCTGGCAGCTGCTCAACCTTCTCATACGCAGAGGTGACACCAATTCAGAGAATCCTTTCCCCTCACCCCCATCCCTTCACAGGCCAGGCCTATGCCACAATCTCCTGCGTGTATGAGTACATCCACCGCCAGTATCACCTGTTGCCCCACCTTCCCAATAGCCACCTGGTCTTTAGCACGTGGCTGGTCAGCCCAAAGTGGAGGTTGCCCACTGTGCTGAACCGGCATGCCCGCGCCCATTCCCGCCGCTCTTCCCAGTAGGGAAAGCGACCCCTCTCAGCTTGGGCTCTGAATTTGTGACTGGTATGTCTTAACTGCACCGGGATGACTTCGCCTCACCCGTGGGACCACCAAGGAGCAGCTGCCAGCTCCTTTCTCCACACGCCAAGTCTTACCAGAGGAAAGAGAGCAGCTGGGGTATCAGTATAGATGCTCGGTTAATGTGTAATTGCCCTACATGGAGAAGGAGGTGCTGGAGGAGGAGGAGGAGGCAGTAGTGGAGAAGCAAGCCAGGTGTTAAAGACCCAGGGTGGGGGGGGGAGGCTTCCAGCCCAGCCTTCTCTCCCCAACTCCAGGCAGCCACACCTGGCAAAGGAGGAAGAGGTTTCCTCTGACTTGGGGGAGATATGAAATGACAGACCAGATTTGAGGGGGGGGGCCTCTGCTTTTCTTGCTATATATATATTTTGTTACAATTAAATAAGCATTATACACACACACACACACACACACACACACACACACACACACACATACATATACATACATACATTTATATTTAATATAAAAATAAAAATTTTATATTAAATATATTATCTTTTTTTTAAAAAATCATATTAGTTGTCCTCCGGATTTAAAAGTATGAGTTTGGTGGTCCCTGAAGTCCAAAAGGTTGGTGACCCCTGTGCTAAAGTAAGCACAGATAGTAATCAACTCAAAGGAGATAAAAGGAAAATCAAAGAAGTAAACTGAAACACTATGAATAGAGATGTCAGCTTTCAGGATAATTTATAAGATATTCTTTACTTACAAGCACTTTTAGTACCAGAAGATGAAGTTAGATCAGCAGTCCAGTCATTACCAAAATTATTGAGAAACAGCATGAGGAATCGGACTTCAACAGCTAAAAATAGCATTCATGAGACAGAAAATAAGCCTTTGCCTTTCAATATTTTTCATGTTTCACAATTTGTGAATTTTATAACATCTATTCTCGTGCAGAGTGTATAGTGCAGAAATAATCTTTGTTCAGGAAAGAGTGGATCCATATGTTAATGAAATTATGACAAACAAATTTCATGATTGCTAATATACTTTGCATGTATCTCAAGTGCTAAGTGAACGAAGAAGTAGGTTTTCACTATGGTCACAGAAAACGTTTTGAATGGAAAACGGTCCTTTTAGAGTATGTAATGATATGTTTTATTTAAAATGTTGTTTTAATCATTTTGAAATGTTTTGAAGCTTGAAACATTCCAAAATGGTTCAAATAGAAAATTTTCAACATGAAACGATTGTTTTATATTTGAAACAGTATATATTAAAGCTATGCCTGGAGGCTGTGCGGGGTTGGATAGGGCGGAACAGGCTTCAGCTCAACCCAGCTAAGACCGAGTGGCTGTGCTTCCCGGCACCCCGATACAGCCAGCTAGTTCCTTCACTGGCTGTGTGTGTGTGGGGGAGGAATTCTTGCCCCCACAGAGATGGTGCGCAATCTGGGTGTCCTCCTGGACGTACGGCTGTCGTTAGAAGACCATATAGTGGCCGTCGCCAGGGGGGCTTTTTGTCAGGTCCATAGGATCTATCAGTTGCGGCCCTTTCTGGATTGGGATGCGCTTTGCATGGTCACATCCGCCCTCGTTATCTCCCGCCTAGACTATGCCAATGCTCTCTACATGGGGCTCCCCTTGAAGAGCACCCAAAGGCTCCAACTGATGCAGAATGTGGCCATGCGGGTGGTTTTGGGGGCTTCTCGGAGTTCCCATATTACGCCACTCTTACGTGAGCTGCATTGGCTCCTGGTGGTCTTTCGGGTGCGTTTCAAGGTGTTAGTTACCATCTTTAAAGCACTCCATGCTTGGGACCTGGGTATCTACGGGACCGCCTACTGCTACCATCGATCTCCCATCGGCCAGTGCATTCCCATAGAGCGGGTCTCCTCGGGGTGCCACTGGCTGGATGGCTGGTGACCCCGAGGATGCGGGCCTTCTCGTTGGGGGCACCCTCCCTCTGGAACGAACTACCCCCAGAGATGAGGACCATCCCTGACCTTTTGACCTTCCGGTGCATGTTGAAAAGTCACCTATTTCATCAAGCCAATCTGGCCTAGGGTTTTTATAGGGTTTTAATTGGTTTTAGTTTTTTAAATCCTACTTTGATTTTTATCTGTCAGCCACGATATTTAATCTTTTAATTGTTTTTAAATATTGTATTGTTACTGCATTTTTAATTTGGCTGTACACTGCCCCGAGTCCCGCAGAGAGGAGGCGGTATATAAATCTAATAATAAATAAAATAAAATAAATAAATGACTATTTATCCATACATTAAAATAGAGAGAATACTGCTGCAGAACAACACATTTCTATCTATAATAAATATAGGTCTACAATATAGAAGTAACATTTACAAGTACTTTGAAGCATTAGAAAAAATGTTGGAAAATTTGAAATGTACTTTACAGATCTATTATAAATCATATCATTTTGCATCTATATTTAGTGTGAATATAAGTTGATTTCTTCAGTTTCAGGAAACAAATAGAAAAGATATCTTCTCAGTTTATTCTGATTTTCTTTTGCAGATTGTTATATTTTACTGTGAGCCCAGAGACAAAACTCAATTCCAAAATTTCATCCCATTCATGTTAGATTAAAATAGTAATATGTAGACCTACATTTTTTTATTTTGCCTATTACTGCAAAAGAAACATATATGTACAACTACGGTATGTACCAAAAAAGCAACTCTGATCATTTATCCATTAATCCATTTTTTTCCCATATACACAACTTTTGGACAGATGTAGGAAGCTGGCAGTAGCAAAAAAAAGTGTTTCATATGTCCATGTGTGGATCCCTGAAAGGCAATGCTTTCCAAAAAAAAATTTGGGCCCAGAAGAAGGGGTGAATCAGTACATATTATGAAATACAAAGCTTTGAAAGTTACTTATAAACAGGATTGATTTCCTAGCAAATTCATACCGAATTGCCTGAATGATCAAATTGCATCAACACTAAAAACTAAAGCAGTGTATATTAGGGTGTAAGTTCTTACTTTAATAATTTAATTTAAATATCTTAATTAAAAAGATACCATAAATTGTGATTGACTTAACTATTCTAAGAAAATAGAACCATTTCCAGTTAAATATTTACTAAAACTTAAAAAAAAAACTTTTGTTTGCTTTAAAATCAAGAACTGAGATACCCAACTGCCTTTAAAAAAATTCTGCTAGGGAATAAGAGTGCAATTAAAAACTGTCCTCCTTGAAATCTAAATCAGTCACCTTGTATATTAGGCAGTTAGGCATCACATTTTAACAACAATGTGTATTTATAAAAGTGATTACGAAATTTCCTTATTTTACTGAATCTTGTATAGATAGAAAAGCTTATATAGTTCCTAACTTCAAACCACTGATCCACTCCAATGTGCAACATATATACATTTAGAGAATTGTTATGGTAACGTAACAGTTGGAAAAATCTATTATGGTAAACGTATTATTTCATTATTGTAAAAGCATCATTACTTCAGAGAAAAATTATTTCAGGAAAAAATAAAAAACTACATAACTTAGCTTACAAGTTATCTGAGAAACATTTATAAGTTAGGTAGATGTGGATAGTTGAGATTTTGCAATAAAGTTGGCATCCTTATTTCAAACATTTCTTATCAAATAGCCAAAAACATTATAAATATGGGGACTCTATATTTTAGACAACTAACAAGCAAAGTGCAGCTGGGTTATACTACATATCTAAAAAGAAACAGATTCCACAGTAGCATCAACAGCATTTTAATTTTAATTTAATACATTAATTTGTATTAATTTAATACTTAGTTACTATGCAGCTTTATTTTGTATAAACACATTCATGAGCACTAGCGGTAGCCACGCCTTGCAAAATTGGTGCTGAACTATTGAAATTAAATAGTCATCAGCATATTAACTTACTATCATTGAAAGGGAAGCAACATTGAAACGAACATAGTTTATCTTTCTTCAGTTGAAGATGCCAAAGTACATATAAGATTATCCAGGTGTGAAAGAACAACATAAAAAATCCTTGTCTTTTTTATTCTATCTGCAAGATCATTATATGCAAAATATAATGGTTTGAGAGAGTATCGCTAAGGGTTATATTTCAGACGAAGCCCCAATAATATAGGTTCTAATAGTAAGCTGAACTTTCTCTGAACACCCATACTAATGGGTAGTGAAGTCAGATAATTGGCAGAAACAATAAGCTAAGCAGCTATAGATATGAGTATATAAACAATTTTAAAACCAAGCTATAAATATGATTAAAGAACATGCAAGTTCTTCCTATTGGAAAGAAGAAGGGAACTATATTTTATTTAATAAAAATAATTAAATTTATATCCTGTTTGTTATTCAGGAACAATACTTCTTGTTTCTAAAAACAACCCTGTCCTGTAGACTTTGGAGACAGAATAGCTGGTCTAAAGTCATCAAGTAATATTCATGAACTCAGTCCAACATCTTAACCAAACATTTTTCTAACTATTTAAATTCATATATCTCTTATTCCTAAATGCACAATTTCAGAGAACAAAGGCAGTACACAAAAGGCAAGAGAAATATTTTGTGTTTATACTATGCCAGCTACCTACCATAATAGAAAAACAATACTGGTAGAAATTTTTCATCAGTTTTCTCATATATTTTTCATTCAGAATTATTATTTAAAAAAATCTATGTTGTGTATATTTTATACTGCAGTATTTAATTCTCCAAGATTGATTTTATGAATGATCAGTAATGCCAGAAAAAGATAACTTATTTGGTCTTAAAATTGTGATGATGAAATTATTAATGGGATTCACAAAAGTACACCATTACAGAAGTGTATGAGTCTCAAAGTAATCTTGATATACAGTATTAAAAAGCTAGAAATCCTATTTGTAATAAAAGGATATTGCCTTTTGCCTACACTCTTAGAATTCTTTCAAAAACTTTTGCTAGAGTGCCCCTTCAAAGACTTTTGAAGCATTTTGCTTTAAAAAATTTCAAAAGCAAATTTTAAATGTCTGGAAGTAATTAATAAAATGGCCTATAACTAAAATAAAAAGCAAAGCAAATTACCAGCATGAAATAAAAGCAAACTTAACTAAATGTTGCTTATTCCAACTTCACTGTCTCTATTGCTATTCCTTTCTATCCTTGCAAGCCAGTCTTGCTTTGAACATATTCATACACTGATTTATATATTTTTTTCTTTTTAATCACCGTTTCCAAACATGCATCTGTTTTTCTTTCACTTTCACCCATTTTACTTCTCATCCTTTATGCCCCTTACGTTCCAGGTTGCAATTGCCATGGTCCACACAGAATAGATGAATGACATACATCAGTGAAAACTGTAATTTGGAAACCACTTTAAAAGCCAACATCTCACAATTAGGAAATGTAGCCTGTCAGAGCACTGACACACTCATACTAGCGCTCATACTCATAACAGCATCTTGCACCTGTTTACAAAAGCTTTAATTTCCTGCAGGAGTGGAAGAAAAAGAAACAGACAGTGCCACCTTTAGTTGAGGAATATGATCTAGCCGAGGTCGGCGGTAACAAAAAGCCAGGCGGGAGGGTCACCTCCCGCCTGGATATTGACCCACATTACCTGTACGAGCTGAGGTCCCAACCGCCGCCGCGACGACTCGGCTTCCAGTCGGGTGCGAGCCTTCGAAGCGAGGGAGCGCGGCGTCACGCAGCTTCTGCCAGCCGTTGGAGCAAACCAGCTTCCCAGCGGGCTTCCGGTTCCATGCGCACAAACAGGAGCCGTCACCTCTTCCACGCCCGCCCGCTCCCGCAGACTCACTTTCGATCTCTTGGCGGCTACTAGAGCAACGGCCGCCGCATCTGTTTTTACCGGAAGTGACGCATCGGACCTTGCGGCGCGGGAAAGTTATCTGTAGATCCGCATCGGCACTTTCGATCGGCGCAACTGAAGCAATCACAAAGGCGATTTTGTTTTACCCTTTTGAGACGCCCCTGGAGGAGCCTCTGCTGGGTAGAGCATTTTTAAAGAGGCGCTGGAGTAAAGGATTCAGGAGTCTGTGGACCCGAAACAAAAACTAGTTTTGGCTACCCGCGGGAGCGCTTAAACTGCCGCTCGGCTTGGAGGTGAAAGCGCAACTCGGCGCGCCAGGGCAAGGCGGGTCGAAGCCTTCGATCGAAGTGACCGGACTGAAGCTATCCCCGGGCGCTTTCCAACGGCCTCCTTGGCCAGTCCTCCAGAAGGTCGCCAGCATCCTAAGTGCAAATGTAAGTACCGATAAAGAGTTGAAATTAGGGGTCCTTGGTGCTCCCTAAGCTTGACTGTTTTCTTGCAGACGTTTTATTACCCAAACTAGGTTACATCGTGGTAGTAGGGAGTGGGGTTTCTCCCTGTTAGCATTAAGGACGATACCTAGTTTGGGTAATGAAACGTCTGCAAAAAAACAGTCAAGCTTAGGGAGGACCAAGGACTCCGCAAATTAGTGTTGGGAGAATGAAAAGTGGTTGACGGTAGGTTGCGTTCCCTAGTCAAGTAAATGGAAAGAAGCGGAATAATTTATCCCGCTCTCTCTTTCCTTTCCCCGCCTAGTGTGGGATCTCTTCCATGAAATTTTGTGGGAACCAAACTATTTGGAATTTCGTTATCCAACTTTGGTCTTTTTTTCCTACTGGCAACTGAATTCAAAGCTTCCCCCTTTTTAAAACAAGCAGTGAAAACAATAAACCCAGCATGGGTTTAAAATTAACAGCATTGCTGTAGTTGGAGGGTTTTCCGGGGGTGATAACTGTCAGAACTTGGAGAGTGGGAAAGGAGTGCTTCTCTTTATCCTTTTGGTCTTTGCAGCAGTAGCACTATAGACAGTGGGGCCATACTGTAAGAACTGGCATTAAAAACACTGTGGCATTGTTTCTGCTCTTTCCTAAATGGGTGATTCTGATAGAGGTGGTGGGGAATAAGAGGTCAGACTGGTTGACTGTGTCTTGTGGTAAGGAAAGGAAAAAAGAAGCCTTGCCCTTTAAGGAATAGGCAAAGTTCTTTCTTTTTGTGGATTCAAATTTCCCAGCTGGGAGAAATGCAAAATAATTTGGTCAGCTGCTTGGAAGTTAGAATCAGTTTATTAATAAGAAGGCAGGTAAAAAAAAATCTTACAGCATTCCTAGGATTAATCTAATAAGTGAGTAGGAAAACCTTTCTTTTATATACTTCAGGTTCTTTGATTTGTAAGTGAAGTCTTTGATTTGTGTGTATTGAATTCCTGTCTCTTTGAGATTAGGATCTTTTCCTGGGATCTTGGTTTTATGGTCCTGATCCTGTTGTTTGTTTGTTTGCTATCATGGTTCCTTCCTGCCATGCCTTTTGGTTTGCTTTTCACAAGTTTTTTTATAGCTTGCCATCTATTTGATTACTATGAGAAAGGATTCTAGCTAGTCTGTAGGGTTTTTTCTCTGTATCTCATGCCTGTAATTTTCTCCTTCCTTTGTTGTGAAAAGTAAGCTGGCTCCAGCTATTTAATAGCCCTACTTGACGAGTGGGGGCTGTTTTCCTAGAATAGTAACTTCCAACAGTGGGATGCCCTAGGATTCAGTCTACTCTCCTCTGCTTACATAAGCATGTTGGGAGAACTTGTATGCTGGTTTTGGGTTGAAAGTTTGTAGAGATTCTTAGTCATCCAGGTCATGGTTGTGCCAAAGATGCTTTTTCAGGAGAAAATTGGACTTTGTTTTTTCTTTGAAGACGTTTCTTTTCTCATCCAAGAAGTTTTTTCAGCTGGAAGAAGCTTCTTGGATGAGAAATGTCTTCAAAGAAAAAACAGAAAAGTCCAGTTGCCTCCTGAAAAGCACCTTTAGTTTTGGATTGGTTTTCTGATTTCTTTATTTTACATCTCCCATCATTGGCCAGGCTGGGGGATACAATTGGATGTCTATCTCTCTGTTAACTTTGGATAGGATGGCATTTCCCCTGAAGAAGCAGATCTGTGACTTGAGATACTCGTGAAAGATGAACAAGTGGAAGCCCTAGTTCGAGCACTTTCATTCTGTGGGGCCCTTAGTGCTCTCTGAACTTTGATGCTTTCTTGCAGACATTTCATTACCAAACTAGGTAACATCATTAGTGTCAGAAAGGAGTGGGGTTTGTTTATTAGTGGCTTGCCTTGTCAGTTACTGGGAGTATTCACTTTACAAGGGGCTGCCTTCGAAGACAATTCAAAGTCCATTAAGTGCCATATTAAATAGCCAATATAATGAAAGTGAGAACAGCTAAAATTATACGATTCCAATGTTGGAGACACTGAAGTGATTCTCAGTATTCTTCTGGGTGCAATTAAAAGTGATGCTTTTAATTTTTACGTGGCTTGACTTCAGAACTACCTTCTCTAAAAATAGAACTATCCTGTCTGATTTTATGGTCTCTTATGCAAAACTTCGTGAAGTAAAGTTTGAAAATGAAAAAAATGGGAACAGAAAGAACTATTTTCTTTAATGTCCCACATGTCATGGAACAGTGTTTTCCAGAATTATGTATTCTATTGTTATTTTATTTATGTTGTTTTTAAGAATGTCTTATACTTAATGTTAATTGAACCTGATAGATGAATGAGTAAATACATAAAGTTTGTAATATAAAATTCTGCTTTCTAGGCAATGAGCATGTATTATAATTAAAAGAATAATTATACCATGGCTACAGGAGACCTAAAAGGAAACTTGCATAAGATAGAACAAAAACTTCGGGTTATAAATTATCCTAGCGATGTCGATTATATGGGGTAAGTGAAAGCATATTAGTAGCCGATTTGTAGTATAAACATGGCTTTTGGTGAATCGCCTATTGAATTTTTCTGGTGAGCAAAGAAGCATTCTATTCTGTTTTTAAATAATGTGTAGTATTATCTGAATGTAGAAAAGCAGTCTGTTCTGATCAAAACAAACTAAAATGGGAGCATATGATTTGTTTAAGATTTTCCTTTCTTGAATTTTCCGGATGTAAGAAGTAATATTATTTATGTGATATTGATCTAAAATTAAATGATGGGAAGGTGTTTTTCTGCATCATTCTATGGACATGAAAATGAGCTTTTGGATACATTCATTGTTTAATGAAAAATTATTATACCATCTGTATTACCCTTTGTTTTAGGTTTCCAGAGAATGTGATTTAATGGAAACCTTGTGCAAAAAAAATTGCCTGCCCTGCCCACTACCCCCCCAAACATCCAAAACACCGCCATTGCTGCCGAATGGCCCTCGGTGGTGGCAGGGATGTGAAAATGGGATGCATCCAGTCTCAGCTGCTTCCCTGTTGCCCCTGAATAGGCCAAACTCAAAACAGCTTGGAGCTTGGTGCAGCGATGGTGGTAGTGTATGAAAAATGGAAGCCCCCAGCCGTTGCTGTTCTGCACTCTGACTGCCTGCTTGTTCATTCACCTGGCTCTCCCTAGTGAGTTGTCTCTGCAGCGAATTGGCCGTGTTGAGTTATCCTGCGATGACTTAGAGGCAATGAATTGGGACAAAAGACTTGATGGCGAGCTGGCCATACCAAGTTGGCTGCGCCAAGTTGTCCCATTCTGGTAGAGGAGAAAGTCTGTATTCTTTTTGAAAAAAAATAACATTACATTTATTAGGCAATTTTTCTGTCTGCTCTGGTGGTTTATAATTAGAAAAATAAGAAATAAACAATAATTGAGAAATAAAATGTTAGTTGATAGAGTCTAAGGAATTCTGTGTTTTGTAAAATGAAAAAAATTGTTCTAGCAGATTTGTCATCCCATTCACTTATAAATGAATCATAATAAAATAAATAGATAATTTGTTTCCATGCTGTAACATTTATTTTTCAATAAGTATTTAGCTAAGAATACATTAACTGCTAGATTATTTGAAACTGGTAATTATTGTTTAAACAGATTCCTGCATTTTGTTTAAGATTTTAAACTTCAATGAAATTCAGAATACAATATTTAAAATAGGTGACAGCCCATATCAAGCGCACAGTGATTTGTTGTTGCAACGTATCTCTCCATATAAAAATCACTTTTTGCATCCTTTTAATAAAACTTAGTATATCTTATCTAGGCAGTGAATGATTTGTCTAAAGTTAAAAAATAAATCCAGTCTTTTTTTGGGAAAGACTTAAGAAACAACCCTGTTTCAATTTTTGTTATTTTTACATGTTAAACAGTAATGATGCACTCATTCCCAAAAATGCAGATTAATGATTCAGAAAACAGAATTTATTTATAAAATAGTCTTAATTAAATGTAGCCATGGTCTCCTGATAGTGTTTCAGAAATATAGAAATAAAACTACTGTGATAAAGGGGGATGTAAAGGTTTCGAATTATCAGTAATTTCTTACCTAGTTTTTTCCGTGTTACAGGTTGGCAAAGGGTGATCCATCTGTATATTTACCAATCATTAGCTATTGTTTCACATCATTCTCAACATATATTGCAGAACTTGTAATGGAATCAGGGATGGAACTTACAGCAAAGAATGATTCACGTTTTCTTGATGCTATGTATAAGGTATATATCTTAAATATGCTGTGACAATGTTACCATTAATAGTAATGTAGAAATAAAAGTGTCATTATACATTACAATTTAAACATTGGTTTAAACTTTACTGCATTATAGCATAGTATTAAAAGACCATTAACTTTGAATTTCTATATGCTGTCCTCTAGGTGACATTTCTATGAAGACGATGTCTTCTTCCGCAAAGTGTGACCTAAAATATTGGGTTATTTATTCTTTATGCTCATTTTTTTGTTCAGAGAAAGTGAGGGTTAGAGCAATTCCTCTGTACCCAGAGAAAGGGTCAGGGAAAGAAGCAGGCTTCTGGAATTTTATGAAAAGGAGTTTCCCCATACCTACTGTAGCTGAGCAGACCTATAAGTACTGTTATTATGAAAATAAATTCCCTTTTTTAATCTATTCTCTGCAGCTTCTTCGTGATCAATTTCAGTACAAACCAGTCCTGTCAAAACAGCAGTTCCTTCAATATGGCTTTGCAGAAAGAAAAATACAGATTGTTTGTGATATTATTAGTTACATTTATAAAAGGCACAAAGAATTCAGTAACATGAATAAGGTATTGAAAATTAATTTTGTTAGCAATTTAAAAGAAAAAAATAGTTAATATAAAAACGTTAGCATTTTAAAGAAAAAGCTAGTTTATATTGAAGAACTTTTTAATAACTCACATTTTTATTTATTGTTTGTAATAATTAAATCATTCCCTATCTTTTAATTTATATGCCACTTATTAAACACACTATAATTTAGAGGGTTTTTTCTTTCTGATGTTTGGAAAATTACAATTTTATTTATTTCACTCTTTCATTTAATTTTTCTTTTCTTACATGTGTCTTGCAGTTAAAATTGCAATAGTTTTAATAATTACTAAATTACTTGTAAATTTGTGAGAAAGGTTAATTGCACTAATAGCTCTGTGTGTCAAAGTTTCGATGTATACATATAAATTCCCCCAAAATTATCAGAATATCTCATTTTTCTCAGAATAGTTTTGGGAGAGAGTTGTCCTTCCTCCCATACAATCTGCTGACCCATGGTATTCCATTACTGTATTGATATGATTGGTATGAATTATGTACCATCCATCATGTATTTTTAAGATCCTGAATTTTAGTAGACTGATGTAATAAACATATTCTGTTTTGCATAAAATGCAGGTCTTAGCATAACTCTGAATATTGACTTTCTATATTTTATAGATAAAATCCCAATCAGAAAAGAAAACCCATGTGGTTAAATCTCTATCCCACACAGGTTTTTCCAATCAGTCTGTTACTGTAGCTATCAGTTCTATGGATTTGCAGCAGGTAGGAATATTCAATATTTGTTAGTATAAGTGTTAAATATTTTTCATGACATTTTAAAATATTTATCCTTATGGATATTTTGGTGTTCCCAGATACTATTTTTACATGTTTTATCTGTTTTCAGCATGTAGCTTTGTTGTTAATAATAATGTTCAGGGTGGATGTGAACTGGTTTATGACATCTTACTGAACTGATTATATAATTTCTTTTTTTAACTTTCCATCCTTCTACTGTAAGATGACTTTCAATTTTTCATAGTATAATCATCAATCAATTTTTATTACAGTCACAGAGCAGAATTACAAACAAAAACATTAAAAACAATACAAAATAATACATTATGATTAGTGGTGGATTATCAGTGGCTGTTCATAATACAGATCTGTTCTACATTTCATCTTAATCTGTTTAAGAAGTCTGTGTAAAGAATCCTTCAGTATAACAATCAATGACTGAGGTGATAGAATGAAGATCTATTTATCTATTTTTTCCCCCAAACCACTAAATCAGTTTTGTCATCTCTTATATTAACAGCCTGCTAATGGATTATTTCTCATTGAATTAGGCAGTCATACAAAGATTGCTGCCTAGGAGAATTAACATTTCTATTCCACTCTGATTAATATACAGCAGAGACAGAGATTAAAAAAAAAACAATTACAATTGATATTTTTAAAAAAATGCACTTTTATTAGCGTACCGTTTGTTGACTGTTTTTCAAATCCTAATATGAACAAGATATTTGGCTGTAGTGGATTTCTCAATCATGAATGAATTTTTAAAAATAAAAATAAATTTTCTTAAGAAAGTATATTAACAAATCATAATCCATCATTAACCACATACTCTGAAATTTATGAATGTATAAACCTGAATTTAAAGTTATTCTCACAACTATACAAATGGGATTGATGTTAAATCAAAAAGAGGAAATGACCTGGCCCCATCTTGTCCTTCAGGCTTGAGATTACCTGTCTGTGTAATATTAAGGAAAGCAAGTATTTGTAATGAATATCAGTGCAAATATATTCCAGATACATTAAATCAAAGTGCTTTTTAATTGAATCAGTAATTTTTTTTAATATATCCTTTACTATTACTTTGGGTGGGGTCTTTTACATGCAAAGAAACCTCAAATAGAACGTCATGAAAGTGTAACTAGCGTGCATATCCCTGAAGATTTCATCAGTGAAACATTGCAGGAAGTGAAAGATTACGTTGTAAATAAAGTTGAAGTTTTGGACTATGACACTGATGTCTTGGATAATATAGATGTAGAGGTAAGGCCATTCTTATTTTCTTAGGCAATTCCTATTTGTTAAAATGTTTGAAAACCAATATTTGTAATAGTACTAGGAGACAAATCATAATTGAATAAACATTAATGTGAATAAAGCTGTTTAGATAAAACTTTTACATTACTATATTGAACTGAACAAATTGATTATGCCTAATGAATAAATATAAAAAATTGCTTCTAGAGTTCTATAAATGTTGCTGCTTTGACAAGGTAATCTTATGGTGTAGGAAAAAATGAAATATGACAAAATTAATCACCTTCCCCTCCCCCCTCGCTCCAATTTTGCCCTGTGGAAATCCAGTTGCACTCAAATGTAACTGAGCCACAGGATCAGTGAAAAGATAATATTTTCTATCATTTATGTCTTTTAAACAATGCATGTCAGGTAATCAATGTTTTGCTAACTATCCTGCTTGCTTCTATAGAGGAGATCTACCATAAAATCTGAACTGGCAACAGGTTATATGTTAATTATTAGAACTTTCACCAGTCTTTATTTATACTTGTTTTGTGATGTGAGTGCTAGTGCATAGGTTCTAGTGAATGAACCAGCACTGTGGATATGCTTTCTGATTTCATGTGGGAGTATTTACATGTTTCATGTAATTAGTAAAACTCTAAACTTGTGCTATGACTATACTGAATGAAAATAGTGTTATTTTCAGGTTTTAAAGAAGGACAATGAATTAGAAGATTTGAAAAGTCAACTTGCTGAACTGCAGCAAAAGTTTCATTCGTTGAGCAATGTGGACGAAAAGTTACAGATTTTAGAGAAAAAACTGCAGGGGAAAATTGTTATAGAAGAGAATGAGTGGAATAATCTTTTGAGCCGCGTCCTCCTCCTTGAAACACAACTGTTGCTTCATTCCAAAACAGTATGTTTTATTATGAACTTTCCAGTAATAGAAATACAGTAATCTAATATTTTATATTACATTTTTATTTTTAAGGATTATTTATTCCAACTTTTATTTATACATTTACTATTACTTCATATTAATGAACCTAATTGTTGATGTGTGGAATACTGCTGTGTTGGCTATTTATCAGTTTTCTGTATTATTTGAAATTTCTCTATTTTAAGTAATTTATTTGATTTTCAATACATTTCTAATGCTGTGCTAAAATGACATACAGGCTTCTGTTTCTCAAAGCATTGTTAAAATTGTAAATTTGAACAGGAGAATGTATAACAAGACATTATTTTCATGTTCATGATAGGATCATTTTTGCTTTTCTTAGTGTTTGCCCTGCATGGTTTCAGGGTGTGATTGGTTTTACAAGAGAGTTTATCAGTTGGCTGGTCACAGAGTCTGATACTATTAAAAGAAAATGACTCTCAGCTGTGCCTGAGGGAGAATTAGAAGCTATCTCCCTGCATATAGTCTACCATCTTAACTATTTTTACCTTCTGGCTCTCTTAGTGTTTGAAAGTACATTGGGGATTTAATTTTTTTTTTTGTACCATAGAAAAAAGATCTAATCCATAAATGTTATACTATCAAATGTCAATAACATAGTAATTTTTGATAATGAGACATAAGCAGTAAACTATGCAGTTGTTACTATATTTGATGTATTCTGATTTGAAACATGATCTACATAACTGTATCTCAGATTAGTTATTCAGGGTTTCAAGATTATGTTAATCACAATGCCAATTCATGAATTGTGATAATGTAACTGCAGTAAAATAGGAAGGTTGGATTTTTATTCCTAAGATTTTGATTCTTGAATTAATAATTTTTGAAAGTGAAGATTATTAAGTATGCTACTAAATGTTATAAAATGATTATAACTTAGTTATCGCAGAAGTAGGACTGAAAACTTCAAAATAACTAGTTTTACAGAATAATTCATGAGTTATTAACGGTAAAATATTTTTCAATTTCAGGCTGATTTATCTACAAAATTGAATAATGTGCGTGAAGATTCTTCTAGCAGAAACACAATTCTATCTTCTGGTAAGTACTTGTTGCAATTTTTCTCAGACTCTTTTTTGATTTTTCTAAAATGCTATTTAAATGCTATGTTGCATGGAAATGTAGTCAAACTGAATTTTAGTTACTATAGCATATAGTGTAGTCAATTTTTAAATACAGTCTTATTGCTATTTAGCAAGTTAACTTGCTATTTATATTTAATTATTTCAATGTTTTAAGTAAGATTTTAAGAAATAAAAATAAAAATTGCTGGCAAATATATTATCTTACATTCTTTTAGATAAAGAGTCTGAATTGGGAACAAATTTAATCTGTCTGGTTTCAACTGTATTGTTTAGTATTTTTTACTAAAAATAGAATTTTCCTATTCTCTAAAGCATTATATTTTGATAGTTAAGTTACAGTACTTCTGTAGAAGTATCAACCTATAAATTAATTTTAATGTGTGGCAGTTGAAATTTTTTTGAAGTATAATAAAATACGCTTACTCCCTTTAGACAGAATTAACTATTATTTTCTCAATATAAAAAGATTGGCATTCCCATATAGAGCTTGTTGTTTTTTAAAAACAACTTGTAACTACCTCAAAAACTTTTTTAACATAGGCAGAAAAATTCACATCTTGTAAATTGTATGAACTCTATAGAAAAGGTTTATGTTGGTAGTAATTTATCAGGTTGCATGTATTATAATACTGTAATAATTTACATAATATTCACTTCTGAATTCATCTGAGAATATTGCTTTACAAGTTCATATCAGCTTTTATGAATATATTCTGTAAATCATACTATATGATTAAAATATGTAAAGGCAAAACTGATCTTTAAAAAGTGAGTTTATTCACAGATAAAGAAAAAGTAGAATTGCCAGACAGTCCTCATCAGTCATCTGGATATAGTTCATTGTTATCTGCAGATCCATCTCCTGAAGTCTTGGCTGTTAATGATGATGATGTGTTGGAGATTTCAAAGGTAAGTTAAAACTGGCACATATATATTTTGGCAGAGCTATAGAAAATTTGTGGTTATATTTGTCTTTGATAATGCAAGTGTACAAAGTTAAAATTCTTGCTTTTAAATTGTAGGAAACAACAATTCAAAAAATGGAAAGAATAAGCAGAATGTAAGTAAGATGATCCAGTATTATTTTTTAGCAAATAAAATTTCAAATGTAGATATACAGAATATGGAAAACAGTTTAATGGACCCTGATTTTAATATCAGATGAAGTGAACAGAATCTTTCATTATATGCAGGCAAAAACTTCTATTTGCTATTTTACATATGCATAAATACAAATGCTCAAAGAAAATCTCATTTCAATTTTACTTGTGCACACCACTCAGATTTAGTGGATATTCCACTTTAACTGAAACTCCTTTTCCTCATCAAATTATGAATGAACTGCACATGTGTTTGCCATACTCCCATGAGGCAGTATTTGCTTAAACTTGTATTAGACAATAAATCAAACTAAAGTTCTTTATTATTAAAGCATCACCTATTGTTTTCCAAAAACAAAAATGAGACATATTTTATTTTTGGAAGACAATGTGAGATACTTTAATGATAAATTTAAAGTGTTGATTTGCAAAACCGTTTTTCTGGAGTTATTTTCCAACAAAACATCACTGCTTTTTCCAACCAGATTACTACTTAATCCAAGATTACTTTTTTTAGTAAAGCACTGCTAATAGAAAAAAAAATTAAAGTGCTCATGATTTGGAAAATTAATAACCCATTTAACTAATGAATATGTCTATCAATCATATCTATAAATTTACCAATTTTTAATATAGATACAAAATTGCTTCTATTTTTATTATTTGGAAGTCATTTAACTTTGTTTATGTATTTTATGTCTTAAGGGTTGAAGAAACTTCAGAATTGTTGAAGATTTCACGTAACACCTCTTCAGAGTATTCTACTCAACCTGAGAACTGAAACTAATTATGTGTGTCCATGAATTTTTTTAGAACTCTTTGGATTTTTTTTTTTTGTGTTTGGGATTGAAATTATTTAAACTGTTCCTTTTTAAAAATATCTATTTTATATATATGTGTGCCATTGATATGTATATTACAAATAACTCAATATGTGGCAACATTAATGTACCCACAGTCCATTTTTGTAACAAACTTTGCTGACGTTAGGTTAAATGGCATATAATTTTAAAGAACAGGCTCAATGAACAGGCTCATATTTTATACTTTGTTGGAAATATTTTAGCTGGGGCTTGCATATTGTGCCTAAGGAAAGTATGTACCGTATTTTCCGGCGTATAAGACGACCGGCGTATAAGACGACCCCCTAATTTTATAGTTAAAACATAGGTTTAGGCCTATATTCGCTGTATAAGACTACTCCCCCACTTCCGAGGCAACACCAGTTCTTTTTTAATTAAAAAGCCTGCTTGGATTGGCTGAGTTAGAGAGGCGGTCCGAGCAGCCTTGCAGTGATTGGTGCAGGATAGAGTTGGAAAATTATACTCGGCGTATAAGACGACCCCCGATTTTCGGTTGACTTTTTTTCGTTTCAAAAGTCGTCTTATACGCCGGAAAATACAGTATATACCATTAGTAAAGTGTGCACACATATTTTTACACACACACATATATTGTTTTTAACATACATTAAATACATGCAAATATATTTTAATATTTATCTGTAATAAGAGCAGCAATATATTTCAGCTTTCATTGTGTGTGATAAAGTAAAAGGTATTTTGATAAAAAGTTATTCAAATAAATAAGATTTTGAATTTTGACTAGCAAATGTCTTGAATATTTTAGTGCTAGATAACCTAACACATTTTAAAATCAGCAGAACAGACAGAGACCATTGTGTTGGTATATAAAAATATATGATTTGAAGCCATATAAACAATGTTTTGGAGTTCATGTAAAACAGTTGTAAATATGATTTGGGTGAGAAATACCCAGGGGATTGGGGAAAGGGATAAATGTCTTTTAAATTGTTTCACATTCATGTTACATTGTGAAGTTTTTAATTATATTAATCATATTTCCATATGTTAATATGGAAATTTTTTTAAATATCACATTTATCATTGATGGTCTTTTTAATGGTGGGATCTGAAAAATGTGAGAAAGCAGTTTTTGTACAGTAATTTGGTGGGTAAGGGATGAACTTAAACAGATTGATTTATCTCTTTAAGCTAGTTTATACCGTCTTAGCTGTTTCTTACAAGGAAGTTTCTCAAAAGTTAATCATATTCCCAGTTTGTAAAGTACACAAGCATATTTCTAAGTAAATGTATTTTTATTTAGCTAATCACACTATATTAATAGTATAGTCCTACTATACTAAGTAATATTTTAAGTAATTATTTTAAATACTATTTTAAGTAATTAATTCAAATTGCCTTTCATACTGGGATATTATTGAGCAACTCAGGAATTACACCATTATTTATATTTATCTATTCAACTAATAGAATTGCTAATATTTTTATTTCTGTTGGAAGTAAGAACAAATTGTTACATGAAAGATATTTTTCCTAATCAAATTTTCAATGGTAAGAATTATGGCAGTAATTGATCCTGAAATTATGGTCCTAAAATCATGGAGGTCATTAAACAAGTCATCAAGCAACTAAGTGCATATTTATATTTTTTGCAGCAGTCATTAATGAATGCCATGGTCATTAAGTAAAACTGTTTTCTTCAATGGCAGTTTTTTGCTGGAAGTAAATGCCAGAAACTAGCAAAAAATTACACTGGATGCTGCAAATGGCTATATGTGAGTTGGTTGCTATCAGAGTATATTCATTAATTGGCAGAGACATGGTTAACAAAGTCAGCAAGTAAGCATGGCAACAGACCAGCCAATGGGAGCTGACAGCCTGGGTGTGGTTTGGCTCTATGTCCTTTGTTGAGAATTGAAACTGAAACTAGTCTTGCTTGCTTGCTAAAACTAGATATCTGCTCTGAGCTGCTGTTTGCTGTTTGTTATATTGAAAGAATCTACAAATGGTATTGTAAACTTTACTAATGTTATGTTTATAAAGAAGTTAATGATCCTGCTGAATAAGTCATCTATGTGTTTTCTGGACTTGAATTTCTGCTTCAAAAACAGGTTATGGGCCCAGCCCAGAACACACAAAATAAAAGACTGCATTGTAATTTAAGCTGAGAGACTATCTGTGTTTAAAAGAAGAAACAAGACAGAGAAAAGCTTTGCAGGATGGCTGAGAAAATTACGGAACCTCTCTGCCTCATTTGGATCAGAAGAATTATAATATTTGGGCTGAAAGCTAAGGAACTGTGGGATATTGTGGAAAACCCACCCCAAGTGCCCTTAGCTGCTGCAGATCAGAGGCAACATGATAAAGCAATGGCTTGTATCATCTTAACATTAGAAGATGATCAATGTATCAATGTAGCTGATTTAAAGACTGCAAAGGAGGTCTGGCAGAAATTAAGGATTACAGGCGAGTGTGTCAGCATGCAATATTGTGCATTTATCAAAGTTATACAGAGCCACTTTGCAATGGTGAAAATCTGTTTAGCAGCTTCTAGTGAACATACAAACTTTGTTTCTCGAGTTAGAACAGCATGGAATGCAGGTTTCTGAATCTCAAAAGGTGCGTTTGGTTTTAAATAGTCTAGATGATTTCATGGGATATTATTTCTGCAGTATTTGAATGCAAACCAAGCAGGAATTGCGTTTGGAGGCGTAGAAAGCATGTCTGATCGCAGAAGAAAATAAACGCCATTTTAGAAAAAGTCACGAGGAGAAATCCCTTGAAGAGGGCAGCCCAAGGAGCAGAATGGAAAATTCCAGACGGCTGTCTCCAGAGAAGAGCAGCAGAGGATATCAGATTACAACCCAGCAACAGAAGAGGTGCTTCATTTGTGGAAAGCAACTCATTTAAAAAGACTATTTGCAAAGAAGACTATTAGCTGATGGACAAGCTGCTGTTTCAAAAGTCAGCTATCTTAATGGGAAAAATTAATGGCTAGTGGGGCTGGTCAAACAATTGTTAATAATTCTAAATTGTCTTACAGGATGGGTGCAGTTGCAGAAGCAGTAGCTTTGGCAAATGGCAAAAAGCCTAAAGTCATTGGAAGAGGCAGTGTGCACATTCCATATCTGGAAACAAGGTTCAATGATGTTTTGTGTGTGCCTGAAATGGAGCATATTTGCTGAGTGTCTCTAGTTTAGACAAGTAAGGATTTGAAATCATATTTGTAAATGGGAAGTGTCTCAAAGCAAAATGGCAAAGTTTGTGCAAAGGGCATAAAGCAAGATAACCTTTATGTATTGCAGGGGCAAAATATTAATTGTGCACAAACATTTGGAAATGTGGCAAAACATGGATTCATGTGTTCATCTTTTGCACTGTAAGCTTGGTCATGCCAGCTTTAAAGTTTTTCAAAAGGTGGAACAATACGCAGAAGGATTGCCTGTGAAGGGATGTAAGGCCTATTTGGATTGTGCAGTATGCAAATCGAAGTCCAAGATATTCCCAGTAAGCAAAAGTAGCACAAGGCAGACAACAAGGGCTCTAGAGCTGGTATATGCAGATTTGATTGGGCCAATGCAAGCCAGTTTGGGAGGAGCAAAGTATGTGCTGGTCATTGTAGATAAATATAGCAGATTTGAATTCTGCTATTTACTAAAGAGTAAAACAGAGGTGCTATAGAAATTTAAGCAATGGGTAAGCTTCATAGAAAGAAGGTATAAACGATAGGTATATCAGCTGCAAACTGACAGGTTCAGAATTCATTTTAAAAAGCTTTCAACAGTGGTTGGGACAGTTAGGAATAAAACACGCACAAATCCTTAGCAGCTGAGAATGGTGTTGCTGCAATGGAATGGAGTCTTACAAACCATGAAAGACTCACCGCTGGAGGATTCTGGTCTGAGCAGGTCATATTAGGAGGAAGCCATGTTGACTGCTATTTAATTAATAGGCTGTGGAGTTCCTCCATTAATGATACTCCATATGCAGTGCTATATGGGGAAAAGCCATCTCTGGCACATTTAAGAGTGCTTGGAAGCAATGTGTGGGTGCATATTCCAAAAGCAATTAGAAGGGACAACCAAAGGCTAGAAAGCTCAGGTTTATGGGCTATGAGCAGGCACAAAGACCTATCGCTTTAGTGATGGGAACAAGAGAATAGTGATTTCAAGATCTTCAAGTTTTGCAGAGCAAATTTAGAACCGAATTGATGCAAATTTCTGGAATGATTCACTTAGTGACGGTGATCCACTGAGTGATGGTAACTCACTTGTTCTAATCCTGTCCCTGGACCTTTGTCTTTCTTATCCTGTGGGTTAATCCTGCCAGGGAAAGGAAGAGTTCTTGGTGAGCTATTTTTAGCTGGTTAAGTATTTTCAGCTCTGCTTTATGGTTAGCTTTGTTATTTCTGTAGCAGCAAATTTGTGTAGAATTCAAAATCATCAGGTATTGCTCCACCATGGCGTTTGTCCATTCCATGTCTCCATTTGTGCTTGGATGAAAAGCAGAGCTCTGTCCCTGAGAGGACCCAACAGACCGTAGGAATTCCCTATAGAATTTCACAGTAAATTGGACTCCCCAATCGGAAATAATCCGCCATGGCACTTCATGCAGCCTGTAAATCTGCTTGATGAACATTTTTGCTAATCTCTTAGCTGATGGTAATCCAGAGCAAGTAGTGAAATGTGCTTGTTTAGAAAACAAATCAATCACATTTGCAGATGATACTAAGCTGGCAGAAATAGCTAACACCCAAGAAGATAGGCTCAAGATCCAGATGGATCTTGATAGACTAGAACACTGGGCCCTATTTAACAAAATGAAATTCAATTAGAGAAAAATAAAGTCCCACACTTAGGCAGTAGTTTAATAAAATCAAGTCAAATGCATTGAAATGGTCTCATGCTATTACCCTTTTTTTATGTGTAGAACTTGTTTACTAACTCTTTTACACATTTTTCACATACTTGTCACAATCCACAGCATCCATAAGCGTCTACAAATAATTTACATAATACCTTAGTCCCCAATGACTATTACCCTGATGTAGTACTTGCAAAATCAACATTTGTCTTCCATCAGGTACTACCCATTTATGGTACCTCTCCACTTTCTACTGCTCATACTTTCTCTAACTCCTTCTTCTCACCTAACATTAAACATTCAGTTCCTTCTGCCTCTGCCATTCTGGTTTCCAAGTCAGCGAAATTATTGCCTCAAGGTTCAAAGGCATTTAAAGGTTGATTTAAGACATATAATTCACAAGTAGTTTCTACCAAAACTCCTTCAGGTGTTTTTTTTCTCCATTAATCAAATGTCCTAAGTATTTTAACTCTTTCTATATATTGTAATTCCTAACTCATCTCTGTACCAATTCCTAAAAGGGCAGCAACTTGTGTTGCTGACAAACAAACAAAAATGCCATAGGATGGAGCACCTTGACTCCTAAGTATTCAAAATGCACAGACATAAAGACATAAAAGATAAGGTAAGATAAAGGTAAGAAGAACAGCTTCAAAAATAAAACAATCTAAATGAGGTATTTCAATATATTGCTCTGAAATATATTTGGGTCAAACTTTAGTGTCAATTCTCTGCTTTTAGTAAAATATGAGTCAGATTCAGATTCCATTCAGATGGATGCAAATTCTCATTAAGTAAGTTAAAAACCTTAACAAATGTTAAGTTCCGGTTTGGGCTTCTTCGGCGACGGACCAAAATCCGCAATCGTGCACGGGTTTGATCTATGCTCACCGCTAGAGCGCCCCAGTCCTTTGGATTCGGGGCTGCAGCCACCCCGTAGAGGTGGAGAAGAGGGGAGAGACTGCCAGTTGAGTCGAGGGGAGCCGCATCTCTCCTCCTCGGCTGGTCATTACTTCCTTTCCTGAAGGTGGTTGCAGCAATGGTCAGAAATGGCTACCTCAAAGAAGAACCCGACCAGACAAGATTGAGCAGAAGGGAAGACAGGGGAGAGCTTGACAGACCGGGCTAAGCAGAGATAACATCTAAGCAAGGTACCCTGGAACTAAAATTATTAAGAGTGTTATTCCTAAAAGATTTTTAAAGCGGCGGAGAGGGAAAAGGAAAAAAGAATTTTTTTTTCTTTCTTACATGGCAATTGGCTTTGAATGCTAAAAAGAAGAGATTTAAGTAAGAAATTTGTGTTAATTTACTTTGACACTGACAGGCAGTTTTAAGCTAAAATTAAAGTGTCAAATGAAAAATAAAGACTTTCTGGATATTCTAAAGTCTTCAAAAGAAGGAAAGTGGAGGAAAAAAGAAAGGGTGGAACTTGGAAACAACTGACAGTACTACCTGGAAATTAAAAGAATTAACTGTGAAATCTTAACAAGACTTCCAAAGGGTACATTGTAACTGAAACTTTGTTACAAGATAACAGAACCCCTGGAAAGGGAAAGTGGAAAAAAAAACAAGAAGAAACAGTTTTGGATTATTTGGTGATTTCTGGAATTTTGGGTGTTGGATTTTTAGTGGTTTGAATTAAAATTAAGTGCTTAAAATGGCAGTACTCCTTGAGGAGTTAAAAATGGAACTTAAAAGAATGAAAGAAAAGTCGCAAGAGGGAGAAGGATCCTTTGGCTTTGCACTTCAATTCTTAGAAATGGAGATTATCAACTATGAAAAACAACAAGAAATGCTTGAAGAACAAGAAGGGGTGGACAAAGAAGAAGCCATCTTTGACGGCCAAACAATTCAGTGTGGGGTAAAATGGAAAAAGGAGTTAAAAATCAAGATCTGAGGAAACAACTAAAGAATAATAATAGTCTGAAAAGTAAATATAACATTAGGAAGAAGCAGAAGAGAGGTTTACAGAGGGGAGAATCAGAGAAAGAGAGGGGGACAAAAAGGGTGATGAAAAAAAGAGGGGAAAGATAAAAAGGAAAAGAAGTTATAAGGGACAGAAACAGGAAATAAACAGGGGAAACGTACAAGGATTAAAGGTATTAGCCTATTTAAAAGACATAGAGATAATGGTTGAAATATAAATTAAAAGAGGATTCTGCAAGGGTATAAGAGATAGTGTTGTTATATTGGAAATAGTAAAGAGCTAGAAAATATGAAATATAGGTGATTAAAGTGAAAGACAAAACTGGCATTGTTAAGTAATGGAATGTTTGTTAATAATTAAATGAAATAGAGAGAGAAAGAATAAAAATAAAAGAAGAGGGAATAAGAGGAAGGAAAAAAATACTTTAATTGTTCTTAATGATTTATAAAATACAATTGAAAAGAAATATAAAAGATTTATAATAAAATCAGTATCAATTGTAAGGATGAATTGGAATAGAATAACCATTTTATTCATTGTTATATAATTTTTCTTTTTTTAGAATTTAGTGTATTTTTAAGGGAAAGTATCAAGCAGAATTTGTTTGATAAGTGTTATATGATATAAAATAGATACTAGAAATTGAATGTTATAATTGTATAATATATAAAAGTTTAATGAGATTTGAAAGATAACAATTATAAGATATAAAGGTGACACACTCTACTTGATAATCATAGGGGAAACCTTGCTTTTCAATGCCTGGAAGGGGAGGGAATAATTAACATATAACCTGTTGCCAGTTCAGATTTTATGGTAGATCTCCTCTATAGAATTGTTTTTTTCTTTTCCCTTTTGGATGATGATGGAAAAAGAATGTATGAAATTGTAAACAGGACAGACAAAAGTACAAATATAATGACTAGAAAGATATAGAAATTTAGAAAAAATATATAATTGAATTAGAAAAGAGTGAAGTAATCATAAATAAGGTTGAGGAAAGAGAGAGAAGGGAAAAATTATTGAGAAATTCATAAAATATCGACAAGATATGAAATTGAATATAAAGATGAATATGTAACCGATTATGTCTGTATGGAGATATGATAACCTGGAATCATGCTGCTCTCAAAAAAAGGTATTTTATTTGTATTATGTTTTATGAAAACCCAAATAAAACTTTAATCAAAAACTTTAACAAATGTAAGCAAAATATTTCAAAATAATTTCTTCTATATAGGCTTAATGAAGCATTTTAAACCTCAGAAATTTCCAGAAGGAAAAAAAATCAAAATTGTATTCAGAGCAGAAAAAATATATATATGCATAGCTTTTATATGCAGGCCAAAAAAGTGAAAACTGCAAAAGCAGGTATCAGATATCATCCTTTACCCCGCCTTTCTCAGGCTGGCTGGGAAAAATAATTAAAAGAACAGAAAACCCTAACCCTAATCCTAACCCCCCCCCTTCCTGCTTCTCTCACTCTTCCAAGGCAAAAAAGGGGAGGGAAATACAGGGAAGAAAAATATTTAAATATTTAAACTACACAGAATTCTCACTTCCTTACTTTTTCTTGCAAGCACTTGCTATTGCCTTCACAACAACAACAAAATATTGCAACTTACTGTTTCTTTATACGAAAACAAATCTCTCGGGGAGGTTCGATACACAGGCATTCACAGGTGTCAGGATCACTTCGCCTTATCACTCCTTATGAGCCTTGGGGCATCTCACACTCACACTTGTACTGCAATCAGACTTTTTGTGTAAACCAATTTCACATACAAAAATTTCATTTCACGATTTCTCCATGCAAACCAATCATTATAATTATTTCAGGGAGCTTTTTCACAAGCCAATGAGCTCCATTTTCTAAATAACTTTTTGTGTGCTATTATTAGAGGGTCTCATCCTCCCTGCACGTTTGGAGATGATTACACACAGACACATACACAAACCAATAAACAATATTTCCAGAACTGTGGAGGTTTTGTCCCTTTAAATTTCCACTTTTTCTTTCCATGGGCAACCTGTAGCTCATTCTTGAAGCAGTGGGAAAATTCAGAGAGTTTCAATCATAAATGTGACTGCGGGTCCTAACCACTTCCCATTTTCCACAGCCTCAAGCCCAAGCTGAGAAGCTCACTTAATTTGCTGGGTGGCCAAACATATCACAATCAATTCAATTCCATTCAATTTCACATGCTATTATTAAGGATGCATATCCAAGAATTTTTAACAGAAATCATATCAAATTGATCAAGTCAAATTATCCGAGTCTTCCCTTTTAGACAGGCTTTACCTTTTTATTACCTGCTAAACCCCAGATAGGAAGAAATCTTTTCTTCTTTACTCTTAGTTCTTTCAGTGTTTTCTGGCTCTTTTGAGAATGGTAAATTGTTGAGAGCTTTACAACACTGCAGTATTCTTTTCTTCTACTCCTGGGTCTTCCTACCACACATAAAAGCATATCTTCTATGGTCAGCCCCAACGTGAATCATCTTACTGTATTGTGAGGCTTCCCAACCTCTAAATATTTTTCCCTAAAGGAGTAGTCAGATCTTTATAAATATAATTATATATAAATATAATTATAAATTATAATTATAAATTATATAAATTATATATTTATATAATTAAATATAAATTATAAGATTATGGGATTCTTCCAAATTGTTTCAGTGAACGTCTCACTTTTGTTTGACCCGTTGTTCTATCTCCTTAAGCACTAGATGGTTATAAGCTGTCTCTGCCCTGGGGTTATTCTGTCTCTTCTCTTTCTAGCTTGAATCTCCCTGCAAGCGCTGGCCTATTTTTAAAGATCAAGATGTATAAAGACCTTCGTTCACACATTCTTTGCATCTGGCCAGGGTTCTCATGAGGAAGTTTGAACTCCACTTTTTTTAAAATACATTTTTATTGCTACAATAGGTTTTAACATGGTCCCAGTGTGCTAACACACAGCCCAGATGGACACATGGCTCTACTCTTTTTACAAGGTTCTTCATTTCAAACAAGCTACCAGTATGGTTGCCCATTTTCTCTTACGGGGATTTATCTGATTTCTAGGCTCGAAATCTAACCAAACTCTCTCTTCTTTTTCCTAAGGGATTTCTCGAGCCTGTTGGCTCAGAGCATGGCAGAACTTTCCCCTGATTTTTCCTAAGGGATTTCTTGGACCTTTTTGTTAGCTCAGAGTTGGTTAGAACTCTCCCCTAATTTTCAAGCTTCTTAAGGGGTTTTCTCAGTAGGGGGATCTTGGGCCTTTCCATAAGCTCGGAGTCTGACTAAACTCTCCCTCTCTTCCCATCCCCCCCCAGCTCGAAATTGGTCAGGACTCTCCCCTGAATCTAAAAATTCTTATTCCAATAGTCACACTCCTTTCAAAGTGAAGGCAAACCTCTAGTAGGTATTTTCCATGTCTCAGTCACTCACACACACAAGACAACACTTCCCTTCCCTTCCCCAAAAGAAATGTCTACTCACCTAGAAGAGCTCAGTTCCACAACCCCTGGTACAAGCCTCTTTGGTTAGGGTGATCAAGGTAGGCAGAATTGTAGCCTGCCAGCAAATAACCATGTCACTGGATAACCTTTTCAAGGAGTGCTCTTGACTTTGCCACTGGTCCCAGCTAGTTTTTTCCATTTGCCATAGTGAACACCACTCTGAACTTCAAAGGTTGTGAGAAGCTGAATGCAGAACTCAAATGAACAATGCCTTTGAGCCTCATGTTGAGGCGTCAGAAAATGGAAGGTCCCAAAATATACTTGAGTCACCAGAAGGCCAAAGAGAGAGAATCAAGATGAGGCTTGGAAAAAATATCTGCTTTAATTTGTACAAAGAAGAGCAGCGTAGACATTCCACAACCTACAGACAAACAGCATGCAGTGAAAGGCCACATCTTGGTGAAGGTATGGTGTCCTTTTTTAGACAACAGCTTAGTTCCCAATTCTGGCTCCCTGGTTTCCTTTGGCAGTGCAACAAGGAGCAGGTGGTGGTGGTTTGAGCGCTTAGCAATAGAGGGGCTGGGTGCTTAGCAATTGACAGGTGTAAACCTGTCAAGCTATGACAGATTCTGTTCCATGCACCGAATGATATAAAACAACAAGATAACAGAAATAAAACAATTGTTACAAAAGCAAAATAATAAGTTATCATATCCCATTAATTCTACCTGTTGTACTGTTATCATGTTCCTACACCTCCTTCTCATTTTTTTCCTAGAAGCACACGAATACCTGGACTGAATCTTCCAAGAGTCACGAGAATGAAAGAGGGCCATTAAGAGCGCTAGGCATCTCCTGAAGTTTGTTTCTGAACGTAAGTCACAGTTTGGGATGAGAAGTGAAATGTTTTCAAAGAAAAAAAAACAAAAAAGGAGGGAGTAGGGTTTGCAGATAGGTAGAGAGGGCAACAAAGGAGAGAGGGAGATGAGAAGGAGGAGAGAAGGGAGGTGGGAAAGGGAGGAGGAGGAGGAGAGTGGGGAGAAAGAAGAGGGAGATGGGAGGACTATGGAGTCCTTGGTTCTCTCTGAGCTTTGTTATTTTCTTGCAGACATTTCATGGCCCAACTAGGTAAAATAATTAGTACTAGAAGGGAGGGAGCTTTTCTCTGTTTCTATATAAGTGTTTTGCCCTGTCAATATTGAAGGTCATCATCACTGATGTTACCTAGTTGGGCAATGAAACGTCTGCAAGAAAACCACTAAGCTCAGAGAGAACCAAGGAACCCTCATTTCAACCCTGAGCTACAAATATTCTCTTCTATTGGGACTGCTATACCAGCGGTCAGACAAGGATGTTCAGAAGTTCCGAATGCCAAAATATAACATTGTGGTTTTTTTCCTCCCTACAAAGATAAAGAGATGGAGAAAAAGCCAAAGAACAAGAAGGGGAATATTGTCAAATGGCTCAGAGATTTCTTAATTTTGGGTCCGGCCATCTTTTATAAAAATATATCCAAAATGGCTAAGATATGCCAACCTTTTGCCTTACTTCTTGTTGATCTTCCTTTCAGTCCTCCTCTTGACCTGGAAATGGTCAAAAAAAGTCAATATAACAGTGAGGATGGAATGATCCAAAGGCTGGAGTTGGACATCTATCCCGCACAATATCTAGGAGCAGGAAATTGCAGCTGCCATGTTGGCTTCTTTGACCCACATCTGAATATCACATGATAGATGACATGGAACAGGGATGTCAGACTCAATTTCAAACAGGGCTGTATCAGGGCTGTGGTTGACCCCAGGAAGGGCTGGGGGCACGGCCATCAATGCTTCTCACTGTGTGGCGAACTGGGTGGGCATGGCCAGTTTGACACCACTCCCCAAACTGCTTGCATGTTTCCTCTTTGCATTGGGTAGACCAGGCTGAAGTTGCACTGGATAGACTGGGCCAAAGCGACATCGGCTGGCCCCTTATATTTTCCAGGTTGGCCTTGCAGGCCGGATTCAACCATGTCACAGACCAGATGAGGCCTGTGGGCCTTGTGTTTGACATCCCTGACATAGAATAAGTCTTACCTCTCTACATGGTGTGCTTTTTCCAAACCTGGGTCAAAATCTCTTAAGGGCCCCCTTGGCTTGAATGGAGAAGAGTCAAAACACTGATGCATCTCTGCAAGATCTCCTTTTCTTCTTTCCAATAGACAATTGATGGGCATCTTGCTCCCCCCGCAGATCACAGACCTGATGCTAAAAATCCTTGAGACTATCACAAATGAAAATAACATTTCTCAGGCTGCTGGACTGCTGTTGAATTGTTTTCTAGAGGAATGTAGGATGGACATGGAAGAAGAAAATGCAAGGTTTGGAGCAAAAGGGATATAGGAGATTTTGTAAAAAACAAAGATAAGAATGGGTAAGACCTTGTCAAGACTTCAGTTAGTTTTAAGAGAGCTAGGGCTGAATGGGAGACCACCAGGTGATCTTAGGGCTGCCAATAAAGTTGGGTAAACCTTCTAGAAGAAGGTAAGGACAAAACAAAAAAACATATTGTTTTCATGAAAACTACATTTGGAGAACCAATTTTACAATGGTTTAGGTACCAGAAGTTAAAGTCCTACTTTAAGCCATGAAAGCCTCATTTATGACTTTGGGCCAGTCACTCTCTTTTTCTCAGCCCAATTCACCTCACAGGGTTATTGTGAGGAAGGTACGTGTTAGATACATTTTCCACTTTGAATTATTTATAAAAAGAATAAAGACTGGATATAAGTAAATAAATGGAAATGTTGCCTTCAGGCATCACATCTGGACTTGACTGGGGATAATGGAGGTGGTAGTCCAAGATACCAGAAGGCAGCGGCTCAGAAAAAGCACAAAAGTGGGGAATTAGCGACTATCCAAAATTTGAACTATGACTCTCAGGATTTCTTGCCAGTGACAGGGGTGGTCATGAGTTCCAGATCAGTCTTCTTGGATGTTCCTCATCTTTTCCTGGATCCATTTCAGTTGACATGAAAAACAAATGTCAAGCTTGGTTATAGAATCCTAGATTTGGAAGAGCTCTTGAGGCTATCCACACTCATCCTCTGTTCAGGGAAGGCCCAGTTCAACCATTTCAAACAGAAACAATCATCATCTTTTCATGACCCCGTAATCTGTTGTGGGGCAGAATCTGGGAAACTGAATGGCACTATCAGAGTTTACTGGCCCGATGCTTTCCCTGTCACCAATGCAGTTTTGATCAGCTGATAAATTCTCATTGTGCCCAGAGAGAAATATCTGCCTGTACCTATGATCAAACTCATGTGAGGCTAGAGCTCCACTTCTAGGCCATACATCACTCCTAACCATTTCAAACAGAAATATCTTAAGATATTAAGCATCCCCATGGTCACATGATAAAATTCAGATGCTTGGCAACTTTTCCATATTATAACGGCTACAGAGTTCCGGGGTCATGTGACAACCCCCCTTTGCGACCTTCTGACAAGCAAAGACAATGTGGAAGCTAAGTTCATGTAATAACTGTGTTATTAACTTAGCAACTGCACCAATTCACTTAATAACTATAGCAAGAAAGATCATAAAATAGAGCAAAGCTCACTGAAAGATTGTCTTGCTTAGCAACAGAAATATTGGTTTAATTGTCGTAAGGTGAGGACTACCTGTATATGTCGGATAGATTGTTTTGGGGGCCTGCAGTCACAATTCAGTGATGATATTTTGCCCATTTACAGACGGCATCTGCACATCTATCATGGCCAGTGCGAATTCGGTTCAGTGTTGTCCAAACTGAGTGGTTCTGGGTTTGGGGTTCTTTGGCACAGGAAGAATTGTCACCTTTGGTCTTGGATGGGGTGGCACTACGCCAAACAGACCCTGTGCATAATCTGGGGGTTGTCCTGGACTTATGACTCCTGCCTAAAGAGCAGATGGCGATTGTGGTCAGGAAGGCCTTTGGCAACTGTAGGTTGTGTGCCAGTTACACACTTTCCTGGACCTACAATCTCTACTCAGTCTCTCATGCCCTAATCACTTCCTGCAATGTGGTCTACATGGGGCTACTCTTGAAAGAGTATTTGGAACCTGCACTTAGAGCAAAACGCAGCAGCCTGTATAGTTTTGTGCAGACTTCAGTGCAGACTTGAGCTCTTCTCGGGAGCCATGTTGGTTGCCAATTTGCTTCCGAGTCCAATTAAAAGTGCTGGTTGTCATCTTTAAAGCCCTTCATAGCTTGGGACAAGGTTATCTGAGGGATTGTCTCTTGCCGGTCACATCTACCCAACCCATCAGAGGGGGGAGGCAGAGAATGTTGCAGGTCCCATCCCCATGGGAGATACACCTAGTGGGACCCAGAAGGGCCTTCTCCTTGGTGGCTCCCTCTCTCTGGAATATCATTCCCTAGATATTAGAATGGCCCCCACTCTTGCACTCTTCTGGAAGGCACTGAAGACCTGGTTCTGCCAGTGGGCATGGGGAACTCGAAGTGGGATGGAGCCAATTAAAAGGCTCATGTGAGGTGTTGTTGCCGGGGTGGGTGGGTGATTATTTAATTTTAATATTTTATTTATTATTTTATTATATGATTCTTTTATTGGTTTATGGGATGTTTTTATATTTTTGTAAACTGCCTTGAGTCGCCATGTGAGAACAGGCAACAATACAAATCTCCAAAAATAAATGAATAAAATATCACACGGGGCTGGACAAATCAGGTGGGGTTTTTTGAAAATGTAAGGCAAACTTTGACATTATGGGGGCCACTTTTTTTCCCAAATGGGTGGGAATCATCAACTCCACTGGATTTTAACCCTCTGATCTCTGTTTTGCCATTAGTTGCCCATGATCCTCAGGGAAATTTACCCAAACATTTGTGAACCAGAAACCAAAGAACAGGCACTGAAATCTGTGTGTCACCTGGCTACAAAACATGTGACCAATGTGGTAGACATTCTGCTGGAGTGCTCATTAGACTGCGATGGGTAAGAACCTCAAGGAGATGATAGTGGTGAGTATCTGTAGCTCAGGTGGAGGATGAGGATGGAGGTTGGTTCTCCAAGCTTGTGGGTTGGTTTCCGAATGTTTAACTATCAGGCTAAGTAACATCTTCAGTGGAATTTAGGGAACACCAGTGTTGATGTTTTTTTGCTTATAAGGGTTTTGTGTAGTCAATAGGTCTTGTGATGGGAAAGTCACATCAGATGAGAGTCGCATCAGGTGAGGAATTTATAATGGGTCTTGTGATGGGGAGGTCATGTCAGGTGAAGGTTGTGTCAGGTGAGGGTCTTGTAATGAATCAGGTATGGGTAACATCAGGTGAGGATCTTGTGATGCGGAGGTCACATCAGATGAGAGTCTAATGATGGGTCTTGTGATGGGTTAGGTGTGGCTCACATCAGATGAGGAGCTTGGGATGGGTCTTGTGGTGGGGAGGTCACATCAGGTGAGGGATAAGTGAGGTGGAGGTCTTATGATGGGTCAGGTGTGAGTCACAGATGGTCATGTGATCGGGAAGTCATGTGATGGTTAGGCTGGTTAAGTGTCGGAGTGTCGGGAGGGGGGTTAATACGTATATATAGTGGGGTCGCCGGAAATGTGGGAGGGAGGGTTGTTTAAAATTTTTAATTAGATTCTTAAAGGGGTTAGGGTTGGCCGGGCGGGGGTTGGGGGACAACCTGCCTGGGGCTGGGACCAGGTCGTGGGTTGAGCGTTGCCGGGAGGGGGATGGGGCTGTATTGAGGATGGGGGGTTGTCCCAGGGAGGGTGATTTTAAAACTATTAGTACGGTGAGCGGGAGAGGCAGATTTGGCGGTTATAGGGGGCCACATTCTGTTTTGGGAGCGCGCCCCCGCTATTTGATGGCGGTGGCGCGCTCCGACCCCCTTGTTATGTCCCGTTCCCCGGGGGGTGTGAGCGATCGGGCCCTGGGCCTTCGGCTGATGTTGTGTAACGCCAGGTCCGTTATTAATAAAGCCCCCCTCATTTATGATCTGATTTGTGAGGGGGGAGCGGACCTGGTGGGTGTTACCGAGACCTGGCTGGGCCCAGAGGGGGGAGTTTCCCTTGTAGAGATGTGCCCAGCCGGGTTTCGGGTTTTTCATCGGCCGAGGGCCCAGGGGAGGGGCGGGGGTGTTGCGGTGGTTATTAAGGAGGATCTGTGTCCGAGGGAATCCACTGTCTCTCAGACGATCGGGTGTGAGTCTCTTTTCGTGAAGTTCGGCCCCAAGGTACAGGTGGGCTTGTTGATCACATACCTGGCTCCCTGCTATGCGGCATCAGCCCTGCTTGAGCTCCTTGAGGTTATAGCCGGCGTGGCGGTTGAGACCCCTAGGCTTATGGTCATGGGGGATTTCAACCTTCCCTCTGCCGGCGGTACCTCGGGGATTGTTCTGGAGTTCATGGCTTCCATGACAGCCATGGGCCTGACCCAGTTAATTCGGGACCCTACTCATGTGGGAGGTCACACCCTGGATTTAGTTTTTGTCTCTGATCAGTGGCAGAGTAGTCTGGGTGTAGGGGATATAGTTATAGAACCCCTGTCATGGACAGATCACTCGCTCCTGAGGCTCGACTTCCGTTCCGCACCCCCCGACCACAGGGAGGCGGGGCCGCTTAAATGGTACCGCCCCAGGCGCCTGATGGACCCGGATAGGTTCCTGATGGAGCTTGGGCCATTTCCCGAAGCTCACACACACGACTCGGTTGAGGGCCTGGTTGCTACCTGAGATAGGGTGGCTGCTGGGGCCCTTGACCGGGTCGTGCCCTTGCGGCCTCTGACCCGGTGCCGATCCCAAATGGCTCCTTGGTTTTCTGAGGAGCTAAGGGAGATGAAGCGCCGGAAAAGACGCCTAGAGAGTAGTTGGAGGGCTAGCCGCTCTGAATCTGACCGAACACTTCTACGATCTTATATTAAGACGTATTTAGTGGCGATGAAGGTGGCGAGGAGGTCTTACCTCTCCACCCTTATTGCGTCCGCGGAAAACTGCCCAACCGCCCTGTTTAGGGTGACCCGCTCCCTTTTAGAGATGGAAGCGCGGGAGGATCCCTTACAGGGACGGGCTGAGGAGTTTTCTAGGTTTCTGCAGGATAAAATCGCTCAGATTCGGGACGAGCTGGACTCCGACTGGGCATCTCCGGGCAGGGGGGCGGGGGTGGATATCGGTGAGGCCAGTTGGGTTGAGTTCGACCCTGTTACTGTTGAAGACGTGGACAGGGTGCTGGGGGGACTGAATGCCACCACCTGTTTGTTGGACCCGTGCCTCTCCTGGTTGGTCTTGGCCACTCGGGAGGTGACACGAGGCTGGTTCCAGGGTATTATAAACGCTTCCTTGAGAGAGGGGCTTTTACCTGCCGCCTTGAAGGAGACAGTGGTGTGGCCCCTCCTCAAGAAACCGTCCCTGGACCCAGCATTGTTATCAAATTACCGTCCTGTCTCCAACCTTCGCTTTGTAGCGAAGGTTGTAGAGAGTGTGGTGGCCCGTCAGCTTCCCCGGTTCCTGGATGAAGCGAGTTATCTTGATCCCCTCCAATCGGGCTTCAGGCACGGGCATAGCACGGAGACGGCGTTGGTCGCGTTGGTTGATGATCTCTGGAGGGCTCGGGACAGAGGTTGTTCCTCTGTCCTGGTCCTGTTAGATCTCTCGGCGGCTTTTGATACTGTCGACCACAGTATCTTATTGCAGCAGTTGGGGGGGTTGGGGGTTGGAGGCATCGTATTACTGTGGTTCTCCTCCTTCCTCTCCGACCGCTCGCAATTTGTGTTGACAGGGGGGCAGAGATCGTCCCCAAGGCCCCTGCTCTGTGGGGTGCCTCAGGGGTCGGGGCTCTCGCCCCTGCTGTTCAACATTTATGTAAAGCCGCTGGGCGAGATCATCCGTGGCTTTGGGGTGGAGTTCCATCAGTACGCTGATGATACTCAGCTGTACATCTCCACCCCGGGCCACCCCAACGAAGCCGTCGAAGTGATGTCCCGGTGCCTGGAGGCCGTGCGGGGTTGGATGGGTCGTAACAGGCTTCGTCTCAACCCGGCCAAAACCGAGTGGCTGTGGTTTCCTGCGCCCAGATACAGCCAGCTTATTCCTTCGCTGGCCGTGGGGGGAGAGGTTTTGACCCCCGTGGAAAGGGCGCGCAACTTGGGTGTCCTCCTGGATGTGCGGCTGTCTTTGGAAGAACATATCGCAGCCGTCGCCAGGGGGGCTTTTTATCAGATTCGTCTGATTTACCAGTTGTGGCCCTTTCTGGATCTGGGCGCATTTCGCACAGTCACTTCCGCCCTCGTTATCTCCCGCTTGGATTATTGCAATGCTCTCTACATGGGGCTCCCCTTGAAGAGTCTCCGGAGGTTGCAGTTAGTCCAGAATGCAGCCGCGCGGGTGATCGTGGGCGCCCCTCGAGGCGCACACGTAACACCACTTCTCCGCAGGCTGCACTGGCTTCCTGTGGCCTTCCGGATTCGATTCAAGGTGGTACTGATGGTATTTAAAGTGCTCCATGGCTCGGGACCTGGGTACTTACGGGACCGCCTGCTGCCATCAACAACCTCCCGCCACCCAGTACGCTCCCACAGGGTCGCCCTCCTTGGGGTACCGCCACCTGATCGTTGTCGACTGGCGGCCCCGAGGGTGCGTGCTTTCTCTGTGGGAGCGCCCTCCCTGTGGAATGATCTCCCCCCGGAGATACGAGCCATGACAGATATCCTCTCCTTCCGGCGCGCAGTTAAGACCCTACTTTTTAAACAGGCTGGCCTGGCCCAGTAAGGGTTTAAGGGGTTTTAGTAAATAGGGTTTTTTAAATTTTAACTTATTTTTAAAATTTTTGGGATGCAGCCATACTCATGTTTAATTCGGTTTTAAATTCTATTTAATTTTGTATCTCTGTATTTTATGTATTTATTAGGCTGTACACCGCCCCGAGTCCCTTTTCGGAGAGGGAGCGGTATAGAAATACGATTATAAATAAATAAATAAATATCTGGACTGGCAGTCTCTTCAGAAATTGGGAAAGAATCTGATTTTTTCCAAATCTATTTTTTCCATCTCTGCAGAAGCGCAAGGGAGATATGGAGAGTGCTGATTGCAGACCCTACACTAGCATGAAAATTATGTGCCATCTCCTGAAAAGGCTGCAGAAGACGCTGTTATTGACACCACTGGGAGGCGAAAGAGCACAACAATCACGCCAATTGCAATAAACCATCAACTAGCCACCCTTTTCATTTTATCTAGAGGTGGCCACGCACGTCTGATGGAAGAGAGAAAGACTGAACAGAAGAGTCACCCCTCAGAAGTCTCTCCATCAAGAGCAGGCTTGCCCTACTTGAGGGAAGCAGTAGGCAAACTGGTAGGGGCTAAAATTGGAATAAAATTTAGCGTTAAGACTTCTGGTGACGTCGTGACATGGCAAGGTAGGAGAACTCTGCTGTGCTCTCCTACATCTGGCTCCCTGCTATGCGGCAGCGGCCCTGCTTGAGCTCCTTGAGGTTATAGCTGGTGTGGCAGTTGGGACCCCCAGGCTTATGGTCATGGGGGATTTCAACTTGCCTTCTGCCGGCGGTGCCTCGGGGGTGGCTCAAGAGTTCATGGCTTCCATGACGGCCTTGGGCCTGACCCAGTTAATTCGGGACCCTACTCACGTGGGAGGTCACACCTTGGATTTGGTTTTTGTCTCTGATCAGTGGCAGAGTGATCTGGGTATAGGGGATATAGTTATAGAACCCCTGTCATGGACGGATCACTCGCTCCTGAAGCTCGACTTCCGTTCCGCACCCCCTGACCGCAGGGAGGCGGGACCAGTAAAATGGTTCCGCCCCAGGCGCCTGATGGACCCTGATAGGTTCCTGACGGAGCTTGGGCCATTCCCCGAAGCTCATACACACGACTCGGTTGAGAGCTTGGTTGCCACCTGGGATAGGATGGCTGCTGGAGCCCTCGACCGAGTCGTGCCCTTGCGGCCTCTGACCCGGTGCCGATCCCATGTGGCTCCTTGGTTTTCTGAGGAGCTAAGGGAGATGAAGCGCCGGAAAAGACGCCTAGAAAGTAATTGGAGGGCTAGCCACTCCGGATCTGACCGAACACTACTACGATCTTATATTAAGACGTATCTAGTGGCGATAAGGATGGTGAGGAGGTCTTACCTCTCCACCCTTATTGCGTCTGCGGAAAACCGCCCAGCCGCCCTGTTTAGGATGACCCGCTCCCTCCTTGAGGTGGGAGCGCGGGAGGACCCCTTGCAGGGGCGGGTTGAGGAGTTTTCTAGGTTTCTGCAGGACAAAATCGCTCAGATCCGGGACGAGCTGGACTCCGATTGGGCATCTCCGGGCGGGGGGGTGGATATCGGTGAGGTCAACTGGGTTGAGTTCGACCCTGTTACTTTGGAGGACGTGGACAGGATACTGGGGGGGCTTAATGCCACCACCTGTTTGTTGGACCCGTGTCCCTCCTGGCTGGTTTTGGCCACTCGGAAGGTGACACGAGGCTGGTTCCAGGGCATTATAAACGCTTCCTTGAGAGAGGGGCTGCTGCCTGCTGCCTTGAAAGAGGCGGTGGTGCGGCCCCTCCTCAAGAAACCGTCCCTGGACCCAGCATTGTTATCTAATTATCGTCCTGTCTCCAACCTTCGTTTTGTTGCGAAGGTTGTTGAGAGTGTGGTGGCACGTCAGTTCCCGCAGTACCTGGATGAAGCGAGTTATCTTGACCCCCTCCAATCGGGTTTCAGGCCTGGGCACAGCACGGAGACGGCTTTGGTCGCGTTGGTTGATGATCTCTGGAGGGCTCGGGACAGGGGTTGTTCCTCTGTCCTGGTCCTGTTAGATCTCTCAGCGGCTTTTGATACTGTCGACCACAGTATCTTATTGCGGCGGTTGGAGGGGTTGGGAGTGGGGGGCACCGTGTTGCGGTGGTTCACCTCCTTCCTCTCCGACCGTTCGTAATTCGTGTTGACAGGGGGGCAGAGGTCGGCCCCGAGGCCCCTCAGGGGTCGGTGCTCTCGCCCCTGCTGTTTAACATTTATGTGAAGCCGCTGGGCGAGATCATCCGTGGCTTCGGGGTGGAGTTCCATCAGTACGCTGATGACACTCAGCTGTACATCTCCACCCCGGGCCACCCCAACGAAGCCGTCGAAGTGATGTCCCGATGCCTGGAGGCCGTGCGGAGTTGGATGGGTGGTAACAGGCTTCGTCTCAACCCGACCAAAACCGAGTGGCTGTGGTTTCCTGCGCCCAGATACAGCCAGCTGGTTCCTTCGCTGGCCGTGGGGGGAGAGGTTTTGACCCCCGTGGAAAGGGCGCGTAATCTGGACGTCCTCCTGGATGTACGGCTGTCTTTAGAAGAGCACATTGCGGCCGTCGCCAGGGGGGCTTTTTATCAGATTCGTCTGATCCACCAGTTGCGGCCCTTTCTGGATCTGGGCGCACTTCGCACAGTCACTTCCGCCCTCGTTATCTCCCGCCTGGATTATTGCAATGCTCTCTACATGGGGCTCCCCTTGAAGAGTCTCCGGAGGTTACAGTTGGTCCAGAATGCAGCCGTGCGGGTGATTGTGGGTGCCCCTCGGAGCTCCCACGTTACACCGCTTCTCCCCAGGCTGCACTGGCTTCCTGTGGCCTACCGGATTCGATTCAAGGTGGTACTGATGGTATTTAAAGTGCTCCATGGCTCGGGACCTGGGTACTTACGGGATCGCCTACTGCCATCGTCAACCTCCCGCCGCCCAGTATGCTCCCACAGGGTTGCCCTTCTTGGGGTACCGCCGCCTGGCCGTTGTCGGCTGACGGCCCCGAGAGTTCGGGCTTTCTCTGTGGGAGCTCCCTCCCTATGGAATGATCTCCCCCCGGAGATACGGGTTATGACGGATATCCTGACCTTCCGGCGCGCAGTGAAAACCCTATTTTTTAAACAGGCTGGCCTGGCCCAGTAACTGTGTCTCGGTTTTAATTCAATCTTAATTGGGGTTTTATTAGTTTTAATTTTTAATTGATTACCTTGGATGGACACAGCCGGATCAAATTGTTTAATGTATTTTTAATTGTATTTATTGTATATTTATTGTGTGTTTTTAGTAGGCTGTACACCGCCCCGAGTCCCTTTTTGGGAGAAGGAACGGTATAAAAGTTTAATTAATAAATAAATAAATAAATTAGAATGTTATGAAAAACATCCAGGAAGCCAAGTGGCCTTGGTCTTCCTATATGCGCAAAAGGCTTTCAACAACTTAAATTGGGACTTTATGAAGAAGCAGATTAATTTGATGGACTTTGGAGGTAATTTTGTAAAAATGTTAAATGCAATTTATGCCACACAAAAGGCTAATGTATTATTAAATAGAGAGATTACTAAATTATTAAAGATAAGGAAGGGTGTCAGAAGGGATGCCCTCTTTCATCTCTGCTTTTCATAACAATTTTAGAAACTCTGTTGGATAGAATTAGATCAAATAAAGAAATTAAAGGAACCAAAATTAAAAGTCAAGAATATAAATTACAGGCTGTCGCAGATGATATTCCAATTTGGGGTTTTTAAATATTTATGGGGGAGGGTGGATTTGTAATTTAACAGCCCAAAATTATTTAATTCATTTTAATTTTTGTATTATGTATCGGGGTAGAATCGGCTGTGCACCGCCCTGAGTCCTTCAGGAGAAGGGCGGTATATAAATGTTTGAAATAAATAAATAAAATAAATATGGTTTTTGTTATAGAAGATCCAATACACTCAGGACCAGCTTTACTAAATGAAATAGATAAATTCGGTAAATTAGCAGGATTAAAAATTAATAAGGAAAAAACTAAAATGCTAGTTAAAAATTTAACAAATAGTAAACAAAAAAATTGGAAGAAAAGATGGGGTTACAAATTGTAAATAAGACCAAATATTTAGGCATCTAGTTAAGAGCTAGAACATTAAACCTGCGGACTAACTACACCAAATTACTGAAACAGATTGAAAAGGACTTGGAAAATTGGAATAAGATGCAAATTTCATTATTGGGCAGAAATAGCAACAATCAAAATGAATGTTTTACCTAAAATACTATATTTGTTTCAAACAATTCCAATATTATTGGATAATTTCCCCCCCCCCCCCCCCCAAAGAATTAGATAAAATTGTGATGAAATTTATTTGGGCAAGAAAAAAACGAGAATAAAAAAAACTATTTACAAGATGACAAAAACAGAGGTGGATTTAGAGTCCCTGTCTGGGAGATCTATTATAAAGCGGCGGCATTAGCGTGGATAAAAGATTGGATCAATCTGAGGAACAATTGAATTTTAAAATTGGAGGGTCACGACTTATAGGTTGGCATGCATTTTTGTGGAACTTGAATAGTAAAAACAATCTATATTTTACTAAACATGTACTCCGAAAGTCTTTAATTAAAATCTGGGCCGATATTAGAAGAATTAGACTAAAATTCCGAGGTGGTTTTCAACGATGGAGGCAATGTTCCACTTAAACACGATGGACAGCAGTAAAAAAATTAAGTACCATCAAATATTAGATAAAGAGGGAAGAATTAAAACGATACAGGAACTAGAAGCACAAGGGATAGTTATTGATAATTGGTCATATTTTCAAGTAAAATTGAGATATAATAAAGATGTAAAGGAATATGGAATTGAGGATAAAAGATACGCATTTAGACAAAATACTTTCAAGTCCTGAGAAAAGGTTGATCTCTAAACTGTATAACTATTTATTAGAACATGAAGTGGCTGAGAGAATTGTGAAAGGACCTATGTTAGCTTTGGAAAAAATTTTTGGTTATAGCATAATTTGAATGCTGGGAAGAGATTTGGCAAAAAAATCTCGTATTAACTAAATCAGTAGCACATAAGGAGAATCTGTATAAAATAATGTATAGATGGCATCTGGCAGCTTCTAGATTGGCCAAAATATTTCCGACAGTAAACCCATGCTATTGGAAATGCAAAAGGAAATCTGGTACTTATTTTCATTTATGGTGGACCTGTCCTGAGACAAAGAAATACTGGTTAAAAATAAAAGAGTGGATAGAAGAAATCATAAGAGTGTGGGCTGGAGTAGAAACCGGAACTATTTCTGTTGGGAATGATCAAAGGGGATTATACCTCTAAAGTTAAGATATCTGACCATCCACTTACTAACAGTGGTACGGATTTCACTAGCACAATACTGGAAGAAACCAAACCTACCACCGATACATGTTGCTATTCAAAAAACGTATGAGTGTGCCCAATTGGAGAGGCTCAAAATCAATGGGAAGGATACAGAATATGGGATAAATGGTACAACTGGGTAGATAATAAGGGAAAAAATGTAAATGAAAAACAAGAAACAAATTACATTCAGCTGTCTATATGAAATGTATAAGAATACCAAAGGTTTTAAATCCTCTTTTCTCTTACTTTATTATCATTACATATTTAATATTTTTTATTATTTAAATAATATGAATGTATTATTAATTAAATAATAGTTATAAGCCAATGAGATTAGTAAAGTATTGTGAGTTATTTAGTGATTAAGATGTGATAGTAAATGAAAATGCGATAAGTATTAGTACTATTAGGACTTATCAAATTGGATGTCAAATGTAAAGAGGAATGTGTTAGATACATACTATTGCTTTTGTATCTTTTAAATTTGTATATTTTTAATTCTTGTAAATAAAGTTAATTTGAAATTTTTTTAAAAAATTGGTGTTAAGCCCCACCACCCTCACCGAAGGTATAAGTGTCTGTGGGCTTCCCTTGCCAGAGGAGCTTTTTTAAAAAAGGAGTTAATTTTCATATTACATACATAAGTGCTTAGTGAACAGCATATTGTCTGGATCAATTTATTGTTATACAATATTTTCCCCACTCCTAATTTCTACCTCTATTGTACAACCATTTATAAAACAAGTTCCATGTTCAAAAACACTCTATCTTCTTTTTCTTTTCTTTTTAATGTCAATCTATCCATTTCTTTTAATGTTAATCTAGCCATTGTCAACTTACAATTTCTTTCCCAAACCTCTTGCCATTCATCTAAATATATAGTATATCCCAAAAAAAATTCTCATACTATCAGCAGCTTCATTTATCCATCCATCAGTTCATCTAATCATTAATCCATTCATATATTCATCCATCCATTCATGTATTTATTCATTCATTTATTAAGGAAACTCATATGGTTGCCCAACTCACGCATGGTAACTCTGGGTGGCTTACAGAAATAACTAAAAAGAGTTTAAGAAAACACGATAGAAACCAACAAAGGCAAACACCCAGCTGAATACTGAACGTCATATGTTGTTTTAAATATTTTTAATCTATGTTTTTATTCATGTGATATATTGTTTTACTACATTGTTGTAAACTGGCCAGTGTCAGTTAGCTCAGATGGCTGGTGTAGAAATTTAATTAAGACCAATAGAAGAGAATATTTGTAGCTCAGAGTTGAACTGTGGTGTCCTTGGTGGTCTCTCAGCTGGGTGGTTTTCTTATAGACGTTTCATGGCCCAACTAGGTGACATCATCAATGCTAGAAGGGAGAGGAGGGAGAAGAGTGTGGAGGAGGAGGACAGTGGGGTCCTTGGTTCTCTGAACTTGATGCTCTTTTTGCAGATGTTTCATGACCCCGCTAGGTAACATCAAGGCTAGAAAGGAATGGGATTTGTGGAGTGGAGAAGAGGAAGAGAGAGGAGGGCAATGAGGTCCTTGGTGCTCTTTGAACTTGGTTGCTTCCTTGCAGACATTTATTATTCAACCAAGTAATATTTGGAGGAAGAGGAGGAGGGCAGGGTCCTTGGTGCTTATTGAGCTTGTTGGTTTTCTTGCAGATGTTTCATGACCCAACCAGTTAAAATCATCAGTGGTAGAAGGAAGAGGTCTCTAACCCTAATCCTAACTCTTCTAGCACTGATGATGTTACCTGGTTGGGTCATGAAACATCTACAAGAAAGAAAAACCATGCCAACAGCACAAGGACCCCTTAGATAAATAAATAATCTATTAGATGGGAGTCAGGAGCCCATTCAGGAATAAAGACAAAAAGAGAGACTTTAGATTGGTGAGCTCTGACCCCATTCTGTCTTGTTCTACTTATTGACTCCCTTTTGTTCTGTATCTACACCCAACTGTTGTCTCAAAATTTGGATAGGGTGTAGAATCAGTGTTTGCGAAATCCCCCTTCTAGAAAAATTTTGAACCGTGTCTCAGACATGGGCATTCCTGGATCAGTTTTAATGGACATGAGAATTTCTTTCTCCTACATCAAAGGAGTTCCACTTTTGGACTGTAATCTAAGTAACCTGGTTTGCCTCACAATCAGGAGGTTGTGAGTTTGATCCTAGGTAAAAGCAGATATTTGTCATTCCCCTGGTGGAGACTGACTCTAAGAGGAGGAACAGCCAACAGGGAGTGGAAGTGTGGCTCCAGGGGTCGTGGAAAAGGCTGGGGAAGGGCAGAGGCCAGCTGAGCAGTCAGAGGAGGACCCAGGCCCATCCCCTATCCATCCCAGGGAACACAGGGAGGAAAGAATAAGGGACAGATGGGGTCTACTCGGGAGGAGAGGGCCTTGATCCTCTTCATGGGCTGCAGATGTGAGATCTGCGTAAGAGTTTGGACCTGTGTTCTGGCAAATGCTGGAGACAAAGCATGTTTCATTTTGGTCTGAAGTTATCTTGGTTGGCGTCCTTCCAACAGATTGTGCCTTGTTATCTCCTTGAATTTGGTAAATATTGCTCCTGTTCCGTTATGGAAATTTTGTCATTGTAGTTTGTTTGGTTTTTATTTAATCTTAATCTGCTCATTAGATTCGGACTATACTGCTTTCTTTTGAAGATTATTTTTGAATATGTTTTATCTCCAACTGAATATTATTGAACAGACGGGCCAAGTTGGAGGCATTAAAGGACATTTATTTACGTTTTGGATTTTGTTATGTTTGTGTTACACTCTGGGTCATCACAATATTTCTCTCTCTGGACACAATGAGAATGCATCTGCTGAAAAAAACTCATTGGTGACAGGAAGGGCATCTGGTCAGTAAACACTCAGTGCCGACTCCACTCTGCAAGGGATTATGGGGTCATTAAATGATGATGATGATGATGAAGCTAAGTAATCTGGTGAGCCCAAAGTGACTCTCCTTTCATCCGGTTTTTAGGCCACCAATGTTCTGTGCTATATCTTTTCCTTACTTGATGTGGCTGACGCTCTCCAGAACAAGTTTCCCAATCTGCTCATCACACTGGTCACACAAATCTATTTATTCCTTGGAGAAAGCAAGAATGGGTCCAGCAGTGCCGTTCAGAATTCACAATAAAACAATCTCTGCCAACCATCATGGCTTGGTTCAATCATGGTTTTAATAGAATGCTTTTTGATCAGAGTAGATGCAAGCTCACATCACCATCACACCATATGCTGCAATCTTGGCAAACTGTAAGACTCAATGCTGGTCAGTTGGGTAATATTGGGGTCAGTGTGCGCCAAGCAATCAAAGGCCACCTTTGCCCCAAGTTCATGTTAGTCTGTGCAAACCATGGTTTCTAATTTACAAAGTGGTTTGCAAACTGATTCATCTCACCAGCCAGGTAATTCCTGTTGTGTAGTCACACACTCTTCAAAGTGCACAATCTCCTGGGCTATGTGTGTGTGGCTTCTCTTGTTGTTTATTTCTCCTGGAGTTAAGAAGAAAAAAAAATTGTGGGAAGAAAAATCTGGTCTGGTCCCAAGAAAAAAGATGCTGGAAATAAAAGAGACAGGCCACTGTTTATTAGATTTTCGGAAACTTCAGTGACAGCAGCGAAAGTTTCTGGAGTGAGTGACAAAATGGCTGGTTAAGAGGGTGGATTATTATAGGGTTCTGGGATTTGATGATTGAGATGCTCCAGGTAGGTTGTACAATGTAGTGAGCCTTGTGTCTTTTGCTATTCTAATGGTGATGGGTAAATCCTCTTCAGTCCTAAAGGTCATGTCCAGTCCTCAGAATTGGGTGGCGGGTGGGGGGGGGACGGAAATTCTTAATCCCATCAGCTCCCATCCTGGGGGAACTGTAGATGAAGGCATTTTGTTTGTGAATAGGCTGGCCTGGATTTCTGTAAATGATATTGAATGGAATGCTCCAGTTTCCTCAATAGATGCAAAAGTATCTCTTCAATGAAATTTAACAGTTGGAGGGACATGCTTTGAGTGTTTTCCTGGTAATGGAGAGAAGTGAAGACTGGGCTTTGCGGGGGGAGGGAGATCAGCTGAACTCACTCTTGTTCCTTTGCTTGATTTAGCTCTGCCGTGCAAGCTTTGCTTTGTTAATGTTCAGTATCTCTACTCTTCTTCCTCAGTTTCTATATCACCCCGAGGTTGAAAACTTCTTCATGACCCAAGACATTATAAATGTTGTCCAGGAATGAATGAAACAGCCGTACCCTCTGATACATTCGAGGTCTATGTTATCTTGACCCAAGACATAAATGTTCTCCAGGAATGAATAAAACAACCGTATCCTCTGATACATTCGAGGTCTGGGTTATCTTCTGCAGCACCCCTTCAAGCTAAGAGATAGGGTACAGGAAGTGAGTGATTTTCAAGGTAAGAGCAGGTGTGACTTCTGGATGGCGCTTCCATTGAAGACGGACCAGAGACTGTGATCGTGCGCGGCTTTCATCCGTGCGTGCCCTGTTAGAGGAGTCCTTAAGGGACCGGATTCATCTGACCCACGTTGTAGGGGTAGGGGAAGAGGGGGAGACTGCCAACTGGGTTGAGGAGAGCCACATCTCCCCTCCCTGGGTTGGTATACTCCCCTAGAAGACAGGGAGAATCGACAGTTTAATGGCTCCCCTGAAGATGGGAAGCTGCCAGGACTTAAGTGTGTGCTGGAGCAGTGAAGTGGTGAGCGGCTTGTAACTGGATAGACTTTAAACATTTTTTGACAACCCCGAAAAACATTAAGAGTCCTTGTTTGGAAGAGTGATAGTGGCAAATGTTCCTCAGATGACCAGATGTGAATCCCTCTATGTAAATTGTGGTTCCGGGGTTCAGATGGGCCTACTGATCACATACCTGGCTCCCTGCTATGTGGCATCAGCCCTGCCTGAGCTCCTTGAGGTCATAGCCGGCCTGGCGGTTGAGACCCCCAGGCTGATGGTCGTGGGGGATTTCAACTAGCCTTCGGCTGGCGGGACCACAAGGATCGCTCAGGAGTTCTTGGCTTCCATGACAGCCTTGGGCCTGACCCAACTAATTAGGGACCCCACTCACACTGGGGGTCACATCTTGAATTTTGGTTTTTGTCTCTGGACAGTGGCAGGATGATCTAGGTATAGGGGACATTGTTATTGAGCACCTGTCATGGTCTGATCATTCGGTCCTTAGACTGGACTTCCAGGCCACACCCCCTCATCACAGGGAGGCGGAGCCAATACGATGGTTCCGCCCCAGGAGCCTGATGGACCCGGATAGGTTCCTGATGGAGCTTGGGCCGTTTCCCGGTGTTCGAACACAGGACTTGGCTGAGGATCTGGTGGCCACCTGGGATAGGGTGGCGGCTGGGGCCCTTGACCGAGTCGTGCCCTTGCGGCCTTTGACCCAATGCCGCTCTCGCTCGGCTCCATGGTTCTCTGAGGAGCTGAGGGAGATGAAGCGCCGGAAAAGACGCCTAGAGATGGTTGGAGGGCAACCCGCTCCGGATTTGACCGAACACTATTGCGGTCCTATATTAGGATCTATTTAGTGGCGATGGGGGCGGCAAAGCGTTCTTACTTTTTCGCCCTTATCGCGTCTGCAGGAAATCGCCCAGCCACCCTTCTTAGGGTGACCCGCTCCCTTTTAGAAGTGAGGACGTGGGAGGATCCTCTGCAGGGACAGGCTGAGGATTTTTTGAATTTCCTGCTGGACAAAATCACTCAGATCCGGGATGGGTTGGACTCTGACTGGGCAACTCTGGACGGGGGGGTTGGAGGTGGAATTGGGAGAGGTCATCTGGGGAGAGTTTGACCCTGTGACCCCCGAGGACGTGGACAGGATGCTGGGTGGGCTTAATGCTACCACATGTTTACTGGATCCGTGTCCCTCCTGGCTGGTATTGGCCACTCGGGAGGTGACATGGTATTGGTTCCAGGGTATTATTGCTTCCTTGAGTGAGGGGTTTTTGCCTGCTGCCTTGAAAGATGCAGTACTGAGACCCCTCCTCAAGAAACCGTCACTGGACCCAACTTTATTATCTAATTATCGTCCGGTCTCCAACCTTCGCTTTGTTGCGAAGGCTGTTGAGAGTGTGGTGGCACGACAGCTTCCCCAACACCTGGATGAAGCTGTCTATTTAGATCCACACCAATCAGGCTTCAGGCCCGGATACAGCACGGAGACGGTGTTGGTCGTGTTGGTGGTAATCTCTGGAGGGCCCATGAGAGGTTATTCCTCTGTCCTGGTCCTGTTAGATCTCTCGGCGGCTTTTGATACTGTCGACCACAGTATCTTATTGCAGTGGCTTGGGGGGGTTGGGAGTGGGGGGCACTGTTTTGCGGTGGTTCTCCTTCCTCTACGACTGTTCGCAATTTGTGTTGGCGGGGGAGCAGAGATCGACCCCGAGGCCCCTGATCTGCGGGGTTCCTCAGGGGTAGGTGGTCTCGCCCCTGCTGTTTTAACATTTATATGAACCCACACAGTGAGATCATCTGTGGCTTTGGGGTAGAGTTTCATCAGTACGCTGATGATACTCAGCTGTACATTTCTACCCAAGGCCACCCCAACAAAGCCATTGAAGTGATGACTCAGTGCCTGGAGGCTGTGTGGGGTTGGATGGAGCGGAACAGGCTTCAATTCAACCCAGCTAACACCGAGTGGCTGTGCTTCCTGGCACCCCGATACAGCCAGTGGAGGGGAAAATTATTGTTCCACAGACAGGGCGTGCAATCTGGGTGTCCTCCTGGACGTATGGCTGTAGTTAGAAGAACATATAGCAGCTGTCACCAGGGGGGCTTTTTATCAGGTCCGTAGGATCTACCCGTTGTGGCCCTTTCTGCATCGGGATGCACTTCGCACAGTCACATCTGCCCTCGTTATCTCCCGCCTAGACTATGCCAATACTCTCTACATGGGGCTCCCGTTGAAGAGCAGCCAAAGGCTCCAACTGGTGCAGATTGTGGCCGCGCAGGTGGTTTTGGGGGCTTCTCGGACCTCTCATGTTACGCCACTCTTGCGCGAGATGCATTGGCTCCCGGTGGTCTTTCAGGTGCGTTTCAAGGTGTTAGTTACCATCTTTAAAGCGCTCCATGGCTTGGGACCTGGGTATTTACGGGACCGCCTGCTGCCACCATCAATCTCTTGTTGGCCAGTGTGCTCCCACAGAGTGGGTCTCCTCGGGGTGCCGCCGGCTGGTGACCCCGAGAGTGCGGGCCTTCTCTTTGGGGGCACCCTCCCTCTGGAATGAATTACCCCCGGAGATGAGGATCATCCCTCACTTTTTGATCTTCCGGCACACGTTGAAAACTCGTTTATTTCATCAAGCCGGTCTGGCCTAGGGTTTTATGTGGTTTTAAATTTGGTTTTAATTGGTTTTAGTCCTTATTTTTAAACCCTTGTTTCGTTTTTATTATTCAGTCACGATATTTAATCTTTTTATTTTTTTTTATTATTGTGTTATTATTGTATTTTTTAATGGCTGTACACCGCCCCGAGTCCCACAGGGAGAGGGGGCGGTATATAAATCTTGTAAATAAATAAATAAATAAGGACCATAACAGAAAATAATGACTTTTAATAAAATAAAGAATAACTCAACAGATTAAAGAAATGGAAGAAATAAGCAAAGAATTTAAATCGGAACTGCAAACTGTGAGGGGAATGTTAAAAGAATGAGATTACTGTAACACTGCAGTTCATAGAAGAACAAAGAAAGCCCAGAGAGGAGGAGCTAAAGGAGAAGGAAAGCAGCCCAGATGAATGTGGAGAACAAGGCCCACTGCCAAAAGACATAAAGGACTTAAAACAGAGATATTGATGACAGAGGCAACAAATATAAGGGAAAACGCTCCCAAGACTAAGCAGAAGAAATTCTACAAGAAACCCCAAAAAAGAGGACAGAGAAGGGTGGGATAAACATGGCTGATGGGCAGAGGGAAATAAATAATATTAGAAGGAAAGAAGACTGGGGAAACTTAGAGAAGGCAAAGCTTGCTAAAATTAAAAGAAATGATAAAGCCGAGAGATTTAGAGATAAGAGTTAGGGATAGTGTAAGAGGAATACCACATGGGAATGTATATTGGTATTTTTCTTTTCTTTTTACTAGGAATATAGATTGGGGAAACTTGGAAGTTCAAAACTTGCTGGGAAATATTTTAAGATTATGTGACTATATATATATATATAATTGTATATGAATTTTATTGTTATGAATCCTTTCCTTTTTATATATACATATCCTAAAATATTTAGATGATAGTAGAAAAACAGAGAATATGATAAATTTGGGGAAAGTCAAAATGTGAATTATAGGCTATGGAAACTAAAAGGGAAACTTAACTTTGTTTTATTTTTATTTTTTGTTGGGATATATGAAATACAAAATGCAATTGATTATATAAAGGATATGAGAAAATAGAAAACATGATAAATTAGAAGGGATCATATGAGAATATAAAGTATTTGTAATGAGAGTATTTCTGATGATTAGAAACAGGAGAATGAAACTTTATTAAAATATATAAACTGGCTAAGTGGAAAGGAAAATATGATTATTATATAATTATGTGTAAGATAAGCGAAGATAAAGTGAGATATTAAGAAGTTACTATTGTTGTGAATTTTTTGTTTGTACATATATACATTCTAAAATATACAATTGATTATTCAGTGGATAACAGAAATGTATAATGAGTTTTTCATTATGATTAAAGTAGGGGAATGGAAAATTATTAAGTCCCATAGATTGAGGGGATCCTAAATATATTAGTTTTATTTTATTCTGTCAGAACTGAAGAAGCTTCTTCAATGAGAAGTGAAACATCTTCAAGGAAAAACAAAAAGTCTAGTTGCCTTTTGAAACAGCAGCTTTGGACAATTAAACAGATATGTAGTTGGGTTGATTGGGCGTTGGTATAATTACCTGAGAACGCCTTTCTATCTACGCTGCAAGAGAGTCCAGGAATGGGTTAAAGTCTTCCTTCTGATGTCATCAAGCTGAATTTGCCACTATAAAAACGCCAGCCCCTGGCTGGCCCCCCCATCTTCACCCAATCTTTTAGGTGAAGATACTTGACAGACGTAACGTGTCTCTGGAAGATAAAGAAGAAATTAATATACCCCTTTTCCTGACCATCATGACCAGACGTACATGGTGGGGCTGGACTTTCTTGCAGCGTAGATAGAAAAGGCATTCTCAGGTAATTATACCAATGCCCGTTCTTATTGACGCTGAGACAAGAGTCCAGGAATGGGACATACTAAAGTGCATGTCCATGGGAGGGCCCACGGCTGGTCAGTCACTCTGACTGTGGAACCACTCGCTGAAATACCCTCCGTCCAAATGATGCCTGGGCTAAAGCAAAGGAGTCCAGGTGGTAATGCCAAATAAACGGCGACGGGTGAAGTCTCTCCGCCCACCTCTCTAGGCACTCTGCCTCCTTCATCAGGCCCCTGGACCTGGTACCCCCGCCTGCTGACATGGGTCTTTGCGGCCACATTGCCAGTCATGACCAACACATGTTGACCTGTCACCCTGTTCCAGGGCTAGGAAGATAACCCTGAGCTCCAACCAGTTGATGGGGCATGCCCCTTCTGCTGGAGACCAATACCCCTGGGCTATTTCTCCCTCCAGATGGCTCCCCAACCATGAAGACTGGCATCTGTGGTGAGACATATCCTGTCTGGCTCTTTGAAGAGAAGACCGTTCTCTTGGGCCTGGGACTGCCACCATGTGAGGGACTGTATGACCTGGGAAGGAACCTGAACCTTCATGGCCAAATGGCTGGTTCCTGCCCTTTGAAACGGGAGCAAGAACCATTGGAGTTTCCTGGAATGAAGACAAGCCCATGGTACAATCCCCACATCAGCTTTGAAATTCAGCTGCCACATTTTTTTTAAGAGAGTTGGAGTTGAAAAGTTCAAGGTTATTCTGTATGGTGTATTAGGAATTTCCAGTGGCAGTTAATTGATTCTCGTGATTTATGAAGTGTAGAAGTGGGAGGAGAGAAGGTGGATTCTGTGTAACGCATGAAAAATTTTCACTTTGGGAAATGCCTTTGGTCATGCCAGAATAAATCAATTGGAGAGAAAATGTCTCGGTGTGATTGATATCATGGATACTTTCTGGATGCCTTACATTTATTTCCCAAAGTCCTTTTTTTTCTGAAGGGGTGGCTGATACCCTGGAGTTCTTTTCCCAGAAATGGATAGAGATCAACCATCAGCCGAAGTTGGAGGTGTGGAGGGGGGAATGTGTGGGGGCCTCCCTCCAGAGTATTAATTGAACCTGCCAGCCCTTGTTTGGAGATGATGGATGCTTTCAGGATGGCAGTAGGAGAAAGAGATCTGAGAGCTATACCAAAGCGTTTCAACTTAAGAAGTTGCTATAACCCAGATGTCACCCAGCTGTCTGAAGAAAAATCTTTCTCTAGCCTCAGACATATGGCTATTCCATCAGATTGGAGGGAAGAGAGGCAATTGGGGTCAGAATTCTCTCAAGAAGGCAACCCCCAGATTATTCCTGGAAGTCCATCAAGGGCAGATTTACATCAACAGTTCCAGAATTTAAAGGTGATAGGTTTGGTCTCACAGTCTGTTTGGACGGGTGGAAACTTGAGACCACCCATATTCACTTACCCAAGTATCGTGAGGAACGAGGAGACTATACAGATGCCAGTTGGTGGAAGCCAGAAAGAAGCATCAACTGACAGAGGTATGTTTCAGCCCCCCAGGCAATCCTCTCATTTTGCCCCCTGCAGAGAGTATCCCTCCAGGGTGAGAATTTTATCTAGGCCAGGGGTGGATTCAATGCCAATGGCAGCCAGCACCAACCCAGCCCTGGTCTGAAGGGGGGTTGCTCAGACAGAAGACAGCAGCCACTTCCCCTCCACCCAACCAGGGAACCAGGTCACACCCATCTTCCTTCTGGCAACCACAAATGCAGCCCCAACCAGCAGCGAGGCCACAGGGACCCCTATTCCAGAGAGGCACCACCCAGCCAGGATACAGGGGACCTACCCAGCCTACGTACGCCACCAAGCCAGTTCCTTTCATTCCAGTACAACTTGCAGGGGCCTGGCCTGTGCCACCTCCTCAGCCACAACCCAGGCCGGACCAAATACCCTTTAAGGCTGTATTCGATGGTCACCATGAACATTTCAATTACTTCCTCACTCGAATCCGATCCCATATAGAACAATTTGGAGATCAATACGCCACAGAGCGCAATTTGGTTACGGCCATAACAAATGGGATGAATGAAGGGGATGTTTCAGACTGGGTGACCCAACTACACAACGAATAAACCCCTGAATTATACAATGTAAACAGATTTATTCAATTATTAAGACTAGTTTTGAAAATCCAAACAGGGTAGCAGAGAATGAAGAGAAGTTAATGGAAATGAGGCAAGGCAAGCGACCCTTGTCAGAATTCAATTGGGATTTTAGAAGAGTCGCAAGCCACCTCATAGATTGGCCTGAAAGAATGACTTTACACTATTTAAAAAAGCCATTGATCCAGAAATAAAGGCCTGTGAAATTAGGGGAATCCCAGAGACATTACAATCATGGTATGTCGCATCGTTCATCTTAGATCACAGCATCAACCCACACAGGAAACCCCTTCCGGCAGTCCCGACTAAGAGAATTGTGGCGAGGAGACCGCTGACCGGACCAGCCGAAACTGCTCATACCCGACCCACCAGGGTGCTGAAATATTACCAATGTGGCCAAGCCGGTCATAGGGCAGCAGACTGTCTGGCCCCTGCTCCTGTACCACAAGCTCCGCAGTTGAAGCCTAATACAACTAAGAGGTTGGAAGAATCAAGGAAGACCTCCAGGTAGGGACGGGTTCGCCAAACACAGCTGGGAAAGCCCCCTCTGCACAGAAGGGAGCAATGGACCACCAGACTGACACCACGTTCTCAAGAACCCGACCTGAGAAGATGACCCAATGGTGAGTGATCCCATACCTTTTACAGTTAAGGTCAAGTTAGTGGTACCAAACATAGGGGAGGCCAGGAGTTAGAAGCTGTCATTGGTACTGGATGTTCTAGATATCGGACTCCCCATCATTGAGCAATTGGGCATAAAGACTAACCCGCTAAAATGCCCAATCAGATTTGAGCAAGTAGATGAAACCTTAATTGGGGGGGCCCAGCCACTCAAATGACAGAATTGATCAAGATGGAATTAGGGCCCCATCGTGAACTCATACGCTTCATAGTGGACCCCAAGATTTCAGAATCAATCATATTAGGACTTGTTTGGTTAGACAAATGGGCCCCAACGATGAAATGGGAGGATGGATTCACCGGGTGGGCGCTACGTTGATGCAGAGCTGAGGAGCAGATTGCTGCTCTGAAAGGATCCGATTTTCACTGATTAGTGGCTTCTAGGAGTGTGTTGGACCTCGGAGGGGTAGACAGATGAAAGGGGAAGACCTGGAGATCCCGGGGAGGTGCCGTAATCCCGGATCCCCCGGAAACCAACAGCAGAAGAGGGAGATCGCACAGATCGGAACCAAAGTTGTGGCAGCCCAGCAGCTTAAAGAAGAAGGAAGGAAGCAAAGAGTGGAGAACAAATTGAGTAGTGGAAATGAGTAGTGGAAAGATGAAATTAAAAAATTTCCAGAATACTGATTTATACTACAAAGGGAAATTGAAAATTCAAACTGAACAGTGTAGCGAAGCAGCAGAAACATCAAGAGTACTAACTAAAAAAACGGCAGTAATCTGTGCTGATTAATGGAGTACTGAAAACGGAGGAGTTGAAGGGTGAGACAACAGCGTTTACCTTTATCTTGGGAGTTGAAAAGTTGGTTGTATATTTCTTGGCGTTTTGAGAACTGTGGGAAGAAAGAGAAAGTGACAGTGTCCAAGTGAGATAGAGAGATTGGAAGAACAATTGAGAGTAAAAACTTGAAAGGAGAACAATTGACACTTTGAAAGATTTAAGGAAAGGATTGAGGAAAGAAACTTTATAATTTTAATATTTGTCTGATAACTGTGATAACAAAAAAGGAAGAAATAAGACAACTAAGATTTATAAGTGGAACTGGGATCATGTGGAGAAAAAGAAGAAGAAGCCAAAACAGAAAGGAAAAACAAAACAGTGGAAGTGACTTTAAAGAGGACATTTTGAACTCGAACTAAGAACTGTAATAAGGTAGTTTCCAAAAAAAAAGAGAGAGAAGATAATGATGGTTATGGACATCACTCAACTGGTCAAACATAGATGTAACTAAATAATATTGGTAAAATATAATCTTAATAGATATATACGTGTTAGAATATTGAGCTAAGAATACTGGTTAATAATTTTTGAATAAATGAATAATTGAAAGTGTGTTGTATAAATATAGAACTCAGACTTTTAAATAATCATATAGTAAGAAACTTAGATATTTTTATTCTGAAATAATCATATCATTAAGAACTCTAAAGAAATAAGACTAATTGATATTTATATATAGATAAGAATTTAATTACTTTAATGAATAGGCTGCTTCAAATTAATTAATTAAGCATATAAGACTTGATTCTGTGAGTAAATATATTTGTATTTGATTAATATTGAATTCTCTTTTAAGTATTGTAATAGATGAATAAGGTCAATAAGTAAAAATAGGAATAAGAGCTGATTGCGAATTTCCATAATAGAATTTTGGTAATTAATAACATAATAATATATGTATTAATATTACTATTGAACTGAAAAGGAAAGGAAAATAGTGCTCTACTAGAGATAGTTGATGGTAGATTGGAAAGAGCTGCTACAGATAGTTAAAATGGCGACAACATCAATTACAAATGTAAAATCAGGAAAGAAAACAACAATATCTTCACCTATGGGGCAGAGATCTATAGATGCAATGCTATTGGCAGAAAAAACTAGTTCAGCTCAAAGCCTGCAGACAGTACAGACAACACTCACTATGATGCAGGAAATTATGGCATGAAATTATGAATTGATAGCGAGGAACCATGAAGACATGAAGACAGAGATAAGTACTGAAATAGGAGAAGTGAAAAATGAAATACAAAATTTGAATAGTAAGATTGGAAAGATGCAGGAAGAAGTGTTAAAAAATGAACAGAAATTAAATTTAGTAGAGGCAAGAACAGAGATGGTAGAGAAGAAATTAGAGGATTCAGAACAAAGTTGGAAAGTGCTTTACTGCGAATTCTGGTATTCGATGGTACATATGGAATTAGAGAAGGCATAGGTTTCTCTATCATCTTAGGTTCCAAAATGTGGTGGAGGAATGAAGGGAAGATTTACGTGCAATTATGACGAATCTGATAGTGGTGGCCTTACAGAAACCTAAAGTAGAAATTGAAAATGATGTAGACGAGGTCTACAGAGTATATACACACTATGCGAGGAGACATAGACTACCCCGAGAGGTTCACGTTCAAATTATGAGGAAGACAACACAAGACCTGCTCTATAGTAAGACCAAAGATGAACCACTTGTATACAAAGATCATGACGTGGTTACACTGAAACAAATACCCAGGAGAGTTAGAGAGCAGAGAAGGGGCTATCAGTTTTTATCAACTCATTAGAAATGGTATTCCATTTAGGTGGCTCACCCCAGAGGGGCATTTAGTTTCATGGCAGGACAAAAAATACAAAATTGATACAATTGAAAAAGCACAGGAATTTTGTGAACGACACCTAGGACCCGAGGAAGAACAAGAAAGTAGAGACAACTTAAATACAAGAAGCCAAGAGAAACAACTCTCCAGTGAAAAAGAATCTGATTCACACTCTGAACCCCAAAATTTTAGAGAAGAAGGGGAAGGCAACAGACTAAGAAGAGAGCCTAGAACAAGGAATGAAATAAGAAATGCCTTGCACAGTCAGTGACACTTATAGAGAAATCAGTTTATTTTCAGTCAATATCAATGGTTTAAATCTATCATCAAAAAGAAAACAGATATTTGAGAAACTCAAAAAAACAAAACGCTGATATAACTTATATCCAAGAAGTGCATATTCCAGACAACCAAGCAGACCTCTTAAAGAATATAAATTTGGGTAAAATGTATTCGGCACTTGCAAACAAAAAAAAAGGGGTATTGTAGTATATGTAAAGGATTGGTTGCAACATAAACAAATTATATAAAGATCAAGAAGGGAGAATGTTCTTTATAGAAATAAATGTAAACCAGAAAAAGATGTTATTAGTCACAATATATGCCCCAAATACAAACCAAAAAGACTTCTATAATAGGTTTCACCATAATAGAATTTGAGTATGCTAATGTATGCATTGTAAGGGACTATAATGCAGTCCCAGATAAAGATTATAGAACTTCAAAAAAGAAAAAGGAAAGGAGAATACTCCCTTCGTCTTTTAATAATATGGTAAGAGAACTTAACTTGAAAGACGTGTGGAGAGAATTAAACCCAAATAAAAAATATACTTTTTTTTCGAACCCCCACCACTCTTGGTCCAGAATAGATCAGATATGGAGGAATTAGGAAGGCAATCGGAACACAAAAAGCAAATAAGATCCCTGGACCAGATGGAATTCCTTCGGAATTCTATAAGGAATTCCAAAAAACAATAGAGGAGATATTGGTGGAGTTGTACAATGAAACCTTGGAGAATGTTAACATGGCTAAAGCATGGATGGAAGCACATATTACCCTTATTTATAAAGAACAATCAGACACACAAAAAATTCAAAACTATAGACCAATATCACTTTTAAATGTAGATTACAAAATAATGGCCACAATGTTGGCAGAAAGATTAAAGAGAGTATTAAGTAGAATTATTACACTGATCAAAATGCCTTCCTCCCCTATAGGCAAATAAAAACAAATACAAGAACCATCATGGATATATTAGAATATTATGAAGTATACACAACCAAGATAACGGCATTGATATTTCTAGTGCCCAGAAGGCATTTGACAACCTGAATTGGAACTTTCTTATTAAACAACTGATAGGCATGAAATTTGGTGAAAATTGTATAAGATTAAGACAATGTATAACATGCAAACTGAAAAAATATTAATAAATGGGGAAAATACAGATACCATAAAGATAAATAAGAGAGTAAGACAAGGCTGCCCCCTAGGTTCCCTATTGTATATATTGGCAGAAGAGACTCTTTTGGTACAAATTAGGCAAAACCAAGAGATTAGAGGACTAAAAATGAAAAAAGAGGAATATAAACTCCAGGCATTTGCCGATGATATGGCATTTGTATTAGAAGAACCCTTAGAAGCGAGCTCTATACTACTAAGAGAAATAGAATACAGAAAGGTGGCAGGGTTAAAAATTAACAAAGAAAAAACAAAAGTGTTAACAAAAAACTACAAAGGAGCAGAAGGAACAACTAGCAAATAAATTAGGTATGCAGGTGGTAAATAAAGTAAAATACCTAGGGATCTGGTTGACTGCAAGATGTTCATCGATTAAAAAAGATAACTATGATAAGATAATAATGCAAATAGTTAAAGATTTAGATAATTAGGTCAAATTGCAGTTATCGGTATTGGGACGTATTTCGATAGTGAAAATTAATATTTTGCCAAAATTCTTGTTTTTGTTTCAAACAGTGCCAGTCAAGTTGGAAAAGAATTGTTTTGTAGAATTAAACAAATGTATATCTAAATTTATATGGCAGAGGAAAAAACCCAGAATGAAATATAAATTATTACAGGGAGGATGGATTCATAAAAATCCTCATTGGACTGGGCCCATTGCCCCCTCTTCCACCCACTACAAAGCCACCAGTCAGCTTGAACCCAGAGCCTGAATCAGCATCCATGGCAACCCACCTTCTCCCAGATAACCCCCACGTACCCGACCAATACAAAGACTTGGATGAAGCATTCAGTGAAGAAGAGTTTAATGTTTTACCTCCCCATCGAGCCACTGATTGCGCTATAGAATTAGAGCCCAGGGCGAAATTACCAAAACTAAAGATGTATTCCATGACGCCTGCTGAAATGACCGAATTAAGTAAATACATCGACAGCAATTTGGAACAAGGTTTTATTGAGCATGCCAAATCAAGATTAGCTGCCCCCGTATTGTTCAAGAAAAATGTCGGGTTGAGATTGTGAGTTGACTTTAGAGGCGTGAACGCCATATGCATCAAAAACATTATCCTCTCCCTCTTATGAAAGACTTATTGAACCATCTGTCGAAGAACAAAGTACAGTGGGGTAAAAAAGTATTTAGTCAGCCATCAATTGTGCAAGTTCTCCCACTTAAAAAGATGAGAGAGGCCTGTAACTGTCATCATAGGTATATCTCACCTGTGAGAGACAAAATGTGAAAACAAATCCAGACAATCACTGTCTGATTTGGAAAGAATTTATTTGCAAATTATGGTGGAAAATAAGTATTTGGTCACCTACAAGCAAGATTGCTGGCTCTCATAGACCTGTAACTTCTTCTTTAAGAGGCTCCTCTGTCCTCCACTCATTACCTGCATTAATGGCACCTGTTTGAACTTGTTATCAGTATAACTTGTACAATTGGTGGCTGACTAAATATTTTTTTGCCCCACTGTATTCACCCAGCTAGATCTCAGAGAAGCTTACTACCGGGTCCATATTAAAGAGGGAGATGAATGGAAAACTGCTTTTAACTGCCCTCTGGGTAGCTTCCAATTCAAAGTCATGCCTTTCAGTCTTCAGGGACTCCTGCAGTGTTTATGCAGCTCATCAATGAGGTGCTATACCCGGGGGGTCCTCGTGTACCTGTGTGACATCCTTATCTTCAGCGAAACTGTGGAAGAACATGTTCAATTGGTCCGACAGGTTCTAGAAAAATTTCTAGCTGCTAAATTATATGTGAAACTCTCAAAACGTGAATTCCACAAAGAGTCATTGGACTACTTAGGCTACCGAATATCCAACCTGGGAATTGAAATGGACCCCAGAAAGGTGAAAACGGTGCTGGACTTGCAACACCCCAGAACCCAAAAACAACTTCAAATTTTCTTGGGTTTTGCCAACTTCTATAGACAATTCATTTCGTCCTTTGCTGAAGTTGCTCTCCCATTGACAGAGCTATTAAAAACAGGCCCGTCACCCACCAAACTGAAGCCAAGTCAACCTCTGGCTTGGACTATGGACTGTCAGAAAGCTTTCGAGGCCTTAAAACGCCTCTTCGCAGCTGAGCCCATCCTCCAGCACCCAGACACAACCAAGCCTTTTATTATCCAAACGGATGCAAGTGATATAGCGGTGGCAGCTGTTTTGCTGCAAAAGGACTCTCAAGGCCGACTGATGCCTTGCGCTTATGTGTCCAAAAAGCTGACAGACACAGAGCGAAGGTGGGCGGTCTGGGAGAAAGAAGCATTTGCCGTACGATGAGATTTGTTGACTTGGAGGCATTTTCTAGAAGGGGTGCGGTACGGACTGATCATAAGAACCTCGAGGCTCTAAAGACCCCTAGGAGATTATTGCCCAAACAAGTCCACTGAGCCCAAGCAATTCAATTTCAACATTAAATATATCCCCGGAGCGAAAAACGTACTGGCGGATGCTTTGTCCAGAAAACCAGTTTGACAGCTGAGAGGTAATAGTACAAGCCTCAATTTCAGACACTCAATCAGCAGGCCAAGTGACCACACAATCCCAAGCCAACCGCAACTCCAAACACCTGGAAGATAAGCTGACTGCAGAATTGAAAATGACCCTATTGACTGATCCCTGGTTCCTGGACCATCAAACCGAGTTGACAATGAATGATGGACTAGCTTGGAAAGGGACTAAGCTTTATGTACCCATAACCCCAAGATTACTGATACTAAAGCGTAGCCACGACTCCTGGCTGGGAGGCCACTTCTGATTCCTAAAAACCCTACATTTACTGAGAAGACAGTCGTGGTGGTCAAAAATGAAACCTGATGTCGAGGATTATGTAAAAAGTTGCTCAATTTGTGCCACAATGAAACACCGAACTGGAAAACCCCCTGGCCTCCTGCAACAAGTCACAGAACCAACCCAATCTTGAGAAGAGATCACAATGGACTTTATTGTGGAATTACCTAAGAGTGAAGGGAATACGATCATTTGGACTATAATTAACTTATTCTCTAAACAGGCCCATTTTATAGGCTGTAAAGGACTTCCATCTGCAAGGCATTGATGCTATGGACTGGCCCACCCGTTCCCCAGATCTGAATCCAATTGAGCATATCTGGGACATCATGTCTCGCTCCATCCACCAACGCCACGTTGCACCACAGACTGTCCAGGAGTTGGGGATGCTTTAGTCCAGGTGTGGGAGATCCCACAGGAGACCATCAGCACCTCATCAGGAACATGCTCAGGCATTGTAGGGAGGTCATACAGGCACATGGAGGTCACACATACTACTGAGCCTCATTTTGACTTGTTTCAAGGACATTACATCAAACTTGGAGCAGCCTGTAATGTTTGTTTTTTTCACTTTAATTTTGAGTGTAACTTCAAATTCAGACCTCCATGGATTGCTAAATTTGATTTCCATTGATAATTTTTGTGTGATTTTGTTGTCAGCACATTCAACTATGTAATGAATTTAATATTTAATAAGAATATTTCATTCATTCAGATCTAGGATGTCTTCTTTTTGTGTTCCCTTTATTATTTTGAGCAGCGTATTACAGTACAGTATAATAATGTTGTATAGTACAGCAGTCGCCAACCTTTTGGACCTCAGGGACCACCAAACTCATAATTTTAAATTCCAGGGACCACTAATATGAATTCTGACTGACGGTGGCTTGCTGACGGTGGGAGAGAAAGAGATCTGTTCTAACCGCCCCCCTTTTTCTGTCTGTCTGCCTCTCACACACACACAGATCCCTCACAAACCCCACCCCCTCCAAGGCAGCCACATTCCTGCTTTTGAGCTCCGTTTGGGAGGGGGAGAGATCCGATCTAATACAGAGATCCCTCACACACACACACACATACCCTCCAAGGCAGCCACATTCTTAACCTGCTTAGAAGAAAGAAGCGGGAAAAAACAGCCCAGTAGCCAGGCAACTTCCCCGCCTCCACCCTTTCCCCCCTCCCCTCACTACCTCTTCTTGTTCTGACGCAAGCCTTGTGTTCCCGTGGGCCGGCCATGTGGGCGGCACAGCGTTGTTCTCCAGAATGGTTTCTACAGGATCCATGTGTGGGATATATTCAGCTGTTCGGCTATAGACTGAATAGAAAAGCTGAAGACACACCCCTTCCGGGCCACCGTCCCCAGTTCTTCTATTCAGTCTCGGCTGATATACTGTAGATGGCTACTAGATTGCTCCTCTATTTTTCAGAGATAGAGTGGCGTTGGCAGCTTTAAATCTTAATTTTTAAAAATTTTGGTCTATCTACCCAACAGTCCTTAAGGGACTAAAAACACCATGGGATTTTGTTCAAACAGCCTGGGTGCTTATTTCAATTGCCAGAAGGCACAATATTTCCCTGTTACTTCTACGAGGGAAGTTACCACAGCGACCAATTGTAAATTCTCAAGTATTGCTCCCGAAGACCTAGATAAGGGAATTTGGGAGCATCGAAATATTTTTTCTGCCAGCTGGGCAGCCTGTCCGTTTTAAGGGAGCCCTAAACAGCCAAAGCAAGACCACCACGGTTCAGAGCTAATTAAATAGCGCACAGCAGCTGAACAGCTGATATGTGAGGCAATTGATCAAGGATTTAATCAGAAGGCTCCCGAACCAAACAGCCTGTCAGGCAGACTGCCCAATTAAGGGAGTGCTGCCTAAGCAGAGAGACAGAGAAACTACCACAAGAGTTCCAGCAAGGGTAATTTCGGTGCGGTAGCGGTTATAATTGGCGGGAGCACTATTTTAGTTTAAGCGGCCATTTTCTGACAAAGACTACTGTGCTTCCTGACTGGGCATTGCAGGCGGCAGAAACAGTAACCGCAGTGATGGTTAAAATTGGCGGGAGTGCCATTTTGGTTTTAGCGGCCATTTTCTGGCAAAGACTAGTGCTTTTTCCGACTGGTCATTGGAGGCGGCAGAGACAGTAAGCTGGGGTGATCCTGTTTATTGAGACTTTCAATCAGTACAAATTTGATGAAATTTCCCGATTTAAATTGTTCTTTACCACTTTGCTCCTGCTGGGCAAAGCCTCAGGAAAGGATAGGGCGTTTCTTTCCATTGAGCCTTCTCCCATTTGGACTGTTACCAGCTATTCATATATAGGATTGCCTCCTTTGTTTAGAAAAGGATTCATTCTATACAGTAATCAAAGGAATTTCAATATACTTGGAATAATTGGTCATAACCATTTCAGTTAAATTCTATCTTTGTCTTTATTTGATATAGTCAAAGTATCTAAAAATAATCATGGAGGACTCTGCCAACAAGCGGTCTCTACAGCAGACTACTTTCACTCAACAGAAAGGTAGGGGTAAAAGAACCTGCAAGACCAGAGGGTCAGTTCAGGAGGCAGCAGATAAATCAAGCAAACTTTGGCCAGAGGCAAGACTTTCCACAGACCCAAGGGAACTGTTACAAGGCAAGGTCATAACCACAGACTAAACGGCCATTTCGAGGTTCATCCAACAGACCATTCCGAAAATACAAATAAACAATTGGGGCCTCCTGATGGTGGTAGATTGCAAAGCTTTGTAGACCAATGGGAGGAAACAACCTTGGATGCTTGGGTCAGACAGACAAGAGAAAGTCTGGCACTTGAATTTTGAGCCAGGCCTCTGAGATTTTTTTATCAGGTGTCTGGTATCTTCAAACACATATAAAAGGAAGATGATGGAGGAAGCAATTCAGCAACCAAGCAATGGAAGCAGTCCCAAAGGAAGAACAGGGCCATGCCTTCAATTCGATGTTATCTATTGTTCCCAAATCGTCAGGGAGATGGAGGGCTATTTTAAAACTCAAAACACTAAACTCCTTTATTATTTGTCATAGGTTCAAGATGCACATGCTTCAATCTATTTTGAAGAACATGAGACATGGGGACTTTTTAGTTTCAATTGATCTTACCGAAACGTATCTGCATATCCCAATCCCACCTGACCACCGCAAATGTTTAAGATTTTGTTATGCAGGTCGACACTTCCAGTATACAGCCCTCCCGTTTGGATTGGCTTCTGCTCCCAGGACATTTACCAAAGTCCGGGCAGCTGTAACAGCTCACCTTAGAACTGCACCTATTAGAATACTGGCCTACTTGGATGATATCCTAATCAAATCTGTTTCCAATGATCTAGCTACTAGGGACTTGTGCATCACCCTTCAAACTTTAGAATCCCATGGATTCTTGGTTAATCAGGAAGTCATTTTGGGCCTTCTACCAGACTTTTACATTTAGGGGCAATAATAGATACTGAAATAGATTTAGTTTTTCTCTCTCAGCAAAGAAGAGAACATTAAAGCTTTAGCGGCTCATTTATTTTCCACACGAATGGCATCCCCGGCCCAAATGTCCAAATTACTAGGCAAAATGATATCATGCCTTGATATCGTACCATGGGCATGACTGCATTCTCGTGAATTGCAGTGGTTTTTACTACAATTTCAGAAAACACTGAAAGGTACCTCATCCATCTGAGTAAGATTGCCAACCAAGGTATTAACATCCTTGCTTTGGTGGACTTCTTCAGCTTTAGATAAAGGATGCTCCTTTAAAGACAGATATTTCACAACCATAACTCCCGATTGTAGCCTTTCAGGATGGGGGGCCCTTTGTGGAGAAAAGGTAGTGCAGGGCATTTGGAATGAAAATGACATCAAACATAATATCAATTGGCTAGAGTTAAGAGTGGCCCACCTAGCTCTCAGGGAATTTGAGTCACTAATTGTGGGACAAGGTGTGCTACTCCTGACAGACAATGTGGCCACTAAGGCGCACATCAATCATCAGGGAAGAACACAATCCAAAACTTTACAAAAAGAGGCTTCTTGTCTCTGCAGCTGGGCGGAAAAGAATTTGCTCTCGATCAAAGCTGAAGATATTTCAGGGATGCAAAATGTCAGGGCAGATTGGTTAAACTGATACACAATAGATCATGCAGAGTGGGATCTGCATCCACTTCTATTCCAAGAAATTTGGACATCCAATATTGATTCTGTTTGCATCTGAGACGAATCATCAACTACCATGTTTCTTCTCCAGGCTCCTGTCCCGGGGAGCGGAGGAAGTCAATGCCCTTCGCTGCCAGTGGCCACAGGGACTCCTTTATGCCTGTCCTCCATTACCACTCATCTCAGCAGTCATCAGGAAGACCCTGGAGCAGAAGGCAGAGATTCTCCTTGTGGCGCTGTACCCAGAAGGCCGTGGTTCATGGACTTGGTCAGTTTGTCAGTGTCGTGCCTGTGGAGGATTCCTTCTGACAGGGTTTCTCTCAGCCAGGGGCCAATTCAACACCCAGAGCCTCAATGGCTTCAATTGGCTGCCTGGCACTTGAGAGGAGACTGCTGAAGAGGGTGGACCTTTCCACACAAGTCATTAACACTATCCACGCAGATAGAAGACAATCCACTATCAGACTTTACGAGACCACTTGGAGAGTATTCTGTACTTGGTTCAAGGATAAGGGCTCAGACCCTGGGGAGGCCTTGATCTTCCAGGTTTTACACTTTTTACAGCAGGGACTGGACAAGCAACTCTTCAGACAGGTTGTAGAGCTTTCATTGGTACTATCATGTACAAGTTTAGATTTATTATTACAGAATCCTTTAATTCGGCGTTTTCTCAAAGGGGCATCAAATTTAAGACCAGGGGTCATACATAGATTTCCCTCATGGGATCTTACCAAAGTCTTATAAGCCCTTACGCTTTCACTTTTCGAGCCCTTGAGAACTGTCAACCTATCTTATAATTTTTTTGGTGGCAATCACATCTGCCAGAAGGATATCTGAGCTTGTTGCTCTGTCAGTAAGTCCTGATTTCTGTATTTTTCATATTGATCATCTTGTTTTAAGATTGGATCCTACTTTTATACCTAAAGTCAACTCCCATTTTTACAGGGCACAAGAACTCATTTTGCCAAATTTTTGTCCAAACCCATCTCACTCCAGAGAGAAACTTTGGCACACACACTAGATGTAAGGAGAGCTCTCCATATTTACATAAAAAGAACTTCTTTTTGAAAGACAGAATCCATGTTTATTTCTTTTCATCAGAACACTTTAGGTCAGAGGATGTCTTCTTCTTCCACAGGCAGATGGATAAGAGCTACCTTTGCTAACACATTCACAGCACGGGGGTTACCTGTTCCATCTCACATCACAGCTCATTCAACACGTAGTGCAGCCACTACAGCAGCTTGGAGTACTCAGGCTTCAGTGGAGGAAATATGTAAGACGGCAACATGGTCTACTCCCTCACCATTCATTAGACATTATAAACTTGACTCTTTCGCCTCCATGGAGGCAGGCTTTGGACGGAGAGTATTACAAAAAGTACTGCCAGAAGTTCAGAATCATTAGGGGCCAAAATCCCTCCCATCGGACATTGCTTTGGTATGTCCCACACATGGATTCTGTCGAAACCATTCTGGAGGAGCGTTGAAAGACTTACCTGAGAATGCACCTTCTCAGATGGTGTAGACAGGATCCAGGCCCTCCCATTTTTATTTATGGCCATCATTTTGTGTTTTTGGACTAAATTTTCAAGATATTACTAATTATGAATGTTATACAAAGATGGGACTCTTGCAGCATCAACAAAGCCTCGACTTCATTCAGAACTGGGGACGGTGGCCCGGAAGGAGTGTGTCTTCAGTTTTTCTATTCAGTCTATAGCCGAACAAAGCTGAATATATCCCACACATGGATCCTGTCTACACCATCTGAGAAGGCGTGTTCTCAGGTAAGTCTACCAACGCTCCTTTTCCCGCGCAGCCTGGGTTGTTTTGGGGGGTGTTCTAGGGGTGATATTTCTCTGCGGACCACCAATATTTTTTTGCGGACCACCAGTGGGCCGTGGCCCACTGGTTGGCAATTGCTGATATAGTATAATAATAATATAGTATAGTATAGAACGTATATGATACAATACAATATAATAAAGTATAACATCTTACTGAAGACATAGTTATTGAGGATATGAGGACTGAACACTTTAGCAAGAAAGCGGCTCCTTTGTAAAAAAAAAAAAAAGGAAGCTATATGTAGTTCGTTGGCTTGTTTGTTGCCTTGTTTTCCCCAGTTAAATAAATGTAAGCAAAATCTTCCTGAAATGCTGGTTCAGATAGTGGATTTCTTGAAGAGCAGGAATGCATCCTACCAAGAGGTAACTTAATTGGTAATCACAAATACAAACTCTGGAAGTAGGGGATGAAAAACCAAGAGAGACTGGCGGCCTAATGCCATACATGCTGACCATTATAATTAAAAAGTGCAGAATTAAGCACTATTGCATGAAATCGTAAGCTGCTTTCATACCATGTGGCTTTGGAAGGAGAACTTACCAAATTTGCAATGATACTAAGCTGGCAGGAATAGCCAACACCCTAGAAGATAGGCTCAAGATCCAGATGGATCTCAAAGACTTGAACACTAGGCCCTATCTAACAAAATGAAATTCCCTCCCTCCCTTTCTCTCTCTCTCCCGCCTGGGGGGAAAGGAACCCCTAAATTTAATAAAAATTAAATATTAAGGGTTACAATTAAATATGTCAGGGAATTGGAATAGAAATAAAATCACCCAAGTTCAGCAAAATTAAACGTGCCAAGTTCACTCTCTGGGTCCCATTCTCCTAAATTTTTCTGGATTGAGCATAATTCCTCAGGCATGAAATCTCACTTCTCCTCAGCTCAAAGGAAATTCATAATTTCTCCTCCCTCATATTTGGACAAAAAAACTCAGATTTGAGTTTGTAAAAAAAAAAAATAATAATCCCCCAACTAAGTAGAAATTCAGATTCAAATTGTTACCTTTTTTTATTTCTTAGTGGCCTGTTTAAAGAAAATTTGGTTCCGCTCCAGCTCCACCAGGATGAAGTCCAACCACATTTCCCACATTTTGCCCTTTGTCACATTTGTATCTTTCAGTTGGAATTCTGCCCAACAGCAGCGAGATCTATTTCGCCAAGGAATTCCCAATAGTTGTACTACTCATTGCCTTTGTATTGTTATGACGTTCTTCCAAACATTCTTCCAATGTCATAAAGGCAGCCTTCGTACATATGCTCACATACACACACACAAAACATCAGTTTCCAACTTCTTGATCAGCAGAACGAATCCCTATTTTAATATTTCTAAGGTTTCACTATCCAGTTCTGCAATATTTCCTCATTTTAGCCTACTAGCAAAATTTATTACTATTTGTCTATATTTAAACACAACACGTCATTGTAAGTCAGTCTCTCTCTCTCTCTCTCCCTCTCTGGGGAGGGGTGGGTAAGGAACTCCTGAACTGGTGTTGGGTGGTGGGAATCTGATAGGCCGATGAGACCAGGAGCAATGCACCGAAGCTCAGCTGGCCAGTAAGGAGGCATGGCATTCCAACACAGGCAGCTTGCAGGAAAAGCAACTGACATCTGGGAGGCCAGAGCAAGTTGAGATGACACAGGGTTGTATTGTGGTTCTGTGCTAAATTTCACTGTGCTGTGCAAGGTATTGTGACAGTAGGGGGCAGGCTATGGAGGCAGCAATAGAAAATGTACCATGATGAAGGCAGAATGCTGTTTTGAGTATTTTTTTTGTCTCTCAAACTTTTCTTTCCCTGCAAACGACACTGAGAAACATGAGAGAAACGCAATGAAGTTGGGCTGGGGTGACAGCATGCTCGTCCACAAAGTGGGCTTACCATAGGTTCGCCACCACAAACCTACAAGGTCCCTTTCAATTCTGTTTATCTGTTAATCTGCTTCTCCATAATTGCTTTCAGGTTCTTGATGCTTAATCTTAAAAATCGACACCGCCAAGCCTCGTGATTTTCAGAATCCTTCTTCCTTGCTATGATTCCCACTTCCTGTATCATTCGCACCCAACCCCCCCATTGGCCCAATATATTTAAAAAATATCCCCCTTATACACGTGGTACTCAAATTACAACCATACCTGAGCCCAAAAATTTCTGTGGCTATCTGAGAGAGTTAAGTGAGTTCTGTCCTATTTTACAACATTGCCTGCCACATTTCTTAAGGGTATCACTGCAGTTGTTAACTTAGTCACGTGGTTATTAAGTGAATCTTGCTTTCCCCTGGATTTTGCTCATCCGAAGGTTGCAAAAAGTGATCACATGACCCCAAGACACTGCAACCATCATAATTATGAGTCAGTTTGCCGAGCACCTGAATTTTGATCATGGGGATGTGGCAATGGTTGTAAGTGTGAAAAACAGTCATGTCACATTTTTCAGTGCCATCACTAAATGAACTGTTATAAATCGAGGACCACCTGGCCTGTATGTGGTTATCCCTCTCTATTATATAGGCAACCACACAGTAGTTTTCAGTCTGGAAATGTTTTCAAGGCCCATGTGGCTCCCCTTTCAAGTATTAAATTCAAGTATTGGATTCAACACTGCTTAGGTTTTTTTCATGATTATGGCTTGATTGCACAATCATAGAACATAAAATCATAGTTGGAAAAGACCGTAGAGGTTTCTAGTCCAACCCCCTGTTCAAGCAAGAGACCCTATACCATTTCAGACAAATGGTTGTCCGGTCTCTTCTTGAAAGCTTCCACTGATGGAGCACCCACAACTTCTAAAGGAAAGCCGTTCACTGATTAATTCTTCTGTCAAGAAATTTTTCCTCAGTTGCAGGTTCCTTCTCTCCTTGACTAGTTTCCATCCATTGTTTCCTGTCCTGCCTTTAGGTACTTTGGAGAATAGGTTGACCCCTCTCTTCTTTGTGGTAGCTCCTCAAATACAAATTAAAAAGCTAATGCAATCTTTGGTTGCATAAACAGAGGCATAGAATCAAAATCATGTAACATATTATTACAGTTTCATAAAGCCTTAATAAAGCCACACCTGGAATGCTGCATCCAGTTTTGGTCCCCACATTACAAAAAATATATTGAGACTTTAGAAAAAGTGCAAAGAAGGGAAACTAGGATAAGACCAAAACATGAAGAACGGTTGCAAGATTTGGATATGGCCAGTCTAGAGAAAAAGGCGAGGAGGGACATGGTAGCAGTGTTCCAGTATCTGAGGGTCTGCCACAAAGAAGAGGGAGTCAACTTATTTTCCAAAGCACCAAAAGGCAAGGCAAGAAACAATGGATGGAAACTAATCAGGAGAAATAACTTGGAGTTAAGAACAATTAACCAGTGCTTGCCTTCAGAAGTTATGGGTGTTCCATCACCGGAAGCTTTTAAGAAAAGACAGGACAGTTACTTGTCTGACATGCTATATGCTTGAGCAAGGGATTGGACTAGAAGACCTCCATGGTCCCTTTCAGTTCTATTCCAATTTGATTGGTTGATTGATTTGATTGATTGAAATACTGAAGACTGCTATCATACCACCCCTAGTCCTTCCACTAGACTAAAAATACCCAATTCATGTAAATTCCCAAAGCAACTGTTCCAAGTAGAAACAAATTGGTTTTTTTTTTTTCTTTAATCAAAGCAGTCGATTTAGCTATCTCTGCTAACTCAATCAATTTTTTCTTTGTATGTGTCTAGCCGGCTGCGCTATGAAAGCAGATGTGGTCACTTCAAAACAAATAGAAGTTTACCTTGGTGAGTTTAAAAGTTCGTTAGCTTAAAGCGAGGGCTTTTTCTCCAGAAGCTCTGTAGCTGATAAGGGTTGGTTCTCAAAGTCGTTCCAGGAAATAACTTGTTTTTTTGATTCGTTTCAGGTCTCCACGAACTTCAAGGCGATTGCGAAGCTTCTGTGGCTCAGGTTGCAGCTGAATGTATGGAAGACATCTTTCGGCAGCGTGGCCATCGCATCAATCTGAAATTTATCATGTCAGCTGCTCTTCAAAGTCATCAAGAATATATCCAGATAGTCCTTAGAGACCAAGCAATGACACCTCCCTCCCTTCCTTCCCTCATTCAGATATTCATCCTTCCTTCCTTCTCCCATTCCCATATCCTTCCTTCCTAACCCTCCCTCCCTCTTTCTTTCTTTCTTTCTTCTCCTTTCCCACTTTTCTTCAGCTCAAGGCGATATCCAGAGAGGGGGAGAGAGGGGAAGATGGGGGGGGGGGAGAGACACACAGAGAGAGAGCTACAGAGAGGGGGGGAAGATAGGGAGAGATACAAAGAGAGAAGGGGAGAGAGCGGGGAGAGGGGAAGAGAGACATAGATTATCAGTATACAGGTATAAGAAATTATGAGTTGGGATAGCCATAACAAGTCAGCCAATGGGAACTGTTTGGTGACTAAGAAACAACACCTGTTGTGAGTTACGTCAAATAGTGGAGAAAGAGTAAGTGCACTATCTACTGGCAGAATCTGACACCAGAAGTAAGACCTTGAACTGCTTGGGGAGAAGTTATTTGTTTGGGTTTGCCTGGAGCCAAACTGATAAACCAGACTTGTTGTTGACTGGGAATTAACACCTGCTAACTGTTTACTTTGTACACTTGGAAGATACAGAAAATTTGTGACTGAAATTCTTTGAATTGGTGTGGATTATAAATACATTGGACAGTGTGAAACTTGGATTTATTTTGAAGTTAAGTGAATGAACTTTTGGATGACTGGAGAGGGTGATTTATAACTATTGGGTTTTTTGTGGGCCTTGTGGATTATAAATATACTTGCTAGAATAATAAGTGGATTAAGAAGAATAGTGAAGAAACTAAAGAAACCCACTGGATTAATCCAGACATAAGACTGTAGAATTTAAAATTGAAGAAAACTGAAGTTGGTGATTGGAGGGTGAGATTTGGGAGGATCTAGAATTCAGAATTACTGATGGGCATTTGTTTTAAAGTTTAATATAGTTTAAAATGTCAAACTCAAATGTAACGAAACTAGGGGGTGAAAGCCCATTGGCACCATCAGCAGCAGCGTCAAGTCCCTCAAGCCAAAGGTCCACAGAAAGGTTGATTCAGCAGGAGATGAATTCACTTCAGAAAGACATACAGGCATTATTACAATCACTAAGAGAAGAGATAACCAAGAACCTTGTAGGTCATCTAGTCCTACTCCCTGTCCAAGCAGGAGACCCTACACCATTTCTGACAAATGACAGTCCAATCTCTTCTTGAAAATCTCAAGTGATGATGCTCCCGCAACAAAGGCAAGCTGTTCTATTGGTTGGTTGTTCCCACTGTCACCTTATTTCCAGGTTGAATCTCTCCTTCTTCAGCTTCTATCCATTGTTCTTATTTTTGGCCTACAGGTGCTTTAGAAAATAGCTTGACCCCCTCCTCTCTATGGCAGCCCCTCAAGTATTGAAAGACTGCTATTATGTCTCCCCTGGTCCTTTTCTTCATTAGACTAGCCATGCCCAGTTCCTGTAACCGTTCTTCATATGTTTTAGTCTCCAGTCTTCTAATCATCTTGCTTGCTCTTCTCTGTACTTTTTCTAGAGTCTCAACATCTTTTTTATAGTGTGGTGACCAAAACTGGATGCAGTACTCTACATATGGTCTTACTAAGGCTTTATAGTAGTATTAGTACCTCACTTAATCTTGATTGTATCCCTCTGTTAATGCAACTTAGGTTTGCACTGGCTTTTTTGGCTGCTGCCGCACACTGCTGGCTCATCTTCAACTGGTTGTCCACTAAGACTTCAAGATCCCTCTCTCAGTTACTGCTATTAAGTCTGGTTTTACCCAGTCTATATGTGTACTTTTGGTTTTTCTTGCCTAGGTGTAGATGAGCAGAGGGAGAAGGAGCAAGAGCTCAGGAGCAGAGAGAAACAAGAGCAACTAAATCAGCAAAACCCATTTATAAGTGAAAAATGGAAGAAACAAATTTATTGTCGAATAATATAAACGGACTAAATTCTCCTACGAAAGGGAGAACTTTTATAAAATTGCAAAAAATGGAATTAAGACATAATTTGTTTGCAAGAAGTACATATCTAAAGGCAACACAGCAAATTTTTAGGATACCTCAGAATTGGGAAATTATATTCCTCGTTAGCTCAACAAAAGGAAAGGGGGGTGATTATATATTAAAGAAATAATGCTAAACAAATTTATGCAGATAAAGATGGGAGAATATTGATGCTGGAAGTAACATTAAATTATAAACAGAGGCTCCTGATAGCAATATACATACCAAACAATAAACAAAGTTTTATGGGAAACTTTGAGAAAACTGCAGAACTGAACTATGAAAACATTTGTGTAATAGGAGACTTTAATGCAATTACAGATGTAAAACGATTATAGAAGTAGTAAACTAAGCAAAAAAAGTAAGGAAAACCCTACCAAATACTTTTAAAAAAATGGTGGAAGAAGTGTGAATTCCAGATGTATGGAGAGAAAGAAACCCTAAGAAGAATCAGTATACACATTATTCAAACAGACACCAATTTTGGTCAAGAACAGATATGGCATGGATGTCATTTGAGTTAAGTACTAACATACAAGAAATAGAAACAGAATCAAATATATGGGCAGTGGGCAATCTGCTCAAATCCAGAAAACATCGATTAGGTCAAGTTCAGGGATCCCTAGATAAAGGGGAAAGTTTAAGACATTTTTCACTATTTTGTGATGGACTAATTAACTTATTTAATTAACATATTTTACCCAGTATAGTGAATGAGCCTGATAGAGCAGCACAAATTTCAAGACAGCCCCCACAGCGTCAGACCAGATTTCATTCCACAGCGTTGTTGATAAAGAGACTTGGACAAAGGATAGCAGACCTTTGGGAGCAAGAGATTTCATAATCATCTGTGAGGGAAAAGTAAAATGATATATTAAACAGAAAATCAATTGGAAGTCTCTAGGTTTAGAGGCAAATAAAGATCTCATTTTCTATCAGAGATCACCCTTCAATCACTCAGTTTGTTATCAGTGTGAAAAGAAGAACTTTATATGAGCATGAATGTACTCCCCTGTGAATGCATGCAGATTGATATGCAAATACACTTGCAGTTTTAGGGATGAATCACTCACCCCTTTTTGCAATCTAATGCAAACATGGTTCAGAGCCAAAAGTTACGTGATTGCTCTGAACTGTCTTTCAAAGCTTGATTGCTGGGTGAGTCTTCAAGGACATGGAGCACCTCTTCAAGGCAAACCTTGACAGTTTCCCAAAACTTTTCAGTAAAGACTCTTGCTAAGATTTAACAAAAATTAAAATATTAATTATGGACATATGCCAGTTCATTTGCTAAAACGTTACTACTTTATTTACAGTATATACCTTTCTTTGCCATGCTGTGTAGTGCATTTGAAGTAATAACTCTTTAGTAGTGGAATGACTTGTTTCCAGAAACTCTGGATTCTCCAGCACTGGAGGTTTTTAAGAAGAGATTGGACAACCATTTGCCTGAAATGGTATATGGTTTCCTGCTTGTGCAAGGGATTGGCCTGAAGGACCTCCAAGGTCCCTTTCAACTCTGTTATTCTGTAATAGCCTTACATCTGTTATTGGATCTATCATGCTTGTGAATGAGGCAGCCATATAAATTAGATTAAGATTCCCTTTTCTCTAAAAATGTAACTATATGTCAATACAACCAATCTCATTTTATTTAATAGTTTATAAATTCATTATAAATCTTTGACAATTTCCCAGGATATGTAAATCAAAATTAGAACATTTCATGTATTTAAAATGTTTCTGAATTGGACTACAGTCAAATTAGATAATTTTTAAATTGAGTTCCTATGAAATCAAATTAGTAGTTATATCATAAACTAACACCAAGGCAAATATTGTTGATATTTAAAAACATAATTGTTCCTCACCATGGCTGTTTTGAAAATGGTGCTGTTTTCCTAATGCTGCTTCTAATCTATGCCCTTATTTGCCAGTTTGGTACTGGATAATTCTGTAAAACAATAAAACACAGATGTATATTTTGGATTAAATTATTTTCAAAATATTAAGTAGTTTTCCAGAAAAAATGTTTTTTCCCAAAGTTCCGTTATATGGATACGGAGGATCAGATATAGAAAAGGAGGCATTACGAACAGTCTGAACTCTGAAAGAAGTTGCTGAAAATTTATTCAGAAAAACTAGTCAATATAGGACAAATTTGTGGGGACAATGGCACTGAAAGATTTTTAATTCCACATATTCATCTTCACATATATGTACACCTCCACCTGCACAACCAATCTTGACAAGGGTAGGCATAACCATACTTCTGGGCCAGTATTTGCCCTACTGATCCTCCCTCAACTTTGGCATCCTTTGCATAGATTTCTAAAAGGGACATTCACGAGGTCGCAGCTAATCAGCTGAGCTAATCTCAGGGAAATCCTTAGTTCGGTCATATTAAATATGGACAGGTAGTCCTCAACGTACAACCACAATTGAGCACAACATTTATGTTGCTAAGTAAGAAATTTCTTAAGGGAGTCTGGTCCCATCTTACAATTTTTCTTGCCACATTTCTGCAGTGAATCACTGCAATTGTTCAATTAACACTGACTGTTTTAAATGAACCTGGCTTCCCCACTGACTTTGTCAGAAGGTTATAAAGGGGGATCACATGACCCTGGGACACTGCAACCATCCTAAATGAAAGTCAGTTGTCAAGCATCCGAATGTAAATCACGTGACCATGGGGATACTGCAACGGTCATATGTGTGCAAAAAAGGTAGTAAGTCACTCAGGGAAACCTGTTGCTGGAGCTGGAAATTTCATGTTCAGAAGCCAAGCGGTGGCAGTTTGGCCCTAGTGCCAAAAGGCAGGTACTCTATGGATGCAGAAAGGGACCAACAGACCAATCAAATGTCCCTTGTGTTAGACTGACAGCGTCTGTGGAATAAGACAGGCACATGGTAAATGTGAGGCTGATATTCTGGAACCCAACAGATAACCCATCTCATCCAGGTGTAAAAAAGGCTGCTTCCTCCTAGGCAGTCAACAAACTCACCTGAGTAGGGATCTGCCTTTTATATATTTAAAGGAGTTGAATTAGGCAACAGGTTGCTCTCTCACTCAAGACAAGGTAAGGTGATGTCAGCCAGTTCCCCAAGGCCTAAGAAAACCAGAGAGAATTCCTTTTTCTACAAATGTCATGTGTAAATATCTTGTTATGTTTGCTTAAAAAATACTTATAATTAAAAAAAACTATAATCGTTGTAATTAAACATACTATTTTATGTTTATTCCTGGTGGTTTCCGTATGGGTGAGTTTCTCAAAGGGACTGCAACTGTGTTCTCTGGATCTGAGTCTAGCTCTTAGGCTAATTTCAGACCTGGGATATAGGAAGCTCCTCTTTCTACAGATACTGTAGAGGCTGACATTGGCCTCATGAGAAAACCACAGCATCCAGCATTGATGAGGCAGAAATCCTCACTGTTATCCCAATAATGACTCACATTTTACATTAAGTAAAATAATTAGCCAACAATCCAGAATAGCTCTTTTGTGGAAAGGTAGCTTTATTCACATGCTTTATTATACGTACCTTTTGATGACTTAAAGCTTCTAGGGTCTTGATTGGCAATTAATCGATGTCATCAGCAGACTTGCTCAGCAGAATGACGCTTGTGATGTAGGCAGAGTTGACAGATGCATCCTAGAACATTAAATATTATATTAAGAAGCTAAATGTCCAAGAAAAAACAAAGGAAGTCCAGTTACCTTCTGAAAAAGCACCTTGGGATACCCATGACCTGGATGACTGAGAATCTCCATAGATATTCATCAAGATTAATTCCAAAACTTTCCAATGATTTGTTATAAATTCACCAAGCAATTATGAACTTTAATCAAAATGAGTTCCCAATTGGACACACTTTTTTGAAGAAGTATCCCACTTGTGTTCCAGAACAAATTGTCAAACAAGATCAAACTGTTTTGCTGCACTTAGGTGACATTTTTCACATCCCTATATAATGCAAGGAAGATTTCCACCATGGCAAAGCAACTTTGCAAAATAAAATGACGTACAAATATAATGTGGTACTTCTCCGTGCTGAGAGAATGCCTCCAAGTGGGTTGTTCCAGCACCTGGAAAGCAGAGGTGGTATTCAGCAGGTTCTGGAGAACCGGTAATTTTCAGTAGTTTGGAGAACCAGCAAATACCACCTCTGACTGGAGATTTTACAGTATCCTTCCCCTGCCACGCCTACAGAACTGGTAGTAAAAAAAAATTGAATCCCATCACTGCTAGAAAGGGAGATGAGACTCCAGAGGGAAACTGCAATTCTCGAAGGAATCCGAAGAACTCCACCAATTTTCTCTAGGTTCAAGCAGCTTCCCATTGTTTCCAGTCGCACATAAAAATGTGACAACTGTTAGATTCCAATACAGCCAATGAAGTTAAAAGGAACAGAATGAACTACTTCCAGAAATTTCTTACTTGGATTATCCTCTGTAACGTGTGTTCAAGAACTATCATTATCATTTGATTTGATAAGGTAACAGACTATAATTAGCAGCCTCATTTACTGCAGTTCGCACTGATTAGGTTAAGTTCCAGGAACTGTAATTTAAGGAACAAACCAGGTTATACATAGTTATTCTAAACATATACCTCAATGTTTTGTTCTGAGGAACACCGATATGGTTCCTTAAAAAACTAGAATTCTCTTGTTTATTTTTTGCACACCACTAATGAGAAACTGGGGTATTCAAATGCAGATTCTCTTAAATGGTTTTTATGTGGTTTTTTAAAACACTTTTTAATAGTTTAATCTGTTTTTATATTGTTTTAAATAAATTGCTGTAAGCTGCCCAAAGTCACCTTCCAAGGTGGCAGCTATGAATGAAGGAATAAATCAAGAAATAAAACACAAGCAGTAAAAATAATTAAGACCTTTGAAACTAATTTTTCACATCTACCTTCTCTGGATAGTTGGAAGATTACAGAATTCAGTAAGTTTCCCATAGTAACTTACTGAAACAAAAGAACAGCTGAAAAAAAAAGATAAAACATTGTTTTCCTGTTAATATAGTTGATTGTCACAGATTTCCACAAGATAACCAAACTTTAGTTGATTATGAAATACTACCAAGAACATTTTAAAACAAAAAAAAATGATTAACACGAAACAATTTTTAACATCATTTCATTCTATCTATATCCATCCATCCATCATGTTTATAAACTATTAATAAAGCAACCATTCAAATAAAATAGCTCACCCTGCCAAAGCAAACCGTCTCCGCTGAAATCACAAACAGCAAGCAAAGGAGAGAAAAACCTAACCTCTGAAGGGAAGTGACAGGGAAACAAGGAAAAAGAAAGGTGAAGGTTTGGAAAAGGCAAGGGTCTCCTACAAGCTGGTAGGGATCCCTCTGCAAATCCTAAACAGAGGACCCAGACGCAGATGGCAGTCTGAAAGAACCGTCACCCCATCCTTAAGCCAGCCAGGACTCTGGGAAAGGCAACTCATGGACTTACAAAAGGTAGAATAGCCTTCCGCCGAGAGAGTGTTAAAAGACTGTAGACATTTGGACAGCCTGTGTGCTCTTCAAAATGAAATCTTTTTGAAGCACTTTCATGGTTGGCTGTCAAGTTATAATAATGAAATCACACTCATGCGACTCACAACTCTAATAATCATGCACAATATAGACAGGTTCAGTAAATAGAAATTCAACTTTCTCATGGCATATTAGGTTCATAGTTTCCTATTTGGAATTGTTTTTTTTTCTTTCTCTTTCCAAATTTCATTAAGTTTCCCGGTGACTCCCCTTTAATGTAGAACTCCATTTAAAACCACTCTAAAAGGATTTTTGGTGGTTATCATTTTAATGACAGAAAAATTAACATTTTAATTAATATAAATATCCTAACATTAAACTCTTGGTAGAAGCAAACTGCTTCTTGAGGGAGACACAATATTTTCTAGTTGTGACTTGCACTATAAGGTTCATATAGTTTTGTAAGCATGATGTTAATACATGATTTTAAAAGGAATTAAATTTTCCCCAAATCTCATATACTTTGGAAGATTTAGTATTTTATGAGATTTGGCTCCTTTTGTAATTCATTTTCTTAAAAAGATTGTTTTGGAGCAAATGTGATTTCTCTGGGTCCTCTACACTTTTACAGTAATAATCTAGGCTCCCAGATTTGTTAAAAAGACATACACTATGAAAACCACTCCTTTTTAAATTTCTGAATGTTTTATACCTAACAGCAGTAAGTGAATAGATCAACAGAGCAAAAAAAGAAAAAAGCTCAGTAAGCAATAGTGAACAGTTCTTGCCACAATCCTTTATGCTATTGTGCAGTGGACTTAAAGCATTCTGAATTTTATTTTCAAATCCTGCTACAGTGGGGCAAAAAAGTATTTAATCAGCCACCAATTGTGCAAGGTCTCCCACTTAAAAAGATGAGAGGCCTGTAATTGACCGTGGGAAGCGCACCCAGATCCAGAAAGGGCTGCAACTGGCAGATCCATTGGACCTGACAAAAAGCCGTCGGCAAAATGGCGACGGCCGTTATGTGATCTTCCAGCGACAGCCGTACATCCAGGAGGACACCAAGATTGCGCGCCCTTCCCGTGGGGGCCAGAATTTCTCCCCCCACAGCCAGCGATGGAATAAGCTGGCTGTATCTGGGAGCAGGAAACCACAGCCACTCCATCTTGGTAGGGTTGAGTCAGAGCCTGTTCATACCCATCCAACTCCACACAGCCTCCAGGTCATCACTTCAATGGCTTCGTTGGGGTGGCCTGGGGGTAGAAATGTATAACTGAGTATCATCAGCATATTGATGGAATTCTACCACAAAACCATGGATGATCTCATCCAGTGGCTTCACATAAATGTTGAACAGCAGGGGCGAGAGAACAGACCCGAGGCACCCCGCAAATCAAGGGCCTCGGGGTCGACCTCTGCCCCCCTGCCAACAAATTACGAACAGTCGGAGAAGGAGGAGAACCACCGTAACATGGTGCCTCCCACTCCCAACCGCTGCAATAAGATACTATGGTCGATAGTATCAAAAGCCGCTGAGAGATCTAACAGGACCAAGACAGAGGAACAACCCGTCACAGGCCCTCCAGAGATCATCCACCAACACAACCAAAGCCATCTCCGTGCTGTACCCGGGCCTGAAGCCCGATTGAAGCGGATCAAAATAGACAGCTTCATCCAGGTGCTGAGGGAACTGTCGTGCCACCACACTCTCAACAACCTTCGCCACAAAACGAAGGTTGGAGACCGGACGGTAGTTTGATAATAATGTTGGGTCCAGGGATGGTTTCTTGAGGAGGGGCCTCACCACCGCCTCTTTCAAAGCGGCAGGCAAAAGCCCCTCACTCAAGGAAGCGTTAATAATGCCCTGGAACCAACCTCATGTCACCTCCCGGGTGGCCAAGACCAGCCAGGAGGGGCATGGATCCAGTAAACATGTGGTGGCATTAAGCCCACCCAGCACCCTGTCCACATCTTCCAGGGTCACAGGATCAAACTCACCCCAGATGACCTCACCAAGATCCGCCCCAGTCATCCCGTCCAGAGTTGCCCAGTCAGAGTCCAGCCCGTCCCAAATCTGAGCGATTTTTTCCTGCAGATATCTCGAAAAATCCTCAGCCCATCCCTGTAAGGCATCCTCCCGCACTCCCACATCTAAAAAGGGAGCGGGTCACCCTGAAAAGGGCGGCTGGGCAATTTTCTGAGGATGCAATAAGGGCTGAAAAGTAAGAACGCTTTGCCACCCTTATCACCACTAAATAGGCCCTAATATGGGACCATAATAGTGTTGGGCTGCTGAACCAGCTCAGTCCCTTCCCTGCATCTCTCCCAGCTCTGACAGACCCCTAGGCTGGGTCTCTTAGTAATAGTGGCACCTAGATTGCTGCTGAGTGATGGTGGGCAAGGCAAAATGGATGGCTTTTGAATTTTATAAATAAATCTGCTGATGGAGAGAGGAGCGAAAATCACCATCCTTGAGATAAAACAGATGGCCTTTGAATTTTACAAATAAAGCCCCGAAAGGCCGAGTCCCAGGTGGCTTCAGTCAATATATTGATCAAGCTTATGTGATCAAGATTTCCAGCTTGACGGATCTGCTGTCAGATCTGCCCTTGCACTACTTCAGCTTTATTTCCCTTTGATGGCAATAAAGGAATTCCTGCCATAAGGAATAGGAAGGGGGAGAGGAGGATACAGGGAAGAGGGAATGACAGGAACCAACAGTGCCAACCAGAGACAACGGCTGATTGAACCAAGGACACAGGCGTGGGAACAGAATGTGAATGCCCACGGAATATGAGACACCAAACTTTAGAACTTTTACCAAAACAATTTGAACTTTATTAGAAATTAGCAATGACCAGGGGAAAAGAAAACTATCGGTTTTGTGCAGCAATCCTCAGATCTGGCTTTTCTTACGCTTCACCATTTGGTTTTAGTAAAAGTATACAGTGGGGCAAAGAAGTATTTAGTCAGCCACTAATTGTGCAAGTTCTCCCACTTAAAAAGATGAGAGAGGCCTGTAATTGTCATCATAGGTATACCTCACCTATGAGCGACAAAATGTGAAAACAAATCCAGACAATCACATTGTCTGATTTGGAAAGAATTTATTTGCAAATTATGATGGAAAATAAGTATTTGGTAATATCAAAAGTTCATCTCAATACTTTGTTATATATCCTTTGTTGGCAATGACAGAGGTCAAACGTTTTCTGTAAGTCTTCACAAGATTGTCACATACTGTTGGTATGTTGGCCCATTCCTCGATGCAGATCTCTTCTAGAGCAGTGATGCTTTGGGGCTGTCGCTGGGCAACACAGACTTTCAACTCCCTCCAAAGGTTTTCTATGGGGTTGAGATCTGAAAATTGGCTAGGCCACTCCAGGACCTTGAAATGCTTTTTACGAAGCCACTCCTTTGTTGCCCGGGCGGTGTGTTTGGGATCACTGTCATGCTGAAAGACCCAGCCACGTTTCATCTTCAATGCCCTTGCTGATGGAAGGAGGTTTGCACTCCTCATATCTCACGATACATGGCCCCATTCATTCTTTCCTGTACACGGATCAGTCGTCCTGTTCCCTTTGCAGAGAAACAGCCCCAAAGCATGATGTTGCCACCCCCATGCTTCACAGTAGGTATGGTGTTCTTTGGTTGCAACTCAGCATTCTCTCTCCTCCAAACACAATGAGTTGTGTTTCTACCATACAGTTCTACTTTGGTTTCATCTGACCATGACATTCTCCCAATCCTCTTCTGGATCATCCAAACGCTCTCTAGCAAACTTCAGACGGGCCCGGACATGTACTGGCTTAAGCAGGGGGACATGTCTGGCACTGCAGGATCTGAGTCCCTGGCGGCGTAGTGTGTTACTTTTAATGGCATCACACAGGGCCAAGAAGAGGGAGGGAATGCATGAAAGGGAAACATTTTCATCAACAATTGGGCAGAAACAACTTCACGTTGTCCCTGCCACATAACTGTAATAAATCTGCAATGCAGCCCCAAATCTGCCACAGAAAGTAAGCTTGAACAGAACGCATGATGGATAGTAACATGAGAATGGATTTGATTTTAGGCTTCATACTTTTTCATGGCCTTATACCTAGATTTTATTCATTACAATTGATGAGGCAATGAGGCAGCTAATGAAATTGTTATAAAATAAAAATATTTTTTTATTTTATTTTTAATAAAAAGGAGGAGCTGATTTTAAAGCTTTGCCCAAAGATTCTAAGAGATTCACATTGAGAGATCAGGCAAGGGCAATGGATAGGATCCTAAAGATTTCTCCAGCTACTGGCACAGTCCTGGAGCACGAATGCCCAGGACATGACTCAACTGTTCATCTCCACCTGAAAGACACAGGTCACTCTGCTGAAGATAGCAAGATTCACATTCTGGACACAGGTGTTTGAAAGACAAGTCAAAGATTAAAAGTTTATGTACAGGAGACAAATTCCACACTTGGCCAAGTAAAGTCTTCTCCAATTCCTATTCTATTCTACTCCACTCTTATTCTATTCTACTCTGTTCTTATTCCAGTCCACTCTACTGCTATATAGATTAAAATTAAATAGTCCTTTCTCAACAGAAGGAATCAACACCATCTCCTCTTTACAAAGCAGTTTCTAAGAACTGCAGTTACATAGAACTGAAGCAGCTTCTTCAATGAGATGCAAAACATTTTCAAAGGAAGAAAAACCTCATGTGTGAAAGTTGTGGCTTCACCCAAACTCACCATAGGGGACCCTGGCATCCCTCCCTAAACACCTTGCCCCATTTCAGGATAAGAACAGCAGGAAGGTACCCGGGAGGTCATCTAGTCCACCATTTTGCCGGAGCAGGAAACCCCTCCCACTACACTACTCCAAGCAAATGACTATCCAGGCTCTTCGGCCACGGAGGCTCCTTCTGTCGCAGCCTCTGATCAGGCAAGAAGGCATTCCATATAGTTTTCTCCCCCGTTCCTCCAGGAGGAAGGAAAGCTCACCTGTTGAACTGCCCTAACCAACCTGGAAAGCGAGAGGTTGAGAGAGAAGGGTCGGAGCTGAGCCCGTTCTTAGCAACGGAAACCGGGCTTCGGCTGCCAGAGGAGGCTTCCTTCATCCCTGCCACGGGCTACCGAGGCCCCACATCTCCTCACGTCGCCTCGCTCTTTGCCTACCTCTTTCACCCTCAGCGACCAAGCGGCAAGAAAAATGAGCGGGAAGAGAGGCGCACGCGCACTCAACCGCCCGGCCGTTAACCGCTTGGTGGCGTCACTTGGAGATAGAAAGAGGACTAAATGGAAAAGGCGACCATTTCTCTGAGGAGCTATTTATTAGCGTCTGACAAATGAAGGGTTTATAGGGAAAGAATGATCTGTGCAAAGGCACCCCAACCTCACGGAGGCAGGCCTTGCAACCAATTTGACAAAACCTCCATTTATTTACCATACAAAAAGTCTCAGGTTAGCACACATTTTTTTAGCTTTACCTTTGGGCCGCATGCTGGATATCACAATTTTTGAGACCTCCGAATTAAGGTCTACGTCCATCTGGCGACTGCAGCCAGTTAGATCTCGTTAATAATCTCTACTCTTGCCTCTAGGTACTCAGGGTGAGCTAAAGCATCGGGAGGGCGGGGCTGCTGTCTTCGCTCCGATTGGAGCCCGGAGTGTTCGAGGGCGGGAGAATGGGGTACTTTAATACTGTTTACACTCACCCAGTTCAAAGAAAAAAACAACAAATAATTTCTTCCCAAATTATTTCTCCGAGAATGTTCAGGCAGACATCTAAATTGCATTTTTCTTTCTTTTCCGCATTTGGCCACTGGAATGTCTCAGTTGAGTAAAAAAAAATGGGGACGTTTTCTTTACAAAAGCCAAGTTGGGAATTAATGTTTACCATCCTGCAACAAAATGGATCTCCAAAGCGTTATTTAGATAGGTAGTTTTTTTTTTTTTTAGATTATGCGTTTGGTTTGGGATTTTTATTCATTCCTTGTGGAGTCTGTTTCTCGTTCCTTTGCTTAAGTTTCATTAGTCAATGCTGCTGAAAGCTATTCCAAGCTTTTGGATTAAAGAATAAAAATTTGGATAATCCAATCATTTTCGATTAAACAAAAGTGTATTTCAGATCTTGTTTTTGTAATCAGTTTGCCATTTATCACAGGTATTTTGCTTTTACAAATCAAGAACAGAATCAGTTCATGTTTTGGAGGAAAGACACTTTTCCAGTATTTTACTTCAAAACAGAATTTTAAATATGAAAGAAAAGCAGACCTTTATCCACAAAATTAATTACTAGTTCATTATATTTATAATCCACCAATGCAGAGTTCTTTGGTTGTTTAAAGGGATTAATAATTATATCAGTTTAGCAGTATGCAATAGGAAAATGCCATCTTTGGCATCCATTTTTATAAAAAGGTTTTGTGATAGATAACTATTTGGCTTATTTTAATAGTTTCTTGAACAACATCATTGTTTAAATCATTTAAATCATTTAATTGATATTTATTTTCCTTATATAATGATGCTGTTAACACGAGCACTATTTAATATCAGAAAGCATAACTTTTCACTGTAGATAGATCTCATTTATGTTCAAACGTGATGCTGATTAGCATAGATGAATTTTGGCACTATATGCTTTAATTAACAATTCAGCTCATCCACCAAGGATTAGGGTATGGCTTTTTTCTTCCCTGTTTACAGTAAATGTAATAGGGATATCCCTCAAATCAAATACCTTTTAAACAATATTAATAAATTACATATGAAACACCTATTTTGCAAGCTATGGAACTGAATGTACTGAGGGATTTTGCAAGTGATTCACTATGGAATAAAATCATATACTGCCCCATTTGGCTGAAAATTATACCATTAACCCAGAACACCCTCCAAGCAGTCGTAAAATGGGGCAAACCCGCCTAAAAAATGTTTAACAGAAATTTGGAACTCAATTGAGGTCATAAATTGAGGATTACCTGTATTTAGTCTTGAATCAGAAGGAATTGTTCTTAAAACTCATAAGCAGTCAAAGGGATAAGCCCCAAAGAATCATAGTTGCAGAACAGAAATAATAAGAGATATAACTATGAGGAACTAATTATTGATTTTTTTATTCTTAGCCTCTAATAAAACATGCCAACATACTCCACAGTTTTGTATCAGGATTTTTCAAATCTGTGGAGACATTTTGTAGAAGTGCACCAAATTTGGGCAGAAGAAATGTTGTGCATCTGTTTTTAAGAAGAGTCAGGACAGTCACTCATCTGAAATGGTATAGGATCTGCTTGAGCAGAGGGTTGGACTACAAGACCTCCAAGGTCCCTTCCAGCTCTGTTCTGATTGTAATGTTTTCTAAAAAATGGTCTTCCTATTGAAGATTCCTTATATTCTTCAATCTTCCAACTACTCTTGTTTTTCTCTTCAAAAGATACGTTCTTGCAATTAAAGGTGAGTGCTTGTGCTATGAAATGTGCTTTCTTTAGCTCTTAAAAATCAGAATTCGTGCAGCAAAATTAGCAGACAATTAACCCTTTTCACAATAAACACTCTGGTTAGAAAACACTTCTCTCTTGGACAGGAATGTCTGTTTTCACAGGAGAACAATTCCTAATCTGGATTTATCAATAAATCTGGGAATGGAAGCAATGGGGATGCTGGGTTTCACACAAATCTTTCATATGGCAGGGGTAGCTCTGGAAATCTGTGCTAACTAGGTCTTTTGAGATGACAACATCTAACTGAGAAGACCTGAAGGAACACATCCTGTCTGGCTTGGTGGGATGGGCTTGTACCCTCAGAGAGAAGCAGTCTTGAAATTATCCATCTATGATTTTAATTATTCTGTTTACTTGTGCTAATTTGAAGTCTAGTGATTTATACTTTTCAAAAATATGTTAATGATCTGATGTCCTAGGATGTATCTGTGAATTCAGCCTTTCTTGGTATGTGATACTGCTGAGCAAGGCAACTGATAATACAAATGATGATGAATTGTCCATGAAGAGCAAATTACAAGCCTTGAATTATCTAAAGGTAGGTAAAATAAAGCATGTGAGGAAAGCTATTTTTCTCCTAAAGAGCTGTTTTGGAGCCTTGGCTAATTAATGTAAAATGTAAGTCATTAATGAGATAGCAGTGATTGCTTCTCCCTCATCAGTGCTGGATGCAGTGGTCTTCCCATTGAGGCAGCGTCAGCATCTGTATAGCATCTGTAGAAAAAGGACCTTCACACACCCCAAATCTGGAATTAGGCAAAGAGCTGGTTCAAGAGAATGCAGTTGCAGTCAGGTGGGATTCAAATTTCTTAACAACCGGTTCTGTGGGCATGGCCTAATTTGTGGGTGTGGCTTGGTGGTCATGTGACTGGATGGGCATGGCTTGCTGACTGGGCATGGCTTGGTGGTTATGTAACAATAATAGTAAAATAAATTATATTTATGTAATTTTTTAGTATCTGTTTTGTTTTTATTAATCATAATTAATACACTTAAAACGTAAGTGTCAACATGTAACAATAACAGTAGTGTAACAAAAAATTTCATTATGTATTTATTTATGTTTTTAGTATCTGTATTTATGATTAAATTTCCCCGCCATTTCTCACATCCCTTTGAAGTGCAGACATGAGGTGAGAAGGGCGGGGAGGGGGGAACTTGCTGAATTCATCCCATGCGACTCACCTGTCCATTGGATCGCAACGTGCCACTGCTTTTGATCCCTGCTTTCCCTGCCACAGTCGTCGCTCATCTAAAGGCCCCCTCCGCCACCTTCCACCCTGATTTCTTTCTCACACATAAGAAAAGTGAGTAAGAAAAAAAAAGGAGAAAGGGGGAGGCACTTTTGAACATGTCTAGGACTTTTCACATTGTCATGATCAGCCCCTGCCATGGATACGTGTGGGGGGGCATTTCTGGCAGAGATTAGGAAAAAGAGTGAGTAGATTGGAAGAGACATGCACACACACAGACACACACACACTCTTGGGGGGGGAGCTGCCATTCAATGCAGTGTCTCTGTATTAATCAGTGTTATTCTGCTGTTATTCTTCTCACTCTTAAGAGTTGGAGCAACTTTTCTTTAGAAAAAGATGGGGAGGGGGGGAAATCCATTGGAATCACCCAGTCTTTGCAAACCTGAATTGGTTAGCTTTTCAGCGGCCCGACTTCAAAAACGGCAGGTGGGAGAAAGGAGAATTAAAATACAATAAGGCGTATGGATTCTAAAGAAACAAACGCTTGCTGTCTTGGGTGGCTTTCTGAGCTTTTTTTTTCCTGCGGCCAGGTGAAGAGCCATATGAGGGAGTGAGGGGAACTTTCAGGTTCAGAAACTCTTGGTTAAGCATCAGCTGCTATTTCTTCTTCCCTTCCTGCCCCCATTTCACATTGCCTTTGATCAAAAGCAGATCTAAATGATAAACAATCCTTTTGTAACTTACCAACTGCATGTGCATGTGCATGTGATGCATGTATTTGGAGACTGGGAAACTCTGGAAGCTGTGAGCAGCAGAGGCTAGAGGAGTCTGGATAAATCTCACACTACAAGCATTGCGTTCCCCAGTCTCTTGGAGAAAATTTCTTCCAATCTACCCGATCTTTTCCTTAATCTCTTCCAGAAATGCCCCCCCTCCACACACATGCACAAACACACACATGTGCACACTCATACATCCATGGCAGGGGCTGATCATGACAACATGAAAAGTCCTAAATGTGTTCAAAAGTACCTCCCCCCTTCTCCTTTTTTTTCCTTATTCGCTTTTCTTGTGTGTGAAAAAGAAAGCCAGGGGAAGGTGACGGGGGGTGGCTTTGGATGAGCGACGACTGTGGCAGGGAAAGCAGGGATCAAAAGCAGCGGCACAGTGGCCAGGCTTCCCAGAGTGGACGACGGCAGGCTACAGATAGGCAAGCAAGGGTGTGCATGGGGCGCTCCTAACTGCCACTAAAGAAGCAGCCCAGTGGAGAGGCAAAGGTGTATGGGGGGGGGGGAATTAAGGCACCTCTTGAAAAGATGGCCTAGCCATTTTTGGGGGGAGTCAAAAAAAAGGCCCAGCCTTATTTCCTGAGAAACACGGTAGCAGCGGTGGCGGCAAGAGGAGGTAGGTGACCTGCGGGACTTGCTTGCCTCCTCACTCACCAATTGGTGGTAGAAGGTCAGGCAGCAACAGTGCAGTGGGCCATGGGGAGAAGATAGTGACCGGGTGAGGCAGCAAGGGCAGCTTGGCAGTCCAGGAGTCATCGGGACTCAACTGGGACTGGTGGCGGCAGCAGGTAGGCAACCAGGACTTGCTTGGAAGTCTCACTTAATGATCCGTGTCTTCAGCAACAGCAACCGGGGGAGGCAGACAGTCCAGGGGACGCAGGCCGGGCGAGGTCAGGTGCGTGAAGGCGGCTGGTGGCAGCGACCAGGGCTTGCAGAGCCCTCACCCAGATCAGGCAGGGTGGCGTAAGGCAGGCAGCAATGGTTGGCTGGCTGGCACTGCTGCTGGTGGTGGGCGGGAAAAGGCGGGAAGTGATGTAGTGTACATTCTCTTTAAGGAGTGACTGGGCGGGGTGGGTGGGGGGAGAATGCCATCAAGAACTGACTGAGCAGGGAAGGGCAGAGTTGGCATCGCGGCAGTATGACGCGCGATCTTGATCCTCCAAGATCACCGTCGATATCTCCGCTGCTGGACGATCCCACCGGACCTAAACCATCCCATAGAGATGGTGACTGATAAGGACATGTCCTGCTGATCCTAGGGACATCGCAAAGTCCTTGGTTGATCCAGGGAAAGCCCTTTTTGCCAGCGGCGGAGAGGCAGCTTTTCAAGCTGCTGAAGCTGGGACAGCTCTGGAATGGAAGAGATCAGAAAAAAGTGTGTCAGTTTGGTGAGATGAACTTTTACTTATTGTTTTTGGGAGAGAATACCCTGAAAGACTTAAAGTGGAATTAAAAGTGAAGAAAAGAGCTTAAGTGGCGAGATTAAGCTTAGTTAAATTAAAAGTTTCTTTTTTTCCCTTTTTTTTGGAACTTGGAATTTGGCAAAGCTTCTCAATTTTAAACTGGACTGGTCTTTTTAAATTTTTCATTTTTATTTTTTTTAGCAATTCTCTTGAAAGTGTGCTTTGATTAAGACTCTTCTTTCTGATTTGAGATTTATTTATTTCTCTTATTAAAAAAAAAGATCTTCCTTTTTTTCCCCCTGTTCCTGGCTTTGCTTATATGAGGGGAAGTGAAAATGAAGAAAAATAAGTAGCACTGCCATCTAGAGGCTTGTATATACTGTTTTCTTTTTTTTTTTACTTGTTTGTATATTCGTGTTATACTCAAGAACTCTGAGCTTTGCACTGAAAAAGATAGCGGGATGAAAGCATGGCAGATTGTTTATACAGGTGCTCACCTGTGAAACTATAGATAGCTGGAGTCTGGAGTTGAAGCTGAAAGAAAGAAGATTGAAAGTGACCTTGAAAATATTGGAACTGGAAAGTCGGAGTTGATTTACCAAAGAGCCTTGGATATTTAGTGGCAGTGGCTTGCCTTCTATTATAATGGATTGTTATTTCTTACCTTCTTTTTTACTTTCCCTCTAATTGGATTTTTATATTTGGATTTTAACCTTTTAACCCAGGAACTAGAATATATATTTTTCTTTTGCTTTCTTTCTTTTATTAAGAGAAATACATAGATTATTATTTTTTAATTTTTTCCTCCTTCCCCCATCCTCTTTTTCTTCAAAAAATTTTTATTTTATCCTTTTATCCACATCTTCTCTTTTTTTTTGCATATTACTGCAACTAATTGGATTAAGGTATACAAGTGCCTGAAGATTTTTCTCCTTTTTTATTTTTTGGAGTGGCAGCTGTTTGCTTTCACTCTCTTCCCCCCCCCCCCCCCCCGCTTTTTTTTTTCTTTCTCTTTCTTTTTCTACAGATAAGTATTACAAGATGAGCAGAAAGACAACCCCAGCTTCCTCAATACCAATAGCCTCCTCTTCACCATCTGGAGGACAACAATCAATACAATGTTACAACAGGAGAAAGAGAAGGACATGACATTGCAGATGATTATGCAAGGAATCCAGAAGATTGAAAAGAGAACAGAGAATATTAAGCAAAGAACTGAAAAGACAGATGAGAAAGTAGAGAATATTCAACAGATGATGATGGTTTGAACTGATGGTGACCGGACGTTTTCGGTGGAGGCTTCTCCGGCCTGGATGGTTTTCGGCGTGAGCCTCCGTTTCCCCTGGGTCCCCCCACTGGTGGCAGAGGTGGGGGAGGACCAGGGGAGACCGGCAAGCTCCAGCAGGAGCCGGTCGGAGGACTGTCGAGACCATAGGACCGGTGGGAGCGACGGCAGCGGCGTTGGCGTTGGTGCGGCGGCCGCGACAGTTTCGGGCCGCGACGGGGACGGCGGCGTGGGTGGATCCGCCATTCCCCCTGGGCTTCCCCCCACCTGTGGCAGAGGTGGGGGGGGCCCGGGGGCAACAAGGTTATGCTAAAGAATACCCAAAACATGGACAGAAGCATATATTAACTTACACTAAAGGAAGATACAGACCAGCAAGTTAAAAATTATAGACCTATATTCCTATTAAATTCAGATTATAAAATTTTTGCTTCAATCTTGGCAGAAAGACTGAAAAGATATTTAAATAACTTTATTCATGCTGATCAAAATGGATTTCTGCCAAAGAGACAAATCAAAGACAATGTGAGAATAATTCTGGACACTTTGGAATACTATGAGGCACATCCTGAAAAGCAAATGGCCTTAATGTTTTTAGATGCACAAAAAGCCTTTGACAATATGAGTTGGCGATTCATCTTACTGCAATTGATACAAATGGGCTTTGGTAAAAAAATTATCCAAGCCATTGAAACGATATATCATAAACAAGCTGCAAAGATTATGGTAAATGGAGAATTAACAGAATCCATAGATATAAGAAAAGCAACAAGAAAGGTTGTCCACTGTTGCCTCTGCTGTTTGTTTTAACATTGGAAGTGTTGAATAGATATATTAGAGAAGAAAAAGAAATAAAAGGAATGAAAATCAAAAAGGAAGAGTATAAATTGCAAGCCTTTGCAGATGATCTGGTATTTATATTAGAAGATCCATTGGAAATAGCACCTAAATTAATAGAAAAGATAGAAGAATATGGAAAAGTAGCAGGTTTGAAAATAAATAAAGATAAAACAAAGATATTAGCAAAGAATATGTTAGCAAAATGAAAGAAAGAGTTAGAAGAAGTTTTAGAAATACAGGTCACAAATAAGGTTAAATACTTAAGGATATACATTATACCAACATGTAGTACACTGAAGGAGGATAACTATCTTAAACTCAAACAGCATTTGACAAAATGGGAAAACTTACAACTGTCATTGATTGGGAGAATATCTACAATTAAGATGAATGTATTGCCCAGAATTTTATATCTATTCCAGACAATTCAATTCAACTAGGGAAAGAGTTTTTTGAAGACTTAAATAGAATTGTGCTGAAATATATTTGGCAGGGTAAGAAAGCAAGAATAAAACTTAAACTGTTACAAAATGCAAGAATAAGAGGAGGGTTTGCCTTGCCCAACTGGAAGTTATATTACCAGGCGACAAATCTGATGTGGGTAAAGGAATGGATAACATTAAGGAACAGTAGACTATTGACTTTAGAAGGGCATGACTTGCTGTTGGGATGGCATGCTTTCTTCTGGTATAAGGGAACTAAAACACGGGTATTTTAGAAGACATTACATTAGAGAGACACTTTTTTTGAACTGGGAGAAGATAAAAAGACAATACTACTTAAAAATTCCATTATGGATATCTACCATTGAAGCATTTTCTTATCCAATAAAATATAAAAAGGAACAAACAGTTAGATATGGTGAGATATTAAATGAAAAGGGTGAACTTAAATCTATGCAAGTGTTGTAAGAACAAGGTGTAAAAATGAATCGGTTTTCATATCTGCAAATACAATCTAGATTTGATAAAGATTTTAAAACAACGTATTTATGATAAATTGACTGATTTAGATAAAATTTTGATGGGTACTGATGAAAAGGTAATTAAAAAAACTATATGGACATTTATTAGAATTTAAGTTGGAGGAAGAACAAGTTAAACAAGTTAATGATGATTGCTTGGGGGAAAGATTTTGGATATGGGATTGATTTAGAGAAATGGCAAAATTGTGGTCTCAAAATTATAAAATGACAATGTCAACCACATATAAAGAAAATTTGTATAAGATGTTTTACAGGTGGCATCCCCCCAATGAGAATCACGAGGATGTTTTAAGAACAAATCGGATAAATGTTGGAAATGTCATCAGAATCCTGGTTCATATTACGATATGTGGTGGACATGCTCGGATGCAAAAAGATATTGGACTAAAATCCACACATGGTTGGAAAAAATGATAAAACAACACATAGACTTTAAACCAGAGATCTTTTTATTGGGAATTATACTGGAAATATACAATAAAGAGCTGAAATATTTGATTGTAAATGTTTTAACAGCAGCTAGAATTGTATTTGCTAAGAATTGGAAAAATGAAAAAAATACCTATGCAGGAGGAAGATATTAAGAAAATTTTGGACTGTGCTGAAATGAGTAAATTGACATTTGAAATTAGAGAACAAGAAGATAAACAATTTTATATGGTATGGGATATTGGGATATGGACAAAAAGACATGGTAATGTAATAGATTAGATAATTTTGTAATAGAAGTTTAATAGATTGATATAAAATACAATATAGACATATATAACCATTGGATGAAAGTACAATATAAATTTCAAAATAAAATTTGGAACATCTTGGTTAAAATGGTGGAATACATAGTTTAGTCATGAATGATTAATAACTGATAAATATGTAAGCATATGTTAGTTTGACAATGTGAAAACGTATATAAACTGAGTAATGGCTACGAAAGGATAGCACAAAAGATTCATAACCAACTAACACACTATATGTGTATAAAATAGAAGATGGTTTTATGTTTTTATGTTTTGTTTATATATGTTTGTCTTAAAAAATAAAAACTTTTATTAAAAAAAAAGGATTGACTGGGCAGGGAATGGAGGGGCGGGCTGAGAGGGGCGGGACGAGCCAGGGGCCCATTTTACCCATTCTGTGAACAACTGGGAATAGTCACAATCGGGTCAACCAAACCGGTGAAAACCGGTAGAATGCCACCCCTGGTTGCAGTTCCACTTTTTAGTATCTGTCCACCCACAATCTAATGGATAGATATAAATAGCCAGAAAGTTTATCTAACACATATTACTATGATTTTTGCAGCTCTTTTTATTCCTCTGCCATTTATCAGCTTCTGCTGATGTAATAACAACATTTTCACAGAAATGACAAAACTGTAAATCCCTCTGGGCTATAATAAAGTTATTATATAAAGTTATTGTATATTGTTTTATATATATATATAATTTTATATTATATAATGTTATAATAAACCCCAGAAAACCACACCTAGAATACTGCAACCAATTTTGGTCGTCATACTACAAAAAAGATGTTGAGACTGGAAAAAGTTCAGAGAAGAGCAAATAAGATGATGAAAGGCCTGGAGACTAAAACATATGAAGATTTTAGGCCTGGCTAGTCTAAAGAAAAGAATTAGGGGTGGCATGATAGCAGTATTTCAGTATTTGAGGGGCTGCCACAAAGAAGAGGGGGTAAAATTATTCTCCAAAACATCAGATGGCAAGACAAGAAACAATGGGTGGAAACTTGTCAAATGAAGAAGAAACCTGGAGTTAAGAAGAAACTTCCTAACAATGAGGATAATTAAGCAGTGGAATAGCTTGCCTTCAGAAATTGTGGTTAGTCCATCACTGGATATTTTTACGAAGAATCTAGTCGCTTATCTGAAATAGTGTAGGTTCTCCTGCTTGAGCAAGGGGCTGCACTACAAGATCTCCAAGGTCCTTTCCAGCTCATTCATTGTATTTCAATAGATTGTCATGAATCATTTGGTTCTCAGTTGTTGGCCATTTTTTTATTACTCAAACGTATTTGAGCTTAGAATTCTTGTTTTATATGAAATCAAATCAGGAGTGATATATATTTATATTTAGTGCTGCCGTTACAAGGTATGTCACAGTCAAGAGGTGGCATCTCCAAGACAGCTTGTTTGAATCACTTGTGAAGTGGTACATTAGAAGCAGGTAAGCCATAAGCAGTGTTGCTAAAGTCCTCAGGTGGCACTCTAATGCTTGGAGCTATGGATGCATTTCTCCCAACCTCACCACTCAAATGGCCATCACCTCCACTCATTCTTGACTTGGATCTCAGGGATTCCTCAGTTTTCTGAGGACCTAATGCACTGTGGCTAGGAGGTTTTTCAACTCAGCTGACAGTGCTTCGTTGACTGGTAAGGTTGTGGGTCAAAGGGCAAAAGGCTGCCATTCCTCCAATCCATCTATGGGGAAACAGAATGTCCCATGTGCCAGTCGCTTAAGGGTGCCAAAATTATTTCTGAGGAAGTCCACTTGGCTGGTGACCTCTCTGCGTGGATACCTTCACTGCTTTTTTCCAAACACCTGCTGTTCTAATTCTTGGATTGCCCTTCCGATATGGTCCAATCCTTCTCTGTTGTTCTTTGAAGTTCTTCGATTGTGCGCACAAGTCTGATCCTGCTACAGATTGTTGATATGCTTCTCATTTTCCCTCACATTTTGTAAAGTCCATAACCAAATACCCTACAGTGTTGCTCAAGTTACAATGGTTCATTTTGAGAAAGTTCCAGGTTCCCATCATAGTCCTGACAGAAGGGATTTATGATGGCACCTCACAGATATGACTGTAGCAGCATCCCCATGGTCACATGCACAGAACTGCATGGCAATTGGCATAGATTTATGACAAGTGACATCAATGGGAAAGCTGCCCTTGTTAATGACGGCAGACTCCACTAAACAGCTGCAGTTATTCACTTAATAACCATGGCAAAAACATTGTAAAACTGAATGCAACTCGTTTAATGACTATCTGGCTTAGTAATGGCAATACTGGTCCCAATTCTGGTCTTAAGTCAAGGACTCCCTTAAGAATGCAGCAGCAGGCCTGGATTTTAGCAGAGTTGGGAGATCACTAGGGTGAGAAGGGAGTGGGAGTTCAACCACTTTCCTTTTTCTCAGCCGTCCAATTCATGGGGCTCACTATATGAAGGGTGGTGTGGTTTTAATTCTGGTGGGATCTGCAGAGTGACCAGCCAATGTCTCAATTAATGACAGCGACTGCACTACTGCAAGGGATCCACCTCTATAACCCAAGGGATGAAGATAGTCCTTGATTTATGACCACACTAGGGGCCCGACTTTCCTTTGTGAAGGAAAGAATTTGCTACCAGACGTCGTGGGAGCTTTGTCACTGGGAGCTTTCAAGAAGAGTCTGGAATGCCATCTGTCAGAAATGGTGTAGGGTCTCCTGCTTGGACATGGGGTTGGACTAGATGGCCTTGTCATGGCCCCATTGGAGCCGGTTCAGAGGAGGAGGAGTTGGAAGTAGGATCTCCCACAGGGATGGCCCGTCTCCCTTGGCATCTTGGGAGAGGCCAAGGGCTGAGGAAGATGCTGTATAGGCCCTCAGGCATTGGGGGAGGTGCTCGACCAGATGGAGATCTGCCTGCCTTCCAGACACAGGGGAAGATCGGCTGCTGACAGGCAGTGGTGCTGATAGGTAACAGATCCCCTCTGAGGATAACAGATGAACAGAGTTGGAAGGGATCCTGTAGGTCATCTAGTCCAACCCCATGGCCAAGCAGGAGACCCTACACCATTTCTGACAGATGGCATTCCAGACTCTTCTTGAAAGCTCCCAGTGACGAAGCTCCCACGACGTCTGGTGGCAAATTCTGTTCCATGGGTTGATTGTTCGGATTTTCAAAAAATGTCCCCTTATTTCTAGGTTGAACCTCTCCTTTGTTCAGTTTCCATCCATTATTCCTTGTCTGGCCTTCGGATGCTCTGAAAAAAAATTGTTTCACCCCCTCCTCTCTGTGGCAGTCCCTCAAATATCGGAACACTGCTGTCATGTCTCCCCTGGTCCTTCTTTCACTAGACTAACCATGTCCAGTTCCTGCAACCGTTCACCATATATTTTAGACTTCAATACCCTAATCATCCTGATTTCTCTTCTCTGCACTTTTTCTAGAGTCTCAGTCTTTTTAATTGTGTGGTGACCAAAACTGGATGCAGTACTCTAGGTGTGGTCTTACTAAGGCTTTATAGAGTGGCATTAGGACCTTTCTTGATCTTGATTTTATCCCTCTGTTAATGCAACGTAGGATTGCATTGGCTTTTTTGTATTGCTGCCGCACACTACTGGCTCATATTCAACTGGTTGTCCACTAAGATTTCAAGATGACTCTCACAGTTATTGCTATTAAGCCTGGTTTCAGTCAAGTCTTAGACTTAGGCAAGAAAAACCAAAAGTGCCCATATAGACATGGTTTTTCTTGCCTAAGTGTAAGACTTGACTTTTCTCTACACTGACTTCCATTTTGTTAGATAGGGCCCGGTGTTCAAGTCTGGATCCTGAGCCTATCATCTTAGGTGTTGGCTATTCCTGCCAGCTTAGTATCATCTATAAATGTGGTAACTTCCCCGTCTACTCTCTGATCTAAATAGTTTATGACTGCATCATTGTGGATGCTTTGACCTATGGGCAACCCAGCCCTGGGTGTTGTTGGAATGATAGTTGAATCATCTGCCAGATGACACAATGGAAAAGAAGGCTCCTGGAAGGGACCCTGTAGTTATAATAGCTTAAGCACACTTTACATCTTTATGTCATTGTTCAGAAGCTGCTAGCAACACCCGGATTTCCTTGAGTAATCGGGGAGACAAATGTGTCCTTCCAATGTTGTAGATCAAAAGGCAGAGAGGCCATTTCTGTGCTCTCTCCATCAAGATCCAGATAACTGAGCTGTAGTTAAAAAGGAGAAGGGCATTGGCAATTACTCTGAGCTACCTATCCAAGTGAAAGTCTAAAGATGTGGTTACAATGTTGATGTCCCCTATTATTTTTGGTCTTCCAAGGCTGTAGCCCCAGACACAACCTGAAAGGCTCAGTCTCCAGGCTATCAATGGAGCAGCACCAGGGTTGGGGTCTCCCTTCTCAGAGGAAGTTAGCCTTATATTTGTTACCATCCAGGAATCATGAGCCTGCATTAATCAACATCTGGAGGCCATCACATTGGGCTAGGCTGTTCTAATTTATTAGCAACAGCTAAGAGAGACTAACGGCAATGAATTAACAGGTGGCAGACACCTGTCCAGTAATTGTCAATTCTATCCTGCTTTTTCAAATTTGATAACTGCAACCTCCCTGCAATGGTGCATTTATTTAAGACACCTTTATTGTTCCTTTATCTGAAGAAAGTGGTCACTACATGAGGAACAGTCAACTCTATCATGTGTCTTTTTAGGTATAATCCTTGATAAATGGAATCGTAACCAATCCGATCCAATCCAATCCAATCACTTTTATTACAGCCAAAGAGCAGAGAGCAGAACAAATAAAAAATACTCAAGGAATATAAAGTTAAAAATTCTAGAACAGAATAAAAAATAACAGATAAAATCTGTATTAAAATCACATATGTCCTAACTGCTTCTGCTGCAGATTGTTGATATGGTTCTTCTTGTTTTCCTTTATTCTGAATAGGGGTAATTTTCTCCTCCAGTTGGCTGCAGTGGCTTTTCTCAACATAGGAACTTCGATTTATTTTAGCCAGTTCATGCTGTAGACTGTACAGATGATTCTTACATTCTTAAGAAGTTTCCAGACCTCTTCTCGGACTTTGTCAAAGGTTCTAAGGTAGCCTTCCTATGTTTGAGGAAGACCACTTGGGTAATATTTATTTATTTATTTATTTTATCATATTTTTATACCGCTCCCTCTCCCAAAAAGGGACTCGGGGTGGTGTACAGACTACTAAAAACACACAATAAATACATTATAAATACAATTAAAAATATATTAAACGTAGTTGTTCCGGCTGTATCTCATCAAAATTAAATTTAACAATGTAAAATCAGGGATCTAATTAAAAATTAAAAATTAATTATTAAAACCAAATGAAGTTTAAAACCAGAACCTAATTACTGGGCCAGGCCGGCCTGTCTAAAAAATAGAGTTTTAACTGCGCGCCGGAAGGTCAGAATATCCGTCATGGCTCGTATCTCCGGGGGGAGATCATTCCATAGGGAGGGAGCTCCCACAGAGAAAGCCCAAACTCTCGGGGCCGTCAGCCGACAACGGCCGGGCGGCGGTACCCCAAGGAAGGCAACCCTGTGGGAGCGTACTGGGCGGCGGGAGGTTGACGATGGCAGTAGGCGGTCCCGTAGATACCCAGGTCCCGAGCCATGGAGCACTTTAAATACCATCAGTACCACCTTGAATCGAATCCGGAAGGCCACAGGAAGCCAGTGCAGCCTGCGGAGAAGCGGTGTAACGTGGGAGCTCCGAGGGGCACCCACGATCACCCGCGCGGCTGCATTCTGGACCAACTGTAACCTCCGGAGACTTATCAAGGGGAGCCCCATGTAGAGAGCATTGCAATAATCCAGGCGGGAGATAACGAGGGCAGAAGTGACTGTGCGAAGTGCGCCCAGATCCAGAAAGGGCCGCAACTGGTAGATCAGACGGATCTGATAAAAAGCCCCCCTGGCGACGGCTGCAATGTGTTCTTCTAAAGACAGCCGTACGTCCAGGAGGACACCCAAGTTGCACGCCCCTTCCACGGGGGTCAAAACCTCTCCCCCCACGGCCAGCGAAGGAACCAGCTGGCTGTATCTGGGCGCAGGAAACCACAGCCACTCGGTTTTGGTCGGGTTGAGACGAAGCCTGTTACGACCCATCCAACTCCGCACGGCCTCCAGGCACCGGGACCTCACTTCGACGGCTTCGTTGGGGTGGCCCGGGGTGGAGATGTACAGCTGAGTATCATCAGCGTACTGATGGAACTCCACCCCGAAGCCACGGATGACCTCACCCAGCGGCTTTACATAAATGTTGAACAGCAGGGGCGAGAGCACCAACCCCTGAGGAACCCCACATAGTAGGGGCCTCGGGGCCGATCTCTGCCCCCCGTCAACACAAATTACGAACGGTCAGAGAGGAAGGAGGTGAACCACTGTAACACGGTGCCCCCCACCCCCAACCCCTCCAACCGCCACAATAGGATACTGTGGTTGACAGTATCAAAAGCCGCTGAGAGATCTAACAGGACCAGGACAGAGGAACAACCCCAGTTTTTTCTGGAGTTCTACAGTGTTTTTCACCAAAGAATTCTTCTCTAGGCCTCACTGATGGATGGTTGAGGATGGAGGATTGGGGGAGAGAGGGAGGATTAGGGAACTTGCTACCTTGTATGCCAGGCAAGTCTGGCCAGAGCTGGATCTGGGAGCTGGAACAGAGCAACCGAATAGGCCAAGCAATCAGGGTCCAAGCAGCCCTCAGGAGAGGCGAAGAGAGGAGAGCAGCCAGAAGCTGAAGGGGACCCGAGGGGTCCCCAGGAGAGGCCTTGGGGGAGCAGAGAGCCCTGAGGCAGCAAGGCTGAGGGAGCGGGTGGCGGAATGGGAAGACATGGCTGGGTGGAGGGTCTCGGGGGCAGGCAGATGCTCCTGCTGCTCCAGAGCCTCTCAGGGGAAAGCAAGGGAAGGAGGAGGCCATGCCTAACATCTACCTGTCCTCACCTTCTTCCCTGCTTTATATATATAAGAGACCTTGGAAGTCTTCTAGTCCAAGCACTGCCAAGCAGCCTGATAATTTACCCTTTAAGAGAACTGACTTCAATAAGCTAACAGAGACTAGGAAGGATTCCATGAGCGGATGTCCTAAAAGGAAACACACCTGAAGACGATGGGAAACCCTGAAAAATGAACCATTAAGGAGCCAACAAAAATAATACGATGCAAAATAATTAAAAATGCCATGGGATACCAGAATGTTTGCGCAAAGAGCCTTCTGACAAGTGATGGGACAAAAAGGTCAAGTAGAAAAAATGGAAAGAAGGGCACAGAAGGGCACAGAACTAAAGCGGAATATCAGCAAGGAGACTGAATTTGCAAGGAGGGAATCGGCATAGCAAAGGCCCAGAATGGGCAAAGACTGGCAACTAATGCCAAAAATCAGAAAAGAAATGTAGGGAACAAGAAGGAAGTCAAGGAAACAAGAGGTCCGCTAATGGGAGCAGAAGAGAAGAAGGAGACAGGCAGCAAGGTGAACCCAGTAATGCTTAATTCCTTCTTTGCATCCCTTTTGATGCAAAACTGGAAAAAATGTATGAAAAGCGACACTGAGTGGGATAGAATCGGTATATAATTCCAAATAGACACGAAATTAGTAAGAGAAATACAAATCATGTGGACCAGATTGTATCTCAGGGTTCAGTGATGATAGGTTTCAGGACAAGAGGAAAAATTAAGCAATGGAATAGCTTGCCTCTGAAAATTGTGAGTTCTCAGAATGGACAAGAGAACCATTTCACTGGGATGGTATAAAGTTCCTGCCTTGTGCAGAGGGTTGGACTAGAAGACCTCCAAAGTCCCTTCCAGCCCTATCAATCTATCTCCTATGTTCTATCAAACCTAAGATTCCTTCAGCACCCAGAGGCCACTGACCAACTCTAGTTGGCCTTTGGTATCCCCAGTCTTCTCCCTTCTGTTGCTTCCCTCTTGCAGGCTTTGGAGTAGCAGGAGTTTCTGCCTGCCCCCGAGACCCTCAACCCAGCCCTGTCTTCCAGCCCTGCCACCAGCTCCGTTAGCCTTGCTGCCTCTACATTGACTTCCACTTTGTTAGATAGGGCCCGGTGTTCAAGTCTGTCCAGATTCATCTGGATCCTGAGCCTATCATCTTGGGTGTTGGGTATTCCTGCCAGCTTAGTACCATCTGCAAGTTTGGTAAGTTCCCCTTTTATTCCCTCATCTGAATAGTTTATGACTGCATCATCATGAATGCTTTGACCTATGGGCAACCCAGCCCTGGGTGTTGTTGGAATGATAGTTGATTCACCTGCCAGATGATGCAATGGAGAAGGAGGCTCCTGGAGGAGATCCCATAGTCAGGGGTGGGATTCTCCCTATTCTGACCGGTTCTATAGAACCCCTTGTTAACTTTCTAAGCAGTTTGGAGAACAGTTAGAAGCTATCTCCTTTTGTTCTTTTTCCACCCTTATTACATTCTTTGCTGTATGCCTAGACTTTCTGTCTCCGGAGCTTCTGGAGCTTGACTTTCTTAAAGAGGAAGGGTTATTTTAAGATTCTGTTCTGCTGCGCCAGGAGATTTAGATTAGCTAGGAAGCAGGAAATGGTTGGATTTCTTGCTTTCTAACTAAGCACAGCCGAACCTCCCTTAAGATTGAAGGTTTGTTTGCAAGCAAATTCAGTGCAGACTCACGGCAAGCAAATTTGAGAGACTGAGCTAGCCGATGGTAGATAGATAGATCACTGAATGATTATGTGAGCAACTCAATCTGCCTGCTTTGCCTGATTTTGGATAAAAATTGCTTTTTTAAAATAAAAAATTCAATATTTACATACATGGTGTATTGTGAGTTAATTTTGTGAGTTTGCTTGCAAGCAAATTTTATGTGGCAGACTGAGTTAGCCAATAGCAGATAGATCGATTTCTGAATGAATCTGTGATTCTATGAGCAACTCAATCTGCCTGCCTGCTTTGCCTGATTTTGGGTAAAAGTTGCTCCTTTTTTATAAAAAATTCAATATTTATATAAATATTTATAATATTTACATACAAGCCATGCCCAGCCAGTCACATGACCACTAAGCCATACCCACAAATTAGGCCACACTCACAGAACCAGTTAGTGGTCCCTGGGATCTAAAATTATGAGTTTGGTGGTCTCTGAGGTCCAAAAGGTTGGCGACTCCTGGACTAGAGGACCTCAGAAATCCTTTCGAATTCTATTATTATTTTATGTTCTATATTTTGAATGGTATATACTGTAGATGTTGTTTTATCTCTATGTGCCTGTTGATGGCTGGTTTGTCCGAATGCCAGGCTTCCAAGTCTTACACCTTTAATCTCATGTATTTTTCAGAAACATAAGCAGATTAAGGTCCACATTCCTTTTCCCTGATCACCTCCAATTTGCTCCACAAGTTTCTGAGATGTTTGGTAGCCACCATAAATCACTTCCCAAGAATGGAGGGTAACCTAGGACACCTTCTGAGAAATAGATACAGATCAAGACTTAGTTTTGAAACCTGTTGTCAGCTATAGGACCATGAACATTGAGTCATCTGCTGATGGGCAGGGAACACTTAGAGCAAAGGTCCTCAAACTATGGCCCGCAGGCCATTAATGGCCTGCTGAAGCCATTAATCCAGCATGTGTAGGACCACAAGGCTATCCCACCCACCGCTGGCCCCCACCCATCGGCCAAGCACAGAACTTATCTTTGTGAGCCCCGTGGGCTGGAACTGGAAGGTAAGGCCAACAATTTTGGCCTGCAGAGAGGTTTTGGAGGTGAGGAGGTGAAAAACAAGGTGTACAGAACACCCTGGGAGGCTGAAAAATGGGCCATTTTAGTCCATATTTGGCTTGCAGAGAGGTTCTGGAGGTGGTGGAGGCAAAAAACAGGGCATGCAGAGAGAGACACAGAGAGAAATACTTGTTGATTGTAAGCTCCTTGGAGCTGAGAACAATTGCTGCAAAGCTGAGTTTCCTGAAGTGGACCATTAGATTCCTAAACAACTGATAAAACAATCTAATAAAAAAGTCAACCAAAAGAGCAACATGCAAACAAAAGGAGCAAAACAAATTAAAGTTTAATTTGTGTGCATTGTTTAATGGACTGTTCAATTGGCCATGCCCACCAAGTCACATGACCACCTAATCACACCACCCAGCCTATCTGGCCCCCCAGCAGTCTGAGAGATGTGAATTTGCCCACCGCCACTCAGCAGTAATCCAGAATTGCCACTACTACCTGGGGGTCAGAGCTGGGAGAAGTGCAGGGAAGGAGCTGACCTGGCTCCAGCAGCCCAACAGGAGGCTTCATGCAGTTGAACAAAGTACAGGTAGTCCCTGACTTATGACCGCAACTAAACCAAAAATTTATGTTGTTAACTGAGACATTAGTGAATTAGGGTTTCCCCTTGACTTGGCTCGGCAAAAGGGGATCACATCACCCTGGAACACTGCAACCATCATAAATATTCATGTATATTCATATATAAACTCCCACCGCAGGGAGGCGGAGCCATATAGATTGTTCCGCCCCAGGCGCCTGATGGACCCGGAGCGGTTCCGGAGGGAGCTTGGGCCATTTCCTGAGTCTCTGGCTCACAGCTCGTCTGGAGATCTGGTGGCCGCCTGGGATGGGTCGGCCACCGGGGCTCTAGATCGAGTCGTGCCTCTGCGACCTCTGACCTAGCACAGATCCCATTTGGCTCCGTGGTATACGGAGGAGCTACGGGAGATGAAGTGCCAGAAAAGACGTCTAGAGAGCATTTGGAGGGAGAGCCGTTCTGAGTCTGACCGAACACAGGTGAGATTTCATATTAAGACTTACCTTGTGGCAATAGGGGCGGCGAAATTTTCGTATTTCTCCGCCCTTATTGCGTCGGCAGGAAATCGGCCTGCCGCCCTGTTTAGAGTGACCCGCTCTCTACTTGAACCGAGAGCGCGGGATGACCTCTTGCAGGGTAGGGCAGAGGAGTTCTCTCGATTTCTGCACGACAAAATCGCTCAGATTCGGGAGGGGCTCAACTCCAATTGGATGGTCCCAGGAGAGGTGTCCGGGGCAGGTCTTGTGAATGTTATCTGGGGAAAGTTCGATCCTGTGACCGCTGAGGGTGTGGACAGGTTGCTGGGGGGTCTGAATGCCACCACCTGTTTATTGGACCCGTGCCCTTCCTGGCTGGTTTCGGCCGCCAGGGAGACGACACGAGGCTGGCTCCAAGGGATTATAAATGCTTCTCTGAGAGAGGGGTCGCTTCCTGCCGCCTTGAAGATGGCGGTGGTGTGGCCCCTCCTCAAGAAGCCTTCCCTGGATCCAGCTGTTTTAAACAACTATCATCCAGTCTCCAACCTTCCCTTTGTGGCGAAGGTTGTTGAGAGTGTGGTGGCACATCAGCTCCCTCAGTACCTGGAGGAAACGACTTACCTCGATCCGTTCCAATCAGGCTTCAGGCCTGGACATAGCACTGAGACGGCATTGGTCGCGTTGGTTGATGATCTCTGGAGGGCTCGTGACAGAGGGTTCTCCTCTGTCCTGGTCCTATTAGATCTCTCGGCGGCTTTTTATACTATCGACCATAGTATCCTATTGCAGCGGTTGGAGGGGTTGGGGATTGGGGGAACCGTCCTTCGGTGGTTCTCCTCCTTCCTCTCCGACCGTTCGCAATTTGTGTTGGCAGGAGGGGAGAGGTCCACCTCTAGGCCCCTGGTTTGTGGGGTGCCTCAGGGGTCGGTCCTCTCCCCTCTCCTGTTCAACATTTACATGAAGCCGCTGGGTGAGATCATCCGTGGTCTTGGGGTGAGGTGTCATCTGTACGCAGATGACACCCAATTGTACATCTCCACCCCGGACCACCCCAACGATGCTGTGGGGGCTATGTCCCGGTGCCTGGAGGCTGTGCGGGATTGGATGGGCGGGAACAGGCTCTGGCTCAACCCATCCAAGACCGAGTGGCTGTGGTTCTCGGCGCCCCGATATAGCCAGCTGACACCTTCGTTGGCTATTGGGGGGGAAATTCTGCCCCCCACAGAGAGGGCTCGCAATCTGGGAGTCCTCCTGGATGTACGGCTGTCGCTTGAACATCATATAGCGGCCGTCTCCAGGGGGGCGTTTCATCAGATCCGTCGGATCTACCGGTTGCGGCCCTTTCTGGATTGGGACGCCCTGCGCACGGTCACTCAGGCCCTTGTCACCTCTTGCCTGGACTATTGTAATGCCCTCTACATGGGGATCCCTGCAGGGAGCACTCGGAGATTCCAACTGGTGCAAAATACAGCCGTGCGGGTGATCATGGGGGCGTCGCGTAGCACCCATGTGACGCCTCTCCTGCGCGAGCTGCATTGGTTGCCGGTGGCTCTCCGGGTTCGCTTTAAGGTTCTAGTTTTGACCTTTAGGGCGATCCATGGCACTGGGCCAGGTTATCTGCAGGACCACATTCTACCGGTGATCTCCAGCAGGCCGGTGCGTTCGCACAGGGAGGGCCTTCTCCGGGTGCCGTCGACTGCTATGTGTTGTCTGGTGGCCCCGAGGAGTAGGGCCTTCTCTGTGGGGGCCCCTGCCCTCTGGAATACTCTGCCACCTGAACTTCGTACCAGCACGGACCTGAGGGCCTTCAGGCGCGCGTTGAAGACCTGGCTCTTTGAGCAAGCTGGCCTGGGCTGAGATGGTTTTAAATTGTCTCCGAATTTTGGATTTTAATCGGGGTTTTAAAGTTGGGGGGTGGGTTTTTTACCAATTATAATCAGCCAGTATTTAATTTCTTTTTAATTTTTGTATTGTCTTTTGGGGTTTGGATTTGGCTGTACACCGCCCTGAGTCCCTAGGGAGAAGGGCGGTATAGAAATACTATAAATAAATAAATAAAATAAATAAATTAGTTTATAATACAAAATACAAAACCAAATAGGAAAAACAAAGGAGGAAAAGGGGAAGAGAGAAGTGGAGGAAAGAAGGGAAAAATGAAAAAAAGGCATTGACTTCCAACTGTCTCTGGTACAGCAGAATAAGAGAGTAATATCAAATCTCAACATTTACTTTTCCACAATAGTAGAATAATAGAATCTATAGAAACACAATGGAAACTAGCCATTTCTATAACAAATCTATCTAATCAGTAAAACCCAAGATCGAAGTTTCATTTTTTCCCACCTCAAGCACAAAGTCCAGAAGTGGTTTCCAAGTAGAAATTAAATAATTGTGTTTTTCTCTTTAATCAAAGCAATCAATTTAGCCATCTAGGCTAACTCCATCAACTTATGTACCGTCATGAATGTTATGAACCAGTTGCAAGGATCTGAATTTTGATCACATGATCATGGGGCTGACACAAAGGTCGTAAGTGTGAAAAATGGTCATCAATCACTTTTTCCAGTGTCGTTGTGACTTTGAATGGTCATTAAATGAACTCTTGTAAGTCGAGAACTACCTATATTTGTACAAAGCTGGGTTCAAGTTTGAATGGATGGCTGAGTCTACCAGTCCAGGCATCCCTCTTCCTTCTCCTCCCCTCCTGCTTTCACATTGCTGATTCCAAATGTATGCTAGTGCATAAAGAGATACATTTTCTTTCCTGTCCATATCAAAATTCCTCCAAAAAAATCTGCCTAGGATATGACAGATGATCTGAAATGTACACATATCAATATAGTCCCCTGAGAAAATGTTAGTTTTTATTTCCCTACATGTTCATAAACCTTTATATCTCTTAAATGTATAAATCATTCCCTCTGTGTAATGATGTTGAAGATCATCAGCAAACAGCTTTATGAGGCAGTCTATATCATTTTTCTAAGGCAAACAAAAAGATTTGAAATGTAATGATGAAACTACGTATATATTTTATTTGAAACTTAGCTTATTTAAAGTCACATTTCAGTTTGAGTCACTTGCAATTTTATCATAACAATATAACTGAATTTCCACAACTAGTTATCATAGTTTTCAAATGTCATAATATCTGACCTTTAAACTTAAATGAAACAATCAATACTGTGCTTCAATATGTTGCATGATGCAAGCCAATGAGTGAAAGGCTTCCTATTGTTACATCACAATTTTTTTCTATGTAGATTGGAAATCAACTCTTCTAAAATAATTTATCTTGGATATGTTATTTCACATCACCAGATGATAGTCACAAAAATCAAGCTTAGTATATTATAGGTTTAAAGAAATAGAAGAGATCAGTTTTAAAGATGTGGCCAGAGACTGAATATTAGAGCAGATTATTGGACTGCCATCTAAGTTCCAAATCAAGTTAAAGCAGAACAAAGCCAATCAATTTCTATACTATGATCTTGAGCTCATACCCACAATTTGTTTTGAAGTCCTGAATCTCATTGATAGAGGAATTGTGAAATAAAATCTAGAGAAATGTGACAAGCAATAGAAGAAGAATCATTAGATTCCAATAAATTTCTCTATGGTAGAAAATCTGGGGAACAATACAGAAACCAATAGATTGGAAGAGGTCAATCTAATCTAAATATTAAAAAGGAGGGTTAACAGGATGTACAAAGTATTGTACAATATCCTTAATTCTTAGTATTTTCCAAGGAAATTATTAACACAGATTAGAACTCTACATGCTGAGGAACAACACCTATTGCTGAAGTACACTTGATAATTGATGAACCTAAAGAAAATCAAAACGTCAGTATGTGCTTTATTAATAATAGAAAGGCCTTTGCTTACATTGATTATATCTGTGAATTTCCTCTTAATTAACTAAGTATTGTTGAATATTTTACTTTCCTGGGACAGAGTTTATCAAGCTAGTTATGTAATAACATGATAACTGAAGCCAGCATAATGAAAGCAAAGTGGGTGAACAGTTCAGAATTGCAACTTTTACATTCTAACCTACATTTCAGGGGCAGTGCTCAAAATATTCTTCTTTACTTTTCAGTATTGGAGAGTTGAGAACATTCAAAATCAAGAAATAAAAAGTAAAACATGAATTATCAGAATAGATGGAGATTTTGAAGACTTCTGGTAGTCCCAAACTTCTACTTGAAAAAGTAGTTCTGACTAGATTTTTTTTTTTTTTGGTTAGGTCATTTATGAACAGGATGGGTGTTTTGGCTTCATTTTATTGTTCTTGGATACTGTTCCTTCTTATATCTGTTTTTCCATTCTGATTTTTCAAGTCATTTGAAATGCTTTCCCTAAGGTAAAATATATTTATTTTATCTTATTTACATTTTTATTAATTTATTACAAATGTGCAATACTCAATTTTTTGCTAGGGTTGGAAAAGGCTAGCATCATTTGCAAATTAAAAAAATAGTGCTTTAGAAGCATCTGGCTTCAAGATTTATATCAGTGCTTAAATCCTGAAAATACTGACATTTTATAGCTCTTTGGAGACAAGGCAGGATCTACATTAGCACTTGTTAATATAACAGTTAATGCATTGCTGAACAAAATGGACACTAAAGATCTAAAATAAATCTAACATATTTATGATTTACTAAGAAAGGGAAAGAAATGGGATGATTTTATATTTGTATTTTAAAAAAAATAAAGCTGAAATTGCTTTAGGGAATATTTTGATCATACTATTCAATCAAATACTGGTCTTTTTTTAAAAAAATATGGATTTATTGTTTTCAGTCTTTTAGCTATGCATAACTTTACTCTTCTTATGAACATGTCTCCATCTTCACTTTTATTTCACTGATTATATAATTGGACTAATATCTCATGGAATTTAATTGACAGTGTAGGCGTAATTCTTAGGCTTTAATACACAGTATCTTAAGCCATATTTGTTTTTCCTAAAAATGTACTGAGTAAAACAGAGTTCTCAGTTTGATTTCCTCTATATTATGTTCCAATTCCTTCATTAAGTGTGAGCATGTAACCCAAAGGAATCAGATGAAAGAAGGTTATCAGGATATAGAGCAACTAACCAGCAGAATTCAGCTTGTGGACAATAACTCTTACAGACTTGCTGTATTTCATAAGTCATCTTATATAGGTAGTCCTCGACATACAACAATTCATTTAGTGACCATTCACAGCACTGAAAAATGTGAATTATGACCGTTTTTCATAGTTATGACTTTTGCAGCTTCCCCATGATCAAAATTCAGATGCTTGGCAAGTGGTTCGTATTTATGACCTTTGCTCTGCTGCCAGGATCATGTGACCCATTTTTGTGACCTTCCAACAAGGAAAGTCAACGGGGAAGCCAGTTTCACTTAATAACCAGGTTACTAACTGATCAACTGCAGGGATTCACTTAACAACTGTGGCAAGAAAAGTCACAAATGTCTCACTTAACAAAAATTTGAGGCTCAATTGTAATCGTAAATCAAGGACTACCTGTAGTTTTTGTTTGGGATGGGATGATGATGTTTTAATGTAGCTCGGGTTAATAAAAGTAAAGATTTAGCAAGATGTGTAAATCCAGACAGATGTAGTTTATTTAACCATGCTTACATAAAAATTTAAAGAAAACTGGAACTGAAACTCAAGACCTAGTGCAAAGTAAACTACATAGTGCTACCATTAAAGAGGACTCAGAAACTGCAGCTGGCCTACCAATGTGGTAGCATGGCATTTATGGGCATATCTTCTCAGGTACATGTAAATGCTCTGTTATAGGAGTTGCACTGATTCTAAATATAATTCACAGTGCTGGTTGTGACCAGGGGTGGGATTTGACAGGGTTAACTACCAGTTCGGTGATTTATGAGGTTCGGTGATTTATGATGTGCTTCCCTGCATGCTGCGCACGAGTGCCTGTAAATCATCATCAGCACGCTGCATGCAGAGAAGCAGCCTTTGAAAAAGCACTTTTTTCCTGCTTTTTTAACTGCAGCTGTGCCTTGCATGGCAGCTGAAGTTGAAAAAGCCGGAAATAAAGATCAGGTAAGAGCCCAGGCGGGCGGGTGGGCAAAAACATCAGCAGACATAGAACTGGTTCTATGTGTGCTGCTCTTCAGAGCTACCGGTTCTACAGAGGTGGACAGAACCAGTAGAAACCTACCCCTGGTTGTGACCTATTAAGCCCTTCAAGACATAGAAGGCTTTAGAATCTGGTTATCTAAGGAACGTTTTTCTCACTGGCCATATTTGATAGGTAGGCATACTCCAAGTCCCATCTTTAAAATAGTGCTATCTGATGGGTCCTGGGGATTATATGCCTTCTCTGTCATGCTGGCTATTCTCTGGAGTATCCCCTGGAAATTCAAGTTGCTCTATTCTGCTATCTGCTTCTAGTTTCCTGTTCAATCTGTGTTTAGTCATACAATTCTAAATTTTTAAATTTCACTCAAACTTTTGTTAGTTTGTATATAACCATGATTTGTTAAGAAATAGAATTATCATGAGTGAATAGAGACACCATAAATGCTATAGTCATTATATACTTTTGTGCAATAGTTACTGATAAATAACTTTTTCTAGCTTCAATACTTTTTCCAACTGATTTTATCTTACCTGTCTTTTCATCCATTTAATCCATGGTTCTGGTACTCAGTAATTATGCCAGGTTAATTTTCTCTCAATGAAAGGTACCACTACTGTGGGGGGTGGGGGGGGGGGAATCCAATAAATCTCCAGTGTTTTGTAACACTTGTGATTGTCTGTTGCTTGAACAGTATAGAAACTGAAGCTATTAAAACTACTCTTATATAAAATGTTTAACTGTACCAGTTGTGGCTTATCTGAGAGCAATGATGTTATAAGGCAATGTTATGAGGCAATCTTAATCTGGTAAGTAAAGCTAAACTTGAAGACAAGTGCAAAAGATATGGTTTCTCATAACATTTGTGAGTTCAATTAGAAGAATTTTAGTATAGATATCATTGAGTTAGTTTTGAAAATCAGAGATTGAAAATCAAACAACTTACCACACCCAAGTTCATATCCTTAAAGGATGTTGAGATTATCACTCCCTAAATTTATGAATAAAAATTATGAAAATTGCTGTACTAAAACATTTTAACAGAATGAGATTGGATAAGACTACAATCATATTATTAGGCACCACTCTATTTATATATTCTTATATATCACCCTCTGTTTATGACACAGCATAAAAGGTTGATAAATTTCTTTTCCAAAGGTTTGTGTCATAAAATAATATAGAAATATATAAGGAGAAAGTGGAATAATGGCAGGGGTGGGCAGGTTCGTACTGATTCAGGTGAACTGATTAATTCTATGGCCAGTTCGGCGAATCGGCAAATCCCACCTCTGGCTGGCCCTGCCCACCCCTCCCAAGAATCCCCGAATGGCCCATTTTGGATTGCAGGTAAGTGCAGGGCCTGTGCTGAGGCTCGGGGAGGGTGAAAAATAGACCACCTGGAAGTTCTGGAAGGGTAGAAACAGACCCGTTTCCAGCCTCCAGAGAGCCTCCGGAGCCCAGGGAGGATGAAAAACAGGTCTCCCAGAAGTTCCGGAAGGCTGAAATGGGCCTGTTTCTAGCCTCCAGAGAGCTTCCAGAGACCGGGGAGCCCATTTTCACTCCCAGGCCAGGGTGGTACAGGAGGCTGACTAGACCATGCCCACCATGGCCATGCCCATCCAGCAACTGGGCAGAGAACTGGTTGGTAAATTTTTTGAAGACCACTCTTGAGTAATGGGTAAATCACAATGTGTCTCTGTGTGTGTGTCACATATATAGATATGTGTTGAAAAAAATTGGTGAGAGGACAAAATAATTTTGATTTGTGTGAACTAATTATAATTGAAATTGTTCCAATGTCTTTGCAGAGGTAATAAAAATATTTCTTTTGAATGTGATTCCAGATATTAATAGCCATAGTGCTATTTATCTATTATGATTTATTTTAAACTTAGAATAAACACTTAAGCACCTGATTTTAATATTGATTCCATGTAACCTCAACTCCCTAGCATGCATTTTATAGGTTTAAAAAAAAATTCTTATCAATACTAATTTTTCTTTTTCCCCTATGTAATATTGTTGTTGTCCCAGTAATCTCAACAAGAAACTGTTTGAGTGAATGAATAATATCTATGCACAAGAGATATATATATCACTGGAATCATGGAAATTTCAAAATCAGGTATAAAATAATTTGGGAATAATCTTTTTTAGAGCGAAGAGCCCAAAACAGGTCAGTAAAAATGGATAAATCTAGTCAATATGGAATGGTATAAAAATAAAACTATGACCTTTAATAGAATGGTCACATCCTGTGATATGTCTGTATATAAAAAGAACAAAGCCACAGTATTTCCTGTGACACTCCTTGGAAGTGAAAGTTGGACTTTAAAGAAGCAGTATAGCAAGCGTATTTACACTTTTGAACTTTGGCATTGGAGGAAGACACCTGAGAATACAGTGGACAGCCAAGAAAACAAATTGGATGGATGAATAGATGGATCATTAAACAAATAAACCAAGAGTTCTCACTTGAGATACCAATCTGAAATTGTCCTGCTTCAGACATGTTATGTAAACTCCCAACTCTCTAGAAAAGACTCTAATGCTAGGAAAGGTGGAAGGAAAGAGAAGATGACCAGCAGCAACATGGTAAAGAGTGTTGGGAGCCTGAACAGATCATGGTCTACTTATGTAGGTTACCTGCAGGACCGCATTCTACCAGTGATCTCCAGCAGGCCGGTGCATTCACATAGAGAGGGTCTGCTCCAGGTGCCATCGGCCGCTATGTGTCGTCTGGCGGCATCGAGGAGTAGGGCCTTCTCTCTGGGGGGGCCCCCGCCCTCTGGAATACTCTGCCACCGGAGCTTCGTACCGGCACGGACCTGAGGGCCTTCAGGCGCGCGTTGAAGACCTGGCTCTTCGAGCAGGCCGGCCTGGGCTGAGATGGTTTTAATTGGTCTCCATATTATTCTTAATTTTAATTGGGGTTTTAAGGGGGGGGGGGACCTTTTTATTTTTATTAACCAGCCAACATCAAATTTAATACTATTTTAACTTTTGTATTGTTTGTGGGGTTTTAGACGGGCTGTGCACCGCCCTGAGTCCCTCGGGAGAAGGGCGGTATATAAATTGAAATAATAAATAAATAAATAAATAAATAAATAAATAAATAAATAAATAAATAAATAAATAAATAAATAAATAAATGTGGTTGGTAGGAGTTAGAAATGATTTGATGGTACATAACCAATAGAATGATCCATAGAATGTTTCTCCTATTTGAACAGCAATTCGTGTTACAACATTTTGTGGTAGACATACCTTTGCTTTAATATTGTAATAAAAAGAATACTGACTGCACATACTAAATCTCCCACTAGGTGGCAATGAAGCAACGTTAACAACCACTAAAAATATTGGACTCTGAAGGACAAGATCAAATGAAACTGAGATTCATTTAAATACAAAGCTCTTGCTCAATTTATACCTTGGCAATCAAAGGTGAACTTTTTCTATTATGCACTTAGCAAATTCAGTAGTTTGAGTAGCCCCTAAGATCAAACTGGAATCAATGAGCTACAATGGCAAGGTGGAAAGAATCAGAAATAAATCTTGTCAGAAAAGCGTGGAAAACAAGATGAACCTAGAATACTTGCCAATATGAAATTATGTATACCATAGTTCCAAAAGAAATACTGAAAATATTATTTTCTTCTTCTCCTCTGGAACAGCATCTGAGATAATTAACAGACTTGTTTGTAAAAAGCGAAACATGCTCTATAGCAGTGTAGGGGATGGAAGAATGTCACAGATTGTGGATTGTAGTGCAGGATACAAGTTAACCTTCAGTTGCATCTAGCTTTAAACAAGAGTGAATGAGTATATAGTGTCTGTCACAGGTAATACTTTTCCTAATAATTTCCCATAATTTACATAGGAACTTTTTATTTGCATAATTTTTGCACTTTGATATTTACCTTAGTTCAGTGTTATACTTCTTACATAAACAAATAATGCAGGCATAATTAGAGACAATTTTTCTGCAATATGGAGAACTTTTTCAATAAACATAGATAGACTGAGCAACATATACCCATGTTTGATATAAGAAAGCTGCTGATATTAAAAGCACAAAGACAAGTTCAATTAACACGAGAAAACATTATTCAAATAGTCTTTTAGTGCCAGTTTAGTGTAGTGGTAAGGCATCAGGCTAGAAACTGGGAATCTGAAAGTTCTAGTCACCTTCTTAGGCAAAAAGCCAACTGCATATTTTGGGCTACTTACGTTACCTCAGGAAGGAGGCAATGGTAAAGCACTTCTGAAAAAACCTGGCCAAAAGAAATTTCCAGGACTTGTTCAGACAGTCTCTGAGAAATGGATACAATTGAACAGGAAAAATAAAAATCTTAGAATGGTCTTTCTTTTTGTTAGATGTGTGAGAGGTGGATCCAGGTGTTATAGCAATAGCACTTAGACTTATATACTGCTTCACAGTGCTTTTACAGCCCTCTCTAAATTATATTATTTTATTCAACAAAACAGATTATGTAAATGTCAGTCCAACATATCATGCAAGTCTTGCATTTAATCTATCCTATTTTAAGAAAAAGAGAAAAATGTTTTATGGAATGAGTGCAATTGTGACTTATGCAGATTTGCTTGTGAAATTGTTTATAAGTTATTAAGTAAGTATAAAGTAAAAAGGTAAAAAAAATGGAATCAATCATGTCAGATTAAAGGCTGAGTTGTTAAAAAAGTTTTTAAAAGCATATTTGTGAAACTCAGTGAGTCAGTGAAATGCAGTTTTATGTCCTATGATAAGCCACTAGCAACAAAACTTATTGTTCCCACATTGGCACATTTTCAACTGTTGAACAACAATCATGCCTAATTAATATGCTGTGTTTTGATACTTGTTTCAAAGTATCATTGATACGTAACATATGATGTGATTCATATTGTAAGAGGTTCTAATTGGTTCTAATGGAATAACTGCCTGTCAGAGAAAGGGTGCAGATAGTTACTTACAAAATGTATTCCTTAGTTAAGTATGATAAATTAAAGAGGTGGCAAGAGATTTATTCATACCCAAACTAATATTTCAAAATCTTGACAAAGTATGATTTCAGCTAGCTATGGATCATCCCATTTCCTTATAAAAAAGTATGTTATTCAAATCACAGTGCAGTCATGCATACATTTTTAAAAACTGTAGGAGGAAGAAAGAATATTAGGTATGTTTCTGCCTTGAGTTATTTATAAAAGTAATAAAGATGGCATAAAAATATCTAATAAATAAAATCAATCAGTCAATAATCATGTTCATGAATTCTCTTCCCTTTGTTGCTTAAAGAAGGCTATGCACATCCAGTATAGACACTGATTATTTGTTACTGCTGGATTACTGCTTGGCAAAATTAGAAAGATGTATACTGAAACATCCACAGAATAAAAATAAAACAGTAAAATAAAAAATAAAATGGGCAAACTAATATGTAGTCTACACAAAACTTGTGCTAGAACATTATGTTCCTGTTTGTTTGAACTTATTTATTTAGTATGTTCATGTACAGCTACTTCCCACAATACCACTTTATAGTAGAGGCTATCATCCAGCTAGTTCGATCAAGTTCTTGTGAAAAAAAATTCACAAATTTTATCTTTTTTGTAAGTACTAATTGGACAAGGACAATGATCTGGCATCCTCCTTAGTCTGTGACTGGGAATCAGCTGGTCACAAAAAACAGGGTATCTCAGTTTGGTCTTTAACAGGATGTAGCAGGAAGCATGCTTAGAAAGGGAAAGAGGTATTGGCATTAAAGACTGACATATATTTGCAGAAGTTTTCTTTTCAGGGTAAACTATATGTTATTTACTTTAACAGTGCACATTTTGATATTTTGATTTGCTGTAGTGTATCTGCTAAAGCTTGCTGTTATGTAGGAAATTAGTCAACAGAGTTCAGTTGATGCAGTTCAGCTGATGGGTTTAATTCCAACTAAATAGGCCCAATGTCTTTTAACTTAAGAAAGTTTGTTGCAACTCATTGAAATAACTATCCCTCTGGAATTCATTTAATCTGCATGTCCAGCTGACGTTTACACCCAAATACTTAGAAGATTCAATTAAGATAAGTAAGTTTCCTGTTTGTGAAATACAAGTTACTTCATTTTCCTGAGTGATTTTAAAGAGAGAGAAAAGCTGTCTCCCTTCAGTATTCTGTGCTTGGAAGATAAACACAGAGCAGGAAAGAACAAAGTTCAGTTCTTTGTAAGAGGCAGTGGCCAGCATGTGATTTTGTCTTATATATTAAATTGTTGATGAATAGACTTAACAAAGCTAAATCAGTAGGAAATGTGGGCCAAGATTCAATGAATTCAGAAGCAGTTCCATGACGCCAAACTATATTAACCCTTGCTCTTTTCTCAAACAAGAAAAAAACAGAAACAAAAACAAAATTACCACTGTTTATGCTGCATGGCAATTTTTTTAACAAGATATTTTAATCTGAATTGCAAAGTGAATACTTATAATTGTCAAAATATGCATGCAAAAAGTCAGTTTGGGAAGTGCACAAGACATTTTTAAAAAATCAAATTTTAATAGACTACAACAATGGGGTGTGTGAGCCCATGCTGCTTATTTGAGCTTTGTGGAAACAGAAAAAATGCTGTTGATTGTTGCAAAAGCAACAATGTGTCTGGGCTTAGTAGATATGGGCATACAAACTGAAGTTTAATTTCAGGATCAATTTAATCTTCCAGCAAAGGTTCAATTGATTTTAAGCAGATTTCCATGGTGCTACTAAACTTATATTGTACTTCTAAATTATGAATGGCAGTTGGGAAAAGATGCTTGGCTCTCTCCCATCAGACTGAGATTATAATTGGCTCTTGAAATACTCAAATAGCTCTTAAAATGTCACGTGACTTTTTGGACTCATTCAGCATAAGATTCAAATTCAATACTGTAGGAGTATTTTTTTCCTCCACTTAAATTGCCTGTTTTGTAAACAATTTTCTACTAAGCCATTCTCCACTGTAGCACAGTACTGCAAAATGAAAATGAGAACAATGACAATTTGACTGGAACATTGTGGGTCTTTTGCAGTTTGGCCAAGCTGTCTACATCACCTGGCTGGGAAACCTGACATAAGCTCCAGGTGTCTGTTAGAAAGTTTTTTATTTACTAATGATTAATACATTCTATACAGGATACTATTGTTGCAAAAAATAAATGACTTGTAAATATACTTTCCAAATAAATACTAGGTAATGACATTAGTTGGTAACAGAAAAAAATTCTAAGCTTGCTTTGCAAACATAGAGCAGCCTCTCTTTTGAGTAATTCATGACCTGATGAAGTAATTCAATGATGGTACAAATATCAACTAAATAAATAAAAATGATAGGCATGATTGGAAAGAAAACTTTGAGTCTAAGGTGCTACATTATTTTAAATGTGATCTAGATAGTATTATGAATGAGATTCACAAGAAGAGAATCTGCAAGAAAAGGAGAATCCATATGAATCTCTCAGAATTAAAATTTAATTAATGTCCATTTCCATGTGTTTTCATTTTGAAAAAGTTCTTGATAATTGGACAAGTTGTAGAAGAAATATTTGGTGTAAAATAGATCAAAAGTACCCTTATCTCATTTAAAAATGATAGAATGTTGTCATTTTACTGTTTTATAATTTGAAGTGTCATATTCTCTGGGTACTTCAGAGTTGGAATTTAGCATGAAAGATAGAAAAAATGAAAATGGTAAGGACTGCTATAATTCATGAGCTGATTTAAACCAAGGATTTCAAACTAATTTAAAGTTGTTGATGAAGGCACAGTGTAGCAGCTTAGAAAAGATACTTGGTTTTCCACATCCTACTCTGGGTCTAAATGATCTTCTAAACCAGGGGTGTCAAACTTGTGGTGTCATGGCATCGTCACATGACACTTGTTGTATAAGTGTCATTTCATGACTTTTTACCCTTTGCTAAACTGGCATGGGTTTGGCCAGCACATGATGCATACGGCCCGCGGGCTGCGAATTTGACAGCCCTGTTCTAAAGCAATGTTTCTCAACCTTGCCAACTTTAAGATGTGTGGACTTCAACTCCTAGAATTCCCAAGCCAGCCATGAATTGCCCATGTTGGATGGGGAATTTTGGAAATTGAAGTCCACACATCTTAAAGTTCTCAAAATTGAGAAATACTGTTCCAGAGTACGACGGGTGATGGAGGACTGGATGAATTGACTTGGGCATACCAAATTTCCATAAAACTGATAATGCAACCTTTTTAAAAAAGGAAAAGTAACAGAATGTGCCATGGAAGAAAGAGGAGATATTCAAATGTTACTAAATTAGCATTAACATAACTGGAGAAAAATAAAGCCATTAAATCCAATTACAATAACATGTACTTGCACTATGGTTAATGGAACATTGGTTTTCTTCTAAGAACTGTGAATTGATAACATCCGTTTATCATTGTTGTCTTCTGCTTGTCTGTAATTATCTTCCTTTTTAGTTGTTTTCAAAGAACGTAGCTAAATAGCTCTATATTGTATGTCAACAGAGTATTTTGTCTTTAATGTTTCAGGCAGCATTTGAATTTTAGGGAAAGGTCAAGGCTTCATTGTGTGATATGTTAAATATATACTTAGTTTGAGATACTATCAGATTTTTCTGTAAGTGACAACGGAAACTCAATTTCTTTTCATTTTGTTAACTGGATGCATGCCAGCCTATTTAGTTTGCAGAATACTTGCTACTTAGGAATCCCAGAAAGCATTTATTTTCATTAGTATATTGTTAAGGAATGGCAATCCATTCTATTTACAGAAGGCTACCAGGGTTTAAAACTCATTCAAGATCTTTATGTATAGTAACATCTTATAGACCAGTGGTCACTAATCAATGGGCTGGGGACCACTGGTGGTCCATGAGAAAATTTTGGTGGTCCGCAGAGAAATGTTACCCCCAAAGAAATTTTGGTGGTCCGCAGAGAAATGTCAGCCCCATCCAGGCTGCATGAGAACACAAGGCTGTGCCGCCCACTGGAAATGAGTCTTTGGAACCCTGCAAGGCATCCTGCTCCAAGAGGCTGTGCTGGCAAAGACTCATTTCTGACAGAGTTTGGGGGAGAGAAAGACTTCTGCTGCTTCTGCTGCTTTCCTTGCATGAAGCCAAAAGTCTCTCTCTCCCCCAGAGAATGGAGCTGGAGATGGTAAAGAACAATTGATTGGAAGGAAAATGGGGTGGGGAATTTTCCTGCAGACTTTTTTTGGGGATTTTTCCAGGGTCTCTGGTCAATGGGATTTAAAATCATGAGTTTCATGGTCCCTGAGGTCCAAAAGGTTGGTGACCCCTGCTATAAACATTATGAGTACATAATAATGCTGCTAATTAAATTATTTTCCCATTTTGGGATGAGTTGTAAAGAAAGCCCTTATGATTGTAGATTACTGTGTGACACCAGTATATACAACATATACACAAATATAAATGAGACAGAGAAAAACAACACAGGAGGCAGAAAGGGGAAAAAGCAGCTCACAAATTGACTTAACTATTAGCTTACTAATAGTTTCAGTTAGTAAGGCATTTGAGCAAGAATTCTGACTATCCAGATACTATTAGAAGGGCATCATTCAATTTGCCTGTTAGGTAGGTATTGGGAGTAGATGCAATTATCACCAATGGTTTGAATCATTCTGGTGTTTCAATATTTCATTCCAGGATGAAACATTCTAGGATGGTGTCTCCTGTGCAACCTTCTAAGGTTTTTCTTTTAATGTGACACAGTGTGTTACTTATCACATTTATTGGAATTTGTCAAACAAAAATGAGAACAAGAATAAGACAATAAAAATACAATGACAGGGACAATAGGCACGTTAGTACACTTATGCACACCCCCTCTACTGACCACTTTAAGTATGAAGTAAGGTCCAACAAAGTCAATTTGTGACTGAAACTCCAAAAATGTATACCTGAGACAACTAAATCTGGTAGGGCATGCCACACTTTGACAACTCTATTACAGAAATCATATTTTTTACAGTCAATTTACATTGAGTTTAAAGTGGTTGTTTGCGCATGTATTATTGCAATTAAAACAGAAAAAGTCATTTACAGGTAAAACATTACTATGCATAAGTTTGTATGCAATACCTACATAGTAATATAATCATTAGCAATTTTCTTTCCATGAGATCAACACAAGTATGCAGATAGAGACAAGTAATTTTCATGTGTGTCCCCTAATTGTATTAATTTTAGGTTAGGTTTTTCCATTCATTGCCTGATCTGTGATAAAGCTCTACCTTTCTCATGGGTGGGCAAATCAAGAAATAGCAAGTTTTCATTTTCTCTAGTATTTGGCTTTTATTTTGTCTCCCACATCTTTATCTATTTCTAGTAAAATTTTCACCACGGAAGGAGCAGAGCTGATCCCTCCCTAGAGATCAAATATAATTAGATATTTGTGTAGTACGCTATAAGATCACTTATTTTCATTTAGGAGCCAATCTTATTTCTTAAGGTAAGATAAAGTGATAATTGATATTAACAATTCTCTAACGGTTGTACAAACAAAGTATAAAACAGTAACAATAATAGAATTGATTCTAGAGTATAGGAGCCAAATGGGAAAAAGGGAAAGCCAAATGGGAATTTGCAAGGCAAATTAATATGAAGGGGGAAAAACTAATTACCAGATTATTGAACCAAGGATACAAAATATAATTAACTTTTTTAAATAACTCAGATAGTGAATACCTGAGATTTAAACTGCTAATGTTCCTGTATACCAAACCAATGTGACAATTTGTTCAATTGTATCTAATTCTAGGCAACTCTATAGACCAGTTCTTTCCACATTTTTCAATCTAATATAGCTTCTTTCAGTTGTTTTACTCTCTGGCTAGTGTCACCTTTCCTGATGTCAAGCCATTGTGGGTTTTGGCAGCCTCATTTCCTTTTGCTGCTGACCATTCCAAACGTAAATGCCTTTTCCCGTGAATTTGATCACACGACAAGGCTCCAATAAGTAAAATAGAATGTTGTGATTTTGTCTTCCAGTGATATGTCTGGTTTTATATACACCAGTACTTTCTTGTCACCCGCTGTCCAGGGAATTCAGTTTTTCTAACATCACAGCTTGAATGAATCTATTTTCCTTCCTTTCAACTTTTGCAGCTGAGGGTATCTATGAGAAACATGATAGTGCACAATGTAGAAATTCATAAAAAAAAAGAATGGAGATATATTAAAGACAATCTAAGACTACACAAGCTGTACTAGTTTGGACATAACCCTAAAGTGTACAAAACAAACAATCATGGACTTAAATCTGTTTGTCTTTGTATAAGTTCACAGATAACTGGAAGGACTGAGAGTAGGCATGTTCTCTTTAGCAAAAAATATAAAACTTCAGGAAAGGCATGACACCTAATGAACCTGGATAAGGTAACAGGATGTCAAATACCACAAATCAGAAGCTCTAAAATAAATGACTGAGGATTTGTGTTAGCCAGCAGCAAATCATTAGCCATAGCCAATTAAGTAAAATGACCCACATGAAGCTGATTGAAATGAATTAATAAAATCCTGTTTGTGACCTTTTTCAAAAAATATATAGTATATTTGGAGTGCACCATCTTTTGTTTCTATATAGTATATGAGAATGCAATATTGTTTGTAAATGTTTAAGCTATACTGGCTAAAAGGCAAATATTTTCTCAAGAGTTACCTTGAGGTAAGATAGGCAGTCTATACATTTTATAAACAGATAATAAACAAATTTTCATTTCAAAATTTCTTGTTTGAATCAGTTCTTAAATATTGTATAATGATAAGTAATATTAATATGTATACCAGTCTGCCTTCTCTTATTCACCATGCTATATATATTGTTGAAAATAATTTTCCAGGCAGCTGATCTCTAATATTAGGGGGGAAATAATTTTTATCTATCAGTCTTAACTATTTATAATACCTTTTCCAAACAGAGAACTGAGAACACAGTGGAAGTTTATCTGTAGATTCTGTAATCATAAAGGTTACACAAGGAATCCAGTTTTTATAAATTAAACTTAATCATATAGTAGAGTAATTCACTATGCTATATTGATTTTTCAGAAAGAGCTATTCTCTTTTGATAAGCCACCTACACCAGTATTCACTTTCCAGTATCCTATTCATGCATTTTAGAACTCAGGTCTACTGTGTAAATAAAGATACCACTAATACTGAAGTACTTTGAACTGTTTACATGCTTTTTTAAAGGAGACACAATTTAAAGTTATAGTTTACATAAGAAAAACATTCATAGTCACTGAATGTTCAGTAGGGCTAAACATTAATTTAATACTGTTACTGTGTGCCACCTGCTAGGGGAATATTCCTTTAATTAAATTCCACTGTATTACTCAGTATTACCAGTATCAGTGTTGCAAACATGTATTTTCATAATCTTGTACACACAGTAAAAGCAATACAGAGAGTAGTGCTAATATATCTCCCAGAGAATCAAACAATTGGATGTTGCTTAATGTCAGTAATGGTATGGATGACAGAAAACAAGCTAAAGCTAAATCCATGTGCCATAGAATTATTTTTTAGAAAGCAAGTTTTAGATATGAAGCTTCCCCTGGATGCGCTATACTGATCCAGAAAGAGTATATTACCGGTTTGCGAGTGCTCCTTAATCACTATATACTATTGGATGAAGTAGCTGGATTTAGCAAAGTTATCCACAATTTGGTTACAGCCTGTTACACATATTAAGCACCCCACTTCTTGGCTGTATCATTAACTGGTCTAATATCTTGGCTGCTATGAATATTTATTCTGGATGTTTCTATTGTTTTTAATTTTTCTGTTGTTTTAAAATGTTTTTAGTAGTTCGATTGCAATATATATATTTGAATTATAAGCCACCCAGTCATTGACTAATATAGGGGCTATAGAAATTGAATGAATGAATGAAATAGTGTGTGCCTTTGTTCTTGAAGACCTTCTGAAAATTGTAATCAACACAAAATATAAGTTACAACAGTGTTTCTTAACCTCAGAAACTGAACTTCAACTCCCCGAATTCCTCAGGCAACTACAATGGTTTTATGATGCCTCTGATGAAAGACTTGTTTCCAAAGTCCTGAGAAGTATTCAATGTCTTAGTGCTGACTTTTAACACTGAATGGCTCAAACTTTCTTCATCTGCAGAACTTTCTTCATCTCATGATGCTATTGAAATCACAAAAAAGGCCTTTTGAAGATTACCATCCCTGCTGTTGTTAGAAGCACAATTTTTGAATATCCTACTCAGGGCTTCTCTTAGTGAATCTGTAGCTGTATGCTCCCTTTTAATCATTCTAAACTGCCTTGATTGCTGAAAAAGAAGTTGGAATAAAACTCCAATAAATAAATTATTAAATAAATAAATTTCTGAAATATTTTCAAGAAACATGAATGTTTTGGTTGATCTCTTTTCAATGTTAAATATACTAGTTATACAGTTATTTGATTTTAGATTATTTACCCTCTCTTAAGTAATGTTTATTATTTTAATAAGTATAGATATATCTCTATTAAATATGTATTGATATGACTTCTACAGGTGTCAGATACAATCTACAGGTAGATTGCACCCCATTGTTTCCACGTATCATTAAAACCCATATTTATCATACACATTTTATATGTAATGGTTAAGGCATCAGGCTAGAAACTGGGTGATCACAAATTCTAGCGTCCCCCCCAGGCATGAAACCAGCAGAGTAATCTTGAGCCAATCACTCTCTCTCAGCTCTTAAAAGAAAGCAGTTGCAAGCCACTTCAAAAAAATCTTTCCAAGGAAAGTGCAGTCTAGTAATCAAGAATAAAAACTAACTTGAAGCCACAAGAATAAGTAGAAATATTTGTAATTTAACATTCCAAATGTTTAAAATTTTGTTTCATTCTGCCAGCGGAAATCACTCACACTCACAGAAAAAGCTAGTTTTGTTCGTTTGCTTTTCTAGTGCAAGTGTATTTTGTGAGAAATGTGAAACAAATTATGAGTTCTATTTTAATGTAACTAGATAACAACCTTACATTTAGCATGAGTGAATATTATTTGGCAGGTTCAAACTAAATAACTACAGTATATACTGTTAAATATGTTGTACAAGTGGGGGGAAAAGACTTGGCAAAATGCATTACAAAGATAAAATTATTTAATTTGAATGAAATCTTAAATATACAATCCTGAACTATGTAAATCAGATCCTGAAATTTTGTCATGCTGCTTGGATTAATTTATGAATAACAGAGTGTGTAATGTTATTTTTCTTATCTTAAATCTATAAAAACTCTAAATTGACTAAGCCATCAGTTGCTAAACATCATATTTATAACTTTTCACAGTTAAAATTATATAGTATATATTTACAGCATTTGAAACATTCAGTGATGAAAATATAAGTAATTTCTAATATCAAAAATCCTTTACATATTGGCAAAAGTTTTCATGTTGAAATGAGGTGTTGACATTACCAAGATTTTCTTCTGACAATTTAGTATTGGTGAGTTTAGGGAAGGAAATATTATGAACTATTCCAGGAAAAATAGTAAGTCTTATTTTTATGGTGTTGGACAATATTCATGAAAATTAATTCCTTGTTTTGTAATCTTCATAATTTCTCCATTTAATGAATCATCTTCAAGGATTTTTATCAGTCCTTCAGCAATTAGTGATGGGCTACAAATAAATTCATATGACACAAATTAGACAAAGCTGACTATAAATATTAGAATCATCTCAAATTTTCTAAACTATTAAAAGGGAAAAGAAACAAATTTCTGTCTTTGCGAGGATAAATATACTTGAGGAACAGTTAATTAAATAATTATTTCTATTCATTTTCCTATCATAATAATAAAACAAATATTTTATATGACAAATCATATTGTACTTTTAATACTAGATAACATATTCTGATATTTGTCTCTGGGATCTTGCAAGAGTCAAACTAAAAGTTATTAAGCTTATACATATTTCACTCATTCATCTGAAACAATTGCAGGTAGTCCTCACAGCCATTTGGTTAGTGACCATTCAAAGTTACAATGGCACTGAAAAATGTGAATAATGACCATTTTTCACACTTACAACCATGGCAGCATCCCCATGGTCATGTAATCAAAATTTGGATGTTTGACAACTGGTTGATATTTATGATAGTCATGTGATAACCTTTTGTGACCTTCTGAGAAGCAAAGTCAATACGGAAGCCAGATTCACTTAGCAATTGTGCTAATTTAACAACTGCAGTGATTCATTTAACAACTGGAGCAACCAAAGCCATAAAATGGGACAAAACTCACTTAACAAATGTCTTGCTTAACAACAGAAATTTTGCACTCAATTTTGTTGTAAGTCAAAGACTATCTGTATATAAAATCCTATTCAAGGTGTTGTGAAGACTAGATGATATTGGATATACCATAAAACTTGTAACTATTTTAGGCCTCCAATTTTTCCCATCTGAGTATATATTTATTATATGTAGTGAAAGCAATACACTTTAATGGTGATATGCTTTGTAGATTTCCTGACTTTAGCTAAGTCTGAAAAATACAAGATTGTTATATAAAGTGACCTTGTGATAAGCAATCTTACATTGCTTAATATGTATTGTTTGCTCTTTGGGCTATTGTGACTATTGAAGGAACCATATTTAAGGGTGATGCTAAGTACACTATTTTTAAGGATTTGTTAAAGCTATACCTCTCACACATATAACCTGTTATGTATGAGCATCTGAAGTTGCAATCTCTTCAATTTAAAGATGTGTTCCGTATTTCTATTAATTTCCTCTTATTCTTCTTTAAACCATGATACTTTTCAAATGAATTTGAAAAAGTGGAAAACACCATTTGAACCAAGGACATTTCAAGAAAAAGCTAGTGTAGAAAATGCAACAGTTGAGCTCATAAAAAATACTAAACTCAATAAACAAACAAAATATATATGCTTGGTTTGAATCTTATGGACTATGATTTAATAACTGGCAGGTGAATACAAAGCCCCTTAGTTAAGCTATATTATTCCAGGTGCTGGTTTAGTTGCTTTAAAAAGACCCTGCCATGCATGTAAATACTTTGAGACAGCTAAGCAGAAGTAAATAAAAATATCCTTTGAATCAATGTAGATAACATGCAACTGTATGGACATGTCCACATTGTCTTCTTGGCAGCACTATGGAAATATATAATTCTCATCAAACTGCAGACATTAAGTAGAACTGCATAATTTGTACTCACTCCAAAATGCCATAGAATTCCATCTTATGTTTTATTTCTTCTTTGAATGAATAATATAAACCCATATGTTCTTCCTGGAAAGCGGTATGAAGAATTGGTGTGTTGACAAAACCAGGACAGATAGCATTTATTCGTACTCCATAATTTTTTGCTTTAGCAGCCAGCTGCAAAACAGGAAACTATATATGTACTATTGTTGAGATAAGAAACATTCTTTATATGGAAAAAAAATATCAGGTTCTGTCTCTGGCATCTTTAATTCAAAGGAACATTAAAGAAACATATAGGAAACCATGCTGAGCACAGTAGGAAACATCATAAGAATAAATAATCTTATATATCTTATATAAAATACAAAACAGTTCCTAAATTTATATTGTCTACTGAATTTATAAATACTGTTTCATTCAAGCAACATTAACATATTTTTTAAACATTTATATTTTTGTGCTGTTGCTGTATAGGGTTTTAGTCAGTCCTGATTCTTTTGATTCAAAGGACTTCATTTCTCCAGGAGTTCTATCATGTTTCTAAGCTCATATTTCTGTCATCAATGATTATATAGAACCACATAGACTTCTGTGGCCTTTTCCCAATTGCTTTCAATTTTTAGAAGCATAATGTGAATATAATGCAATTTCCATTGAGCCATGCCTTTACCTTATGCATATAAAATAGGTAAACCTCAGCTTCATTATTCCAGTAAGCAGTCTAGTTTTACTTCATCACATTCTGAAGATTTATTTTCTTTGTGAAACAGGATAATACAAAAAATTCAAAGGCATCAGCTCTTCTTTTTTCATTCTTTCTAAGGATCCATCTTTCACAACCACATATTACACCCAGGAAACCATGACCTTCGTTGTCAGCATGATGTCCTACACTTTTAATATTTTGTTCAGTACTTTCATAACCTTTCTTCTAAGCTATACACATCTCTTTATTTCATAGCTACAGTAATTGCACTTGTAAATGTTTACCCTAGCAAAATAAACATTGTTACAGCTTTTATCTTTTTTTTTATCTATTTGCAATGGACTATTGCACCTACACTGACTGTTGACTTACTATAATCCTACATTTGGTGGGATTCTACTGATCCTTCTGATTTTGCACTCTGTTTTTTATCGATATGCTCTCTCTCACTCTCTCTCGCTCTCTTACACACACACACACACCACTTGTGAGTTATGTTCCTGCCAAAGGAAAAGCTTGTTCTTAATACTGATTTTATTTTAACAAGAACCTCAGAAAATCTTCAGTTAATCAAATCTGAATTGGGTGTGTGTATGTGCATGTGATTGTATAGGTGTGTTTGTGTGAAGGAAATAGAAACATGGGATTTATCAAGAAGAGAGCAAGACTTTTTTCCCCACTAGTTATACTTACAGCCACTGAACGTGTAAATCCAATTACTCCATGCTTTGAAGCAGAATACACTGGTTGGTATGCAACTGGCCACAGCCCTTTAATGGTTAAAAATAATAATAATCAGGGATTTAAAAAGAATTTTAATGTAATTACTTGAAAAAAATATGAAGAAAACTGTAAAACTACATGGTTTCTTTATATTATTCTACAAATTGACAATAGTTAGGAGCTAAAAAATAGGATTAAAAATTATTCATTTTTGTTATAGGTAGCATTCTTTAGTACTTTGGATTTGATTTCAGAAAAGTGTTGGAACATAAATGTGACACCAGTATGCAATATTTTAAAATAGATCTTTTCCAATGCCTTTTGGAGACTGAATCTGAATCTTAAACTCTACAACCATTTTGACTACCACTTCTTGCTTATTTTTCCTGTATTATTGTCATTCAAAAAAGCAATAATGAAGAATGTTTCAAAAATGTAGCATTCATGTGAGAAGTAGAGAAACACAGTTCTAATGCAATGATTTTACTTTTATTTCACAAGAATTATTTTTCCAAAATCTCATTTATTCTTTAAAGATACACATGACAGTGTTTTCTGCAAATTGTATATAGATATCTAACTTTAATTGATTAATTGTAAAAAACAACCCTAAAACATCAATGAATAGAAGAATAGTATTACAATACAAAAGCAATCACATTAATGCTAACTTTGTAGAATGTGAAATCACAGAAGTAGAAAGAAACAGAATAGAAAGATAAGGTAAAGTAATGAAAAAGAAAAATGCTTCCTCTTTATGTAGATTTTCCCCACCATAGCAATTCACACATGTAAAATGCCGGAAAGCATGTTTTGTTGCTTGATCTAGAAGTATGGACAGTTTTAAATGAGGAGCTGTTAAATAAGAGCTTCATGCTTTTCCTTTTAAAATATATCCTGAATTAGTTTAATCCCAGCTACATCTGTACAAAATATACTTTGTAAGTTTTGATCCTGCTGACATATTCCCCACTGACCATCATTAAATAGAAAATCATTGATTCATTGAAAATAAAATGAAAACTGTTTCAAATGACAATAAGGCCAACTTTTCATTAATTAAGCAAAATTAGAGCAAACTTTTTATTTCTAATGATGGGTTTGTAATATATGTATTGGATACAATGAGGAATATTGTCATTTTCTCTCTCTCTCGGATCTGCCTCTTTGATACATGCAATATAGAAGACAGCTATCACGTCATGCCTTTTTCTAATTGTATCTTGCTCTACATTATATTAAAATATGGAAGTCCCTACATTATCTCAAATGGGACTTTGGCCTTAATGGGAAATAAGTTTAAGTTAAATTTGCTATGCTATGCTATGCTAAATTCTATGCTAACTTTACTATTGTCCATCTTCTCACAATGGCAAAATCAAAAAGATTTACATAAAGAAAGGAAGGTCTAACAAAAATACAAGGGTGTGAGGAATTTCTGGACTCAGGTTAAAGTTTGCTTATAGTTGTTGTCAATATAATTAAAACCTGCTGAATTCAAGGACATCTTGAACAGAAAGAAATTTGACTCCTCATAAAACAAAAGAAAAGTGATGGGCTGTTCTAGAAACTGATGTCATAATAATCCAGTATGTTTGTTTCAAATGTTCAACTTTCAGTAGAATTCTATATCTGATGCTTCTTAATAATCACATTAATCTGTAATTTCTCTCAAGGTTGTCTAACAGCATATCCTTTTCTTAAAACAATCCAAGATGCCCACAATACTGGAATCAGGGAGAAAATACCTGCTCTGGAGGAAAACAAAGAATGAAGTCTTACAGAGCCTTCAGGCCCAGCATCCTGTCAGCTCTGAAATTCATTGCTGTCATCAATGCTGGGAGGGAAGTGATGTAATGGCATAGTTTTTAGTAGGAAAAAAAATGAGTTTGAAAGTCAAGGTCACAGAGAGTGGCGTAATAAAAAATTGTACAGGCAAGATAATTGGTTCAATTGATTAATGAGGTGTGAAAGTGGGTGGAGGTGGAAGATGGAATTTTGTGGGAGGTATGCCAGTACTGAAATTCCACTGGACGATACCAGTCTTTTTGTTCTGAATAAAGCTTTGAGATTATGCCGGTCTTAGAGTTACTGTTTCAAACTAAGCCTTTCTGGAAGTCTCACATACCCAATGATAGTTTTCTTTTAAGTCTTTTGACAAAAATCTGAGTGATAAAGTCCATTTCTCTGACTAGAAAAAGGGTTATTATTTTCCAATGTATAAGTAAGTTTTATTGATTAACAATATTTATGAATATTGTCCCCAAACTTTATGATCAGAAGTTCTTTTAAGTTCTATTAATTAATAGCAGACAGGGTTCCAGAAAAATCATAATAAACTGATCATTATTTATCATTGTAACAGAATGTTCATTCTAAAACAGAGGTGTCTAAACTTCGCAACTTTAAGACTGGTAGACTTCAACTTCAGCATGGCTGGCTGAGGAATTCTGGGGATTGAAGACTCCAAGTCTTAAAGTTGCCAAGTTTAAAGACCCCTGTCCTAAAAGAACATTTCTTTGATACGCTTACTGAATTAAAATAAATAATTTATTCAGTTGATAGATAGATTATAGGAAAGGCATTGGTATACAAAAATTTGTGGCTACTTTGTGCAGTTTTCATTAGTAATGCACTCCAATATATTGGCAAAGTGATAACTGGCCATCAGTCTCCTTTGATTAAAAATAAAAGACTTCTATGGGACTATTTATTGATAGCATTTTTGTTTTTTCCTAATTAAACTATATGCTATTTCTGTTCTCTACTATAATGGTTATAGAATCATGACTTTGATGCATGTTGGTTATAACTTTATTTTTGAGGGTAACATGTTTAAAACAATGCTGATCAGATTGTCAAACCACTAAAGTACAGAAACTGAGTATTAACTAGGGAAAAACAAAAGTGATCGTATTTGGTAACAGAAATATTAAGCAAAAAAAGATTATTTAAGTTTGATCGATACAGTAATCTTCTTCCTTGAAGCTTCTGGATTTTACTTTCTGTCAGTCTTTATCCTAGAAGACACACATTTGGAAATGCCTGGTGAACAGTGAATCATCTTAAAAATTATTCTCGAAGAAAAGAGAATTGGAAAAAATAATTCCTGTCTCTTTTTCAGACCAACATTTATTTTTCTTGACTTGTTGACTGTTATTCTCTTCTAAAATTTCTTGTCTAAACCATATCCTGTTCACTTCTCTGTTGCTGGTATTATTAGTTTTTTTGTATTTATGTATGGTCTTCCTTTAATAGTATAACTTCCCTTGTTTACTTGAAGTGGAAATAATAATGTTTAATAGTCACACATTCTCAAGTTTTAAATAATACTCATTCAAAAGTCAGGAAACATAATGATAAAAAATATGGTTTTTCAGCTCACTTTGCACTTCATATCCTAATGCAGAATCTTATTTATGTATACTCAAAATAATGCCATTGACCTCAACAGAACTTATTGCAGGTGTATGGATATTGATTTGCAAGTGTCTAACAGTATGTTGGGAAGACCAGACTGGAAACATAACCAGGTAAGCTAATTCTACTTTATTGTAAAACTACTGTACATCAATAGAATCTTACAAGTCTGAAAGTACAATTTTCTCGCTGGCTCGTTTACAGGAGGAGCCCCTTCTGATCACATTTCTTCACCCATTTTGCAGCTGTGGGTTATTGCTGTCTCTTATCTGACTGTTCCATATCCAGCTTATCTTACAACCGATCTGCTGAGGTGTTTCATATTACCATTACAGTCTATGAGAATATCAGGAAATCTCATCACTCAAATTTGCGCATAATTTGGATAAAAACAGCACCTTTTTATTAATTGTATTTTTTTAGTAAACTGTATATTCTGCTCTCACTATCACTAAAATATTATAAATTTATGAAACAAAGCATACCTAACAACTAGACAGCTAGGAGATTTCATAATTTGGATATGGAAATCTATTGAAGCTAGTAATCAGACAACCATATTTCCCCACTAAAATCCTTTAATGATTTGAAATGTTCTATTGTGTCATATCTTTAATCTCATAATTAATACTGTAACTTCTTCTTTCAAGCATATTTTCCATAACAATTATCTTTGGATATGCGTAAGTAATCTCTAACAGAAGTCAAGATTCAGAGAAACAAAGAAGGACTAATAAATCAGAAAGAAATGCTTGGCCAAGAGCAAGAAAATGTTATTATTAACTGCTGCAGGAGAAGATAACAGAATAAGGTAGTGGCTATCTGAGGAACCATCTCACTCAAATGGGATTGGTTCACCTTACCATGCTGGCAAAAAGAGCGTGCTGTGGGCGTTGGTCAGGGAATTTTGGTTGGCGGAGTCCAAGAGAAAAGCTTTTTCTGCCAAGCTTCCTGCCCTTTGCAGCAGTGTACATCCCTCCCTGCCCCTAAGGTGAGAACCACCCATGTAAGGGTATGAAGACCTGGTTGCCAGTTGGTCTCAGGCCCCAACAGTGGTGCAACACTCTGGAAGTGCTTATTGGTTAAGAAAAACCTCCCATATCTTCTAATGTATTTGGTGCTCTCTTCCCCTCCCCATCTTTTGACTGTAAATTATCTTTATTATTACTTATTGTTTTATCATTTTAATGCTTATAATTTTTTAATGTTTGTAAGTTTCCCAGATATGAGATGCCCATAGATGAATGAGCAACACATAGATAACAGATAATCAGAGTTGGAAGGGACCTTGTAGGCCATCTAGTCCATCCCCCCGCCCAAGCAGCAGACCTACACCATTTCTGACAGTCCAATCTCTTCTGGAAAGTCTCAAAGTGATGGCGCTCCCACAATTTCCGAGGGCAAGGTGTTCCATTGGTTGATTGTTCTCTTTGTCAGAAAGTTTTTCCTTATTTCCAGGTTAAATCTCTCCTTGTTCAGTTTCCATCCATTATTCCTTGTCTGGCCTACAGGCACTTTAGAAAATAGATTGACCCCTTCCTCTCTGTGCAGCCCCTCAAATATTGGAAGACCACTATTATGTCTCCCCTGGTCCTTTTCTTTACTAGACTAGCCAAGCCCAGTTCCTGCAACCATTCATCGTATGTTTTAACCTCCAGTCCCCTAATCATCCTGGTTGCTCTTCTCTGTACTTTTTCTAGAGTTTCAACATCTTTTTTGTAATGTGGTGAACAAAAGTGGATGCAGTACTCTAGGTGTGGTCTTACTAAGGCTTTATAGAGAGGTATTAATACCTCCCTTGATCTTGATTGCATCCCTCTGTTAATACAACTTAGAATTGCATTAGCTTTTTTGGATGCTGCTGCACACTGTTGGCTCATATTTAGCTGGTTGTCCACTAATACTCCAAGATCCCTCTCACAGTTACTGCTATTGAGCCTGGTTTCACCCAGTCTATATGTGTACTTTTGGTTTTCTTGCCTAAGTGTAGGACTTTACTTTTCTCTACATTGAATTTAATTTTGTTAGATATGGCCCAGTGTTCTAGTCTGTCAAGATCCATCTGGATCTTGAGCCTATCTTCTTGGGTGTTAGCTATTCCTGCCAGCTTAGTATCACCTGCAAATTTGGTAAATTCCCCTTCTATTCCCTTATTTAAGTCATTAATATATGACTTAATATTGAAGAGTACTGGGCCTAAGACGGAACCTTGTGGCCCCCCACTGCTTACTTCCCACCATGTAGACTTAGATCCATTTAGGATTACTCGTTGAGTACGGTTTGTCAGCCAGTTGCGAGTCCATCTAATGGTGGTGCTAACTATTCCACTTTTTTCTAGCTTACTAAGAAGTAGCTTGTGGTCTACTTTGTCGAATGCCTTGCTCAAATCTAAATATTATACACACAGATCAAATCAATAAATGTAAAGTCACGCAACCTGAAACTCTGGGTATAAAGACCAAATAATATTGTTTTTCCATGCTTCATAATTTCACAAAAAAGGGCCAGCTAAATGCATAATGGCTGATAATGGAACTTACCAGCCTGTCTAAACTATATTAGAAAACGCATCAGAAAAGAGGCTGAATTAGAGCCCGTACCCCAAATCTTAATTACTGCTGGTTTTAATGCTGCCATAGATGATTACAATGGTTTGGATGTAGATTTTACATTGTGTTTTACATTAAATGTTATGGTGAAGCTCGTGCCCTTAAAAATAAGGTATAAAGTATATTTTTACCTGCTAAAGATGCTGTATTAATAATAACCCCTCCACTTCCACCATTTTCAGTTTTCATGTACTCTAGTCCAATATATGTTCCTCTAATCACTGAAATCTGATGTAGAAAATACAAATGAGTTATCAGGTATATTTCATTCTTATAGTTGTTTTAAAAATAATATTTCATCATACATCTTGAATAATTTTAAGAATTGTTTTCCAATGCTTATTTTCTCTTTTGTGACCTGCATTTTTTATATCTGCCAACTAACTATTGATGAGCTCCACACCTTTCAAAATGCCAAGGCACGTGTAGGAGTTTCAAACTTTTTATCAATTTCCCCCATGTTTCCACACTATCTGTTACCACATGTTGTTCTTTCATTTAAAGCAATAGTTCCTTGTGATGACTAACTAAAAATAGTCTTGAAGACTATTATCACTTTTATGCTATAATATTTATCTATGTATTGCTTGGTACAGCTTCCTGTACTTTATTAAAAGGAAGAAGAAAACAAACATACTTCACTGTTAAACATGTTAGCAGTATTTTGCAAGTAGTACTATATTGCAGTGATATAACACTTGAGGTGTTTGTCTTGGAAAGGGACTCAAATACTGTAGGTAGCATAGTGACATTTATCATGATTGCTTCTGATGTGGCATGTATCTAATGTATTAATTATATTATATTATTTATTTTGTCAAATGCTTACAATATAATAGAAATAAGAATAAACTTAAGTTTAAATACATGAAATAGGAACTAATAATTGGGGACAATAGGACAGGGATGGTAGGCACAATTGTGCGCTTTTGCATGCCACTTATTATGTACACTTTGAAGTTATTTCTGGTATTTATTCCTAGCACAAAAGAGGGAGATAATTATATTGGACTCTTAAGAAACATTTAAAACATTCATGATAACTAGATCTTTGGAGTGGTAGAGGAGGGAGGTCTTTTAGCTGCAGTCAGGAATTTTAATAAAGCAAAAATAAAATAATACCAGGTTTGCAAAGTTTTGTTAATGAACTATTTTATCATTTTATTTTTAAAAAACATGTTAAAGCAAGTGTGAGTTTAGGCTGAATGTTTTGATTAGAATCCAGATGGACTCTATTTTAATCATAAAATTAATTTTATATTATGTTTATTGTATGTTCAATTAATCTTATTAAACTAGTTTGATGTAAAACTTAAGGAACCAAGCAAGAGACATGGACACATTAATTCTAGTTCCTTCTTAAGCACAAAGCCATATGAGTAACCTTGGGTTATTCATTCTCTGTCAGTTACAGAAAGAAGGAAATGCAAAGCCTCTTTTGAAAATGTTGCATCTCTCTCTCTCTCTCCCTCCTTCCTCTCTCTCTCTTCCTCCCTCCCTCCCTCTCTCTCCTTTACTCATTCAGAAATCCAGTCTTTTCTTGTTGTAACAAAAAAGGACCAAATAAAATATAATAAAAAAAGAGCTAGGTGAGTTTGTTGGTTTAGAGACCTAAGACAAAATTAATGTACCAGCACATTAATTTCATATTAATAAAAAGTGATCAGATTTGTTAATCTAACTCTAGAATAGTTTTCAATAGGTTTATACATGAAAACTAAGTGTTTAGGAAGCTTGACTAATATAAAAATATTCAACTGTTCTTAGACATCCAAACTCAAAAGTTGTTTCAGAAACATGCTTGCAGAAAAAATAGCAAATCTAATTATTATTAATTTTATATATACATGGAAGTTAAAACAAATCCACAAAAAGGTTACATTTTTTCTCTAAATTTTTAACTATACCTGTCGTTTTTCTTTTTTCCCTTTTAAAAATATAGTATGTATTAGACTTACCAAATTGATTTGAACTGTGTTTTCCCAGTTCATTTCATCATTCACTCCAGCATTATTGACTAAAATATCCAGATGTCCAAAATGTTGAATTGTTTTCTTAAATGCATCTGTAAGGAAATTTGATTTTTATTTCCATAGAATAAAATGTAATGATTGATGACAATACCATCAGAACTGTAATTTTGCTTTAACTAATTGAATCCACAGTGGTATAGTTATAAGTATGATTTTTCAAATCATTCATCATATATATTGGTTTAACTTTTATCAATGGAATGCATACCCTAATATATAGAGAGATGTTTTATTTATCCACATTGGTGAGTGGATGTGGTCAAAGCAAAAATGGTTTGCAAAGATAGAAAGTTATGAAAAAACTGTAGTGAATGATATTTGGATATAAAAAAAGGAATAGAGTTCATTTTCTTTTCTCATATTACTTTTTAGTTACCTTAAGTTACTACTTCTCACTCTTTTTCTTTGAGTCAGCTGATTCCCCAAAAGAAATGTATGTGTTGTATGTGTGGATGTGTGGGTGTTATCTCTACATATAAATACAATGGAGCTTAATCCAAATTACTTTTGTGTGGCAAAGATATTACTCTACCAGAAGTCCTAGATAGCCTTTAAGGAGTCAAGTGACAAACTAACTAACTAGTTAATCCAGATTAACTAGTGGAAAGTATAAAAAATGAAACTTGGAAGAAAGAAGTGAAAGAAGCTATATGTACTGAAATGAGGGAATGCTAGGAGCACGATTTTAGAAATACCAGTTAGATATTTGGTGATATAACGAAGAATGAAATAGAAGATGTTAAAAATATTAGTATTCAAGAAAGATGTCAGTGAGAAAAGATGTCATAAACATGAAAATGTTGAAAAAAGCTAATGCTGCATGTCTAACAATTCAACCAAAGAAATGCTAAAATGCAAGGATGGTTTGCTTAAGAAGCAAAGTTAAGGTTTGTTTAAGGAGCTTAAACTTGTGCAAACTCCTTAAGTGTGAAGATCGCATCTACATCTGATGACAGAAGATTGCTGTAGCTGTTACAATAGCAAAGAGTAAAACACAAGAATGAATGCAGGGATTACAAGGAATTAGTTGAAGAGTGTGACAGGATTAAAATGCTATTTATTAGATATTAGGCAGCCAGTTTGGTCTAATAGTTAACTCACCATGCTAGAAAGTGGGACACTGTGAATTCTAGCCTTAGCCTTAGCTATGACTTTGGGCCAGTCATTCTCTCAGCCCTACTCACTTCACAGGGTTGTTGTTGGGAAAATAGGAGGAAGGTATGCTGGATATTTTCGCCACCTTGAGTTATTTGTAAAAATAATAAAGACCAGATACAAATAAATAAATATTGTACTAAATAATACATACTAAATATTACCTTGCTGAATTCATTTGGAAGAAAAGTTGTGTCTTCCGTAAAGAGGAAGAGAAGTATTTTATTTATGCCCTAGGTTTGATTTAAAGGTGAAAAAGTAAAAAGTAAAATAAGTTGCTATATATTCAGAAAATAACTGTGTGACTTTTATTTTAGGGATAAAGTCTAATGTTAATGGATTAACTGTTCTGACTAACCAGAAGAGGGAGTTGGGGACAGTAGTAAAATCTCAGTGAAAATATTGGTTCATTGTGTAACTACTGGGAAAGGCAAATCCCAGACAGAAAATCATGGAAAAAAGGTTAAAAAATATCAATACCAAAATGTCTTCACACAAATACTTGGAATGAATTTCTTGGAGTATTGCCAGCAATTTTGGGTCTTCTTAAAGTAGGGCAGAAATTTTTTTTTATTTGAAATAAGTTATAATTTAGTTATAGAAAATATCTGTAAGAGTCCACTGCTTTTTTAAAAATGCACAAGCACCTAAATATTAGAGGAAGTATGAAAAACGCTTCTCTGTACTTAAACTGGAAAAATGAAAGCTGAAGAAAACCTGGCTGGACAGATTGACCAATTTCTAGTTTGCAATATGTTTACAATTTAAGTGAAAAAGCTCAGAAAAGGAACCAAAATGATGAAGCTGAATGGGAACTAAAGGAAACAACGTTGGGGATATTTGACTTAGAAAACTGTGAGTAAAGAGGACATAGTAAAGCATTATTAAAGTATGGATTATGTTGAGAAAATGAGCATTATTATTTTTTCTCTATATATCACAAAACTGACATTAGGATCTCTCAATGAAGATAAGTGGTGGTAAACTGAGGCTTAATTTTAAGTCCTCATTGTCTCCGTTAAGAAACCTTAAAAATGTTTTTCCATTTTCATAAATACTTCACAGGGTACACAAGCCAATAAAAATAAACTGTCCTTATACTACAAATTATATACAAAATGTGTGTCTTGTTTTTTCTCCAGCAGATTAATAGTTATTCCTCTAAAAACTGTTTGCAAAGGTTTTCTCAGAAAGATAAGTACAAATGATTAGAATTGTAACTTTTAAAAAGAAGATTCAGACTAAATGGTTCAAGGAAAGCTTCTTGGCTAAATGTATTTCAGCTCTTTCATCTTTGCTTTAAGTAGTTTTTCATGAGAATACATTATTCTTATACTTCCTTATCTAAAAAAATCTAGAGAAGCCACTGGCATTGCTAAGTGTAATAGGTTTAAAGTCATAAGTCACCCAGTTGTCGGCAAAACTGATTCCTTCCCTCCTCTGCAATTTACAGAGCTGCCAAATTATGCTTTAAACCGTTTTTAAAACTGGAAGAAATTCAAATGTAGTTTGAGAAGTAGAGACAAAGTGATAGGTAAAAGGGAAAATACAACTTTTATGCTATAGCTACTAAATCCTAAAAAAACTTATTTGAAAGAAATGGTATCTTCTTTATGAATAAATATTATGCAACAAAAACATTTAAAAGTTCATAGTAGTACTAGATTTGGAAAAGATTGTATTTGAAGAGTTTTCAATTTCATACACAAACTTTGATCCAAAATTCAAAGATAACCTATATTGGTTATTGACATTTCACAATTTGCACTTATACATCCTGGTTAGTTGCAAACTTCTTTCTAGAAACTATAGTTTCATATTGACATAGAAAATATTTCAATTTATGATCAGTAAGTCATAAAATATGTCTGTGTTTTAGTGAAGTTTCATATGTTCACCATTCAAAATATGTATCATTTTCTCTCTACTGCCTACTGGTGCAGATATATCTGGACAACTACTTTACATATTATTACAAAGAATAAAACTTTATCAGAAAGTCTATTTTATTTTATTTTACAGGCTTTTATAGAACTTTTACATATGATGCCCCAGACTGGAAGCCTTGCTAACAGGAACAATACTCATCTCTAGAATTTGATTATCTATGTCAAACTTATCAGCTCCACATAGAAAACATTGATCCGAATAATGTGTTCCTTTGAATCTTTCATACTAAAGGACCGACAAGAAATTGATATTGGGGTTAACTGGAATCACTAACTTATTCATGAGAAGGTTCTGATTAAGACTGCTGACAGATCTCAAATACTTCCAAATGCCATTTGTAGATTTACCCAGCAATCTGAGGCAGAGTTCTATAGAATGCCTTGTTAGATTCAGAACATAAAATTGACTAGGTTGCTTGATACAATTGCTCCTTAGTGGTCTTTTCTCACCCATTGCTCCTGAGCAGCTCCTTACTTCTCTGAGGAATTTTAGGAAAACAAGTGTGTGAAGAGACCCTTTTAGGGAAGAATGGTCTGGAATAACAACTGAATATAAATGTCAGTTGTTAGTCCAAACATTTCATTAAGAAAATTGTTTGCTTTCATTCCAAGATGGAAGCAGGGTAGATGGAATCTGTTAGAATGACAGAAGATATCTCTTGTAATTTCATCTACAGTAGGAGACTCTTGAACATGTGGATCCAATGGAATGTACAAAATTATGTTTGATCTTAATTCACTTGTACATCGAATTCTGGCCCATATGCCTAGAAAAGAGAGCCAATGAGATTCCGACGCAATGGATCCATCCTGTACATAAAACTTGCTTGAGAGACAATGAAATTCTAACATTTCTGCAAAATGTCCACCCATGGAAATGGAATAAATTTAGTTATATCTACATTCTACTTCTTGGCAAGATTGCTGAGAAAAGGGTAAACTATCTTTCAGAGAGCTTTGGAGAATATAATCTAGATCTAGGGCAATCTGGATTCAACTTTGGAATGAAGCAGAAAATGCACTGATAGCTGTCATAGATGAACTCCAACAGGAATTCGGTGAAGCGGGCACACAATCATCTTCTTTCTAGATCTCTTAGCAATTTCTGATACTGTTCATCATAGTATCCCTTTGGATGGATTGCAATGGTTGGAAGTTGGAAACATTATTTTAGCACATGGTTCTGCTCTGTCCTAAGTAGGCAGTCCAGTCAATAGGAGTAGGAAGAGATTGGCCTTTGCACTAATTGTTCTGGGATTTCATGAGCTTCATTCTTTTTCCTTTTCACTTGGTAAAGTCATTTATTAGGTTCAGGGTGGCGTATTGTCAGCTTCACTTGGTAAATCAGAGCAGGAAATAAACCTCAACTTTAACCTACGGAGCTCGGATCTACATTTATTGAGATTGGCTTTAATAAGAGAATCTTGTCTCATTGGGCTGTACATTCTTCTCTTTCTCTTCCTCAAAATATGGACTTCCTTCTGGGTTCATAGATCCTAAGTAGGTAGGAGACATGGCCAGGGAGTCTTTGCTTTAATCTTTTTGCCAGTTATAGTCAAATCTGGATCAAGAGCCGCTTAAAACATGCCTATAATATTTGCAAAGATTACTGCAATTTGTAGTAATAAAAGTTTGCATTTCAGAACCATCCAGAAGCTTTAACTGATCTAAAATACACTGTTTTTTTGAGTGCAATTCAGATGTTGGTTATCACGTATAAAACTCTACAAGGCTCAGTGTCTATCTAAAAGACCATCTTTTCTAGATAATTCTGTCAGCCAGATAATGGGTGGACTGCTCACCTACCAAGCATGTACATGTAAGTCTCTATAGGTCTCCCATTTTGTGCAACAACATACCCATGGAATGAGGATGACCCCAATTTTTGTAGCCTTCTGGAAAGTTGCAAAGACTTGAGTGTTCCAGAAAGCCTTTTGGAACTGATTCTAAAACCATTGATCCTGAAAACAGATCTACAATTCTGTTCTATATTATTTTATACCTTTTACTATATTAGCTTGTTATTCTTTAGTACATACATGTTAAATATCCTAAGTCCAACAGGTTATAGACTTCATTAAAAAAATTGTATGATGAATCTTTGCCTAGGTTCAGAAACACAAATCCTACACTTTGTTACTGTCGCTTTGTTATTGTACTTAACAAAGAATTGCTTTGGATAATGAAATTAAATAAACAAACACTTACATAATTGTAAATATTTTTTTATTTGTCTTCGTCTCTCAGACAAAAATGCCCACCCAAGTCAGCTCTGGGTCTTAGGAGGCCTAGAACTTTGGAAAATGGTCTTGCTTTTTGGATGCTTCAGAAAGCACAATATCGCGTAGCCTTTTTAGAGACTCCCAAAATTGTGTGAGAATTTAACATGCATTTTGGAGTCTGCAGAGTTTTGATGTGTTTCTGTAGCTTCCAGACCCTCTGGAAGTCACACAAGCAGGCACTGTTTCCATACACTCTAAAATTTGCATGGCTTGTAGTCATGTCATAAAAAATGACATAGCATGTTATTTGTGATGTGTGTTGTAGATTCACCATGACTGTAGTAGAGTAAAACCATATTTAGCTGAGTTATCTCCATTAGTTTGTTCCAGGAAAATTAGTAATTATCCCAAAATATTGTACAAGGACAGGACAAATGGTACTATCAAGCAGTCATTTTAGTCATCCATTTCAATAAGGTCCTTGGTTTTCCTGGCCTATTTTGGTGGGTTTTTTTAGTATATTTGCATTGGGAACATCCTTAAAATATTGTTTAGAATTTAGATTGCATTCTTTCTAATAGTTTGAAATTCTAACCCCCCAGCCCCAGCCCTCATCTCTTTCTCCCTCTATCCCTCTTTTTTTTTTTTGCAGAATATACTTAAGGCTGCAAATCTATATGATCTTCTTACTGTACAGAATTTTAATGCTGCCATGGCACAACTTCTTACTATCCCTGTACCATGCTCTAATTGCCACTTCCATGTATACTGAACATAAAATCATATTGCTAAATATTTCAAGGTCCTGACCTGTTCAGTTTGATTATCATCTATCAGCTGCATTTAAATTTTGGACCTTTTAGCAAAAAATATATATCATAAATAGGTTTTCCAATGGCAGGAGATTTCAGCGTTTCCCCCACGCGTATTAAGGTAACAAGACTGTATTTGCATACCAAAGAAACAACACATATCTGTTTGGCTAGATGGGGAACAAGACTCATTATTATTTCAGCTGCATGGCATTTAAAATAGGGCATTAAAATTTTTTTGGAAAAAACTTCTAACCTTTAAGTTTTTCTTCCTTTGAAACATCACAAGGAATGAAGACAGTTCTCTGTGGATCGTACTGCTTATCAAAGGCATCTTTGCTGGCTTTGCCTGCATCTGCATTCAGATCCACAAGTGCCACCTAAGGAAAAAGAAGTGTTCCACACAGACCTATAAAATTAGGTGCATATCCTGACATAGAAGACAGAAAAATTAGTTATACCTTTCATAGACATAAAACAAAGAAAGAAATCTGTTTTAGAGAGTAGTGATTAGTTGATATAATATCTACATCTGTACAAATATGTAGCTTTATATGAAACAAATGAAGCACATTACCTAATCATTTTGCATTATATAACTTATTTTGAGGACATAAATCTTAGGCATTTCAAAGGGAGGCTAAGTAAATTTCAACTGTTTAAAATGTATCACTCCCTAGAAATTCTAGATTTTACAACATAAAAAAATGAAGGAATATAAAATGTCCTGACAGCCAGACAGTTGAATTTAGCATGACATTAAGCGCACATGGAATACATTACCAGCCTATCTATAGGGAACAGTAGTGTTTTGACATTTGGAGAAAACATGCATGCCTATTTTTATCAATGCATGTTAAAATATTTTAAAATTAGTAACTGTGAATACAAACACCAAATCCTATTTCAAATAGGCCCAGGAAAGCACAGTAATATGTTTTACATTGACCGCTCTCGAAAGAGAATTAAAGGAAGATTTTACCCGCACATATCAACAAATACGCTGCACTTTGAAACTAGTACCATTCATTCTGTCGCTTCTAACTCGCTCTACCTCCGTCCCTCCCTCTACACAAACACAGAGAGAGAGGGTAGGAGGGAGAGGGAGAGAGAGAGAGAGACAGCAGCTGCGAAGCTCGTAGTACTGGAGAGACAAAAGCCAATAGCTCCGAGATACTTGCATGTTCAAGAAAAAGGAGGAGCCACTTCGATCCTACGAACTCCGAGAGGAACTTCTATCATTGCTCCACAGCGCGGGGGGAAAGGCAAGCAACGCAAGGGTGGACTGTCTGCCAGTGATAGCGAGTTTTTTCTGCCTCCCCCCAACCCGCCACTACTCCCCTCCCCTCGGTGCTCAAGCAGTCCGCGGTTGGCTCTCTTACCTTGCAACCCTTTTCCAGCAGAGCTTCGACGAAGGCTTTGCCTATGCCCTGAGCTGCCCCAGTGACCAGAGCCACTTTGTCCTTCAGGTGCATTTTGCTTCTCTTTGCACTTTCGTCCACGAGGGTCGTCACCGGCTCCCTGTCGCTCAGAGCTGCGCGGCTGCTCAGGCGATTTCCTTCGGCTGCTAGTATTAACCTCCCCACAGCCTCCAGGCTCGGAGGTCTGAAGGAAAACTGAATCCGACCCGCGCAAGCCGAACTTGGTGTCACCTGCACTGAAGTTGCCTCCCTTTGTCCCTCCCTTCCTCCACCTCCACTCGCGGCTTCCCCTTCTGGTGATTGTCCGGCTGACTGTCCCCAGGCTGAATTTCGTGTGTCAGCCTCTGCGTTTTGTTTCTTTCCGGAGATAAAGAAGCAGCCTATCTTTGTCGTCCCGTCCCCTTTCCATTTCATCTCGCTCTTCCTACGCCTCATTTTGATGCGCCAACAGGAATGCCTCAGGCTATTCCTGCCCTCCAGTCAGGAATAGCACGTCTGGTTAGGACAAAGCTTTGAAAGAAGGCATTTGCATAAGACGAAGAGCCCTAAAAATGAAAGAGCATTCAGAAGGATCATGGCCGGGACCATCTCCAATTGTTAATAAAAAGGAATAGATTAAATAGTCCCTGAAGAAAATTAGAGCCAGCTCTTTGTGGTTTAAAATTCATGCTGATACCAATCCATTAAGAAATTATGTGGCTGACCATGGAAATCTGAATCAAATTATAACCACTAAAAGTAAAGTTATACTACTATTGATAGCTGTAGTAGCTCTGGAACAGCATTGTGGCCATCAGTAAAACTTATATGTGTAGGATGCCACTTTTCAGGAATCTTATTCTGATCCTGAAACAGAGAAGGCTGCTTGGATCATCAAATGAAAATGTAAGATTTCCTTCTTTGACAATTCTGCCTCTTTTCTCTGTTCATTTTTAAACATTAACCTAGGAAGGAAATAGGGCTATCTCTCAGCATGTTCCACTGGTAGACATTCATAGATGTCTGCCAAGGGTCTTAAAAGTCTCAGTGTTACCTCTGGGTTGGAACAGCATGCCTCCAAGTAGCATTGGACACAACACATCTAATTAGCATTCTGGGAATGCTAAGCTAAGATGGGCCTTAGCTTTAAGCAGGGCTGTTTTTAGATTCACACTCCCATATGCGTACTTTTTCAAAAGAGCTGATCTCTTTGATCTCTTTCTGATCTCCTGGGGGAAAAGATTTAGGGAAAAGAGCTGATCACTAAGTCTCCCATATTCGGTTTCAAACAGTATATTTTAAAGCAGTGGTTGCCAACTGGTGGGCCGTAGCCCACTGGTGGCTGTGAGAAAATTTTGGTGGACCGCAGAGAAATCTCACCCCAAGAGCACCCCCCCCAAGCAATTAATCCAGGCTGCACAGAAACACAAAGCTGCGCTGCCCACATGGCCCACAGGAATCCTCCCCGCCCACTCACTCCTTACCCGGCACACTTGCCTGCTAAATTGCTATTTTTCCTTTTTCCGACCATCAGCTGTTCTGCTGTGCCAGGAGATTTAGATTAGGAAGCAGGAAATAGTTGGATTTCTTGCTTTCTAGCTAGTCTTTAGTTTTTCGGCTCTGTTTGCCTGATGTTGGATAAAAGGTGCTCTTTTTTAAATAAAAAATTCAATATTTACATACACGGTGTGTTGTGAGTTAATTTTGTGAGTTTGCTTGCTAGCAAATTTTATGTGACAGACTGAGCTAGCCAATGGCAGATAGTTAGATTTCTGAATGAATCTGTGATTCTGTGAGCAACTCAATTGGCCTGCCTGCTGTGCCTGATTTTGGGTAAAAGTTGCTCTTTTTTTATAAAAAAATTCAATATTTATATAAATATTTGTAATATTTACATACAAGCCATGCCCAGCCAGTTACATGACCACCAAGCCACACCCACAAATTAGGCCATGCCCGCAGAACCAGTTAGTGGTCCCTGGGATCTAAAATTATGAGTTTGGTGGTCCCTGAGGTCGAAAAGATTGGCAATCCCTGTTTTAAAGTTACCAAATGCAAGTTTTGGAATATTTCCTGTAGAAATAATAAAGTAACACAACTGTCTTAAAATGGAAATAAAAATAATGAAATGGAATAAAATGGAAATTGCCTTGGTTTTAAGTCTTATCTCTATTCGAAGCACTAGAAGAGTCAAGTTTAGTGTCATAAAAAGGAAGCTGAAGAAAAATGATAATTTCAGTAAAAAATCAGCATATGGAGGTAATCCAGGATGTTCAAATGGGCTACTCAGAATGTTTTCCCATAGTTCAACTAAAGTATTGCTTAAATACTTTGGGTCTGTTGCTGTCTTCTTTTCTGAACATGAATTAGTGGGAAATACACTGCTGCAGTTTGAGCACACCATTAAAATCATATCTCCAAGCCTATTGATTAGTATGATGAAGGAGGAGAGCAAATGTCTGATGAAGCCAGGCAGGTATAACATTCGGTCAAAAAGGCACAAAATATTATCCAAACAATCCTACTACAGAGCTGAATACAAGAGAAGCTGAGCCACATATAATGAAGTGCTGCCTTCATTATTCTGTAGATCAGCTATTCAGCACACAAAATTTTTAAACAGCTCTTAACCTGCAATCAAAACAAAACTACCAACAGCTGATCAACACTTAGGCAAATAGCATAGTAAAGTGCACAACTTTCTAAATCTAACTGTGCCATTATATTTTTAAGCATTATTCACAGTTCTGATAAAATAGTAAAATGGGTTTTTCTCCCTTAAATAATTGTTTGGGGGGGAAGGGCAGTGCTTATTACTTAGGGCCACTTCTTTGGAATAAATATAGAATTTATATCTTTTGACTCTTCTGGATTTTTTTTTATTTCACCAAATGTTTATGCTTTAAGGAATGAATTAAAGAATTGCAGGAAGGTCTTGTTTCCATTATCAGAATCTCTGGATTTTACCAAATAGCAATCATACTTATTGAAACTATTATGCCCTGCATGAATTTTAATTGTTCGATTACCTGGGAATCACAAAAGTAATTTTCAATTGCTTTGATGGGTATATGCTTTCAATTGCTTTGATGGGTATATATATAACTCTTACAACATCAAAAAGTTATCTTCTTTGAATTTTTTAATAACCTCTTTGTCTTTTCATTTTTCATTCCAAAGCTACAAAAATAAGTGACATAGCTTGTCAAGAATATAATTAACAATAATGCTTTGAAATGTCAATAGCAAACTTAGAAAAAACAGTTAAGTATAGTTTTCATAGTTTTCAAAAAGAACCAAAACCTGAGTTCAGCAAAGAACAATTAGCAATTGATTCACTTTAACAAAATCTGTAGCAAAATAAACTTTTCTGATATTTTCTCCCAGTGGTGGATTAATAGGGAATATGCCACCTTGGTACCATCCTTTTCTTCGATTTTTAAGCTGTGTATTTGTTCTTAGTATTTTAATATTTGTGTTTTAATTGTAAATTACTCAGAGTTGCTTTGCAGAATGAAATGGGAGGCATATAAATTACATACATACATACATACCAACATACATATATAGCTTGAAACAATGCACAGTTGTTTCCCAAATACATATATTTGAATTCTGTGTTAAAGCTGGATCAGCAAAGCTGTATAGTATTTAGATTCTGTAATATAGAAATTTAGTACATAGTAACATCATATATTATTACAAATTCAGGGAATGTAGGGAATGCATACAGAAAGAATATAATGGACAATATTGAATTATGTTGCATAAACTCAACTTCTCCATAGCAAAGAATTTAACATACTGTATTAGTGATTTTAGAACAGACAACACCAGCATGATGGTTGGTCATTCTGAATAGCTTCTAATGTAATATCTTGTGGCCTTAAAGTAATATAAAATGTCTGGACAGTAATTAACTTTTCTGGGTCAAAGAGGGTATTAGGTTCTAAGTTGATTCCAGTTGTATGAAAAGTAGGAGATAACCTTCAATTTATCTCTGGTAGTAACTCAAACCAGCACACAATATGTCTAGGATAAGGCAGTCATATTTGGTGGGTAGACATATAGAAATTCAAATAACTTAAGGACAATATGAAGCAGAGATGGAAATCTCACTACTTTCTAGTACTTAACTAATCAATTAAAAATACAGATTAATTATTGTAGGAAATTAGATAAAGGAAGGGCTGCTTTGATAGGCAGCAATTGTCTTATCAAGAAATTTCAGCCTCCAAGCTTATCTTTGACCCCCAATTGATATCACTTCATAAAGCAATAGTGCACCTTATGTTCAACCTTTGAACATGCTTGACTCTCCTTTATTCTAACCTTCAACAAGGGACTCACTCAAACCATTTGTAACAGAGTTAGAATTATAACAGAGATAGCTTAAAATGATCTTAGCTAATGTACATCTTAAGATAGTAAAATACTAGAATTTGAAACAATATGAAACAAAACCCATATGGAACAATATGAAAAAAAAACTCTTAATGTCAGGCACATCATCTTTGAATTGGTAGGCAGATTCTTTTTGATTCTCCAGGACAGGAGGAGCGATTTTAGTATGTAGCAAACAGATGAATTGGAACTCCCTAACAGTTGAAACACCTCTAAATTCACTATTAAGTTACTTATTATCTATGTCTCTGATCAGGAGATAGGCTTGTGAGTGGATTTATACTGTGCTGGATTTTCTTTCTTCTGTTTTGCTTTGCTTTCTTTTCTTTTTTGCCAACTTGGCCAAAAGTGTGAAGTACTGAAGCAGCAAAGCTGCAAAAGTAATTTTAGATGCTTTGAATTATTGCAGAGCTTTTGTAAGTTCCCAGTTCCAGAAGTGAAGAAACAGATGAGAAGCGAAGCCGAGGATCCTACCAAAAATGTAATTGTGTCATGCTTCTTAACATCCTCTTTCTCCACAAGAACAGAAATAAAATAAAAGTTGCTCCAGCACAGATTCTGTAGTCAAGATAAACAGTTTCTATTTGTGAAGTCGAGGATCTTGAGCTGAAATTCCCAGATAGATGGTGTAAACAAACAGAAAATTACATTCCCTTTCTCGAGAAGCCTTCCTGTGCTAATTTCCAGAGCATGTAGGAATATAGGAATTTAGAAGTAAATCCAGAACAACATTTTTGACAGGAGCCAAAATTAATTTCCTTGTCAGAAGCAAACTTCTCACTATATTTTTCTCCTTTCTTCCTTGAAATCGATTAAAAAATTCCCCTATAATACATTAAAATCCAGCTCTCAAAGCACTATGGAAGATTATGGCTTTTAGTTACTTTCTAAAATTTAAAAGGTGAGGGATTGCTCCTGCAAATGCAATTCCCCCCCCCCCCCTAGTTCTAAGAATGGGTATCTGCAGGATCATCTGGCCCACCACTTCTTGTCTTGCCCACTGCTGCCTTGGAGAATAAGTCAATCCCCTCTTCTCTGTGACAGCTCCTCAAGTTCTGGAATACTCCTCAAGTACTTACGATGTCCTACTAATCCTTCTCTTCTATAGGCTAGATTCAGGGTGACACTTAGTGCCAGGGTGGTGCTCTCCCTTGAGGGCCGCCCACTGGTCCTCCCCTCCCCTTCAGACCCCGCATCCATCCCATGACCAGGGGATGTGCCGCTTCCAGGCTAATCTGGCTGGTAGGGGAGAATGTCATGCTGGGCACGGTATGCTCTCAGGCCTCCTGCCCCTCTCTGTTTCTGCTCTGCTTCACCCAGGATGAATGGAAAGTGAGACTCTTGGAAGCGATGCATAATTATGCAGCAGGCGCAGCCTCTCCCATTGGGACCCTTCAGCTTTTCCCCTCCCAGTGGAGCGAAGGTGGATGGAAGTGCCTGGCAAATCTTAAAGTTCTTTCCTCAAAAGGTGCAGCCTGTTTTTGGTCTCTCCTGCCCCCAGAAGCACTCTGCTGGCCAAAAACATTGGCCTTACCTTCTAGTTCCAGCCCACAGGGCTAGCGAATGTAATTTTGCACTCGGCTGGCGGGTGGGGGCTGGCAGGTGGGTGGGACAATGTGGGTGGGGCAGCCTCATGGTCCCGTGTTGGCCAGATTAATGGCTTCGGCAGGCCATATCCGGCTCGTGGGCCATAGGCTGAGGACCCCTGGGCTAGACATACTTAGCTCCAGATCGTTTTATTCTTCTTTCTTGCTCTTCATTGCACCCAACATTTGTAAAACTAACACAGGGTCTGAGAGCAAAATGAAGCACAATTTATTTCTTTTGGAATTTGCTTCTTTTTACCACTATGTAGTAGGATAGGGAGTCTGACTTGCATTCCCCAAAAGCTAAACCTAGTGGATAAGTCTTTTATTGAGATATTCAGGTACAAAGTTTAACTGCAGAATGTATGATCCAGGGCTCATGTTAGCAAAATATGGAAGAACGACTTGAGAGTCAGTAGGAAGAACCACAGACTGGATAACAGACATGTAAAAGGTATCTCAGTCTACAAAAGGATCTCTCTCTCTCCCTCCCTCCCTCCCTGTCTCTCTCTCTCTCCCTCCCTCCCTCCCTCCCTCCCTATCTCTCCTTCCCTCTCTGTCTTTCTGTCTCTGTCTCTTCCTCTCTCCCTCCCTCTCTCCCTGTCTCTCCTTCCCTCCCTGTCTCTCTCTCTCTTTGTGTGTGTGTGTGTCTGTCTCTCTGTCTCTCTCTCTCCCTCCCTCCCTCCCTGTCTCTCCCTGTCTCTCTCTGTCTTTCTGTCTCCCCCCCCCTCTCTCTCTCCCTCCCTTCTTCCCTCCCTCCCTCCCTCCCTATCTCTCCTTCTCTCCCTGTCTCTCCCTCTCTCTCTTTCTCTCTCTGTGTCTGTCTCTCTGTCTCTCTCTTTCTCCATATGTCTCTGTGTGTGAAGTATTTCAAAGGAACTCTCTCTTGTATTTTGTAAAAGGAGGGGATATTTTCAGTCTTGCAAGATTCTGTTATATAACCTATAAGATAGAGTTAATACACCCAGTTGTACTTCTTGTTTGGACATGGGACTATTGAACAACCACAGAATATATAAATCTTAAGGTGATTAGCAAACATTCTCATACAACAGAATATTACTTAATACTGCAATTAAATAGTTAAAAGTTACAATAATAATAATAATGGCCCAATGACTAATAAATTAAACTAATAATTATTAATACTAATAATTAATGAGCTATTATTTTAAATAATATTAAATTTAGTAAGTATCTCTTAGTTGGCTGCCAATCAAAGTAATGGTGTGTCAGAGAATTATTACCCTCTCTGTATTGCTTAGAAGTTGTTGGTGTTGAAACACCTGAAACCTGCAAGGAAAATTTCATGCCATATTTCTGCCTCTCCCAATCAGGTTTAGGAAATACATTCCAGATCAGCTTGCTCACCCATGGCCAACTCATGGATGAGTATTGTCGCTCTAAAACAATCACTAACAGAAATTGAGGTCTCCCAGACTCAGAAAATAGACAATTGGGATAAAACTTAAAATTGCAATCAAATGATTGTGTTAGTGATTGATTCTTTGTCCTAGAAAAACCATACCTTCTTCTGTCTGTGGTATTCACAATTCACCCTACATCTTCTGCCTGTTCTCCAATAAAAGCCTTGCTTAACCTAGTCCCACTACCACAAGCAACTTTCTACTTGGACAGATTTCTTCTTCTCCTTCTACTATATCTTCAGGTGGCCTAGGAATCTGGTATATTCCAGTCCTACTAGCTAACCCTGCTACTATATAACCTAACATTCCAACTTTATCTCTTTTTCATGCTACCCATCACCACAAAAAAGAGCTGCATGCAGATATCCACATAACTTCATCAAAAAGTGCCTGACCACCACTCAGCACAATCAACATAAGCTATAAAAAGAATAACAGTGCCACACATCAAAAACATCTCAGAAACCACCAATAATTATTACAATCACAATAGAATCTGCATAGCACACAAACAGTTAAAGCCCCCCCCAAAATATCCTGAGCAAACCAAAAGACCCAGCCACCCCAGAAGAAAAAAAGGAGTCATCTACAACATACAATATAATAACTGCAACAGTCTTTCCATAGGACAAATAGAAGGCTTGTTGTTGTAAGTTGCAAAGTCGTGTCCAACCCATTATAACCCCATGGACAATGTTCTTCCAGGCTAACCTGTCCTCTACCATCTTCTGCAGTCCATTTAAGCTCACACCTACTGCTTCAGTGACTCCATCCAGCTACCTCATTCTCTGTCGTCCCCTTCTATTGTCCTCAATCTTTCCCAGCATTAGGCTCTTCTCTAGTGAGTCCTTCCTTATCATTAGGTGGTCAAAGTATGTGAGTTTCATCTTCAGGATCTGGCCTTCTAAAGATCAGTCAGGGTTGATCTACTCTAGGACTGACCGGTTTGATCGCCTTGCAGTCCAAGGGATTCGCAGGAGTCTTCTCCAGCACCATAATTCAAAGGCCTCAATTCGTTGGTGCTCAGTCTTCCTTATGGTCCAACTTTCACAGCCATACATTGCAACTCGGAAAACCATAGCCTTGACTATACACACTTTTGTTGGCAGGGTGATGTCTCTGCTTTTTAGTATGCTGTCTAGATTTGCCATAACTTTCCTCCCCAGGAGCAAGCATCTTTTAATTTCTTGCAGTCCCCATCTGCAGTGATCTTGGAGCCCAGGAAGATAAAATCTGTCACTACCTCCATTTCTTCCCCATATATTTGCCAGGAATTGAGAGAGCCGGATGCCATGATCTTAGTTTTCTTAATGTTGAGTTTAAATCCAACTTTTGCACTCTCCTCCTTCACCCGCATCAAGAAGCTCTTCAGTTCCTCTTCACTTTCTGCCATTAGAGTGGTATCATCTGCATACCTGAGGGTCTTGATATTTCTTCCAGCAATCTTAATTCCAACTTTTGATTCATCTAGCCCTGCCTTTCTCATGATATGCTCTGCATATAAGTTAAATAGGCAGGGCAGCAGTATACAGCCTTGCTGGACTCCTTTTACAATTTTGAACCAATCAGCGGTTCCATGTCCAGTTCTCACTGTTGCTTTTTGACCTGCATATAGGTTTCTCAAGAGACAAATAAAATGGCCTGTTACTCCCCTCTCTTTAAGAACTTGCCACAAATTGTTGTGATCCACACGAGGCTTTAGCATAGTCAATGAAGCAGAAGTAGATGTTTTTCTGGAACTTCCTGACTTTCTCTATGATCCAGTGTATGTTAGCAATTTGATCTCTAATTCCTCTGCCTCTTTGAAATCCTGCCTGTACTTCCGGTAATTCTTGAACCATATAGTGCTGGAGTCTAGCTTGTAGGATTTTAAGCATAACTTCACTAGCATGTGAAATGAGTGCAATGGTGCACAGTTTGAACATTCTTTGGCATTGCCTTTCTTTGGAATTGGAATGTAAACTGATCTTTTCCAATCCTGTGGCCACTGCTGAATTTCCAGATTTGCTGGCAAATTGAGTGTAGCGCTTTTACTGCATCATCTTTTAAGATTTCAAATAGCTCAACTGGGATACTGTCACCTCCACTAGCTTTGTTGTTGTTCAGATTTCCATTTCACTTCACATTCTAGATGTCTGGCCCGAGGTCAGTGACTACCCCATTATGGTTATCATGGACATTAAACTTGTTCTTGTATAGTTCTTCTGTGTAATTTTGCCACCTCTTCTTAATCTCTTCTGTCTCTGTTAGGTCCTGCCATTTTGGTCCTTTATCATGCCCATCTTTGCATGAAACATTCCCTTTATATCTCCAATTTTCTTGAAGAGCTCTCTGGTCCTCCCTATTCTATTGTTTTCTTCTATTTCTTTGTACTGTTCATTTAAGAAGGCATTCTTATCTCTTCTAGCTATTTTCTGAATTCTGCATTCAATTGGAAAAATGTAACCATCCTAGACCAAGCTAAGTCCAAAATGCTAGTGAAGATCTAGAGAATTGGCACTCTGACAAATTAGTTATCAATAGACATAAACATAAACCATATCTACCGGTACATACTGTATAAAAAAATAATCAACAAGCCAAAAAGGGAACAAAAATATCAAAACATCTCCCCATCAGCAATCAACATTCAGAAGAGTATAAATTAAATCCAAGTTTAACACCAGACCAACAATCAAGAAGTAAACAATATTCTAATCAGGGAATGCCAAACAAGCTAACATTAAGTAGTCCAACCAAAGAAACTCCAAGACTACCCCCACAAACACTGATAGGGCAAGCCACTAGAATAGAGATTCCCAACTCCCATTGGAAATTGGGCCACGCAAGCAGCGGGCAAGCAAGCAAAGCTCCATTTGTGCATGTGTGGTATTAAGTTGTTTGTGTGAGATCATCTCCTCCCCACTCCCATCGCTAGTCCGCAGAGCAAGAAAAGTTAGGAACCACTGCACTAAAATATAAACTGAGAACAAACCCCATTCTTTACTAACACTGATGAAATTACCTAATTTGGATAATGAAATGTTTGCAAGAAAACAACCAAGCTCAGAGGACACCAAGGACCCTGCCGTTCCCCACACACAAATACAAAACACACAATAAGCTAAAACTACACCCACTTTCTATTGTACACTATCTGGTATACGCACTATCTTGTATACCATCCAGGGGAACCATTTGCTTTTATTTCTTGTCTGTCACCCAGAAAGCAACTGATCATCCAGTTTTGCTTACTTCCTAGTAAATCTGATTTCACTCTGTAGGCAATAACGTGTAGTTTTGTTGATAGACATTTTCTCTATCCAGCCAGGAGTGATATCCACAAAACTGCTAACTCTATTGGCCAATTTATTTATTTATTTAAATTTATATACCGCCCCCCTCTCCCAAAGGGACTCGGGGCGGTGAACAGCCAAGATAAAATACACATATAAAATACATAGACAATATTTAAAAGTTAAAAGAATTAAATACGTTGGCCATATCAAAAGATTAAAAATAAGGGATTAAGAAAGTTAAAACCAAATTAAAAGCTCCAAAAACCCCTAGGCCAGACCGGCTTGCTGAAATAAATGGGTTTTCAACGCACAGCGGAAGGTCAGGAGATCAGGGATGGTCCTCATCTCCGGGGGTAATTCGTTCCAGAGGGAAGGTGCCCCCAATGAGAAGGCCCGCATCCTCGGGGTCGCCAGCTGTCCAGCCGGCGGCACCCTGAGGAGGCCGACTCTATGGGAGTGTATTGGTCAGCGGGAGGCCGATAATGTCAGGAGGCGGTCTCGCAAATATCCTGGTCCCGAGCCATGGAGCGCTTTGAAGATAATAACTAAGACCTTGAAGTGCACCCGGCGGGCTACCGGGAGCCAATGCAGCTCGCGCAGAAGTGGCGTAACACGGGAGCCCCGAGCAGCCCCCAACATCACCCGCATGGCCGCATTCTGCACCAATCCTGATAATCTCTGAACCAGCCCTTGAGCCACTGTGGGAGCCATCCCAGCTTGTCTTTGCCTGCTCTCCTAATGACAAAATTGTTTCTTATAACCTTATTGGGGAAAAACAAAACAAAACTATTTTTATGTTAAATAGCGGAAAGGAATATATATTTCAGTCCACCACCAAACCCCAACCAAAGAGGCTTGTTTGCAAGCAGGCCTCACCAAAACCATTGAGAATAAACTCCTGATTCATAAAATTAAAGTTTTAAAAATTAAGTTATAGTATTAAACTACATATTTGATATATTGATCCAATTGAATAGTTTTATGATAATTAGTGTAAGCAGGAAAAACTCCTACCCAAAATCTTTAGCTTGCTTTTGACTTAAAGAGAACATTATTTTCTCAGAATTCTCACCTTACTGGAAAAAATAATAATATGGAGAAAGGTTATAAAGAAAGCTTGTATTATCATTTATTTGTGGAATATTTTTTTGTAAATATTAAAACCTTTTCTCCTTATAGGAAGGAAGTTTATCATAAATCAGGAAGGATGAAATGGAGAAGGACCAAATTAACCCTTCTGAACTTCCTTCCACATTGCTGTGTTATTTCAGCTGATACTATTCTTTTAAAGGCTGCTTTGAGTAATCCTTGTTAAAATATATTCCTGATATTCTACCATCTGAAATGTTTGGGTGAATATGAGACATGTTTTCCAACCCACTATTAATATGAGAATTATTTGTAAAATGATCTTTTAAAGCTCTCAAATAATAATTTAACAGTATACTTAGCTGGGAGTTTCTATATTTTGTATATTTATTCCAACTCATCCCCTGTCTTGTGATTCCTTTAGATTTCCTTTCCGTATTTATACAATTCCCAGGCACTAAATCAAAAACAGAAAATTCCATTCTATGTCAATATCTAAATCCAGAGTACCACAGGTCTAATTAATTCATATCTTCTAATATTCTCCATAATTTGTTGCCTACTGTCTTTTCAGTAACGTTCCCAAGAAACGGAAATTAGAAATATGCCAATAGTTGCCTAATAACATTGGATCCAAAACTAGCTCTTTGAGGAATAGACAGCTAGCATCTGTTTTAAGGCAATCAGAACTCTCCCCATTTACATAAGTACTGATTACTATCTGAATCCATTTTCCCATCCCATTCATAGTTGCTTAACTAGCCAGATAAGCAAAAAGTCTACATACAGTGGAATTAACATCACAGAGAACTGTGTCAGCTTTCTGGAATTTCTGAGATGGACTTGTATCTTAAATGGTTCAAACTCTCTGAAATTAAATCCATTGGCACAAGTAACTGATCAGTCAATGGCAAAGTTTGATGGGGAAAAAATTCAAGTATCCATTCAGATCTCCTCTCCTCTAAGACCAAGACTGTTGTGAAGTCATGAATTTTAAACTGTGTCCAGCCCCAGAGTTAGGATGTTAAAATTGCCTAGAATTAGGAGCCTAGATAAATCCATTTCAATATTGCAATGAGATAAAGTAGCAATGAAAGGACACTTTTAGGAGGATAATATATAGCAATTACTATTCTGGACTAACCTCACAGGTAAGACTCTCTGTAGGCAAGGCTCCTCACAACAACCAAGAACAAAGGTGCCAAGATCAACTGTTACATCAGTTAATGTAACATGTGAAACCCATTAAGCCAAATCTCATGAGAAGAATTTCCCCCTTTTCCTTCTAGATGGCCTTGGTAGTCTTAAATGATTAAGACTAGCTGGTTAGCTTGAAAGTATAATGACTCATAAACTAAAACCCTTCTGCTCCATCAAATAGTGTGTACAGTAGTTTTCATAGGTGGCTATTCTTAACTGCTTCATGTTTTTTAGAATGAGATATGAACTGAACCAAAACATTTCCTTAATGAAAATGCAGAATGACACTTGGGCCTACAAAGTCCAACATTCTCGCCCCAAACCAGAATGACCCTAATCCTAGACCAATCTTCTTTTAAAAGATACAGAAATAAATTATTTCTTTCTGTCTTAATTTGTTCTTACTTAAAAACAAGTGCACAAACTGTATAGCAGTTTTGTAACTACTTGTTCTTCTGTCCAAAGCTCAAGTAATGTCCAAAGTTCACTTGTTAAATCTAACGTTTTGATTTGATATTGTTTGCATTCCGTAGGGGTAAACCCTGGTCCTTTTGATCTAGTATAATGTTATGCCTTATGGACAAAAAAAGATTGGACTGATTTTTCACCAGGCTGGTGAATTAAATATAAAGAACAAGTTTAGGATTATAAAGTATTTGAAATCGTATGTATTAGAATTACATAAATTTAATTTTTACCTTTATAATATATACTAGAAAATGTATTTTATATACATGTATAACATTATATGTATATCCATACATGAAAACAGATGTTTGAATTCAAACTATAAGTAGTAACACAAGAAATGACTCAGAAACTTTAAAAACAAATAAACATGCACATTTATGTTAACAGAAATCATAATGAACTTCAGTTAATAATAATTATTCTTGAACATGTAAGGATGAATCTTATTTTCTAAACACCGAACAAAAGAATAACACTTTTACACTCCTACATTAAACAAAACCAAGCTTCATAACATATGAACGTAGTAAGGAATTTTTACAGTGTTTATTTCCTTTTGTTGTTTATTGTTCTCATCCAGAATTTAGATAATTCTTTAGAGATGGGATGGAATTCCACTGGAACACTTCAGAATAAAGAAAATAAAGGATTCCTCTAATCAAACATAAAAACAGACAAACACTATTGAATCAGATCAAAGTTTATTTCATATAGCATTTTGTTTCCAAGTAGCAAAAAAAATCTCTGAATTATTATGTCCTGTAGAAAATATGCATAGAACAATGCACTCTTATTACTTTGTCTGGAAGGACAATTTCTGTATACACATGCACTCTCTCTCTCTCTCTCTCTCTCTCTCACACACACACACACACACACACACACAAATTGTTATACAAGAAATTCAAAAATATTCAAATTTATCAAACAACCTTAACTGCATTCTTTTGGTCACCATACTGCAAAAAAGATGTTGAGACTTTGGAAAAAGTTCAGAGAAGAGCAACAAAGTTGATCAAAGGCCTGATATGAAAAGTGGCTGCTGGATCTGGGTTTGGCTAGTCTAGAGAAAAGAAGAATTAGGGGTGACATGATATTAATATTCCAGTATTTGAGGGGCTGCCACAAAGAAGAGGGGGTCAAATTATTCTCCAAAGCACCAAAGGACTGGACAATCAACAATGGATGGAAACTAATCAAAGAGAGAAGCAACCTGGAATTAAGGAGAAACTTCCTAACAGTAAGGACAATTAACTAGTGGAACACTTGCCTTCAGAAATCATGGGTGCTCCATCACTGGAGATTTTTAAGAAGAAACTTAAAATTTAAAAATCACACATTAGACCCAGCTTAAATTATAGGCATAGTAGAAACAATGAGACTTAATTTGGTCTTGAGTAATATAATTCCCATTGAATTTGTTTGCAGAAATGGTGCTGCAGTACTTTGTCAATACAACCTTGAAATTTCAGTCCACAGGATAATGTGATGTCACATTTTAATCCACTGATGCCACAGTGGTTAGAATGCAGTATTGCAGGCTAACCTGCCCATTGCCAGGAGTTTGATCCGGATTGGCTCAAGGTTAACTCAGACTTCCATCCTTCCAAGGCTGGTAAAATGAATACCCAAATTGTTGGGGGTGGGGAATATGCTGACATTGTAAATCCCACAGAGAATGCTGTAAAGCAATGTGGGGCGCTTTATAAATCTGAATGGTATTGCTAATGGGCTGACTTTGGATGCATCATAGGATGACTTGCATGAATCATAATATCTCAAATGGGCTACCATTTGAGATATTTTGATTCATCCAACTTGCTCTATGATATATCATTTCGCCTATTTGAATGTTACAGACAGGAAAGAGTTCTATATTACATTATTAAGATGTTACTATATATAATAAAATATACTGTATTACAGAAAAACCGTATTGATCATATCCATGAATACCTGAATATATTTGAATTTGAGTTTAAGTGTTAAAAGACAAGTACTAACATTTTGAATGTTAGGCTGACAACTGGAGCTCTTTTGATATTGGTATTCTAAAGATGAAACATATTTTTACTACATAAAATGGACAAGACAGGAATTCTGTTATTTATTTGGCTGCTATTTTGTATCAAGAATATATGAAAAATTTTTGGACTGTCAAGAATACATATCATTTCCTCTTACCACCAATAGTTTTTTTTTAAAAAGGAAGATATTTTGCTCATTTTTATATGACAAATGTATTTACTGCTTCTACATTGGTGCAACATGAAAGAGCAATCATTACAGGTCTATACCAGGCCATGTAATACAAATAAGCTTCTTGTTGGGAGAAGTGATAAATGTCATGCAAACTGTTTGCAGAACTTTCTTCTCCTAACATGAACTGGATAATGTACAGCATTCTTTAACAAACTACCTTATTTCTGACATGTAGGTGTTTTGAAAATAATGTAATTAAGAGAATGAATCCTCTTTAGTAAACTAGGCAAGTAACCAATAGCATTTTTAACAAGATGTCTTTCACATTGCTCAAGAAGCATCATGCATAGTTGATTTATTTAAGCTGCCTGTTAAATACCCTGATCAGGTAAAATAATTAGACCAAGCTTTTTCTTTTAATTTGTAAAAAATGGGGACTAAGCCCTTTTTTGTTATAGCAAAATGATAATAAGAAACTTTTCACAATGAACTCAGAGTTCTGTTTGGATTTTGCAAAGGAGAAAGTGAGGTCACTCACAGGAGCTTGTAAACCAAAACCTACCTGGTAAATCTGACAATTTATCAAACCTCAGCTGCGAATGTTGAATGTTACTAAAAAGTAGTCTAACAACTGTACATTTTGCAAAAGAACCATAATTAAGGAATGACAGTCAAAGGCCACCTCACCTCAATTGAACTGATTAGAGCTATTCAAGAAAAACAGGATCTAAATTCCAAATAGTTTTTTTCATACCTGCATGGAGCCTTTTTTTCCTCTACCATCTGCCTTTCAGATTTGAGACATGTTGCCACATGCTATTGGAAAGCAATCTCATGGAAAGGAAGCTACAGTGGTAACTTATAATCTCAACCTACAGTTTGTTAATTAAAACTAATAGAAGCAGTATGTAGATCTATTATTCCATACTTCCTTGCTTGCCTCCTTTATTTCTAAGTAAAAGCAGCCATTAGGCAGGATGCTGTATAACAGTGTTTCCCAAACTTTTTCAGTCCACCGCTCCCTTGGTGCTACAAACTCATCCTCAATGCCCCCCACCCAGGGGCGGGATTAAAATTTCTATGGATGTGGCCTAATTTGAGGGTGTGGTTTGCTGGTCACGTGACTGGATGGGTGTGGCTTGTTGGTCATGTGACTAGGTGGGCATGGTTTGGTGACTGACAAACCAAATACAAGTGGTCCTCACTTAATGGCTGGTTGCTTAGCAAGTGTTCTAATTTATGACTGGTCTCCCCAGAACTACTTGACCTGTTTTGGGCATTTTGACAGCATACACACACACACACACTCCCTTCTAACCCTGCTGGAGCAGGTCATTGGACTAGAATTGGCAAAGCATCTCTGATTAGATTCTAGTAGTGAATAGAATCTAATCAGAGATGCTTTACCGATTCTTGTTGATTTTTTTTATTTGTATTTCTTTATTTTATGTTGCTGAATTGCATTGACATGTGTGTCCCTTCTTGTGCACAGCCCAGAAGCTGTTGTGATTCTTTGCATTAATTACCGACCTCTGGTTTTGCTTTACTTTTCAAATGCGCCATCACTGCCGCATTCTAGGTTCCGGTCCCACAAGTCCACCCCATTGAGCCTGCTGCACTGGAGGGACCTGCCCAAGCAAGTCCAAGTGGAGCGGTGCACCAAGTCAATAGGGTGAGCCTGGGAGAAAGAAAGAGAGAGAGAGAAAAGAAAGAGAGAAAGAGAGAAGGAAAAAAGAAAGAAAATGGAAAGAAACAGGGACAAAGAAAGAGGAGAGGATGGAGGGATGGAGGGGAAGAGAGAGAGAGAGAGAAAGAGACACAGAGAGAAAGAGAGACCTGATGCATTATATTGAAATGAAACTAGTTTAGAGGCCCTTTTCCACACTGAAACATCTTTGCCAGCACATTGAAACATCTTTGGCTTCTATTAATTAAAAGTTTTGTGGATGAAACATGGCCAATACTATCAGGAAGCTCTCACATTTTGTTGAGGCTTTAAACAGGATCCATTGGACCAGACCTCCACCCTAAAAATTACTTTTCCCCAATGTATTACAGTACCAATTCTGAAGAAGGCAAAACCAAAATGTACTGGTAAATTACAAGAAGAACGCACACAAACACACACACTCCCTTCTAACCCTGCTGGAGCAAGTGATTGGATTGGAATAGTTATCTCATTATCTTTCTCCTCCCTCCCTCTTTATTTCTTTTTCTTTCTGTCCCTTCCTTTCTTCCCCTCCCCTCTTTCTTTGTCTGTCCCATTTTATTTCTGTCCCTTTTCTCTTTCTCTTCTTCCTTTTCTCTCTCTCTCTCTCTCTTTCCTCTCTCTTTCCCTCTCTCAGGCTCACCCCACTGACTCCGTGCACCACTCTGTTCGGACTTGCTTGGGTATGTGCCTTCATGCAAGGGATTCCATGGGGTGATCCTGCGGGGTCTCGCCCCGAACACAGCGGTATTTTTTCTCACCCCTGAATTGTGCCATGCGAGGGGCCCACTTCCAGCACCCCCTTGCCGCCTCTTAGTGCCCTCCTGCTGGCCCCCTTGCTTCTTAGTGTCCCCCTAAGACATCCCACTGCCCCCCAGGGGGTGGTACTCCCCACTTTGGGAACCACTGCTGTATAAGATTAGCTTTCCTCAATCAAGAGCCCTTCAGATGTGTTGAAGTTCAGCTGCTACAATTCTTAATTGATTTGAAATTGGTTTACCACATAATGAAAATTCAGGAACCAGCCTTTTCTATCACACCTTTGCATTGGATGGAATGTATAATTTAACCAGAGACATTCATAGTATCAAGTGAAGGCAAAGGAAGCTTTGTCCCTTTTGATTTATTTTCATTTCGCTGAAATCAATATATCACATTTTAAAAGGCTTTATCTACCTTCTAATTAATATTTAGTGAAAAAGATAATAGTAAAATATTAAACAAATTAAACTCAGAAAAAGAGAAATAATGAGAGAATAGAAGAGTAGGAAAGAAGGAAAAGGATAAAAAATGTTTTAAAAAATGATTTCCAATTCATTAAACTGCAATTGCAACTACAAATTTAATAATCTGTCACCCTATAAGGAATTATATGCAAATATCTTTTCTTTCTATAACCTATTCCTTATTTATGTGAAAATCCACAAATAATTAACATTTCAGTTCTGATGTCAGCAAAAAGATCCATGAAAGGTTCCTGAAACTTTATAAAAATATGTCTTATTTTAATTCTGGCCAAACCAATCAACTTTAAAGTCCTTACTTTTTCTTCTACAATTCTGGTCTTTCATTCATTCAGATGTTTTAGGATTCAATCTTTTTTTTTATAAATCCAGTAAGAAGGTATAATCTTAGTCATTCTCTTGGCTTTGCATTTATATTTCTATTGAAGTGTCATCTCTGTTTTCTAATCCCCATTTTTTTTATTTTTCAGCATTTCAACAATGTATTAGTGTTAATAATAATTTTATTATAATGTTATTATTCATAATAAGGTTATTATGATTAGGGGGCTAGAAGCTAAAACATATGAAGAATGGTTACAGGAATTGGGTATGTCTAGTGGAAGAAAAAAGGACTAGGGGAGTCATGACATCAGTATCCCAATATTTGATGGGCTGCCACAAAGATGAGGGGGTCAAACTATTTTACAAAGAACAAGAACGTAAGACAAGAAACAATGGATGGAAACTAATCAAGAAGAGAAGCAACCTAGAAGAAGGAGACATTTCCCAACATTGAAAACAATTAACTAGTGGAATGGTTTGTCTCCAGAAGTTATGGGTGCCCCATCACTGGAGGCTTTTAAGAAGAGACTGGACAACAACTTGTCTGAAATGGTATAGGGCCTCCTGCTTGAGCAGAGGGTTAGACTCCAAGGTTCTTTCCAACTCTGTTATTCTGTGTTATTGTATTCTTTTTATTCTAATATTTTTGCATCAGATGAGGTTTGTTTCAGCTCTTTGTTCTGTAGTTCTTTCATTGTATTCTCTTTTATCTATCATATCTTCTTTAAAATCTTTTGGAAATAATCTATCCATAGAAGCAGGCCACATTGCTGTTGTAACTGCAATTTTCTGACACCATTCATCAAATATCTCAAATATTTCAATGTCATATGATTTTCTATCATTTTGTTCCATTGCTGACCAAAAATAAAAGGCAAGCCTTTATCTCTTTTTTTTCTTTCTCCTTTTCCTTTTCTGCCTGGAATCTTTAGTCCCCTCTAGTGACCAATTTCTGAAATCAAAAAAATTACAATTAAACTCTGGACACTACTTTGGGTTAAAATAAAGCACATGTGTTTTAGATATAACAAAGTTACCCACGCAAGATAGTCTTGCTGGAATTAGACTGATTTTTATATTTATTTTATTTATATTTTTTTATAAATTCTTAAAATATTATCAAATTTATTTTATCAATACATAATTAGTATTACATAATTTTACTAGAAGATTATAGCATATATATATGTGTGTGTGTGTGTGTGTGTGTGTGTGTGTTAGGTTTTTGAGCTGATAAATAATTAAACAAGGGAGACTAGGATAGATCTATTTTGAGCTACTTAGCTCTCGTCAGCTAGTCATACCCTTACTGGGATTTGAATCAGGGAAGTATTACATGTGAGGCAGTTGTAATTGCCATTAGGCCACTGGTTCTCATCTAGATCAGCATAACACAAGGATATATATATATGTATACACAGAGAGAAAGAGAGAGAGAGAGGTGTATATGAAAACAGGCCTGTAGCTGTCCAAAGTTTTTGGGGAGAGGGTAAAAATGTGGGAGGGCCATTCAGACACTAACTGATCCTCAGAAAATCTTTAAGTCAATAAGGTATACTGATTGAAATCATACGTATAAATTTAGGTATAAATTTATGCTCACAAAACCAAAATCAATATTCTATAATAAATGTTTTCCTACATTCATGGCAATTTTCTGGTTGTATAGCTGAGAGTTGAACTATGACATCAATTTGTCTAAGAAAATAAGCTCATATGTTAGAAATAAAATATTTATTTCAAGTTGGTTGAAGATGTATAAGCATACCTCTAGGTTCAATTGATTATCAGGCATTTACACTGTATGAATCTGAACCAATCCACATTAAACTATTACAGTACCTCTTAAAATTGTTAATGTAGTTTCAACTAAAAGGCTAATCTTAAAAAAAGGAAAACCCATATTGGTAAGGTTATTTAAAGCCTACAGCAATACTGATCTTTTTAGAAGATTTTTAGCCATGTGAATGTACACACTTACCTGTTCAATTTTTTTACTAGTGTAAAAAACCATATTTCAGAGTGGAACTGGTGTCTCTGAAAAACAGTTCCCAGTCACAATCAGACAAGAAGACAAGTTCTAGACAGTGTCTCATATGAATTAAATATAAAAAAAATTAAGGATGGGGGAAAAGTAATAATAGAGAATTTTATATATTTAGGTTTTATGCCAACTGAAAATTAGTCAAGAGTGCCTTATATTTCTTATTTCAGAAATATTTATGTATTCTTACTTACTGATTTTGTACGGCTGTCCACTTTGATTGATTTTGGTTGTGAACAAAATTTTAAAAAGAAAATAATTAATAAAAAATTAAAATAATTAGAAGTTGAAAATAACTTTAATGACTAAATAAACCAAAAATGATACCTGAACCCAGTCTGGGCCTTTGGGCCTGGACACAGAGCCAGGATTTTAAGAAGTTATGAAAATCAAGTAGGCAGGGGTGCAATTCCAACTGGATAACAACTGGTTCAGTGATTGCGCACTTCGCAATAAGGGATGCTGCTTTTACAGTGCACAGTTGTGCCAAACCGATTGCTCATGCCTGCTCAGGTAGCTCAAATCCTCCTCCTCCTACAGATAAGTTTGGTGTGCATTGCTCATCTTATACACAGGATCATTTGGAAGAAAGGCTGTACTTGAAAACATGTGAAGATGGGCCACCCTGTTTTGGTGGAGAGAAGTGGGCTTATTTTCTAGGATGGAAGCCTTCCGTGTTCTGCTTATTTTGAAGGCCAGGCGAGCTGCAAGGAGCGAAGAGGCCGGGTGAGGCCCCCTCTTGATGTGATGTCAAGTTGGTCACACCTACCCAGTCACAGGCCCACCCAGCCATGCTTACCTAGCTGATTATTAGGGCAGAGAACCAGTTGTTAAATTATTTGAATCCAACCATTGGTTATACCCGTAAAAATGTGTTGTCTACAATAGTTAGAAATTATGAGAGTTGTGCTCCAATTCTTCTTAGGGTTTCCAGTTTGAATAAGGGTGGGATGCACAGTAATGGAATAAAGAAATAAATCATCTTGTATATGTAGTTTCTATGTTTATATTAAAAAGGTTATTTCATCTAAATTGAGCAGCAGGTAGATTTTAGGCTAATAATATTCTGTTTTTTATCTGCAACATCCACACAAAGTTCTGTCCAAAAAAATTACATGCATGGGATAAGGTTGAGACAGCAAGTGAAAAAATGTGTATAATAGCATAATGTCATAAACATTCAGTCACTTGTATCAGATGTTGTGATAAAAGTACATAAGGATGAATTTTGCACCATGACATCATTTTGATAGAATCCTGATTTGATGACGAAGCTAAGATTGCATGCTGTTCAATCTTGTTAAGTAGCTACTAGAGCAAAGGTTGGTACAGATGAAAAATATTTATTAACATTTTATTAAAATTTAGCAGTTGCTAGCTCGATACTCATGCTTCACTACGAAACTAAGTGGTCGGGCTTAGTTTTTGGGAAGGAAAATAAGGGGGAAAAAATCTGCCTCTGCCTACCATCATCCATCGGTATTCATCTGGCTAGAGTTGAGAACTGTTTGGAAAGTGAAACAGTATTTGCTGGGTGAACAAGGAGACAGCAAGCAGCCTGGATGGGCTTAGTGCAACCGTTCTGTACTAAAACTGCTTGGTGCTGTGAAAGTAAAACTGAAACTGAAACTCCTCTCCTCTGCTTGTGTTTTGCATTTGGAATAGATTTCTTTTCAGGTGGGGAGAGGGAGTAGCATCAGAGCGTGTTAATAATAATATACAAAATACTAATGCTCTGATGGTCATTTTGAAAAATCCTTTTTTAGTGAGCACCTAGAAGCAAAGAGGAACATATGTGCCAAATTTCATGTTTGTAGGCTTTACGGTTCTGGAGATTTTGTAATGATGCATGAGTGGTATTTCATTTTTATATAGAGAGATTTAGAAGATATCAGATAAATGATAATCAGAGTTGGAAGGAACCTTGTAGGTCATCTAGTCCAACCCCCCGCCCAAGTGGGAGACCCCACACCATTTCTGACAAATGACAGTCCAATGTCTTCTTGAAAGTCTCAAGTGATGGCGCTCCCACAACTTCCGAGGGCAAGCTGTTCCATTGGTTGATTGTTCTCACTGTCAGAAAGTTTCTCCTTATTTCCAGGTTAAATCTCTCCTTGTTCAGTTTCCATCCATTATTCCTTGTCTGGCCTACAGGCACCTTAGAAAATAGATTGACCCCTTCCTCTCTGTGGCAGCCCCTCAAATATTAGAAGACTGCTATTATGTCTCCCCTGGTCTTTCTCTTTACTAGACTAGCTAAGTTTCTGCAACCGTTCATTGTATGTTTTAGCCTCCAGTCCCCTAATCATCCTGGTTGCTCTTCTCTGTATTTTTTCTAGAGTGTCAACAGAAAAAAAAGCTATATTTAACTTTGCTAAAATTGTTAGCAAACAATGGATAAAAATAAAGACTCTTAGAAAATATATTGTTAAAAGTTGTGTTCCTCTTTTACAGCAACTATAATTAAGGTACACTATAATCTTATTATAATAAGCAGCACCAATGTTATTGTTATATATTACTACTACTACATTACTACAAAAGCAGAACTACCTGCAAGAAACTTCATGTAAAAGACTGCTTAGTAATCTCCACAGTGTTTTGTTGTAGTCAATTAATTGTTGAATAGCTGAGGACAGTCATTTTGATGATTTGCTCCTGAGACTATTTATTAGGGAACGGTTAAACAATAACAAAAATGGAAACAAAATCTAATGAGATATATTTCTCATCATAGATTGATTAATTCTTTTTTCTCTGTTATTTATATAAGATAGAATTATGTTTTTTGCAGTTTTCCTTTGGTATGGGTTGGCAACTTCCTAGGTAGCATGTTTGGTTTCTATTGGCAAAGTCACTGTAAATATATTTGTCTTGCTTAGTAAGTCAAAAGTATAACAGAGGATCTTGAATTGCAAATGTTTATACTGTTGCATTATGAGAAGCTAGGCAACACCCTTATATACTCTAGTTAGAGCTTTTTAAAAGATTTAGACAACATAAAGCACTGAATTTGTGCTGACATAAAAACATTGGATCGGGCTAGAGATCCATTCTGTATCATAGGATTCACAAATCCATTTACAAAGCTCCAAAGCATGACATGAGAGAATACCTTTTTCAAAAAATAACTCAAGCTTGGTGCAGGCTTAGAATCAATATCACCCACTTTGTCATTTACACACGTACTTATTTAGTACTGTAGTCAAAGCAAATTATAATAGAGATTCTGCTCTGGAATTATGTATTATGAATATAATTATATTTTAAATATTTTTTTAAAATATGATTTGTTTCCTTAGCCAAATAAGGAAGCAGTTAAAGACGTATTGTAAATAATTAAAATATGATTAAATGATTGCTGAGCTTCTTCTAACCATGTGATACACCCAAAGAGCAACAAAAGGTTGTTTCCTTTTTTCAAAATCATTGTTTACAATTCTCCATAATTTATATTTTGATGAAAGAGAAGTAATATATACTTCTGCATTTACAGAGAAATGCAGCCAGAAACCTTATTCTTGGTGCAGATTTTTTTTTTTTTTGGATGCTGTGAGTGAATTTAAAATAATTTATGTTCTTTCTATAAAAATGCAGAAATGAAACTAGTAGAATTCATTTTCACTTCATGGGCAGGAACCCAAAAAGTTCGTACTTAGCAGAAGTTAAAGTTTATCATAACACAAGGCTGTATTTTCTGCTATTAACAGACATGTCCATTATTTCTTCTTAAGATATATATAAGAAAGAAGGAGAAAAATAAAAAAGGAAGAAATGTCCCTTGCTTGATCCTTCTTTTAATAGTAGTTTCCTATATCACCAAGTAAATGATAACATCTTTGCTTTCTACAGAAATAACACGTCATGGGTGAAAGTAATTTATACTCTTATGCTGCATAATTAACTTGCAGTGTACATATGAGTGATTTTGAAGATGACTTGTTAGGAATAATATATAATATACAGCAACCAGAGTGCTGGCAAGTAGATCCAGCCATTACCAAATAACATTAGTTTGTTGCCAGTTGGCTGCCAGATCCATTTCAAAATGTTGGTTTTTAATTTTAACTGATCAAGTTCTATATATTTCTATATATCAGGCACCACCTAATTCACAATCTGTCTATCTGTCCAACAGAAATGTCCACAGAGTATAGTTTAAACAGTCAAGATGGTGATCATGATAGTACAATGATGGATAGGCTTTTTTATATATAAAAGCCAGGCAGTGCTTCCATTCCACCACTATGTCCCCAGATCTTTGACCATCTGATAAAGTCTGCTGTCTAGTTTAGTAACCAAAGTCTTCTCCAAGTACCACATGAAGTGAGGAGGATATGGACCAGTCTTCTACAAATGTGACACTAATTCTATAGAACAAACTGCTATTGGGTGCAGTTTAATTTTTTAAAAGTAGATTTTAATGACTTTAAGGCCTAACTGAAAGGGAACACAGCAATTTTTTAAAAAATGTCAATGTTAAAATAAAGCATGGTTAATGTCACAGTTACAAGATCTGATATTCTTGAACACTATTCAGAATCATGAGATTGAGGTCTAGTAAATAAACAACAAACAAATAATTGCAAGGATGATAATTTTTAGTAGAAAACAAGCTTTCCTTAATTTAAATGTATATTTCAGTGTTCCTGTCATAAAACTTTGATATCACCCTTATTTTAGGTATAGTAGGTTACTGAAATAAGTTACTGGAAGCAACTTATTATTATTATTGGTTGCAATCCAACAATTTCATTGCTCCTATGAGATCTAGATGAGCAACTACTCTGAGAAGAGCTTTTGTGCTTCTGTTAGATATGGATAAAAGCCTCTTCTAGTACTTCCACCAGTTGTTTGGAGGAATCAGGAGTACTTTTGTTCATGTGCATATTCCTCTATACTGTAAGAAACATTGTATAAGCAAAGAGGTCAAGGAAATGAGAAGTAACGCTGCTACATTATTTTTAGAAGTAGGGGGAGGTTTTGTTGGATGATTCCATAAGTCATTTTAAAGTTTTGCTTTAAAAAAAAGAAAAAGGGTGGCTATGTCAACACTCTAATGAGATTTCATTAGTAAAGTAGCATGAGAAAGTGATATCTCGCTCCCAGCTTCAACTAGTGTTATCAGTGTTCTCATTTGCAAGATCTCCAAAATAAACAAGCAAAAGTACAAACATACACACCAGAACATAATGAAAAAGCAATTTATCAAGTTATTTCTTTTCAGGAACTGATAGTGCAGACTTGTTTTGAAATAATCTGTCTGATAAAGAGAATTGTATAATTTAAAGTCATTATTAGAATTGCATTTTTTGGGGAAACTTCAATACAACAGTTAGGTCAATAGCATCCCTAAGTAATATTCCAGTATTATAGGACTCAGGAAAGTCAACTTTAAATAAATTTTATTCTTGCTTTAGTGAAATACATACACTCTAAGAAATGTGATAGAGATGGTAAATTATGCTTTTGGGCACATCATCACGGTGGCATCGGGTGACATATTGCAACTTTATTCTCCTTCGCTAAACCGCGTATGGGAATAGCCAGCGTGTGATGCATCCGGCCATTAGTTTGACAGCCCTGTTTTAGGCTAAAGCCATTCTAATAATGTACAGGTTACCTATCTGTTAATACTTGTAGAAGTAAGAGACTTCTTGTAGAAGTAAGAGACTTGGTAGAAACAGAGATTTGCCTATGCAGTTCAAATTATTGTCCAAAAAGAAATTTATAGCATCTTTAATTTATTCATTTCTCCACACAATTTCAAGCTCCATTTGTCAAGTCATTCTTTAAAATAATATAATGCTAGCAAGAAAACACTGAATTTAAAATGTGTTAATTGTAACATTTGATCCTTGATGCTTTTCAGAAATAATATATTTCTCTTCCTGACCATGTATTGATAAAGCTAGTTCTCATTCAAGGCTTGATTCAACAGTCTTTTAGCACAGAACTGAATGCTAAGTCATAAATTTTACAAATTTTCCCAGTATAGTCATAATTATATAGTATTATCTACTTCATATTCTGCATGAATTTTAAAACTCCTAAATTCATGATATTTTTGTAAGAATCCAGACTTCCACTAGAGATGCTAGTTTCAGAGATGTTTAACTTGGAAACACACTATCTGCCTTCTAGAGCTTATCATTTTTGTCGTGCATTCAATTTGCAACTGCAGCTTACGTATCAAACTTGGACTTTATAAATCCAATCCCCTACATCCATCATTACAACACATGACCCAATCATCATCCATCCCAACTGAAGACCTCCCCTCACACAGGCGCACAATGTTTTGTCTAACTACATTTACCCCAAGAACTTCCACCCTCCCACTTTCCCAGGCCCAAAATGTGGCAGCATTGGAGCATCTGGTTTCAATATGGCTTCCAAAGCTGACATCAGGTTTTCTACTGTTGGAGTAAAACTTAAAAAACTAAATAAACTTTTAATGAAAAACCAGAAAATCTGGGCTCTATATACAGGAACAATTTCTTTTTCTACATGTGATCTAATAGCACAGGAACCAGGAAGAAGAAAAGGTTGTAAAAATTTATCAAGATATTTGATAGCCTTTATAACCGGCTATTTATACTTTATAGTTGAGATATTGAACTGCATCAGCAATTCTATTGGCCTAGAAAGTTGAAGAAACATATATTTAGTCTTTTGGACTTAAATGATGAATTGCTTTTTTTCTTCTGAACCAAGTCTGTTTGTGGTTCCATCTTTTCTCAGAATACAAGATTCTTACCGTTACATTAAAAAATTAGGATTTCCTTCCTTCTTTTATTATAATGCTCACTGTCCTCAATAATGAACTTTACATTCAGCTAACCCTGATCAGCTGAGTATTATGTTTCACATTCTTTATTTGCTGAGCTGTTATTTGTATTTTTTTTAAATGAATACTAAAAATACTATAACACTTCACATGCAAAAGCAGGAATGACTTTTTAATTTTATAACCACTGTGGTTACATAAAGCTTTGTTGTACCAAACAACTGCCCACATTTTCATGAACTATAGAAGATTTAGATTTAAGCCATGTTGAAATGATATTTCAAAATAAACATGCACAAGACTGCAGCAATAGTACTGAACTATGAACTTAGAAATCAGTGCTGCATTTAAATTACGTTCCATGTAAAACTAGCTGCAGAGAAACAGTTTTTAAAGATTAGGTTAGGAAGATTCCCAAAGGTATCAATAGCTTATATGAAGAGTATTTGTTTTAGTTATTATGTTTTAAATTTGTTTTTCATATATGTTATTGGTCACAAAGAATCACAAGGCATAGGCAGCATACAATTGTAAATAAATATTATTTTATTTATCATTATGTATAATGATATGGGAAACAACACATTATACAATTTTATTGTATTTCTGCATTCTGGTGCTTTTTATTATTTTTTTACATTTAACAGATAACAGATAATCAGAGTTGGAGGGGACTTTGTAGGTCATCTAGTCCAATCCCCCACCCAAGCAGGAGACCCTACACCATTTCTGACAAATGGCAGTCCAAAGTCTTCTTGAAAGTCTCAAGTGATGATGTTCCCACAACTTCCGAGGGCAAGCTGTTCCATTGGTTGATTGTTCTCACTGTCAGAAAGTTTCTTCTTATTTCCAGGTTAAATCTCTCCTTGTTCAGTTTCCATACATTTATTTATTATTTTTCTTAGATTTATAAAGCCAATGCTGTAAAACAATGTTTGTGTTACTTAGTTACAAGGTGATTATATGGGGATTTATTTTCACCTATTGGCATTGATTTAATAGGAAAATTCAGCAGAAACCATGCATCAAATAGTATTTACTCCCCAAATCTGACACTGTTCCTGAAGTATCATTTCTCCCTAGTACTGCAGTCACAGTACTTGGCAACCTTAGTTTGTGAAACTCTCATCTGAACAAATGTGAATGATAAGAGCATGTGTTGGATCTCACACCTGTATTTTGTTCACTAATGGAAACAGCTGAGAAAATGAAATATTACTTTTCATAAATGTTATTGGGAAGGAAGTTGTTTTGGCTCAAGCAATATAATCATTAATTCTGGCACATTTAACACAGAGCTGGTTTGAACATGTCAGCAATTCCAAATGACCTTGTAACTGTGATATCTAAACATAGTTTGAAACATATGGTATCTATCCCCATTGAAATGTCAACAGAAAGTTTCCATTAGTGTCATTCCTGGAGATAGAGTTAGGACAACCTCACAGCAATGATTTAAATAGAAATGAGTATGTGTTTTATAAAGTGTTTGAGACAAGTTTTTATTTATTTAGAATTGTTATAAATTCATTCCAAATATACTTTCCTCCACTAATAAATACAATAACTACAGAGATATAAAATGTAAAACTGCAAAGAAAAGAAAAAGAATAAGTAGTAGAATGGTGAGTTTGATTATCAGGTTCATTTTGTTCCATTATGAACAAGAATCTTTTTCTTATCCACCATCTCCAATTTGGACTCTGGGTATATTACCACGGAAAGAGGATTTCATGTTCCTGAGAAAATGCCAATTATGTTTCTGAAAGGTGAAACAGAAGACTCAGTTTGGATACCAATGTTTGTGGCTTCTCTAAATGTCCACCCCAACAGCAGAAATAATGGACAACACAATCAAACAGATACCATTTGGACTGCTGCTCTAATCAAATGTAATACAGCCCTAAGGACAGATGCAAACAAAAAACTGGGTTGACTTGAGAAGTTATTTTTGAGTCCTTGTTCAAAAGAAGTAACATTAAATAGAAATCCCACTCCCCATCTGCAAATTTCTTCAAGGCATGACGTATAAAGGTCTGATTATACTGTTCCCTTTCTTTAGGAAACAGAATAGTAGCAAAAGGTTTATTATTTCTAACGAAATACTATCACTGTATGGACATAGCCAAAATTGCAAAGGAGTACTCTTAAAACAGGGTGTCAAACTTATGTCATCATCGCATTGTCATGTGACGTATCGGGACTTTTTCCCTTTTCACTAAACTGGGCATGGGCGTGGCCAGTGTGTGATGCATCCAGCCCATGGGCCGGGAATTTGACAGCCCTGACTTAAAACATCCAGAAAGCATGGAGGGCAAATTAGCCAACCTAAAGTAAAGGCCCTAAAAAAATTTAAAATTGGAAGAGTTGATAAATAGAAGGCTCTTTGGAAACAAATGAAAAATATTGGATTGTGACACATAGTTAAGCTTGTTTGGAGATCACTATCCCAAATTCATTGCTTAAGGGAAGGTCTAGTGTTATTAACATCTAGCAAGCACAAACTTTCCATTGCTCTCTCTCTCTCTTCTGTGTGTGTGTGTGTGTGTCTCTCTGTCTCTCTCTCACACACATCAAACTAGATTTTATTTATAATTAAATTGTGATTATTTCAAAGTAAATGTGCATGTGTATTACATTAGGAAAAATGATTTTCTTCCTTTGATTATGTTAATATCTGTGGCGTGAGACTTGATATGATATAAAAAACAAATTGCCTTTTGTTGTGTTTATTTTTTAAAAAGTCCTTTAAATTGTAAAATGGAGGAAGGACCAAGTCTATTGCTTGTTTCATGACCAAAGTAATGCAACATGGTCATTATCTAAATCGTTAAGTACTGTAGGTTTACATGAATGTAAAACCTGCTACATCCTGTCCCTCAAACCTGCCTCTGCAATTGATATTATTATTAGGTGCAAAGGAGAAGGAGCACTTGTCCAAGTAACCACCCTTTTTTTCATTTAAAGCTAAACATTCCAAGATTGAAAAGAGAAGAAATACAAAAATGCTGGGGAAGAATAATCAGCATTTCTGCCAGTGTTATGGTTCAAATATCCTAGTTGTTCCTTTTCCTGAAGCTGCTTTAAACACAAAATCTTACTGCCTTTGAAATATAAATTAAATTTAAACTCTCAGTAATGTTTACACAAAAGAGAAACGTACAAAATGTAAACAATTATTTGTAATGCAAATGTGACTTGAGCAAAAGCCATTTTACACCTTGAGGACAAATACCAAGGCTAAGCCACAGTTAAACCCAATAATTTTTGTGCCAAGCTATTTGTTGGACTGTGTTACAACTTTAAATACGATAGATTTTAAAAAATGAAGTGGCTTGTAGATTGAGTGTGTTTATAACTACAGGCATCCCTCCCTATATTGGCAGTCATCCATAACTTGCCTTGAGTCACTCAAGTTTTTCAAAGGCTCATAAAGACTTTTGCTATAGCTACTTGGTTAGAGGTACTCAAAGTTCTGTTTCATTTATGGTTTACTTAGTTCCCACCTCTTGCTCCAAAATGTGATAAGAGCTTCTATAATGCATGTCAAAGCCTGAGGAAATGAGAAACAAGATTTTCCTGCTGCATACCTGACTGGTGAATGGGAAGGTGGGAGACACTTTCCCCATCTTACCCCTGCAACATAGCATAAATGTGGAATTTATGATTTTCCAATTCTTGTCACAGTGGCCAATTCAGTCATGTTGATTACTGTGTCCTGCTTATCTTAACATGCTATTATGTTCCTTTAATGCCAATAGTTGAATAAATTCTTCCCAAGTGTTAGCACAGCATAGTAAATTTTTTACTATTTATTTGTCCTTTTTGGGAGTGCCTATTCTGCCTTTTGTTTTTTATCTTTCAGTATATTGCTATATATAAATATCTCATTTCAAATTGAGCAAAGGTTTGTGTATTTTTGATAAAACAGTATCATGTGACTCAATTTGCAGGAAAAATCAAGAGAAAAAAAACCATTAAAGGTCTTTGTATTTTTGCTTTTTAAACTTTTATTCACAGTTTATGTGAAGAATTCTTTAAGATAAGCATTAGAATTCAGTGTAATAATAAATGTTTTCTTTTTTCCAGTTACTATATAGTACCATCTCTGCTAACAAGGAGTCCTGCTCTTGAGAAGCTGTTGAAGATTTCTCCTTACCCTTGAGAAATTTAGGGGAAAAAATGTTTCACCAGTTTTCTTGCCCACAAATTGAAGAAACATTTTTTAAATAAAGTTTTATTGGGTTTTAACAAAACATAACAAATAGCACATCTTAATTGAGTACAGCAAGATTCCAGGTTATCACATTTCCATACAGATGACAATTTCATATGCATATTCATCTTATGTGTTCAACTTCATATCTTATCACTCTTTTTCCAGCTTCTCACTATTTCTCCCTTAATTTTCTTTTATAGTTATCTCATTTCTTCTTATTCAATTGCATTTCTTTTGGCTAAATTTCTATATATTTTTTTATTCATTATACTTATACTTTTGTCTGTCTTGTTTACAATTTCATATATTCTTTTCCAACATTATTAAAAGGCAAAATTCCCTCTATGATTGCCGATCAGAGTGTAACACCTTTAAATCTTATAATTATTATCATATGAAATCTCATTAAACATTAAATTTGTGCATTCTAAAATTATAACATTCAAATTCCTAATAACTATTTTATATCATGTAACTCTCATCATTCAAGTTCTGCTTGGTACTTCCCCTTGAAAATACACAGAAAAAATTCTAAGAAAATAGCAAAACAATATACATATACATACATACATACATACATACATACATACATACATACATACATAAATTAATAAGCAAGATAATTATTCAAATTCATTCTAGTACTGGTATGGGTTCCCTTATATATCTTTCACATTTCTTTAAATTGAAGAAACATTTAAATGAACATTTGTGCCTATCAACTATCAGTTAACGTTACAGATAAGCAACTGCAACTTAACAACTTATTCTGGCCCCAATATAAGTTCCCAAGCTTCAAATTGTTATACATCTGAAGTAATCTTTCCCAAGTGTAATTCAAACAGAGAAAGTTGAGAAGCAGCAGAACTCTGTTGGGCTGTTCAAATTGGCAAGGAGATGAAACAAAGTTTTCCTTGAGTTGGCAGCTAAAAAGCACAGTAAATGTTGACGTTAATTAAATTTCTGCTGATACATTAAATAGAAGAAGGCAATTAGTATGTTTTGCCATGTTATGATTTCACAAGCAAAGGGCAAGTGAATCATCCAAGCTGAGTCATTTATAGAAACTAGAAGTGCCAGATTTTTCTTGATCAGGATAGGCTGTTCAGTCTTAGATGCTGCTGACATAATAAACATTAAGAGAAACCTAGGTTAAGTCTTGGGTACCTGGGCCTGTTTTTGTTGCCTTCCACAAATGTACTGATTCATACATGAGGCTAACAACAGGGGATTTTATAGTTGCAGAATTAGCTCAGAGACACAACCTGAGACCTGCATGTAATCCTTGTTTTTTAAAATGCTTTTTTGAATTCTTAATCTAACCTACAATCCCAAATAGATTTATTACATTCAGACAAGGTTGACTGGGAGCTGCCACTTAGCTGATTTTTAATGTGGAGAATGAAGAAGTATATTAGACAATTAGTGTATAATCACATTCATTACATTTCACTTTAAATAAAATGAAATAAGTTTTATCTATCACCTTTTCAGATGTAACTAGGCCTCCTCCAGTGAGTCATAGAGATATAATGGGTAAACCCACTTCTTATGGCTTAGCAGCTAGAAATTCTTCATGTGTAAAGCAGCCTTAGAAAATCTTGGTAGACTGATTTGCAGATGTCACTTCAACATCAAGGGTGGGATTCTACCGATTTGGCCCAGTTCGAGTGAACTGTAATTCCGAAGATCGTCTGGGAACAAACCAGTTCGCTCCAATAATCTGCTGTTGGGCCCACTGGGGCTCCCATACTGACCTTTATTTCCTGCTTTTGAAGTGCAGCTGCTTTGCGCGGCACAGCAGATTGCCGTGCATCAGCTGTTGAAGACACAGGGAGAGTGCAGGATTGCAGGAGGTGAGTAGGAAAGCCTCTGCATCCGTGCAAAGCATGCATTTGGCATGCGCATGCACACAAAGCACATCCACCAAGCCAGGCCCACCAAACTGGAGGTAACCACTTTGAAACCTATCACTGTTCAACATTCCTTAAGTTAACATGGAAAACATGTTTAAATGTTGCTATTGTGTAAATGGAACAATATTTGTCCTTGAATGTTAGGTGAATCCCAATCAAGGCAATGTGTTTTTATTGAAGTCAATTATGTAGAAAGCTTTGTATGAGCAATGGTTTTTCTGTTGATTATAGCCTCCTTTTCACCTACAGAGCACAATGTTTACATTTCTGTATATAACCCCATTGTGACCTTAGTATTCCTTTGCTATAATTTTATTCTTTGAGCATGTTGTAACAAAGCATTCTTACCAACCTATCTAATTACATACTGTTGAGATTAGACCTTAATTTCCTTTAATATCAGTTGATAGTTAACAGTTTAAAAACCACCTCTGTGAATGATTATTAATTAGTCTTTAACATAGGCATATTTTCACTCTGGAAAACTTCTGTTTTGGAAATATAAATCATTTTGACATATTCAATCTTTTATGACAATATGTGTGAACACTAAAATGTGGTTTTCCAGTATGATTGCTGGCAAAAAGCTAGCCTGGCTTAAAGAGATACTGTTCTGTTCTAAAAGTAGGAAAATAGTTTTGTCCACACTAAAAGCCTGCAGGAAGGGGAAAAAAATCAGAATAGAAAAGGATATCCTTGGTGCTATGATCTCTTTGAAGTTTGGAGAACTGCAAAAAAGGAACTATTTTCCCCTTTTTCCCTGTCATACAGGCAGTAGACATAGGGTGGGAGTAGAATCCAGTTGCTCCCCTTTTGTATTCATTATCTTTCTTTTCATGGTCCAGAATGGGATTGTTTCTTTTGATCTTATAGAATTGGATAAATGACAGTAAAGGGGCCATGATATCTACTTCTCTCTCTGCTCTTTTTCTTTTAATTGTGGATGGCAAGGAAAAGAAGGAGGGGGGAAGCAGAAAGACAGGTAACTCCAAATGACCATCAGAATTAGTTTTCTTGATTTCTTTTTCTGTAGTCCATTTCTGGTAGGCCAACTTTCCATTTATTTCCTAGAAAAATAAAAAACTCTAATTTGCAATGTTTAATACTGATTATATAGACTCAAAATTTTACCAAATTGCTTGTCTGAAAAAAAAAAATAGCAATAGCATTTAGACTTATATACCGCTTTGTAGTGCTTTACAGCCCTCTCTAAGTGGTTTACAGAGTCAGCATATTTTCCCCAACAATCTGGGTCATCATTTTACTGACCTTGGAAGGATGGAAGCCTGAGTCAAGCTTGACCCAGTCAGGATCTAACTGTTGAACTGTTAGTAATCTGTAATCTTCAGTCAGCAGAATTAGCCTGCAATGCTGCATTCTAACCACTGTGCCACCATGCAGTTATACTCTTCTTGCCTGTTTCCTTGTTAGAGAAACTGACATAAAATTAATAAAAAATATGGACAACTTTTTTTACAGTGGCATCCCTTGACTACTCTGTTTTCAATTCACATATAGATATAAAAAGATACTTCTAAATAATATTTTTATATATGGATTGTATTGAAATTCCTTATAATTTTCTTTTCTAAGATTTAGTTTTTATCTTTTGTAATATAGTTTAGAAATGCTTTTAAAACAATTTTATTGCAAATTAGTGTGCATATATTTATATACTTACATTAGTGCAATAAAAATAATACTATGAGATAGGCTGGGCTAAGAGACAGCAACTGGTTCAAAGTCAATCTGCATTTTCATGGCTGAGAGTGGATTAGGAACTGGATTTCCCATAGCTGATCTCTCCTTAACCTCTATACCACATTAATTCTGATCCTTCCTTACTACTTATTTAAAGTGTTATCTACCATTTTTGAGTTGGCAGAATACTAATCCAATATGATATTTCAAATCCCTATCTTACCTCAGTTGCCAGTCACCTGATATCTTTAAAAAGGTTGTGTCACAAAGCCTAATATATTTTATATATCTTGAAGCATCTTGAGTATCAGAACAAGAGAGAAAGAGAAGATACTATTTTAGTACCATTATAACTAAGAACAGCTGAAGTCTATGTCAGTCATGGGCAGGAGTTGAGATGAAGACAGTGTCATGGGGACAGAGGAGGAAATTATTAATGTCAAGCAATTTTTTTTGTTACTATGTTTAAGTTCAAGTAGAATGATGGGCTACATCAGGTAGAAGTTTAGAATGATAAAATATAAGTGCATCTCCTTATATATTTAGTCAATAATACAATTTAGCTCGAAGGAGATAATAACCTATATGTTTCTTAGTCTTATTTAGAAAACACTAATTGAAATCAAATGTACTTTAGTTAGACATGATCAGCAATTTCCATTAACTTTAATGAATCTTTTCTGAGAATGTCTATGGCAAGCTCTAATTTATTATTAATAACATAAGCAAAGGCTTATTCTCTAAGGCTGCAGCTCTATAAACACAAAATTTGGGAGTTGGAGCAATTAAAATCAAACTGACATAGTTTTGAGCTGACATGTGCCAAATTAAGCTGTTAATTCACTGAAATGTTTTCTTTCTTTATTTTCTGATTTCTAAGAACTTTTGATTAAGTCAGTGTGTTTGCCCTTGGTACCACACCATTTTTAGTGAGTCATTTGAGCTCAATCTAAGACAACATTGCATAATTAAAGAGGCATTCCCCCTGAACTTTTCTGATTGCATCATTAGGCAAGTGTGCCAGATAAATTTACTAAGTCTTAGAATGCCAGAAAAAATATGCTTGCAGGAAGGCAAAACTACTTGCTAAAGTGGTTTTTCTTTTTGGTGGATGAAGTGAAGCCTGTTCTAAAGAAACAGGAAGCTCAGATTAAAAACACAATTTTCTTTGGCATGCAGATTCAATTTTTCAGCCAGACATTTTCATCATGATGAGCATGGTAAGAAAAGCTGTTGATTAGAACTATCCTCTAAAGATGATGGAAGGGAGACATCTTGTGGTGAATTTAGTTCTATGCTGACTATTAAAAATGCTAAATTGACATTTTTAGAAAGGGATTACTTGAAGAGAGCAAGGAAGAATCAAATAAATCTGAATCATGTTATTTATACATAAGAACTACAGATAATAGCCCTAAACAAAATGGCACAGCAATATATATATATGACAGCTTAAAGTATTAAATTATTGGAATCTCTTTGTGTGCTTAAAGCAAACGTACATAAAAAACCCAGTTCACAGCTAACTCAGTCTCCATTGTATGTTGTATAATGATGACAAATGAGCATGTTTACGTAATTTTCTTTGCAGCAATAGTTTATCTTTATATAACTTCATAGTTTATCATTGTCTTCTTCTGCATGTTTTGTGACCGTGCAGCTTTCTCTACAATCTTGCATAATAAATGCTGTCATCTGCTGAAAATTGTAGCTGTTTTCTTCTACAGTCTACAGATATAAATGTAATTCAGAGTATTTTCAGAAGATTAGCAGGGACAGCATTGTTGGAATTATCTGAGTATTGTCTTATTACTTCATTATTTACAATAGCTGTCAAAGGAACACATTATTGTGAAAAAGATATAGTCTAACAAATATAATTAACCATTAAATTAAGTTTAATGAAACAAAGTATAGCTGAAACCATAACTAACCATCCAACAAAAAAAGATGATCTGTTTGCTAACAAATGTATATAGGAAACATACCACAGTACTAATGGGGGACTTTACCACCCTGACATCAACTGGGAGATAAACTCTATACTGAGTGGGAGATTGAACAAGTTCCTGACCAACCTAGCTGACAACTTTGTCATTCAAAAGATAGAGGAGGGAACTAAACAGACAACTATACCGTTTACTTAATTCTTACTAACAGAGAAGTTATTGAGGAGGTTGAATTTGCAAGACAATAACCATGTCATACTGGAATTCAATATAATTCAGGCACAAGCAATAGAAAATAATCAAACCAGTGTCTTAGACTTTAAAAGAGTTAATTTTAACAAACTTAGAGAGAACTTGGGCAGGATTCCATGGATGAAAATATTAAAGAAGAAAACAACTCAAGAAGCTTTGGAGACTCTGAAAAATATGATTAAAAGCCCAGTCCAACTCAATACCACTGAGAAAAAAAAAACAAGAAATCTAAGAAGAAACCAGCATGGTTACACAAAGAACTTTCTGATAAACTGAAAGAAAAAAAAAGATAAGTAGAAAAAAATGGAAAGAGGAAATACTAGCACATATTTGAATCTGCAAAGATGGTATATATACCAAGGTTCAAAATGAAGCAAGACTTATAACAAATGTCAAAAATAATAAAATTTCTTTCCACATATTAAAAAAAGAATAGAATAGAATTCTTTATTGGCCACGTGTGATTGGACACACAAGGAATTTGTCTTGGTGCATATGCCCACAGTGTATATACAGAAAAATATCAAGGAAATAATTGGTTCACAAATGGGAGAAGATGATAAGAAAGTAATGGGCAGTAAAGAAAAAGCAGAGCTGTTCAATTTATTCTTTGCATCTGTCTTCATAAAAGAAAATATAGCCCATCCTATCAAAAATAGGATGAAATAATGAAATAGGTTAAGACTCGTTAAGATTCTTAACAAATAAATGTGGGATTAATAATTACTGCTTTAACACCCTTGCAAATCAATTGTTTCATGATCTACTTTAATAATGTTTAGTTGTCAGTATCGCTTGATTGATTAATAGTTCATCAGTTGCTGTGTTTTATGCTACTTTAATATGTGAACATTTCCCCTTTAATTTTCTAGGATTGATTACATTTTCCAATTTTTTGAAATAGAATTAGATAAATGTTTGGTTAGACAACCCCAATTTTAAAAATGGTAGAGATTCTTGTTCTGTGATGACAGGTGGTGAATCATGGTGATAATAAATGCAATCCCATATAAATAAAATACTTTGAATATTTCATTGTTTAGATGACTCAGACCATATTTTATATCTGGAATGGTATATCTTAATAATAACATGATTCCCTAACCGTGAGTCCTTGGTGCTCTCTGAGTTTAGTTGTTTGCTTGCAAATCTTTCATTACCTAATATTAGGGAATCCAAGAAAACTCCTAATTGTTCATCCAAAACATAAAATCCATCTCTTAAAATGTTCTTTATTTTGTTAGCATTTGCTTTCCTCAAAATTTATCTAAATTTGCTTTTACATTGGGTTAGGTATTACCATCCACAGGGAAAACAGTTTTCTGTTTTAGATATACTTTTAACATTTGCAGCCAGTGCCTAGAACAATGGTGACAGACTGAGTAATTCATGAAAAAAATGTGGTTTTTATTCTTGTTTTAGGACAAAATATTTACAATTAGATGAACATCATGGCTGCATACATCTTAACACCTCTGTCAGCAGAACATGTTCAACAGTAGTGCAGAATATAGAAATAAAATAAGAAAAAAAACATGCACAACATTTTCATTGGATCTTACTAAAAAGAAACACTTCTAGACATAAACTAGTATTTGTTCTTGTCTAGACAAAATTCACAGAAATATTTGCTTTAAAATTACAGACATAATAAATACACTATTATATCCATTTTATTTGTTTGTTCGTTTGTTTGGTTGATTGGTTGTCACATTTTGAGGAAGCTGCTAGTGAAGTTCACTGTCACACAAGCTACTGTATTTAATGTTTAATCTTCATATGAAAAGCATATGGCACAACTTTATAAGTACCTCACAAGTAAATATCCAAAACTGTAATATGTAAGTCAGTTTTCTTCTCTGATAATTGCAAACCTGGTGCCCAAGTCTTGTACATATTTTATGGAGATGGCAAAAAAAAGCAGCAACACTGAAGGACAACAAAAGATCAGCGTGAGCATAGTTTTATAGCTTTGATCCAAATGTTTTCTTCAGTCTCTTATTTCTTTCAAAAACCACCCAAGGCAATAACAGTAAAGAGGTCTTTATACAACACACACTTTGGCTGCTGCACTGATTTTTCAGTGAAAGAGCAATTTCCATGTAACAAAATCTGTTTGCACATTATCTTCATTTTGCACTAAATTAATATGCAGCTTCATTTCAAGCTATTATTTGAAAGGATGCAAATGAAAGCATAATTATCCTCATTAAAAGGTGTTCATCTCTGATTCTCACCCAAGGGAGCCTATGTTTGTCTGAGAGAGATGCTTCCATCATTACTGCCAGTATAAAAATCCAGAATGCAGTAACCTTTCCTGTCAAAGCAGCACCTATTTATCTACTAACTTTTGCATGCTTCTGAACTGCTAACAAGAGCTGGATGAGTAATGGGAACTCACCATGTTGTTCAGTACTCTGTCTTGAACCCAGGCAGTTGACAAACTCAGTGTCTTAACTGCTGAGTCATTGTGAGCTCTTATCCTCATTAGAACCAATTAATATTGGCCAAATCTGTCTGAATTTCCTAAAAGGGTGTGTGCCTCGTGACAGAAAAGTTATATTTATTCTGAATTTTTTTGTGTATCTCTACTAATTTCCTGACAGAACAATTAATCAGCCTCCAGAAGTTGTAAATGCTACAACACTGGAAGTTTTTAAAAAGATGTTAGATAACTATGTGTCTGAAGTGGTGTAGGGTTTCCTAACTAAGCAGAGGGTTGTATTAGAAGACCTCCAAGGTCCCTTCCAACTCTGTTATTCTCTTCTAGTCTACTACTGTTGATAATATGCATTGTTTTTGTAATAAAATACTGTATATATAAAGTATGCTACTATAGTTTATTTTACTGCAACTCCCTGCCTGTAATGCTTTTGTGAAAAGTCCTGATGGGAAAATTTTTCTCATTATATATATATATATATATATATATATATATATATATATATATATATATATACTTTGTGTTACAAAGCTGATAAGGAGAGAGCCAGGTGGTGTAGTGGCAATTACAACTGCCTCACATGTAATACTTCCCTGGTTCGAATCCCAGTAAGGGTATGGCTAGCTGAAGAGAGCTAACTAGCTCGAAATAGATCTATACTAGTCTCCCTTATTTATTATTTAAAAAATTATCAGCTTAAAAACCTTACACACACACACACACACACACACACACACACACACACACATATGCATGCACATATGTATGTATGTATGTATGCATGTCTGTCTGTCTATCTCACAAGATAATATGAGGAAATATATATAAATATACATATGTATATAAATATATATATAGTGTTGGTACAAAGAAGATGGGATGCTCATTTGTACACATCAGTTTGCAGAGTAATAATAAATACAAACAGTGCAAACAGCTGCAGTTTTAGAGACAATATTTTGTTGTCCTTTAAAGGACAGACTGTTTTGTGGCATATCGTAATCTAAAATAATAATAATAAATTTGCAGATTAAGCAGATTAAGGTATCTTACCCTATAGAACAGGGGTGTCAAACTTGCAGCGTCACAGCTGCGTCACATGACATATCACAACTTTTTTCATCTTCGCTAAACCGGGCATGGATGAATCCGGTTCACGGGCTGAAAGTTTGACAACCTTGCTATAGAAAATCAAGAAGAGGAATCCAGAAAACTTATTCATGGTAATAGCCTCTTGCACTTTGGAAGAGCTTTGTCCCTGAATTTAGGATCATCCCTTCTAAAACTATCATTTTTGAAAGCCATTAAGGCTGTACTTTTCTAGTGGACCTGGGAGATAGGAAATGCAATATAATGGAAACCACATCTTCCATGAAATGTTGCATAATCTAATTCTGAGGCCACATGATGCACTATTATATATTTATGAGCCTTCTTTTTAACATGTTGCGATATGTACGTTTCTATTTTATTGTAAGCTACCTAGAATCATAAAGGTAGGTGGTATAGAAAATTATGTATAAGTAAAATCATACCACAAACAGTATTTGCAAATAAAGTATACTTATTTTGTGGTTTGGCTTTAGGTTTTTAGATTTTAATTGGATTTAATTATCAGATTAAACTCCTTTATATAGTAAAATATTATATTTATAAGGAAAGTCACTTTTATTTTTATGATCATCATATTGTTAGTGAGATTCAAGTTCTTTAAGAAGCAGAGAGGAACTATATTTCTCTTATTTATCTTAGGACATTGGTGTTATTTTTATGTAACGGATATGAGAAATGTTTCCTTATAACATGAAATTACACTTTCAAATATTTAGTTTGTAAAAATGCTATATCAAAGAAAATTGAGTAAGACAATATATATTATTAAATTATACAAGAGAACAGGATGATTCATATTATGTCCTTTAAATGAAGGGCACCTGATTTACAAATTTTTAAAATCATATCCAGTGCATTTTGATAGTATTTAATATTTAAATAAATATTTTTGCTTCATGCTGTTGCAGAGTTAGAAATCAACCTAGTTTTGCAATAGCTTGTATTTAAATGTATACTAAGTAGATAGACAAAGATCTGGTATTATTTTTGGAATACTGTAATAAAGAAATAACTTCACATCCAGGAAATATGATAATGAAATAATATTAAAATCATATAGCTCCTTAGAATCCCTTTAGAAAGTAGCAAGATCCATGTTTCTGAATTCCTGATTTGATGTAAACACTTAATTATCTCCCTTTGCTTTTACAGACACAAACTATTATCTAAATCCTGGATATTGTTATCTTCTAATAATTTATGATGCAGTCATTTGAACCTGAGACCTTCTGCTTGTAAAATATATCCTCTAATCTACAGTTCTGAGTAACTCCTGACTTAGCAAAGTAACTAGCTCTTCTGATAGAAAAGTTAGCCTCATTTCCAAAGAGATAGCTTTTTGCGGATACCTGATTATTGTTACTATTTGTTATTGTAATTCTTTCCTGGATTTTTGGACAATTTTATCATATGTGCAGACTGTAGTTCTGAGAACTATACTATAATGTAGTCCTGATAAAATCAGTCAAAATGGCTAATTCTTTCCTAGGAATGTTTGCTATAAAGATAACAGCACTATTTACATAGGCAGGAATTAATTAGGTGATGCTTCCCTCTCAATTTCCTATTATATATTTACTGGCTACCTAATTCCAGTGAGAAGCAGAATATTCACAAATTAGGGTTTTTATATTCTATTTTAGTGATTTTTCTGAAAAAAACACATTCAGTTGACAATTTTGCATACAAATAGATTGATTTCAACTCATATTTTCAAATGCCAGTAGAATCACACTCTGTTTATTTTTCAGTCTAAATTAAAATTCGCCAACTTTTTAAAAAACTTATAATAGCAGTCTGAGGCTGATGTTTATATCTCATGTTTAAAATACACTTTTGTTTATGTATATGTATTATGTATAAACAAACTTAAATAGATGAAGAATTCAAATTAAGTTAAAGTATGATTTAAAGTAGTGCATGAAGTGTTTGCATACAATGACTGATTCCTTTAATCATAACTCAAGAGTTGAAATGGTTTCTTGCTGAGGAAGTAAAGGCTTCAATACAAACAAAGAATAGAATTGAAATAAACATTTAAGAAAGGTCAAAACATGATAATGGAAGAAATAACTACAACTATTATTCTTTATATGTTTGCTTGTCTTCTTTGGTTAAAAATTCAGAAAATACAGAAAGCAATGTAGATTGTGTTAAGAACTTCTAACTACATGTGGAAGAACCAATGTGAATATAAAAATTCTACAGGGGGCTGGTGGTTGAGGTGGTTGGCCTCAGACCATTAACAGGAATGTTAAAGCTTTTTTTAAAAAATCAAAAATTGAAATGGCAGAAACATTCAAAACTTTTTAAAATGTTTCTGAATCCAAATTCAGAAACCAATTCTACTGTGTTTTCACACAAAGTCTATTTTGGCTTATCAAGACTAATGTTTCAGGAAGAGATGACTAAAATGCCTATGTTCATGTAGAAAGAAAGAAGTTAAAGTTGAACCATAAATAATTTTATATCTCTGAGGTCTCATTTCTACATTAAGAGATAGTAGATTTTTCAGCCATGTTTTAAAATATACAAAAGTTACCTATTATGTCATTAATCTGCCTAACATATTTCCAGCTTCAAATTCAATTTGTGAGAATGTTTCCTCCTATAGAATAAATTAGAGTATCCATATGAATACCTTTTTATTTTCTGAGAAGTGTATCTTTTCTCATTAAAACATACCTACATATAAAACACTAATTAATATCCAAAAATAAGGAGGCATCCATTGAATTGCAAGATTATCAGAATGACAAAATGGATCATGCTTTTAAATTTTGTATAACTAAAAGACTTTGCAAAGGTTTTTCAAACCTTTAAATCTGAGTGCACCTTTAATTGTACAGTAAATGCTGAGTAGACCTATATTATAATATTTAGAAAGTAGTAAGCAATTGCCCAATTTATGTTTTGTAAATAGACAATAACAAGGTTGTAAAATACTTCAGAAATCCATCATTAAGATATTTTTTCTATTCTAAGGAATATTTTTTCATCCAACAAATGATTTAATATTTGCAGTTATCATTAATTCAGGGTCCATCCACTTCAGATAAAAAACAAATTAAAAGCCTTTACATATTTAAATATATTTTCAATGAAAAATATTGGATTAAAAATGATATTTGGAGTATAAGATTTATCTTTTTTCTCAGCCAATTTATGGATTTGTTAAGAACCTTTTGTTATCCTCAAATATGCTGACTGTTTTCTTGGAACAAGTGGTTCAAAATTATTTAAGTATTTATTATTAGATTTAAATGCTGGATCAGGCTGATTTCAAATGTATTTACCTCAGAAGTTTATTTGATTTCAAGGATACTAATTTTTCAGGTAGTAAGTATACAGTTTAGTTATTTGAGTATATGTTATCTATAAGTTCAATAGTTTTAAGCATGGTTAACATTTTTAGGCAAATATTATTTATAATGAGTGCTTACATAAATGGAGGGTAAATCACCTCCTATCTAATAATAGATATAGCCAAATCATTGCACTAGGGCCAGTCAAAGCTATGCCACAAATTTCAGTAATATAATGGTTGTTGAAAAATATGGTACTGAACTGTAAATACTGCACTACCATCTATCATAATATCTGAGATGGTTAACTAAGGGAGCTTCTCTTCCCAGTCATATCCACCCATTCATTAGAGTATGGTGGCAAGGAATGTTGGGTCCTGTTCCCAATGGAGGTATAGGCAGGATCCAGAAGAAGGGTCTTCTCTGTGGCTCCCTCCCTGTGGAATATCATCTCTGATTCCTACTTTGACACTGTTTCATAAGGCTCTGAAAACTTTATTTTGCCAGTGAGCCTGGGGAACCCAGAATGGGATTGATCCCATCAAATGGCTTATTTGACTCTGTTGTCACCGGGGTGGATGGATGGGGGGTTAGTTCCCTCCCCCCATACTGTGTTTTTATTGTTTGTAAGCTGCCTAGAGTCACTGTGAGAGACTAGACAGCTATATAAATTTTCTAAATAAACAAACAAATAAATAATATATTTTTACCATTTTTGACATTGTGATTTCATAAGGATAATATAAAAGATTTATACCTTTCCATCTTTTTGGCTGCTGTCTTTTTTCCCCTCACTCCAGCTTTAATAGAAGATCAAAAATTCTAATATTGTGCTGATTAATATGCAATGACTTAGCCTACCTTTTTGTATGTCAAAAATTTTGTATTTGAATTCAATTGTCAATCATATTTGTGATATGGCTGGCACTTACCAGTATATCTTTTTCCAGAATAGAATTGACATATTAAATGAAACATCAGTACAATTTCATAGAATAAGTGATTTGTGGATTGCATATATTTGTATTTGCATGCAGCTTCTTTTTTCTGTGTGTTATATAAAAAGCATTCTGTGTTTAATACAAAGGCCATTGGCAGTGTTCTTAAATCTAGAAAATAAGCTTCATTACTTAAAATAGTTAACATTTTTAGACTCAAGACTCAAAACAGGGTTCACTTATAAAATTTAAAGGAGGCTTGATTGTATGGCACTTATCTAAGGACTTTGGGGACTTCCTTTTCATAGATTAAAAAAATATAGCTGAATTAAAAATTATAACAAGGACTTCAAAGAATACTATATTATTATGTAGCAATATATAGAAAGATTGGCAGAAAAATTTTACCTAACAGCATTGTTATTTACTTTGCAAAACTAAAGTTAATAACAAGTAGAAATACTGTGGTAGTTGATGCTGCATTTTCATTGGATGTCTTTTCCCACCCTGTCATTGAGACTTTGCATAGCAAGTCGCATTAGTATTTTGTTTCTCGGGGTATTTTTTTCCCATCGAGCTCCTGTTCATTAAAAAGTATTTCAATACTGATTTTTATTACTGTAATCAAAATGAGAACTGTTGAAAAGTGAAAAACTTAATTTTGTTTTTAGTGAATGTCCTCATGCCTAACAATTTTATAGATAACCCAGTAGAAAATGTTGAATATAAGAAAGGCTAAAGGGAAACAGGCTCTGGATAGGGTATCAATTTTCTTGGCCCGATCAATGAATACCTTCCTCATTTCTTCAGGAGTAAGGGATGCAGACTGAACTGGATTATTGGACCCTTTTGGAACCACTCCATCCTTTGCTTGTATACATGGTGGGCTCATTCCATAGCCTGTAAAATTGAACCGATTCTCCCTTATATCATCATCCTGTCAAAGAAAGAAAAAAAGAAATAGAATTCTTGAACTTAAATATTTTTGTCAAATTTACATCTTCATTTAAAAAGAAACTCCATGTTTATAAGAAATTTTTCTCTTTTCCTTTTCTAAATAATATAAATGGGGAAATACGGTATCCCTTGTAAAAATAAAGTAGCTACTGAGAACAAAAACATTGCTGCTGCAAAGTGCAGGAAATGTTGCTGCTTGATTCTTTAATTTTGAAAGAGGATTCTTCTGTCTTTTCTCCCCATTCCTTGTCCTCTTATTTTTTACTTATCCTCTTGCTTTTATCATTTTCCCCATTTCTCTTTTGCTTCTTTTCATGTGCAGTAACTCCTTTTCCTTGCTCTATCCCCAACCTGCTTTTGGTTCCTCACTTTTTTTTCCTGCAAGAAAAATATACATCTGCCTGAGAACATATGAAAGTGGTTTTGTTTGTGATAAATAATGTTTACTATTGGCAGAATTCTTGAGTAAAAGGATGCCACAGGAAGACATGCTCTCTCCTTTGTTCCAGGGTGCAAGATACATAATAGTTTATATTTAATTAACAGGAGGCCAGATTCCCTTGGGCATTAGAATAAACATTAATGTAGTAAAAAGAATTTGTCAATGGAATCAATTAACCAGAGAGGTGGTCGGCTTCCTTTCAGTGAATGTGTTAAAAAAAAAGCTAAAATAACCATCTGTTGGAGACATTTTAATTTAGATTCCTGCACTGCGTAGGACATGAATGCCCACTTCAAACTTTATGATTGTGATTCTAGTTAATAATGGGCCAATTTACATTTTAATTTTGGCAAGTCATCACATCAAAGAGTTTGTCATGCCATTTCTTCATGACATATGTTATATTCTTAAAAAGCCACTGTTTTTAGAAGATTTTTGCATATACAGTATGTATATCAATGAATTATCCACAAGTGAGCTTGATTAAAGATGTTTTACATCAAACTGTCAAATGAATACAGCCATATAGAAAATTAGTTTGAAAGCCTGCAGATGGAGCCAAACCATTCATAAAAATTGCGTAAACTTAATATAGCAATTCACATGTTTGGCTGCAATTCACATAAATTTGCTGGAACTACTGAAGACCACAGAACCAAGAGAAGGAAATTTAAAGTGAGTATCATTGTATGTGTTACTTTATTTTGTATTTTTTGTTTAGTAATTTAGTAATTTAGTAATACTATCCAGAGTTATATTATTTGAATTGGGCTGAAATATAAATCTTTTGAATGGATGGATCAATTGTCAGACAGACAGATAAGTTTGTATGGGTTACTAACAAATAGATATGAATCAGACATATAAAATGAGAAATGGAATGCTTATTGTACATCTGAAAGTTGTTTTTCTTTTAGAACATGGTGATGGATTTCTTTTATTGTACATCATAACAATGTTAAAGACAATAATTTAAAGTAATAGAATAGTCTTGGCTTAATGTGAATAATAAATGTTTAGTCTGAAAAGAATATTGATATTATCTTCATCTGCAATTGGCTGCCAACAAAAAGGCATTCTTGGTATAATATAGTATAGTGCTATATTATGTACATATGCACCATTCCCCAAAGGATGTAAGAGTTCTGTTTCAAATATAAAGTTGTTACTTAGCATTATCCTTTTTATTATTCATGATTATCTCTTAAGCATAGTTAGCACAATAATTCCATTGTTGTTTCTATAATTGGCAATATATAGGTAGATTTATCTAGACTTAATTGCTAAGCATATTAGGGTTGTGAATGGAATGGAATGGAAAAGACCAATACATTCTGGAGACTGAAACACTGCCAAAAAATGATGATAGTAAAACACAAGTTTTTGGGGAGCATCCTGAAGTACCTGCCTGAGTAATATTTAAGGTAAGGATATCAGGAATAGGAAAGGAACACAGAGGCAATTAAAATGCTGTGCTTGTCAGTTAAAAAGTGAATAGCCCAGGTTCAAGACTCGAGCACCATAGAATGTGGTCAACTCCCATCCTCACCCCAACTCCTGCTAATCTAGCAATTCGAAAGCAGGAAAATGTAAGTAGATAAATAGGTACTACTTTGATGGGAAAGTAACAGCACTCTGTAACAGCATTGGCTCAATGGCCATGAAACAGAGATGAGAAATGTCCCCTATAGCTGGCAACGACTAGTGGAGTAAAATCCATAGGGACTCATTTACTTTTTATCTGGGATAGGATAGAATTGGTGAAAATCACAACCACATTCACAATCGAGGGAAGCACATGTTGTAAAGATGAAAAATAGTATAAATGAGTCAGGCCATATTAAATCATTTTGATTTAAATGATTTAATATATATAATGTATTGAGAATGTTGTGCACTTCACATAAATATGGTTTTGGAGGAACTGGTTTAGTTATTGCAATAGCTGAACTATTGGAACTGGACAGAATATAATTCTTTAAAAAAACTATCAATTTAGATGTGTAAGTGTAGCACAGTAAAATATAACATTAAGAAACCACAGATATTAATTCAAAACATCTGTTTAAATAAGCCAACAATCTATAAATATTGAAGAGCCTTTTCATTGCTATGATTTAATATTTAATATAGTGTAAATCCAGTAGTTGTGTGTGTGAAAAGAAAATGGGCTTAACTGTGTTACCTCAAATATGAAATAATACAGTATGCATCATAAATAATCTGTATCCATGTCATGTAAAGACTCAGTCTGACGGAAAGAAAAATATGTCTTAGAATTTCAAAGAAGCAACATCCACTCATCGTTATTGGTGTAGCTTCACTCTGGCAATTTATACTGTAATCCAGATATAATGTCTTCTGACATTACCATTATAAGATCTTATAAAGATTACAGAGGTATGCAGAAATCTAATAGCCATCAGGGTTATTTAATACACTTCCTTATATTAAGGTGCTTATGACAGAATCAGAAGAAAAATATTTAACATGGAGAAACTTCCTTATCCACCCTTTATTTGCCCCTGCATATATTTTGCCCCCATTTGCCCTAAAATCAACCATGGCATTTATAATTTCCATGGTGTAATGATTTTCTTTGCCTTGCCTTCTGTTATTCTATTGTATGTTGTCAAAAACACCTAGACAAATCTTCAGTTTATTGCATCACTGTTTAAAATTAATTCTGAGATATAAAAAATAAATAGTTTTGACTCTTGTAATATGCCTCACATTTTTTGCATCTATTTGACATGAGAAAACTCCTCTTGCCTTTCACCCACCTAAAAAAGGAAACTGCCTTTTCTTTATGAGTTGCTTTTTCTCTTCATTTAAAAAGCTAAATATATTCATCATTTCTCTTCCATAGAATAGTTGTAGGAAATAATGTTAAGATATATCAAATCATCAGTTTCAATAACAAACCAATCTTTTAGTATTTTGGTGACATTAAACTTTGCAGAAATCTCTGCAGGATTCTTTACTTAAATTCTTTTAAATTTTGAATTACAACTGCTTTATGTCAACCAAAGACAAAACGTCATTCTAGATCAAATAATTGTTTTATAAGGCACTTTAGAGCAATCTATCATTGTTATAAAATTGTCAGAATTTTCTTGCTTATATTTCTGTAGCCTGTGCTTGTCATATTTACCTTATTCTTCTTTCTCTTTCGGTGAAATCTTAACAATTCTTTATGTTGTCTTGATACAAAATTTACAGCTGCATATTCCAGAAGTGCCGAGAACACAAAAAGCAAGCAAACGGCCATCCAGATGTCAATAGCCTTGACATATGATACCTATAGATAGTATAGTAGAAGACTGCTGGTATAAAAACATAGGACAGTGTAATGTCTCCAAATGTCAAGGGAAGAAAATGTGTCTCCTTAAATCATAGTAAAGAATGAACTACAACAAAAGGATAAAAGAAGAAAATCTGTATGTCCTACAAGCAACATTATTAGAAAGGCGTTTTAGTGTCAAAGCAGTATCTTAAGACTTTATGACATTCCATGTTAGGAAAAAATATGCTAGATCACCTGAAGTAATCATCAGAGGTTATTCATAGTGAAAGGCAGAAAACTTTGACTCAAATTACTAAATGTTTGGTATTCCATTTATGATGCTTTATGTCTTGCATCATTCTACAAGAATTATCATGTAAACAAATCAGATTAACATAACTGCCACAATTTGTTTTCTGGAAAATTAAATAAAATAATTTAGTTTGTTTTCACTTTTTAAAAAATAACTTACTTTTCTTATGGCAATGGATATGTGGTGGCTTGACTAATGCTACTTTTCAATAATAGCTATGATTACAGAAAGAAATGTAGAACCCTATTACAAAAGTAATGTAGTAATTCATACTATATAGTAAAGCCTGCCTTATTTAGAAATATACAGTATATTGTAAGATGCAATGGCATATTTATATTTCTATATCTAATTAACTTTGATATTTACAGTATAAGAAGAACAGTTTTAACAGCTACTGTATGTATGAGAGACCATTCTCTATAATCAATCAAAACCTTCAAAAGGGCTCACCTTTGGGAGTGAAGCCCGTGATCCTGAACTCTGGGTTGTCATAGTGAGTACAGTTGTTATACCTAGAGCCACTCTGGCTGGAGCAGCATCCATGTTGATCCAAAATGACACCCATGATAGTATGACAATCAGGAGACTGGGAATGTACATTTGAATGAGATAATATCCCATCTGCCTTTCAAGATGGAATCGAACTTCAATGCAGGTAAACTTTCCTGTTTTTAACAGAGAACAACTGTTAGAGGTACCAGTTATATTCCATTATCAGCTGCCCTTGGTGCAATGACAGAATAATGTCCATTACTTGTTGCTTGTAATGTATTACAGCATCCCTCACTAATTGTTCATATACTTGTTCATTTGTTTATTGTATCTGTACTCTACAACACCTATAGTTCTCATTCAACTTCCTGGAAGTAATGGCATTTAATCATCTGCTTGTGAATTCCAGCCAATGTGATTAAACCAATCTTGCTTGGAGTAGTACAAACAAATTGCATGCTTATAATGATCAGCTTGAGTACAGCTGAATTCTACCCAGTGCCCAAGGTTAGACATGTGAGGCAGAAAATCCCATAAGGATTTCCAGGATGAATCAAATTTAATTTTACTTTAGGGAACCCATGACCCACTGGGTTATCTTTTCAGAAATATTTCCTTATCAGATTCCTCAATCTCTTTAACAATGACCGAATTTCCTTGAAAAATTTGACAGTACCTTCATTGAAAATAACCCATTTGAACATTTTGTATTGTATCAGAAACTGTTTTATGACAATTTCAATGTCATAAAACGTTTTATAAAATCAGCTGAATTTCAATTCCATGGGAATCATAGGTTCTGAATTTTGGACACATTATGTAAGTTAACTGATCTGAGGTACTTTGGTTCAAAAAAAGTATCACTTTGTTCAGTTAAATGTTGCAGAAACAAAAGTTTTATAGTATATTCTATAGAAAGGACCCATTTAAAGAACTTTAAAGTAAATATAATTCATTTTAAGAGATAATAATAGATAATTAAAGATGGAGTTACTTCAGTAATAATGTTAATAATAATAATAATAATTGGTTGTCTAAAACTCACTTTACTTTGCTTCTTTGTAGGCTGATGCTTGTAACAAACAGAAGAAATGCAAAAATACTTGCAAAATACAACAATAATTGTTTCTTTGAAAACCGGAGGTAATCAACATGGTACTATTCCTACTTATTACACTATGATCATTTTCTTTAATCAACAGTGGCAGAAGTACAGCTGTTCCCAGTGGTCATAAAGATGCTTGATTTCCTGTTTTGATAAATATCTAGCAGCATTCCAGATGTAAAACATTTGTATGTGAAAAATAAGCCAAAAAACATAAGGGAGCAGCAGCAGAATCCTTACATAGGATGCTTTTCCTCCCCTAAATCAGCAATCTCCAGTTTTTTAATATCAATAACAATAACAATATTTATATTCTCCTTTATAGTCCTGAATCTGGAGGTAGCAAATTAAAATAAAATTAGCCTACTAAAAAGAATCATATATTTGAAACTGAGGACAAAAACCTTCAAAATGCTATAAAACAGGACACTCAGGTACCCAGCCTACAATGTTTCTTCTAATTTTGTCTACACTCATGTAAATTCTCTAAATTCTAAAATTTTCACAGAAAAAAATATATCTTGACTTTACCTCTTTCACTGTACTGGATTGTTTATTTGCTAATATTTTGTGGCTGATGTTATTGCCTATTAAATTGCCATAGAGTCGGCCTCCTTGGGGTGCTGCCGGCTGGACGGCTGGCGACCCAGAGGGTGCGGGCCTTCTCGTTGGGGGCACCCTCCCTCTGGAACGAATTACCCCAGGAGATGAGGATCATCCCGATCTCCTAACCTTCCGGCACGCATTGAAAACTTATCTATTTCATCAAGCCGGTCTGGCCTAGAGGTTTTTAGGGGTTTTTAGGATTTTAATTTGGTTTTTATTTAGTTTGGCTTTTAAACTTCTTATAAATTTCAGCCTTTTATATTTGGTCTTTTAACTGTTCTTAATTTTGTATTGTTCTCTATATTTTAATTTGGCTGTGCACCGTCCTGAGTCCTGTCAGGGAAATAGGGCGGTATATAAGTACAATAAATAAATAAATAAATAAATAAATTCCATGTTGAAGTTATGATGTGTGTTATGAAACTCTTCTCCTACATATAAATGTTCCTTGGCCTAAGAATCATTACTATGCTGTGATTAACTACACATTTGAATATATCTCGGACAACAAAGAGTTACAATGTTCTTTCACTTGTCAAAACAAGGTCTGGCCTAGGGTTTTTCATTTACTTTAAATTCAGTCGTAATTGGTCTTAGTCTTTACTTTTTAAACCCTTGCCCCATCCCGATTATTCAACAACCAAATTTATTCTTTAATTATATTAATTATTGTATTCTTAACATATTTTTAATGTCTGTACACCACCCTGAGTCCCTCAAGGAGAGGGGGCAGTATATAAATCTTGAAAATAAATAAATAAATAAAACACTGACTATTTTTCCCACCTGTATTGTAGTGTTTTGTGCAGTAACAAAGATCTTTATCTTCTTTCAACAAAAACTGTGGCAAAGTGAGCCCTTCAGCTACTTGTACAGCACCGTTTTCTTGCCATTCAAATACAAGGTCATTCATTGTATAACCAACTAGGAAAGGAAGTTTAAGAAAGGTTGAATGAAAGTTAACACACATTTAATGCCAACATTTTCTCCAATTCAACAGTGCAGGATCAAATATAAAAAAAGAATACTGTTGTCAAATAAAAATCTCTGAATCACTTACATATGGCTCATATTAAATTATGTGTTTGAAATTTAAAGTGTATGAATTTCTGGAGTATTATATGAGAAAACAAAGCTTCTGCACCAGTCATGTCATTCCTTTATTAATTTTAACTCATAAAATAAGATAAGCTTTTGCCTTGATGGAAGTATATACCAATAATTTATATAATAATTATAATATAATAATGTATATAATAATTATATACAGATAGTCCATGGTTTAAAACAGTTCTTTTAGTGACTGTTCAAAGTTATAATGGTATTGAAAAAAGTGATTTATAACAGTTTTTCACACTTATAGGCCCATGGTCACATGATCAAAATTCAAACACTTGGCAACTGGTTCATATTTACGATGCTTGCAATGTCCCAGGGTCATGCAATCATCTTTTGCAACGTTCTAACAAGCAAAGTCAATGGTGAAGCCAGATTCAGGTAACTACTTTGTCTCTAACTTAACAACTATAGTGGTTCCCTTAACAACAGTGACAAGAAAGGTTGTAAAATGGATAAAATTCACTTAATGAATGTCTTACTTAGCAACATAAATTTTGGGCTCAGTTGTGGTCATAAGTTAAGGATACTTGTATTTAATAGCAATCTGATCCAACCAATGATATAGTATAGAAATTGATGGTAAGTCACATGTAAAATCTAATTACAATTATACCACTTCAAGACAGTCTATTAAACTTAATAACTGATGATGTTAGAGATGTGCATTATGAATTCTGAACTGCATCTAATTGTTTTATTTTTGTTAATAGAGATCATAAGTTCCCCAAAAGCAGACGAGGAAGTTCTAAACCACTGAATTAGATCCAGATGTTCTGAAAGTGACATAAAATGATCTCTATAAAATATTGCTAAAGACGAAGTTGCAGGAGTTGCAGAGAATTCGTTTGATGCAGAGGTGAAGATGCTGGCCTAGAATCCAGGAAACTTCCAGGCTTCCCTTCAGCACAAAGCCAACTTTGGGCCAGTCCCTTTTTCAGTTCAATCCATTTTATGAAATTGTGGTGAGGAAAATTGGAGTCAGGATTATTAGATATGTTCACTATTTTGATTGTAAGTAAATACTGTATATATGCATATATGTATGGTGGGATATCAATCGAAGTAACAGTAGAATTATTTAAAATCTTACAACATGATGCAATTAAGATACTACACACAGTTTGTAGACAAGTATGGAAATTGTACCAATACCTCAAATACTAGAAAGGATCAATTTGTAAAAGCCGTAGTGACCCGGTGGTTAGAATGCAGTGTTGCAGCTTTTCTCTGCCCACTGCCAGGAGTTGAATCCTGACTGGTTCAGTATTGACTCAGCTTTCCATCCTTCGAAGATTGATAAAATAAAGACCCAAATTGTTGGGGACAATATGCTGGGATTTGTAAATTGCTCAGAGAGTGCTATAAAACACTATAAATATATGTCGTGCTACTGCTAAATGCTGTTGCTATTTCAAGACAAAAAAAAGTGCTAAGAAAAGACAAAACTACCAGATGTTTGTACTTATCACAGGTGATAGTAAGATAGAGCTAAAGGTTTCGCAATTCAGATCTTGGGAACAACTGGGATCAAAACAGCCAACAACCGGGTGAAAATGGTCTCCACTATAAACCTTAATTATTTAATTCATATGCAAAATATTTCAAAATGCTGGATTGGAAAATTTTGAAATTAAAATTGCTGCAAGAAACAACAAAATCTCACAAATGTTAATGGTACAACAATGATAGCTGGGAGTGAAGAAGACTCAAGGAATTTCTTGTTAAAGGTAAAAGAAGCAAGGATAGAAGCTTGTATGCTGCCAATAATAAAAAAGTAGCTCAGATTTTGTCTACAAGAAATTCCAACCTATGATAGATAAAGTTGAATAATCTTCCTAAGCTTTCTCTTTCAAAATTATAGGGTGAGTATAGTCATAAAACAGAGTCATCAGCTACATGGAAAAAATACTATGATAGATCTAAACAAAATATTAAAATGCAAAGAAATCGTATCGACAACACTATGCTATGATTTTATTAGTTAGATACCATTTGTGAAAATTGGATCAGAAAGTCGGAACAAAAAATGATGTGTTTGAACTGTGATGTGACAAAATAGTTGAAAATAACTTGAACAAGAAAAGAAAAACTTCAGTACTAAATAAAAGAAAATAGGACAACTCAGGGAAAGCATTAATAACAAAACTAAAGGTAACTATTTTGTACATATAATATTAAGTCAAAAGATATTCCTGTTGCTAGGAAAATAAAAAGCTATTGAAAGAAAGGCTGACAGAAAACAGAGTGACCGTAATTTCTCACAAATATAAATTTACAAGTGCTGAGAGAAACAGTTAGTGCCAGACAATCCTGTAAAGCAGGGGTGTCAAACTCGCATCATTATGGCATCATTGCGTGACATATCACAACTTTCCCCCCTTTCACTAAACTGGGAGTGGGCGTGGCCCACACGTGATGCGTTTGGCTGCGGGCCATGAGTTTGACATCTCTGCTGTAGAGGTTATTCCACTGAGTCAGACAGAACTGAATGACAACAGCTGCTATTTAGACACCTCTTATCTTCATATTTTGTATGAAGACCACTGAAGAACTAATGTTTTCCTCAGATATATATATATAGAGAAGAAATTTCCCTATTCCTCTGAAAGAATATGTGAAATAAAAGTTGGGTTTTGTATTATATAATGAAGATATATTTGTCCAACTAACTCTATAATAAAATTTGCAGACGACACCACATTGGTGGGATTTATATAAGGAGAAGACGAGACGGCCTATAGGTCAGAGGTTCTCAGACTGGTCTCTTGTGGTGCAAGAGTCATAACCTCGCCCTGAACATCAAAAAGACCAAAGAATTGATTATAGACTTCAGAAGATCCAAAACAGAGCCTCTCCACTATACAGTAGGTGAGGTATACCAATGATGACAATTACAGGCCTCTCTCATATTTTTAAGTGGGAGAACTTGCACAATTGATGGCTGACTAAATACTTTTTTGCCCCACTGTATATCAATGGAGACTGTGTGGAATTTCTAGGAACTCATATTTCTGACAACCTTACTTGGTCAGTTCACACTATGGCCACTGCAAAGAAGGCCCAACAGCGCCGGCACTTTCTGAGGCTGCTGAAAAAGAGTGGTGCTGGTTACTTTTTACCGTTCTACCATCGAAGGCATTTTGATATATTGTGTAATGGTGTGGTATGCTGGATGTTCTGTAGTGGATAAGAAGATGCTCCAGAGAGTTATAAACACAGCACAAAAAATCATTGGTTGCTTTCTTTCTTCTTTTGAAGAGATTGCGAAGACCAGACTCCTCTCTAGAGCACTAAAAATCTCCACAGACCATTCTCATCCTGGACATTCATATTTCGAACTGTTACCATCAGGGAGGCATTATAGGTGTCTTAAAATGAGGACTAATAGACAGAAAAACAGTTTCTTTTCCAAGACAATAATTATCTTCAAACAATGCATATGTGATTCAGCCCTAGGTATGTAGTGGCATTTTTAAACTATCTAACTTACTATATGTTTTAGATAGGTTTTAGACTAGGTTTTTAATTATTATTATTTTAATTATTTTAATTTTTAAATACTCTGTAGTGTGATTGTGATGTGATGTTTGGGACACTGTGCTGGAGTAGCTTTCAAATTTCATTGTATTTATAGAATGCAATGACAATAAAGGTATTTTATTCTATTCTATTCTAATATACAATAAATAATAAAGTGTGTTACTTTTCTATGAGTTAGATGTAATTCCTCTGAATCCTCACTCTGGCACCATTTTCTTTTCTTCTTGCCATTTTCCCAGAAGGGCAGGGTCCAGAAATAGGGCTTTTCATCAAAGAGTGAAATAGCATTGACCTGGAAATGTTTTGGCTGATTTTCTACTCCAAAACGATCTTGAGCCACATAATCATTATGCAGCACAGCTTAGCTTCCAGAACTACTATTGTGTGCTTCTCCTTTACCATAGAACTAATATCAGCTGCATGAAAACTTTCTGAGACAAACTTTTTGGCCCAAATTCTAAATAGGGTGTAAATGCAAACTTGAGTCATTGCAAACAAATTATTGAGAGCCATAGCCCTATTTGTAGCCCTAGCAATTAATGAAAGTTACTTTGGAAACAGGAATGCTTAAAGTTCAGGTATGAGTATGTATTTTGATGGCTAATTTTTGGCTGAAAATACAAATTTCCAAACAAACTTGCCATCTTTCCCTCAAACTGAAAATTGCTGGTATAGCAGAAGCTTGTCTCATAGGAGTTTATGAATAATTTCCTCCTAACTAATGAGTTCCCCATGACTAATAGGGACATTCTGTATCAGAAAACATTTTTCTCTGCCAAGATTATGTAATGTTTAATGTTTGTTTTTTCCAAACATTATTACTCAATTGAGGGACTACTTAACGTACTGGGACTTCAACTTACCAAATTTCTTACTTCACTGGCTTGGAATCCTGGAAGGTGTAGGAGCATAATTTGAACATGGAAAAAGAAGTTTCCTGTGCATGAAAGTTCATATTATCACAAATAATAGTAGATAATGTATCTCATGGCTTTTTTCTATGAAAAGATTAATTTATACTTACAGCTTTCCAGTTGCATTATACAGGTCTGGACATCCATTGGAAAATTTTTGAGATCCATTGGACAAGAAAGTATTAAAGTCAACCTGAAAGAATGCAAAGCAAATAAAATAAAAAGAATATTTTCTTCACATACATTTCCTTACATCCATCTACAATAAGGAGGAAAATTGGCAAATCCAGCACATGTATAATTAATACAAAATAATAAACTACACTTCATTTAAATGATTAAATATTATAAAATTGTCTTTGTATTAGACTCCAAATGCTTAGACTTGATTTTAAAACTGCAATTTTATCAACCTTTCTTGGAAACAAACCTCATAAAATCAGAGAAACCTATTTATGAATAAACATCTCCAAATTTTATTTTGTTTTTTTACAGAATTCTCTACATATAACTTGTTCTTATGTTCAGCAATATGGTACATTATAACCTAAACCTGTATCTTTCATTGATTTGTGAAGTTATTAGAAAAACAACATATTCAGTGTTTCAAATAAAAGCCATAGGAATAATTTCTGCTACAAATAATATTAATTTTTCATTTCAAATAAAAGTATATTTGGTAGACTTAAATCTAGGAGAATCAATGGAAGAATTTTGACAGAGAATAGATGATATATGCTATAGTATAAAGAACAAATGATTAGAAAACCTAACCCAGATACATTCTGAAAAAAATAAATATCTTTGAACAGACACAGGAGTATTAACCCCTTATTCAGAATCAGTGCAATCTACAACATGTGTATACTGCAATGCATTGTATGCTAATGAACTACCACTTAAATTTCATATATGCAGTGAAGTTATGGAACATTTAAGGAAAAGGCAGAATTTTTAAATATTGGATGTAGTTATATCACAGGCTTTTGATAGCAACAAATATAAACAGCTTATACCAGGAACATGCAAATTAGCTTTGTAGGCAAACTGAAAGAAGGAACTCTTTAAGCATTGGGAAAAATTTGAGAAGTTAAAAATCCTACTAAGGCTTTTAGTAATTTTTATTTATAATTACTGAGTTTGTAAATCAATGCGAAAAATGTACAATCTATAAAAGCAACAATCATTATGCTTAAATAGAATTTAGATTACCTTGAAATTGTGCTATAACCTCATATTTTTGTACTCAACAATTTACCTGATAGAATAAAGAACATTTCCATTTTTAAAAATTCGAAGCAATTTATTGTCAGTTGTTACTTCATGAAAGTTGGCACCCTTTTCATTGGCAAAAAATAAATCAGGTTTCCAGATTAAATCCAGCATGGATGGATCTAAATCTAAAGAGTCATCTGGATATTCACTATAAGAAAGGCGTGGATCATTCCAGTTCTGACGGAGAAAAATGTTTACTCGATAATCCTAAGGAAAAAAACAAAAAATTAAAACAAGAAAGTTATTTTTATTGTTACATTAATTGGATAATACATATAGTATTTAATTAACTTTTCCAATTAATGAAAACAAATTATTTACTCTGACACATATTTTAAAAATATGCTTTTAAAATATTAGGCATATTATTGTATGAAACCTAACCATTGAATAAGCACATACTGATCTCTATTTTCTCCAGGAATTTGTATAAAAGCAAAAAGTAATTTCACATTTGTGTAAAGAGATTACTACATAAACCTCATATTTACTCTTCTTACTCTGCATTTATCAGAAAAAAATAGTTTACTTTGGAAATAAATTTAGGACACGTGACAAAAATATGTTTTAATAGCTGTTTACTTGCAGGAAACAGCTGCAAGAATGAAAATCATGATTTCCAAAGGTATAATAAGTAACTAGGAATGCAGAGCTCCAGCATTCACCATTGCTATGAACTATTTTACTGGCTCTTTTTTGAAAATCATGTCAGAAGAAAGGGTGAAGAAGAGGAGGAAGATATAAATGACTGATTTAGGACATTTTCGCTTTTATTTATTTATTTATTAGTTAGACTTATATATCGCCCCCTCTCCCAAAGGGACTCGGGGCTTTAAGACACTTAGAACCATAGCCTGCCTCAAAATGTGGGCACATGAGTGTACAGTAAGGGAATAGAATAGAATATAGAACAGAACAGAACAGAACAGAATAGAATAGGCTTGCTGCTTTGCTCCCGGACATTTTGCAGGGCTTTGAGGTGAAGTGTCCTAATCGTTTATAAAGATCCTGAGTGATCAGTTGGTTTTGTGACAGGGTAACAGGAAGACAGCACCAATGTAATGTACAGAATCAGCTGCAACAATTGTAACCAGTTTGCCCAATTGTACGTTGGGCAGACAGGACAACAGCCAGAAACCAGAATCCATGAATACCAGTTGGCTGTCCAATGGCATGCCCAAAGTCCCTGATCACCAGTCACATCGAGAACAACATCAGTTTAACTGGAACAAAGTGTTCCATCATTCGATAGGCAAAACCAAAAATAATTAGTCACAAATGAAAGTCTTTTCCCCTTCTGGAAACAGGGCACAAACAGTCTCTGTTCACATGAGAACTCAAGATAAAAAATCCTTCTACGATTAAGCCAAGCAGGAACAGTTCCTGTTCACCCCAGCTGACGCAAATTCACTATCTATTATTTTCCAGCAGGGAGACTCAGTTGGCATCTCAAATACAAACCTGGTTGTGGCAAAGATAAGCTGACTCAATTGATACACACTGAAAAATGAATGGTTGTCTGCGACAGGCCACTCCCAAACCCCTATTTATTTCCCAGCCAGAGAGGGGCTGGCTAGCATCTATGACTTCTTTTCCCTCAATGGGCTTATTGCCTTCCAATGCTCATCAGAGCCTTCCAAAGGCTCTGAAACTGGCCCAGGCTTCATCTCCCCTCCCCCTCCCCCTCACCTGACTCTGCTGCTAGCTATGCTGGAAGCTGACAGGCCACAACAAAAAGGCAAAGTCATTGGCCACACCAAAAGCAGCCAGGAACACAAGTTTATTGAAGCCTGGCATTCTACCAACGGCCTATCAACAAACATATTGACTTAGAACCAGTGTATGAACCAATAAGGAAGCAGACCATCCAAATCACCAATTGACAACAGAACTGACAACTCTCTCATCAGCTGAATTTCGTGCCTCACATCAACCAGTCAGAAGTCACAAGATCAGAATCAGCCTTATGATTCAATCAGTCTTGTGAGTCAACCAGTCACAAGACCAACTGATCATCCAGGAAGTATATAAATGAACAGGACACTTTATCTCAAAAGCCTGCTGAAGATGTTATCTAGTTTGGTAACAAAATGTTTGGGAGCCAAACTTCTGCCTAAATTTACAACCTGAGCTACAAATATTCTTTATAATTTCTAAAAAAAAATGTGTCTAATGCTGCTGTTTGGTAATTCCTGCTGGAAATGGCAGAACTATAATCACATTTTTCCAACCAATAGATCAGAGTGGACTTCACAGGTTTGCAAAATAAAATATAGCAGAGGCAATTTGTGCTACAGAGGAAAACATGTAAATCCAGATCCTATATGCAGATAAGTTGACGTTCAAAATATGTTGAAAATATGATAAAAATGACCCCTCTGCAGATGCTCAAAAATTCTGTATGTTTTAATTTTTATAATTGGAATTTTTGTGGGTGGCATGGTATACATTTGTAGGTTCATATGACATTAGTTATGTAGCCAGAGCAAATATTGAGGATCTGTCTTATGATAGAATAGAATAGAGCTGGAAGGGACTTTGGAGGTCTTCTAGTCCAGCCCCCTGCTCAAGCAGGAGAATCTATGCTATTTCAGATAAGTGAAGCACCCATGATTTCTGAAGGCAAGATGTTCCACTGGTTAATTGTCCTCAGTGTTAGGAAGTTTCTCCTTAATTCCAGATTCTAGAAACCATTGTTTCTTGTCCTGCCTTCTGATATTAGAGAATACATTGACCTCTCTTCTCATTGGCAGCCCCTGAAATACTGGAATACTGCTATCACGTTGCCACTAATTCTTCTTTTCTTTGGGCTAGCCAAACTCAAATCCTGCAGTCGTTTTTCATATGTTTTAGTCTCCAAGCCTTTGATAATCTTAGTTGCTCTTCTCTGAATTTTTTCCAAAGTCTCAACACTTTTTTGCAGTATGGTGACCAAAATTGGTTGCAATATTTCAGGTGTGGTCTTACTAGGGTTTATAAAGCAGTAATAATACTTCACCTGATCTTGATTCTATGTCTCTGTTTATACAACCCAAGATTGTATTAGCTTTTTTGGCTGCTGCTGCACACTGCTGGCTCATGTTTAAGTGATTATCCATTAGGACTTCAAAGTTTCTCTCACAGTTACTGTTTTTGAGCCAGGGCTCACCTAATCTATACTTATACCTTTGATTTTTCCTGCCTAAATGCAAAGATTTGCTTTTCTCCACATTAAAATTTGTTTTGTTGGATAGGACCCATTGTTCAAGTTTGTCAAGATCTTTTGGGACCCTGAGCTTCTGAGGTATTGGCTATTCCTGCCAGTTTAGTGTCATTTGCAAATTTGATGAGTTCACCTTCTATCCCTTCATCTAAATCATTGATGAAGATATTGAAGAGTACTGGGCCTAAGTTGGAGCCTTGTGGTACCCCACTACCTACTTGTCTCCATATGGATGTAATACCATTAAGGACTACTTGTTGAGTATGGTTTGTCAGCCAGCTATAAATCCATTTGGTGGTAATGTCATCTATTCCACATTTTTCTAACTTACCAAAAAGTAAGCTTTGTTCTACTTTGTCAAATACCTTTCTGAAATCTAAGTATACTATGTACACAGCATTTCGCTGGTCTACTAATAGTCACTTTGTGAAAGAATGAAATAATGATGGTAAAACACAAGAAGAACATATTTGACTCAGGGAAATATATGAAGCTATTACTATTTCAATGTTTTTTTTGGTTTGGAAAAATTGAGGAATATGTCTTAAAGTCATTGCTAATGTAGTAGTTATATCTTAGGTGTTTCATTTAAAATATATATTATAAGACTTTCAAAAAATGAAAAATCCTTTCTTCTCCAGCCCTCAAATTCTTTTTCTATATTAAAGAAATTATTCACCTGATAACTTCTGACAGCCTCTCCAACCATAGAAACTGCTTAGTGAATCATGAAGGCAGAATTAAAATTCTTCGGGCGATGTTGGCACTTTCTGAAATAAAGTCTCTGATGATGTTCATTGACAGCTGAGTTTAGATATGACTTCCCCTGCTGTTCTTTGAGATAGAATATATGTTCAGTGACCTATTCAAGATTATATATGCACCTTTAAGCCATTCAGCATTACAGGACAGAAACTAATAGCTCACTTTTTATATTCAGTTCTATTGTAAAATTGTCTGGTGCTCACTTAAATCTCCCTGAATAATATTTTTATTTCTATGAATTCCTAGTGAATATGACAAAAGCTGGCATAAGAGTATTGAAGGTAATTCATAATAATTATATTAATTTGACCAAAGACACACACACAAAAATTTCTTGCCTTATTTCATTTTCAGAGTGAAATGGATTCCCTTGCATTAAACAACAAGCTTCACTGTTGACTCTTAAATGAACTTTTTCTATTCTGCTCTCTTATTTTCTCTTTCCTCTTTTGTCTCGCAATTATCACAAATTTCATTCTGGCTTTAATTTTCTTTCAAAACAGTTATGTTAGCTTCCTAAGAACAACTACCAACAACCTGGATTTCCAATTTTATTGCTAATGTCCAGAATTGAGGGAATGCATATTGATCTCAATTTTTTTTTAAAAAGTAACTTTTTTAAGTTACTTTTTAAAAAAATAATTACCAAACTGAATTTGGTAGAACTGACCATTGTGATTAAAAACATAGCAAATTCATAACCACACCAGACAGAGTTGTTTGAAAACAAGGGAAGTTTCCAGTAATTGCATGGCTGTGTTCAGACAGTTAGGTCTAAGTCAACATGGAGGGAAGTACGTAGTGGGGTGCCACAAGGTTCCGTCTTAGGCCCAGTACTCTTCAATATCTTCATTAACGATTTAGATGTCGGAATAGAAGGGGAACTTACCAAATTTGCAGGTGATACTAAGCTGGCAAGAATAGCTAACACCCAAGAAGATAGGCTCAAGATCCAAATGGATCTTGACAGACTAGAACACTGGGCCATATCTAACAAAATTAAATTCAATGTAGAGAAAAGTAAAGTCCTTCACTTAGGCAAGAAAAACCAAAAGTACACATATAGACTGGGTGAAACCAGGCTCAATAGCAGTAACTGTGACAGGGATCTTGGAGTCTTAATGGACAACCAGCTAAATATGAACAGCAGTGTGCAGCAGCAGCCAAAAAAGCTAATGCAATCCTAAGGTGCATTAACAGACGGATACAATCAAGATCAAGGGAGGTACTAATACTACTCTATAAAGCCTTAGTAAGACCACATCTAGAGTACTGCACCCAGTTTTGTTCACCACATTACAAACAAGATGTTGAGACTCTAGAAAAAATACAGAGAAGAGCAACCAGGATGATTAGGGGACTGGAGAATAAAACATATGAAGAACAGTTACAGGAACTGGGCTTGGCTAGTCTAGTAAAGAGAAGCACCAGGGGAGACATGATAGCAGTCTTCTAATATTTGAGGGGCTGCCATAGAGAGAAAGGGGTCAAGCTATTTTCTAAAGTGCCTATAGGCCAGACAAGGAATAATGGATGGAAACTGAACAAGGAGAGATTTAATCTAGAAATAAGGAGAAACTTTCTGACAGTCAATCAATGGAACACCTTACCCTCAGAAGTTGTGGGAGCACCATCACTTGAGACTTTCAAGAAGTGACTGGACTGCCATCTGTCAGAAATGGTGTAGGGTCTCCCACTTGGGCGGGGGGTTGGATTAGATGACCTACAAGGTCCCTTCCAACTCTGATTATCTGTTATCAATTTTCTTAGAAACAAGAAATAGAAGTTGGTCACTGTATTTTTCTAGGAAATGTTTTAAACTATGTTTAAAGGTTTATATAGAGCCCTGGGAATGCTTAGTTATATCTTGCTTATGCTTTTGGGGATCCAACAAAAGTGACTAAGTGGTGGATGAGATTGGAGACACTTACTTTATATCTGGACAATTTTTCATGCATAACATACACCAGACTTTAGTAGTTTGCTTTATTTATTTAAAGCATTTATATTGTACCTATATGAAACTTGAGTATTTATGTAGAATAAAAGAAATAAGAATAAGAGACATTGAAATAATGCTACATATGTAAATTGTTCAGGCTAGTTGAACTCCAAAGGAAACGTGCTGTTTCATTTTCATCTTAATTCCATTACCATATAGTGCATTCTTCTGATCAAGTACCTGTGTACATTCAAAAATAGGGGAAATAGCAGCATTTGGTTTCCACTTATCCTGGGCCACTGATGACCTATTGTGCTGCTCCTGCCCTTCACATTAATAACTTTATTTTGTTTTTCTTGTTTTTACTTGAGAAACAGTACAGCGGTTAAAATTAGAGGGGAGTCTGGAGTAAGTGTTAACTTAGAGAATCAATATAAAGATGGAGCAGTGTTGTTTTGTCACTGCATAGAAGCAGACTTGGGACATCTTGGGTTTGTTAGGCTGAGCTTCCTGGAAGAGCAACAAGATGCATACCAGAAGATTTCCGGCTTTGTCAGTCGGAATCTTGACATAGTGTACATATGTAATGTATCGTGTATACAGTATCCATTGTATGTTACTATAATTTCAGAATAATTTCACAATCTCTTTTATATTCTGTATGTTTATGCTTCTGAATAATCACTTTGCTGCAGTAGCTCATATTGATAAATAGTCTGAGAATCCAACTTTTCAAAGCTTCTCTGCTCTTCTGCTCTGCTCAGCTCATGAAAAGGGCATTAATGGGATTCACGGGATCAGTGTATTAGGCTTCAAATTACATGTTTCTATGAGATATGATACAAGTTCATAATGATGATGATATGAAAATGTACAGATTGTCATTTTCACATAATGATAGTTAGCTGTGGAGCCCTGTATTTGTATAAACTGGGCCTAAATCAATTGTACTGATACATTGTAGCTATGTACCTTTTCTCTTCTATTTTTATTTTGTATAATAGAAGCAAGCAAGATTTAACATTTTTTAAAAAAAATATTAATTGATTATTAAAATACATATACATTCTTTAAAAAAACATAGTTAAAAGCATAACAAAAACAGGAAGAACCAAATGCATCAAATAAAGATGAATTTCAAGGTATTCTGAATCTTTGATCAAAAGCTATGCAAATTAAATGACAAATATTTCCATCTATGCAACATATTGTTGACACTCTGTATATAAAACATTTCAAAGATTATATAATATAAAGGGACTGTTTTACCACTACAATGTTTTCTTTGATAGCTACAGTAGTTCTCAGTGAAATTGTCTGTCTTGAATCTCTAATGAAAGGTTTTCATAAGTAACTCAAAAGTAAGCATGCATTTATAGAACGGTATCCTACTAACTAAAACAGCATTAAAGTACTACATATATGTGATGCATAATGCATATAAGTGGCCTAGTTTAATTTTACTTATTTATTCACCTTCTATAGCTGCCCAACTCAATCAGGTGACTCTGGGTGCTTCATTTTTTATTTTGTTTTATTATGAAAAAAGTTAAAGAATATTGAAGCTCATATTATAAAATGGCTGCTTCGATCCTGACTAAATTTGGCAAAAAAAATCATTTTAACTGCAAAGATGCATAACTGAAAAGGAAACCATTAGATACCAGCAATCTCTGAAATCAGGACTACAATTTAATACTAGCTGATGAAAACTGTGTGATGTAATGAAAAATTATAACTGCTTGTACTCAGGGCCCTGGAGATTTATATATGCAGTATGTATCCAAAATTGCAGTTTTCATTCTTGATTAAAATGAGAGATGAAATGAAGAAGTCTCTGAATACAAGGACAAGATCTGTTGAAAGCTGAACAAGCACAGTCAATGTGATCAGAACAGATTTACTTATTCCTCTTCAGCAATTAGGGACTTTCCCCATATGGTTGGCATAAAATGACCAATCCAATGGATGGATGTACAGTTCAAATATGATTCCATTTCTTTATGTGACAGAAGCAAATTAATGTGTTTAGATTTGCTCTTTTTCATCATTAAAATGAATGAATGTACTATTAATAAGAACCAGAAGTGCACTTTTATTTATGGATTTGGCTATATTTTCATTCATTAAGTCACTATGAGATGGACAAACCTTGTTATACCCATAAAAATGATATGTGAACATATTCTTTACCAATTAGTTTCTGAATACAATTCAAAGTGCTATTATTGCCTATAAAATCATAAATAGCACAGGGCCTATTTGTTTCCCCATAGCATTTAACTTTCTGTGCATTCCAATAGAGTCAACTTGTTTCAAAATTCATTAAGTAATGTCATGTTGTTTATCAATGTTGCAGTACCTGCTGTTTGAAACAACATCACTCTGCAGATTCATATGGCCTCATTTTGTCCACCTTCAATAGTCCTTTAAAATACTACTTCTTCTGCCAGGCCTTGGGTCAAGATGGTTGGATGGGTCACTTTAAGCTAGGGCAGTCTGTGGAACAGTGAGTAGTTTTGTTCCTTCAGACAAGTTGATCATGGAATTGTTAATTTAGTTCTGTTAAGCTATTCAGAGGCATCGTACAAAATAAATAAATAACTATACAAACAAATAAGGAGAGGAAAAACAGGGAACAGAGAAACCTAAGTATATGAACATATATTTATATTTATAGCAAACAATAAATAAACATAGAAGAATTTTTATTAAAGCAGGAAATTCTGGTCAGGGAGATAGTAATTTGAATAAATAAAAGTAATGCAAAGGGACAGTAAGAGGCCCCAAGGAGAGAAAGGAAAAAGATCAATACAATCACTGAATACAATCAGAAATCCATTATTTGTCTAGGGGGAGAATCTAATTTAATTATGCAGTTATTTATTTTAAACCATTGTGTTATTTCAAACCTTAGAGGGAAGTATTACATACAAACATAAATAAACAATTCAACATAATGTACACAAAAAGAACAATAAGAATTAATATATAAAGAGAATAAATAGATAAATTAATAATTTCAATGGAAGGCAGCTACAGAAAAAGGTTAATTTTGTTTTAGTGTTGTACAAAAAGTGATGTGCTTCTGAAAATGATCCATGATGAAGTAACAAAAGAATAAGAAAATAAGCTGTGTGCATGAACAATCAGTTGACAATGTTATGCAATGTGAAAAGGGTTGATGAAAGGAGGATTTGGGATTTTCTTTTTCCTTTCTAAAGAATGAATAGAAACATATATTTATTAAGGATCATTGGAATCACATATAATATGCATATTTATTATCCAATAAATGCATACTATTTTTGCTCCACCACTCATTCTTACATATATTAAGTCACTTATTTCAAAGTCATTTGGGTACAAATGTCACTCAAATATGCTGTAGTTAGATGGTTAGCTTCCTAGAGAACCGTAACATTTATCCTATTGTGATTTATAGTGCTTACATTATGGTATTTTTATTACAATTGTACCTTAATTTAATATTTTATCTTGTATATTGAATATGTATACCGTGTGTCCCAGAAAATAAGCCCTACCCAAAAATAAGTCCTAGTTAAGACCCCACCCACTCGGTCCCACTGTCTGGTTGTACAGGGTGGGACAAGGCACATGTGTAAAAATCAACCTATGACAGGGGTGGGGGGTGCAATGGTTCCACATGCCCCACACCCACTTACCTTAGGACTGCCACAACCAGGACTCCCATGCCCCGACATCTGTCACATCACTGCTTGACTTCTGTGGCTGCAGAAGAATTTGAGCAGCAGCGCAACAGGTATTGGGGCATGGGAGGCCTAGCGCAATGGTCCTAAGGTAAGTGTGTAAGACTTCCCCTGAAAATAAGACCTGGTGCTTAGTTTGGGGCCCAAAAGAAAATAAACACCGAGTCTTATTTTCGGGGAAACGCTGATGTTTCATTTAAACTTACATTTGTGTCTGTAGGTATAATGTGTTTTAGTTGTGTATCACTGATGCCATATGCTAAATAAATAAACTTTAATATGTTGAATTTTCCATCTTACCATTGTTGTTTCTGCAATGGATCCAAAACTATTAATGAAGATGTTGCATGTAACATTTACTGGAGGCCCTAAAAACATTAAGGCATGAAGAAATTAGTGTCCAAATGAAAGTGAAGTTTGTTCTATTTTCAAAATGTATTAACAGGCTAAATTTTAGTGGAAAAGAAATATATTTTAAGGTACAGTTGAATAATGAATATTATACTGGCATGGTAATCATGTATTTATAGTGGATTGATACTGATAATTCTTAAAATCCATTAGTAATTATGATGACCTAGGGAGTGGCACAAAAGCAACAAACTCACAAAAATAGATAAAGTCACTTTAATACTTCCAACTTGGCCCCTAATGTCCAGTTATCATCAGCTGGAGAAAAAACTCTCCCAAGAACAGTTTTTAAAGGGAAGAAATTCTGTCTGAATCCAAAGTACATCTAAATTTAAATGAAAACCAACACAAACCATGCTGCAGCAATTAACAAGACAGGGCAGGTTAAGGAATTGAAGACTTCAAAAGATAATGAAACACACATAGTTGGGAAGATGCCAGAACCCAGGTACGACTTGACAAACCAAAATAATTCACGCTTTGCTTCCAGCAAGGAGCTGTGCGCAAACATCCTTTTTATCCTGTTTTCCTAGCTACAGCTAATGAAGGGAATTGGGCCATTTTCTCCCCCGTAACCCATGTTGCTCCCTTATCTGTTCCTCCCTACATACCCTAGGATGAAGAGGAGTGGGCCTGGGTCTTTCTCTGAATGCCCTGCTGGACTGTGCCCTTCCCCAGTTTCCTTCATAGCCACTGGAGCTATACTCCCAGTCCCTATCAGCTGTTTCATCTCTCCCTTGGAATCAGATTCCAACAGGGGCATGACAGTAATTGAACAAGCTTCTAGAACATTTCTTTCTAAACAATAAAGAATTCATGATAGTTGAATGAAATATTTGGATGCTTTTGAAATATAATTTTGTGCAACTTGTTGAGTAGTTGACTTTACTTTGAGTGATACAATAGACAATACAGTTCTACAGCACAATGACTAAAAGTGACATTATTTCACAAAGCTATTCCTTCAATCCAATCCAATTCAACCTAGTCATACTGTATAATTCTGAAAGTTAACAAGGGTATTTCATGCTAGTGTCATTATTCACACATGGTTTACACTGTAACTGCAAACATTCAGAGGCAAAAACTCTTCTATTTAAAACCTTAAATTACATCATAGGTCAGTGCACAAATAAAATGTAAAATATTTCCAACAAATGACATAAATATACTCGTGAAATGAAATTCACTTCATTTCTGGGCAATTATTATAGTGTTAATATGTTTTTTTTAATCATTTGAAACATGTCGTCTTATAATTAAATTAAAGAGAAAAATTAAATTCTCTTCCCAAATGGTTCAATGTATCTTAGTGAAATAAAGATGATCATATGATTATTTTATTATTTTATGCCTATCTTAATATCACTTCCATGCTTTATGTGTGAGTGCCCAAACCCTATCAATGAAATAATTGTCCAATTGATAATGGCAGTCACAAAACACTAATTCAAAAGAAAAAAAACCTGGTAGCTTGCTTGCTATCACATTCTTTATTCTTATAGGACATCTGTTATCTGCCTACCTATTTATTATTCCATCTTTTGTGGGGATAAGCAGATACAAACGAATAAATAATGCTGCAGCCATTCCTTTTTTAAAAGGACCTAATGGCCATGAGACCCATTGTAAATTTATAAAAACAATAATATAAAAGTCCCAAGCTAATGTTTTATTTTGAAGCATGGTAACTTCTTTTTAAATTTTGATTAAATTTGAACAAAATTAGTTGAGTTAATTAAATTAGTTGTATATAATTCCCACATATTTTATTTTTCAGATATATAGCACTGTAGATAAATAATACTTTGTTTATTTTCTGCTTTCTGCTTAACTGGAACCCAAATACCACAAATTATCACCAGGGTGGGGTGGGGTGGGTAGATTCAGGAAATTTCAAACAATATTCTAAATATGGGTTTACATATGTCCCATTCTACACTATAATATAGTAAATCAGGATGATCGCACTGTATATATCATAAGCTTCAATATCCAATCACTAAATGAATCACTAAGATCTAAGTTTCCTATTTATATCTTTTTTTCTGAGATCTTTTTAAAAGCACAAATAAAGGAGGGGAATTATTTGTTTGAAATAACCTTTTATTCAGAATAGTTTTACATTAAATTGAACTGGAAGTTGTGCTAATAAGGTAAACAGCAATAAATAAATATTAACCGCTTGTGTCCTGGCAATAGTTGTGTAGGAATGAAAAGTAGTGAAATTATAATGCAATATTAGAAGTACCTTTCATCTTAAGTAATTATAGAAGTTTATATCCATCCCAATTTATTTCTAATGGTCTGGGGATCAGTGTAGCATTGCATGGCTACATATCAACATCGAGCCCTAGGTTAACCCACTGGAGTGTATGGAGCTGTGCAAGTAGGAAGATGAGCCAAGTCTGAGCCGATGAGTGAGGAGTGAGGCAAGTGGAGCTGAGGAATTAAGAAGGATAAAGGAACAGCAGATGGTGGAGAATGAGCAAAAGAGGCAGTGGTGGGATTCAAATTCTTTTACTAATGGTTCTGTGGGCGTGGCAGGGAAAGAAGATTGTAAAATCTCCAGTCAGAGGTGATATTGGCCGGTTCTCTGAACTACTTAAAATTTCCACTACCAGTTCTCCAGAACTGGTCAGAATTTGCTGAATACCATCTCTGCACCAGGGCCTCCATGCCAGGGCTCTTTGCCAGCTTACTAGCCTGCTTTTCTGAAAGTATAGTCCCCTGGGAGACTCCATCTCAAGGTGGATTCAGGAGATCTGGGAATGGCCTGACAGCAGGAGTCACCACAAAGGTGCAGGGGAGGAGGGAAGGAGGAGGGGCAGGAAAACATTTTATTTATTTTTAAGTTTAAGAACACTCTTAAGGCATACAGGTGTACACATAAAATGAAGATACTACTTTTTTAAACTTCTGGCCTGAATGGTCCTCCAAGGCCTGAAAAATAATTCAAGGTTTCCTCCAGGCTTAAAAGTTGAGAAAAACTGTGCTAAATCATACTGCTTAACTCAATTTGTTATTTGAGTTATAGACACATAATAAAATTATTTGGTAACTCTAGGATATTTCTAATTTTTGCTTTGTTCTGTGCAAAGATTTCAATATTGCTTTTCTAGATTTCCCTTCTAGTGTATTTGTAAAGCTATAATATTTTTGTAATTCAGGATTTATATTTATGAAAGCAAACTGAAGAAGATCAGCCTGCCTAATAATGCCTATGCTTATTTTAACTATTTCCACTTCCTCATATTTGATTTTGATTCTATCAAAGTCTTCAAGACTCCAATAGATTTGGAGCAATCCTTTAATACCTTTCTGTACCTTCATATAATTTCTCCCATTGCATTGTGGAACTATGCATTTCTTTTTCTCTATTTTCTTTATTCATTAAAAACAATCAAATAAAAGCAAGTATGTAGAAAGATAAACACTAAAAAACTCATGTCATCTCTTAAATAACTGAAGCAACAGCAGCATTAACATATATGCACAATTCCCCATGTAAATGATTGATCTACCTGCTCTGCAATTGTTAAAAATTGGAGCCTCAAAATTAGCATAATAAGCAAACTTGCATATATAAGAATTAGCTTATTAGATAATTTATTCCCTTTTCTAGTTAAATCACCAATTTCCCCTTACAATCAATTTTAAATGCCATGATTTCTTTCCATTCTTTAGCAGCCAATTTTTAGTCCCAACTATTCTGCTTTTGGACATTGGACCATCCTAACTGATATCAGCTTGATATATTTGTTAGTTTGTAAAATTTATTTGCTCCTGAAAAATTATATAATAAAAGTTGCTAAGGAATCTTGTATTTTTTTATTGTACCATTCAGTCTTTACTTTTCACTATGGATTTTACTTCCACCTTTGACTAATAATGGATAGTATACAATTTAGTCAACCGTGTAACAAGATAAAATTACAGAGTTTAATTTGTTTTTACTGTATCCCTATTCATATTCACTTTTGTTTGTGTTATCTAGTTAGATAATATTACTACTATTAGTAAATTAAAACAAATAGTAGCATTATCTAGTATTACAAAAGCATGATAATTTAATTATAAAAACAGTAGGATTTTAATAGCTGCAAGGAGCCTAGATTTCATTGTAATAATATGTTGGTTATGAAATTGTTGCTGGATTATCAGATTATGTCTCCCTTCCCCAGCAAATTAGTATTATTGATAAATAAAATAGTGTCTTATTTAACATAATGTTAAATATCTTAGCTTGAAATATATTTGTGTAAATTCAAAATAAACCCTTTTATATTCTTTCAAAAAAATTCATCATTATCCTTTTTACGTTGTAATTCATCCAGTATCTAGTCTATTCTTTTTTTAAAAAAAAATATGCTTCATCTTTAATTAAGCTTCTCCCTTTCAAATTCTTTCCAAATTTCAATATGGATAAAAATAATTTTTACTAAAATGTATAGAATGAAGGCCATAATGTAAATTGCAGTTTTTGTTAAAATGTGTTATTTAAGAAAGTAATTTAGAAGGAACTTTAGCACAAATGAAAATATTGGAACTAAATAAATAACCTATAAGATTAAATTACCTTTGAAATTTGGTCTGATTCTTGCATCATAGCCAGACATTCTTCCCATTAATTTATCCAGAAAATCTGAAGGAGACATGGGCATACTACGGGATCTTGCACTGTCAATTTCCTTGGTGGCGACCAAACTAAAAGCAAAGAAAATAAAAAATCATCGGTGTAACCATACATTTTTTTTTCAGATCTTAAAAACTATGTCTTTGTAAGATGAGGTTCATCATTTGAGTTCAGCATCACAGTCAAACTCAAGCCTCCCCAAAGCACCACATGATTTGCTAGATTTTATTTCAATATTTCTTTTAACCAGTCTCACTATTGTTTTGTGAGAAAACTGAACAGGTTACCAATGAGCTTTCAGCTGCAATTCAAGGGTAGATTGTCACCTTGACTCTGCTATCCTTTCAAAGATCCTTGAAGGCCAGTTTCGAATGTCCATTTAGGTTCAACCATGTTGGGTTAGTTTATGATGTATATTTGTTCCCTTCATTATGAAAATATTTTTCTGGTTTCACATACTTTTGGTTCTATTTTTAATTAAATTATGGCCAGCATTATTGTTAAGAGCTATGGTGGCACAGTGGTTAGAATGCAGTATTGCAGAGTACTTCTGCTGACTGCCGGCTAGCTGCTATTTGGCAGTTCGAATCTCACCAGGCTCAAGGTTTTCATCTTTCCATGGTCAGTAATATGAGGACCTAGATTGTTGGGGGAAATATGCCAACTCTTTGCTTAGAGAGGGCTGTAAACACTGTGAAACAGTATATAAGCTACTGCTATTGCTAAGTGGTTTAAGGAACTTGCATTATTTATTTTTATTTTATTTAGTTATTAAATTTATTTACTGCCCATCTCGATTTAAGAGACTCTGGGCAATTTATAATATTAAAAGCTAGAAAACTATAAAATATAAATATTTCTAAAGACAATAAAATAGAAGTACAATCAAGAATGAAATTACGTTTAGAAGATAGGAGGTATTATAAAAATCAATAGTTTAATCTCAAATTTTTAACATGAAAAATGAGGATTTTTTTCTTTTAACTATTGTATAAGACATGTGTTTTTTGTTCTTAATTATTAGTTGATTCATTTTATATGGATTAATTAATTGTACTTCAATTAGAAACTATTAAAATGCATCAGTATATAATTATATGGAGCAAATAAATATAATATATAACAAAAGTGTTCCTTTAAAAACTTGGAATGTAGTATTAGGATACAGCTAACAATAGGCTAATAACTATGACTATTTGAAAAAAAAATAAACTGCTGTGAATAGTAGAAGTATTAATAACTAATACTAGTAATGTTTAAAGTATCCTTTTAATCTTCATCGAAAGGTAAACATATCAAGGATGAATCTGCTGGTGAGGGAAGACAATATTTTATAAAATTGATTATGTAACACTTTGTATCTTACATAAAGCTGCTGAGAACTAGAAAAGGTTAGGATTAACTTTTCATAATTAGCCAAAATTACAAAAAACAAACCCAATATTTATCAAAATTCAATTGGCAATTATATGCCCTTAACCTTAATAGGAAAGTTATCATTTTTAGCTACTATACAGTGGGGTTTTTTTTACAGCTCAGATCAAATAGCCATAGCTTGTTTATCTTGTAGTAGCCTTTTGTAACTGTGCAAAGTACCTATGTAAGAAAGTAAAAAGGAAAAGTATTATGTTAAAAATCCCAGATAAAAATACCATCTGTAATATGCATCTAGCCTCTGACAAAGGATTATGGAACCCTCAGTATTCATCATTTTTGCTGAAGGTGGACAGAATGTTTGATCCTTTCCACTCACTTAAACTTCTTATCTACTTTCTAATTACATTACACAAGCACATTTCTATTGTTAATTATAAAAAACTAATTTAGCCAGGTATGGAGACAAGATGCAACATAATTCACTTTCTTCTCTATTTTGAATCATTGTTTTTCCACCTCAAGTCTTACTTAGTTTCTTTGCAAGAGTGTTTCAAAAATATAGTTCTGGCATGATTATTAAATATTTCACATTCTGCTATGATCTATACAGAAATCAACACAGTAAGGCATTTGATAAATATACCACAACCTACTATTACATATGATAGAAAAATATGTGTTAGACAGCATCACCACCACATGGATTCGTAACTGGCTGACCAATCACACTCAATGCGTAATCCCCAATGGAACTTCATTTCCATGGAAGGAAGTATGCAGTGGGTACCCCAAAGATATGTTTTAAGCCCAATACTCTTCACTATCTTCATCAATGATTTGGACAAGGAGACAGATGGGGAACTCATCAAATTTGCAGATGAAACCAAGCTGGCAGGAATAGACACCATTCCAGATGATAGGCTTAAGATACAGAAGGATCCTGACAACTTGAACATTGGGCACTATCTAACAAAATGAAATTCAATTATGAACAAAGTAAGTTTCTACATTTAGGTAATAAAAATCAAATGCACTGGTATAATACAGGTGGTACCTGGCTCAATGTAATAATTCTGACAGGGATCTTGGATTCCTAGTGGACAATCACTTAAATATGAGCCAGCAGTGTGCTGAAGCTGCCAAAAAAGCCAACACAGTTCTAGGCTGCATTAACAGAGGAATAAAAACAAGATCACGTGAACTGTTAATACCACTTTATAATGGCTTGGTAAGACCACACTTGGAATACTGCATCCAGTTTTGGTTGCCATGATATAAAAAAGAGGTTGAGATTCTAGAAAGAGTGTAGAAGAGCAATGCTAGGGGCCTAGAAGCTAAAACAAAGAAAGAACAGTTGCTGGAATTGGGTATGTTTAGTTTAATGAAAAGAAGGACTAGGGGTGACATGATAACAGTGTTCCAATACCTCAGAAACTGTCACAAAGAAGAGGGATTCAAGCTATTCTCCAAAACACCTGAAGGCAGGACAAGAAGTAACGGATGGAAACTAATCAAAGAGAAAAGCAACCTAGAGCTAAGGAGAAGTTTCCTGACAGTTAGAACAATTAATCAATGGAACAACTTGCTTCCAGAAATAGTGATTGCTCCAACATTGGAAGTTTTTAAGAAGATATTAGACAACCATTTGTCTGAAGTGGTATAGGGTTTCCTGCTTGAGCAGGAGGTTGGACTAGAAGATCTCCAAGGTCTCTTCCAACTCTGTTATTCTGTTATTCTGAAATCTTGTTATAATCAATAAAGAAGATATAAATAGAATAGAACAAAATTATTTATTGGCCAAGTGTAGTTGGATACGTAAGGAATTTGTCTTGGTGCAAATGCTTTCGGTATACATGAAAGAAAAGATACATTCATCAAGAGTCAAGAATCATCAGGTACAACACTTAATGATATCATAGAGTGCAATAAGCAATCAATCATACTAGGAAACAGTCAATATAAATCGTGAGGATACAAGCGACAAAGTTACAGTCCTACAGTCACAAGTGGGAGGGATGGGTGATAAGGAGTGATGAGAAGGTTAATAGTAATAGTAGTGCAGACTTTATAAATAGTTGACAGTGTTAAGGGAATTATTTGTTTAGCAGAGTGATGGCATTTGGGAAAAATTGTTCTTTTGTCTAGTCGTCCTGTGTGCAGTGCTATATATCATCGTTTTGAGGGAAGGAATTAAAAACAGTTTATGTCTGGGATGTGAGGGGTCTGTAAATATTTTCACAGCCCTCTTTTGACTCGTGCAGTATACAGGTCCTTGATGGAAGGAAGGTTGGTAGTTTTTTCTGCAGTCCTAATTATCCTCTGAAGTCTGTGTCTGTCCTGTTGGGTTGCAGAACCAAACCAGACAGTTATAGAGGTGCAAATGACAGACGCTTCTTAAAATCTGTTGCTCTTCCCATAATTTTTTTGTTAGATTAACAATCTTATTTCATGTCCCTCTATCTTTTTCAATTTGCCTATTTTTACCATTTTTAGTCCCTTGGAAGGCTTTATTCATTAAATCCTTAAGTAAAGAAATTAATATATTGGTGCCATCTCTAGATCAAGCAATGTTGTTCCCTATTTACTGAAATAGTTAAACACTTTAGAAAAGGTTTTGTGCTATTCCAGATGACAAAAGCACTGCAAATAACATTTGACATACAAAGGAATGGTTCTATTGTGAAGCTTCAAAACAATTACAAAATTATGCTATTTTTTTTGAAAATGTTGAATATAAACATTTATCTACCATAGAGTACAGTGAGACAATCTAAGATTACCATGGTTTTCAAGCCATTTTTCTACAGTGTGAGATAGGAAATTCAGTGCAAGTTATTCCTGAGATTTCCTGAATAGCTTACCATAAATTTGTTTAATCTCAAAATTAAATGCCCCTAAAATTAAGAAGTCCAAGAAAGACTTCGTTACTTGGCTGTAGGGATATATAAAGTAGTATATTTTTCATCTCAAATTAATGATAATTCTGTGGCAAACCTATCCCCCATAATGTTCAAAATTCTTCCAGCACTATGATGCTGGGTTGTAGGAGAAAGGATGTCAGAGAATCCACCAATCACTGCACAACCCAAACTGATATTAAAAATAGCCACTTCTTGGCTTTGTTGTGGTAACAGTAAAGCTTGGCTCTGGAGAAAGTGATTTATGTCATCAAACTTTTCTGCTGACTTAAGAATGAACATTAATGGAAGGCAGGTAAATAATAAGACATCAACCATGTTATACTCAGACTTGGACGTAATGAGCTTGTATTGTGATATCACACTTTATATTTGATTATGTACCTTGTAATGAGTATGCCACTGTCAGTGTTATAGAAATAGCACTAAGACTTATATACCACTTCATAATACTTTACATCCCTCTCTAAGAAGTTTACAGAGTCAGCATATGGCCCCCAACAATCTGTCCTCATTTTACTGAAGGATGGAAGGCTAAGTTGAGCCATTGCTGACCTACGAGCCTTCCGACGTGCACTAAAGACCAACCTTTTCCAGCAGGTCGGTCTGGCCTAATGTTATGAGAAGGGTTTAAAATTTTTAACTTTAACTTAATTTTTAAAATTTTATTGGGTTTTATGGGTTTCATAGTTTTAATTCAGCCATTTATTTAATAATTTTTAAATTTATTTTAACTTTGCTGACTGTATGTTTTTATCATGGCTGTTCATCGCCCCGAGTCCCTTTTTGGGAGAGGGGGGCGGTATATAAACTTGATAGATAAATAAATAAATAAATAAATAAATAAATAAATAAATAAGTCAACCTTGAGCCAGTGAGACTTGAACTGCCAAACTGCTGACAGCCAGCAGTCAGTCAGCAGAAGTAGCCTGCAGTACTGCATTCTAACTACTGCACCACCATACTTATATGTATGGTTATGAAAACATATATGCTATAGTGATGTGTGTGCACACTTGAATGTATTCCCTCATTTGTGGGTTTTTTTAAAGGATAAGTAACAAATCCAAAAATCTAGTAACAGTTAGGAGAAGCTGGGAATTCTCAGCTTCTAATTTTTTGCTATTGGGTTAACTTGCAGTTAGGGTTAGGGTTAGAGTTTGTATAGAATAATGTTAGTATCCTCAATATGATTTCCTTCTATTTGTTGTTCACTTCAGTTTGATTGGCATATTTAGTGTGTTGGCAGTAAGAAAATGAGCTTAACACAGCATGGGGTTTCAAGTATAAATAGAAACTTAATTTTAATTTGTTTTCTAGAAATAACTTAGTAGGCCTCACTATAGTTTCTTATAAAAATCTTGCTTATTTTTCATTAAAAAAGTTTTATCTAAAACTATTATAAGTGAAGACAAATTATCTTTATATATTTAAAATCTGGCAATTGTGTCTTATCCTGCCTGTATTGGCCATTTCTCATATTTAATATAAGACCAAACTGGAAAGTTTGGTAGATGAAATGAATGGTGAAATGAAATGAAATGGTGCAATTTTTTTGCCTACGAACAAAGGTCAAGATGATGAGTCCCTAGATAGAAAGAGTTTCAAAAGATAAATGTACTCTAAAAATATCATTTTTCTCAGGTAGGCTATTAATGTTGGTCAAATATTGGCAGGGCATAAAAAGGGCTGTATAGAAATTTTAATACCTGATTAGTAAGAAATATTTACTCTCATTAAAAGTATCATTATTTAGTGCCACATTTCTGGACTTTGTTTGGGACAGATGCTTGGAACATAAAAGTTTGCTAAGCTTCCCCTTGTTCACTGGAGCTTCACACTTACTGCTATCCTGAGTCTCTCCCGGAGTGTAATAAAAAAACATAGAAAGTGGAAAACAAATTGCATCAAATAAGTTTTACATCCCTGAAAATTTTGAACAGGGTTATTCAAGCAAGCTAAGAGACTTTCAAAGAGGTTGTTTATATATATTAACTACACTTTCAAAAATGTACAACTATAGAATATTATGGAAGACCATATGTTTTCTTTTATACAGATTCTTAGTTTCAGTAGTAATATTGATTACTGGTAATAAATAACTTCTTTATCTATAAAAATGTGGCTGCCCTTCCTAATAGTTAAATAAGCTAGACTCTTTAAGTACAAAATCATATATGCAAATGAAAGAAAGAAAGAAAGAAAGAAAGAAAGAAAGAAAGAGGGAGAGAGGGAGGCATCCTTTTCAAATCATTGTAACAGAACATGCAACAAGCCAATACAAATAATAATACAGAATCTATACTATAGACTCTATTAGGCTATTACCACAAAGAATGGGAAAGATGACAACTCCTGCTCTGTAAACCCAAAGAAGGAAGACTTCAAAAATATTTTTTACATTTTTATGCTTGTTTTCATGGTTCTTGAGATATTTTATAGTTCTGTATGGAATTTCATGAAATAACATGTTATGCCTATCTCTGGTTCTTTTTTTCTCAATATCTTTTAAAGATATATTTATTATCTATAACAGTGTTTCTCAACTATGGCAATTTTAAGATGTGTAAACTACTTAACTTCCAGAAATCCCCAGTTAGCTTTGGTTAGCTTTGATGGGCAATATATAAATTAATAAAGTAAAATAATAAATACATAAGTACAAAAACTGGCCAATATTTATCTAAAGGATATTCATTCTCTTTGTCCGGTGATTCAAAAATGACCCACAGGAAAAAAATATCAAAGGTACTGGTAGAAAAAATTGGTAACAAAGGTTTTCTGGAAAATTACTTTGAATTTAATTATCCCTTGCTAAATGGGACAGACAGCCTGCAAAAGGCTTCATCTTAATCTGCTGGAGAAGGAGTAGCAATATTATTTATTTAAAAGATTTTTATGCTGCCCATCTTAGGCATCTCCGAGTGGCTCTCAACAACATACAATCAATATTGTAGCCAGAGGAAAAATGTGGTGCCAGCATGCTGAAAGCAAAATGGCATCATCTTCTGTTATTATCTTTCAATACCTCTAGGCCCTTAGGATTTATAAAGTGATGGTTCATCCTCTTTCTAAATACTAACACTGTATATTATAACTATAAAGATAAAATATAATACAAACTAAAAGAAAAAATAAAGGAATATAAAACCCAGAAAGTGTATTAAAGAAAAAAATTATAACATGCCCTGCACCCCAGTCGATATATTTTGAAAAAGTATAGAATGACATGCTTTCTACATTTGTAATGTAGCTCTGCCAGTTCCTTATATCATGTATGTATCAGTCAGGGTGTATAATAGTGGGCTAAATCGACCTATAATCTATGCAATATAGGAAAATCAATTTTTAGAAGATCCATTTATCCCTACAAGTAATCATGCAGAAAGGCAGGTTTTGTGCATGCTCCAAATGAACATGCACTATAGGACTATTGATGCCTTAAGACTCTTAGGGTAGCATAGAAAGTGAAAACATCAAATGTTTGTCATAAAAGGTTAACTCAGCCAGTTCTCTCTATGAACATGAACAAGTCTTCTCTGATATATAAAGATTTCTCTGCCTGAACAAGGTCTTAACATTCATGTATCGATTGGATGAAGGCCAGTACCATTTTATCAAGTTATACTATCACCTACAGTTTCAAGGATGCCACCCATCAGAGAAAAGAGTGCAGTCTACATATCAAAAAGATATCAACATGAAATGAATGAAGAACTTTTATAAATTATTTTTGATCCTTGGCTTCTGAGTGAAAAGAAAATGCTTTTGCCTCACAGTTTTAAGCAAAGAATAAATGATGATCATTTGCTGCAAAACACAGGAAAGGCTTTGTCAAGTCAGGACAAGAAAGTAGCATTACATGTTAAGTGACAGCATTATTGTATTCTATAATACTCATACAAATATTGCAGGAAAAATTAGGGACACTATATTTATATGAAATATTGCTAATATCAGCATTTTACTGTAATGTACAAGCCTGTTCTTCATTCTAAAATTCATTAATTAAAACTTATTTAGATACATAGTACAGATTGTATTTAAACAATGTTACTCACCATTTGATTCCAATGAAATCAAATTAAAGATGACTAATGGGTGACTAACATACCTTAGGATCTCATCCAGTAGATTAATTCAATACATTGTCTGTTTTATCCCAGTAGTAAATCAGGCAAAGAAACCAAATATTTATGCATAATTGTTAGCTATTCAAATATTAAAGGCAACTATACAGGAAATTTCTAAATTCCTGAAGTTCAAAACAGTCATGGGGAAAAGAGACTAAGATTTCAGGTATAAATATAAGATTAGGAAAACTCTCTTTCATAAAGTACAGGTAGGGAACCTGTGACACTACAGAAATTGTGGAACTACAGCTTAAACTACAACAATTTCAACCAGCATGACTACGGATGAGGAATTGTATAAGTACAATTCAGCAACATATGGAGGAGTTATCAGAATCAGAAAATTCAGAAAATTCCAAACATTAACCTGCAGCCTCATGGGGTACTGTGGAGGAATTTTCTATCAGATTGGCTGAATCTTTTTAGAAACTTTGATTGTGCTAAAATATAGTTCCATGCACACCTTTTCTTGCCCTCCCCATAGAATTTTCTGAGAAAGAAAAATGCAAATAATCAATAGGAATAATATCAAAGCTATTAATATAACATATACTGGCATGACTGGATCTATCCTAATTTTTAAAAAGCCTTTAAATATAATTAAAAACAAAACAAAAACAGGATGGAAAGATACTGGGGTGGCTGGACAGAAGCACTGTGCATACATTTTATTGTGGGTTCTTACTTGTCTTAACAAATCTTCACTATAGTGATCTTACAAAAACATTGTAGCACAATACAATGATGTTCACTTCTGCATGGTTTGATGATGCTAATGTGATTTGTCAAATATCTTTTATTGTGGACATTACCACTCACTAGTTGCTTTAATTGTTAGAAAGTATACAGGTTTCTATAAAAAATATTTGTTTTACCATATTTGTTTACTTACAGAGCGGTAGGCTACTCCAAATGAAACTTACTCTGAACAGATTACATATTGTATTTCGATAAATAAGATTAAAATATATAATGTCTATAACAAAAATAATACCATACAATTTAGTGCAAGAAATTAAAAACCAAAATATTAGAGAAAAGAGGCATAATAGTTCCATCCCTAAGGCCTAATTTTTTTTTAGATGCAGTTTTGTATAAACTGCTTCTCCTCCTTTCCATTATATGTTTTGTTTTATTTTATTCTATGTAATTACTGCTTATATATAGGATTTATAGAATGATCACTTCTGGACAGGCATGAATAAGGTTTAGTAATGTTTTGGAAGCATCCACAAGATAATTTCACTATGCTAATGAACTATATAAGCAAGACTAGAATATATTCTTTCCTTCTCTTTTTTAACTAAAACACTAGATAATTGGTTGTAAAAATGTTTAGATAGCAACAGATGTATAAAATTGAAAAGCATTCATAGTCTATACGAGGATTCTTGCTCACTTAGGACATACACATTTTTTTTATAATTCAAGGATAGAATCGTCTATCTAACCATCAATTTTTTTGCTGTCAGAAACGTTTTATTGATACCTTTATTATATTTTAACTTTTTGACTGAAAATATTTAAATAAACACTTCTCAATAGTTTTAAAACATTATTTATTTATATGATGTATTATTTGCATTTGGTCATGTGATTGCTTTCTTCTCAAAAATAAAATCTAATAATTTTCAGTGTTAAGAGTAACATTTAAAGGGCTTGCCACTGCTATTTGTATTTTTGAGACTATTATTTACTATAGATAGTTGATATGTCCTTTCAATAACTTAGGCATATATATTATGCAGGATGTATTCAATCCTTGAAAACAAAACATCAGAACAGACTTGCATTTAATATGTCTTGGTAAAATTATTAATAGTTAGAATTCAGCATGGCATAAGATTTTTGTGGAAAAGATTCCTTATACTACATGATTTGTAAACCTTATATATCACTGAATATTTACAGTGTAATGTTTGAGGTTTACTAGCCAGTAATACCTTTGTAAATTACTTTAAAAACACCCATTGTCTTCCCATTTCATTTGCATAAAATTAAACTGTCTTAAATCCAAACACCTTAGTTTAAAAGTGTTTGTGATATCAGTTACAAGAAATATAAATATACCCAATAAATTTCAAATACAAGAGTAGTATTCAAATACAAAAAGAAAGCTTTTATATTCTATTTCATCATGTCTCGGTGTGGGGAGGATATTTGGGGAAAAGATTTATGGAGAAACTTAAATTGCATTTTATTATTATTATTGTCATATGTAACATATACATAATTCTTCTTGTTTTATTTATTCTATGAAAGTAAATTTGAAGAGGTTAAGAAGAGGTACCATAATTCTCATATATGTATAAAAACAGTATATCATGTAGTTTAAACTAAAAGATATATAATCTTTACACATGGATGCCAAAAAACAGATTTTGAATACTGATTGAGATTCATCTTTTTGTTACACTACTAGTAGAATGAAAGTTATGTCTTTTTAAACATTTGCTATGCCTTGTTTCATTTGTGCTGTCCCTCCCCCCACAAATACAGTATGAAACAATGATGCTTAAGAGAATTGAAAGAGTTTAAAGCAGTATAAAGCACATCTGAATCAAGGGCAAAAGGAGGCAAGAAGCATTTGATCTGCCAACAAATAATTTGGTCTAATGCACCAGGCTAGAAACCAGGAAACTCTTGAGTTCTGGTCCTGCCTCAGGTATGAAAACCAGCTGGGTGATTTTGGGCCAGTCACTCTCAGTCTAACTCATCTTCCAGAGTTGTTGTGGGGAAAATAGGAAGAGGAAAGAATATTAGATGTTTGCTGCTTTGAATTCGTTACAAACATAATAAATTGAGATTTTAAAAAGTACTTATAAAACAGAATAAAATATTAGGACAAGAGATTACGACAAAATAATATTGTCCAGAATATACCAGGTCATCATCCTAAACAATGTCTGTAGAATATTAGATTACAGAATCCTTTTTACAGCTCTATCATTGCATTTCTCTCCTTATCTATTTACATCACCCAAAAAACATATCTGCTGATATTTACCGAGACTTACCTGAGGAGCACCGCAGCTTCCCACAGATAGAATCCTGAGACAGCAGCACGCAGGTATTTAATGTGGGCCATGGTATGGCGAGGTATTTACAACCTCCTCCCAAAAGAACGTGTCCGAGTCATAAGGGGACGGGGAGGCTCTGAAGGATCGGAGAGTTCGGAATGAGATAGCTTCGGAAGCTGGAAAAGCTGCCGAGTTTTCAGGACCCTGGAGAGCTCCCTGACAATCGACAGAACCTGTACGAACCGAGGACGTCTTTTCCCAGGGTGATCTATTCGCCGGCGCTTGGGATGTCGTGCATTTTTGGGTTGTTGTTGGCAACCAGCTCGCCGAGGTTTGTATTGTGCATCTAAAGAGAGAGGCTAATCCCAGGGGGCAAGACCAGGCAGCCAATGAAGGGCATCGGGAAAAGGCAAGCAGCAGCAAAGTACACCTACTTTGAGGTTTTCCTCTGTCTCTTCTTTCCTTCTCTGTCCACAAGCCAACTCGCCACATTCCTGAACACTGGCAATAGCAAGGCTAGAAAGGGAAGGAGGCGGAGACAGATTCAAAGCAGTGGACTCCCACCCACCCCACCCCAGTAGGGAAGCTCCCATAGGGAAGCTCCCAGACTGACAGAAGGCTGTGCAAGACTTGTTTGACTAAAGAGTAAGAGAGAACGGGATGCAAAAATGAGGTGGGCAGGGACAAAATTGGTACTGTGATCCCCTCAAAGGAGTATCCTTTAGCAAAGGAAAGAGGAAAGAACTAACGAACTACAGGACAGAACTACCGAAAGGGACAAAACGTCTTCCAAAGGAAATTGCGTTTTTAAAAAACAGTTTTCATGGATTGATATGCATACCTGCAATGCCTAATGTAAAAATGGGTCACTCTGGGAATCATTTGTCTTTAAGTTTATATCAAAGGCTTAGCTATGGAAGCCTGGAGGAAACCTGTGATGAGGGTTGTGTGATCTTAGACTTCCAAAGAAGAAGAATTATTATCAATCTTTTGTAGATTTGGAAGACTTGTGGAGAAGGAGGTGGATTGCATCCCCCCCCTTTTTTTTTTGTCTTTTTCTGTCTCCCTTTCTTTTTCTCCATGAATGCACTGGAGATGGTAAAACTTTCACTCATAAATTATCAATATAAATGCTCTATTAACAAAGCAGCATAAATGGCCTTCTCTGAGGATGCATGTTCTATTTTATTTATTTAGCTGCACTGACATGAGTCTAAATAATAAAAAACACATAGCAAAATATGTGGGTGATGACAAAATAAGCATTATAATTTAATGTATTACTTAATGTAAGTATTTTTACATATAAGCATCATTTTTAATGAAATCATCAACTATCACTTAAGTAGAAATTAGCAAATTCCACCCAGATTAAATTAATATGATTACTATTTGTAAATGCATAGTGCAATAAAGGTGAAAGCACATTTAGGTTCCTTTTATACATTTTATTTAAAAGTAATTGTCTTGTTTTCCTTAGATATTGATGGGATCGCTAATATTTTTCATAGTAGTACTTAAAACTTATAAACTGGCATTTCTAATGTAAATATAAAGAGGCTCTACTTTGTAAAATAGTAGTTCCAAAATGTTGTGCTATATGTAGCAATTTATTTTACTTATTTTACATATTTTGATTTGATGTACTGATTGCTTTTAACCAAGAATTAAAAATATTTCATTACAAAAAACCCTCTTTGAACAGAATAAGGCTTTATAGTATACTGTAAACATTTTGGTTTGAGATATTCAGTGAAGCAAATAAGCAAGTTTAGCACTTTTTGAAAACATGTCAGATGTAAAGATACTTCTATTGTATTGTGCAACTATTTGATTTCATTATTTATTCTTTATGCATCATGGTCATACATTCCTACTATTGGAATATACTAAACTCTGTACTACCCACAAGTAAAATAACTTATTAAATTATGGTATCTTCAAACACTGGGTTGAGCTGAACAGTACCATCTTTTTATTTTATTTTTTAAATGAAATTCATAAAAGCAGCTTTTAAATATAGGACATGGATCTTCCCTTTCAAGGAAAAATCTGTGAGATGCACCCATCTTAAAATTTTCTAGAATATATATTCAAGTATAATTTTTATCATACATTCATAAACAAATATATTTTAAAATATATCACAGAATAGAACAGAAATTCCTTATTGGCCAAGTGTGATTGGAAACACAAGGAATTTGTTTATGCTCTCAGTGTATTTAAAAAATAAATACATTCATCAAGAATCATAAGATACAACACAGTGATAGTCATAGGATACTAATAAGCAATCAAATCATACCTAGGAAACAAATAAAACAATATAAATTGTAAAGATACTAGCAATATGGTTACAGTCATAGTGGAAAGAGATAGGTACTAGGAAGGATGAGAAGAAGAATAGTAATACAGTCTTAGTAAATAATTTGACAGTGTTGTGGAAATTAGTTGTTTAGCAGAGTGATGGCATTTGAGGAAAGAACTGTCCTTGTGTCTAGATGTTCTGGTGTGCAATGCCCTATAGTGTCGTTCTGAGGGTAGAAGTTGAAACAATTTATATCCAGGATGTGAGGGGTCTGTAAATATTTTCACAGCCCTCTTTTCGACTCATGCAGAACACAGGTCCTCAATGGAAGGCAGGTTGGTAGCAATTGTTTTTTCTGCAGTTCTAATTATCTGTTGAAGTCTGTGTCTGTCTTATTTGGTTGTAGAGCAAAACCAGACCATTATAGAGGTACAAATGACAAGCTCAATAATTCCTCTGTAGAACTGAATCAGCAGTTTCTTGGGCAGTTTGAGCTTTCTGAGTTCAAGCAGAAAGAACATTCTTTGTTGTGCTTTTTTGATGACATTTTTGATGTTAGGTGTCCATTTTAAGTCTTGAGATATGATGGAACCTAGAAACTTGAATATCTTTACTGTTGATACTGTGTTGTCTAGTATTGTAAGAGGTGGTAGTATAGGAGGGTTTCTCCTAAAATCTACCACCATTTCTACAGTTTTGGGTGTGTTTAGTTCAAGATTGTTCTGGTTGCACCACAAGGCTAGTTGTTCAACCTCCCATCTGTATGCAGTTGAACAAGACTATCATAGACCATTGTTCCTTAATATTCTAGACAGCTTCCCAAACAGCAAAATGAGAAGTATGTCACTCCTTAGAAAAGTTGTATTTTGTAATTTGTTGGTTTCTAACATTCTTTGTTTTTAATAAAACCAATAGAATATAATAACAGCTACTTTAGCTCTCAGTAGGGGATATGGAGTGCTGTAGGATGACTCAGCTTGCCAGTCTATCTTTCCTGAGAACTTTATCTATTTGTTTTTTAGACTGTTTCACATAAATATGAAAGGATGTGAATGTAATATGAAACTCTCCCACCTTTTTTTGTTTCACATATTCATGTTCCAGACATAGATTGGTAACAGACATCAGGAACACTGAGAAATTTTAGTTAATGGTATATGTATTGGGAAGGATTTGAAATTTGTCACCAGATACGAAGACAAAAAGTTTCTATGATAATTCAAGCAATGAAGTTAGAGTAAATTGTCCATAACTGCTTATTATGTATTAGCTGCAAATTAAGATAAATTTGTGATGAATAATGATAAATATGTCTCAAGGATTATTCTATCAATAAATAAAGTGCCTAATGTGTTGGTTTAACTCTAATATAATCAAAAACCTAAGATTAGAATGGTGCACTAATATACTGATCAATTGTTTCATCACAACATAATTCTTCCAAACATTATTTCGAATAATGACACTATACGAATAGATATTAATAGTTTTAATGAGAAGTCACTAGTGCCTATCATCTCCAGGAATAGCTGTGGTTGACATATAGTTAAACATAGTGACAAAGAATACATTCATGGCCAACCCTGGTAAATGTTGGCCAAACCATACTACCCTCCAAATGGTAAACCTGAGGAAAATTTTATTATCACGTACTGTTTCCTTTATCTTCTGTCCAACTCTCACCTTGTCTGGGATAAACTTCAGCTTTCTAATCTTCATGTGGACATTGATCTGTAGCTTGCACAGCTTTTAAGATTTAGATGAAATGTAGAAATAAATATAATCAATCAAAATTCAAATTATCTCATCTACTAGATTTGGGTGCTTGATAAATAGCACTGGGACAATATGTAACTTGAGATACATATTAAGACTACAAACAAGACCTTCCATCATCCTTTTAGCATATCAGTTTGAAAGATGTGTGAATTTAATTATTAGAACAAAGACATAATCCATATGTCATTTTTCTCATATATAAATATGAATAAATAACCAAAGCACACATAATATAAATTATTTAAGCACCTTCTGCTTATTGCAATCAACAACAGAAGAAAATCTACTTAATTAGAAGAAAATTAGTTAAATAGAAGAAATTAAATCCACATTCCAGCATGGCATAGATAGATAGATAGATAGATAGATAGATAGATAGATAGATAGATAGATAGATAGATAGATAGATAGATAGATAGATAGACAGACATAAATACACATACATCCATACATCCATAATACATACATACATACATACATATATACATACATACGTATTATGAGAAAAATGCTATTGGAACTATTTCTTCAAGATTGTAAACTATGAACTGCTGAAATAAAGTAAAGAGACAGGTAGAATTTATGTTAAAGACTTGCTCCATGAGAAACAGAAGCATTATAAAATATCTCAGATACTACAGCTAGTCACAATTGCACATCATTTTTATAAATAAATAGCCCCTAGTCATCCAGTCACCACCAACTGCTTTAGAAAAATAAAAGCACATCTGTCCAGAGCCAGAAAAGTAAATAAATGCTTATGTTTATAAGGAACACCAAGTAGTTTCAAAATGTAATTGAGAAGCTATGAATCTATTTACATTGAAACAATAAATCCAATAGCTCAATGTTTGAGAATGGGATATACAGTATATAATTTGCGGGAGATTATGCCTCCCATTGATCCTAATATATGGGACAAGTTATTATTATTATTATTATTATTATTGTTGTTGTTGTTGTTGTTGTTGTTGTCATCGTCATCTTTCTTTCTTTTCTTCCTTCCTTCCTTTCTTCCTTCCTTCCTTCCTTCCTTCCTTCCTTCCTTCCTTCCTTCCTTCTTTCCTTCCTTCCTTCTCATGCACATACACACTGTAAAATATTTTATCCCAGTTTAATGTTGGCACAGGATTGAACATTACAATATTTTGATGAGAGACATATTTCCCTTTCTTTTTGTGTGTTTGTGTTGTGTGCTTTGCATTATTTTAAACCTGCAGTTAGATACACATATACTCTGGTCTGGAAATCTAGCAAGAAAAGGCTTTAAATATACTTCTCATTATTCATTCATTCATTCATTCATTCATTTATTTATTTAATTTAAATCATGTATATGTCCACCCAAACCTAGGCAAATCACAACCATAAGAAAAAGCAATATGTTCAAATGGTAAGATCAATAGAAATAAGGTCAAAAAAACTTGATGCCACAATTAAACTTCACAAAAGCAATGATAACAGTTTCTTCCTACCCCAATTTTACCTTCTCCTCAACACTTGGGAAAAAGCCAGTTCTTAATGGTTTTTGGAAAGTTAAAGGGTAGCAGCTACCTGGATCTCAAGGGGAAGTTTGTTTCATAAGGTGGGGACTACAGGGGAAAAGGCATGCTTCCTTGAGTCTGCAAGGTGGCAAGTTTTCAGGGAAGGCACCTGAAGTGTCTAGAGAAAGGATCCAGTGATTACAAATTATTTGACAAAAGTAATTATTTTTGTTATAATGCATCATTTATTAGCTTTCTAAGCTGTAACCCCAAATCTTGATATAGATTTATAGTGAAGTAGAGACAATAGGTTCCCTGTGTTCCACATGAGGTCCCATGCTATTGCCTGGAGTTATTTAAAAATAAGAAGAAAATAAAGCTGCAGAAAGATATTCACATTTCTATGTAATTGGATTTTAGCATTTCAGTTCAAAGAGACTGTAGAATCATATAATGTCATTAACTGTACCATGTAGGTCTACAAAAGAGGAGAATGGAATGTGGTGTTATGGATTTAAGCCAATTATGCATGTTAAGCCAATTTAAAAAAATAGTCCACACTCTTCTAATTTTGTTTTAATAAGCACCTTTTTCATTTAAGAGGTTTTTTCCCCCTGATATTTAGTTGAAATCTGATTCCCTGCCCAGCCCTAGTCTACTTTGGAAATAAAAGAATTCATCAGCACATGTCCTAAAATCATTTTTGTTTTTAGAAAGATTGTAAATATGAAGCATTCAACCACTGATGGACAGATTATCTGAGATGCCATTGCCTGTTTTCTATTTCTTCATGCTTCTTATAAACCAGCTATCTCTTCATATACATGGATTTATAATGCTTTATGTATTAACTAGGATTTTTACATTCCATCAGTTTCATAACATAATAGTACTTCATTACATCTAATAGTAAACTACTAGTCACTAATGTACTTTCTAATGGCCAGAACTGTCAGTTCTTTCAGCTACGCCAGGTCAGGAAACAGACAGCACAAAGGTTAATGGAACTTTATTGCTGTAGCATATAATAAAAGAATGTTGAAGTCTGACAGAGTAGTGTCCTATCCCCTTCTAATACCTTCTAATACCAAACAGAATCAAGATAGTAATCTTTCTCATACCCTGCTCTATCTCAGGGATGAACTGTTTACTTACTGATCTTGCATTCCTTCCTCAAGGCTATCTCTGTACTTTTCTGTACCAGCCAAAAATTGTGAGAAACTAGACCCGAAGTGCAAATTAAAATTAGTATTGTATTTTATTAAAATTGTTTTTTAAAGGTGACAAGTACCAGAATAAAATACTTCTAATTTTGCTTATGAAAAAGTTATTGAAGACTTTGAGAAGAAAAACCATTATATGAAGCTGTACAAGTATGTTAGAGGGGTATATTTGACTGCTTCCCTTGTGGAAGCATCCAATTAAATGCCCAAGAATAGAATGCTTACATATTAGTCAGAGTTCTACAAACTATATACCTTTAGTTAAATATAGTCCAGCTGGTATATAAATAGAATGATTTCTATTCCATTAACAATTTTCCACTAAGATATGAATTCTAATCTAGGAGTTTATTTCAGAAACTGTAAATTATTAATGGGACCATGTTTAGTTTATTTTTTATTAAAACTATGCTAGTCTATATACAAAAGCATCATGTTGAAATTATAGTAAACCTACTGAATTCAGTAGGGAACTTAACTTTCCTCAATTATTAAGAATATTGGATTCAACCCATGTTATATAGTGTGTAAGGTATGGATCTGGGAAGATCTGATTTCATATTTCTTCATGTCCCTCTATACTCATAAACAAAGATATTAAGTGAGTGATTATTTTTCTACTTGTCCAAATTGATTAGAATTTTGCTAGTTAACAATAATGAATGGCAATAGAGTATAGATACAGCTAGACAGCAAAAGAGAAAGGGGGAGGGAGAGGAGAGGCATCTGAATGCCAATAACTGTTAAATCCTGTTAGTGGCCATTACAATTACAATTATTTGTAAACTAATAATAAGACATGTTTGCAAAAAAGATCTGGAACTAATTTGCTGCAAAATTGAATAGCAAGATTCAATATAAGTGACTCTGATAGTTTAATAGAAGATTAATGTTGATGAATGATCAGTTAATATTTATGTGGTATGTATCTGTTTTCTATTTTATGATAAATAAAACTTCTTATAGTTAATTTTTTTTCCTTCATTCAGTCATGTTCAGTTCTTGTAGCGCCCGGATAAAACCTTGCAGTTTTCTTGGCAAGGCTTTTCAGAAGTGGTTTGCTGTTTTCTCCTTCCCAGGATTCAGAGAAATTGACTAGTCCAAGATCACCCAGCTGGCTTTCTGCCTAAGGAAGAACTAGATTTCTCAATTTCTAGACTGGTATCTTCGACACTACATCAAATTGCTTCTCAATTCAATTAATATGTATGTCAATAAATAGTTCTGCAGAGGTTGTATGGATATAGGAGACTAGCAGTAAGGCTAAACAAAATGAGGAAGTAATCTTAGGAAGAAATTTCTGACAGGCTTCATAGTCCTGTATTAGATTAAACTATGTGCCATTCAGTCTCCTCGTGAGAGCTAAACTAGCAGCAAAATGAATTAAAGCTTGCCTGTCAATATCTTCATTCCAGTGCTCTTTTTCAGTTTCTCTCCTTTTTATTATCCTTAAGTTAAATTGAGGAATATGGATGAAAGATTCTCCCACCCCCCTAATTTAAATCTATTGATATTGTTCTGGCTGAAGTAGTGCTCCTTACTGTGGCATTGTATGTAAAAACCTCTGATAATAATTTATAAATCACAACATCGTTTTATTTATTTTTTTCAACCATTTTTTCATATTGGTCTGGCTAGTTATTCACCCATTAGTCATGACAATTCAAACAGAGGCCAAAAGAATTTTCAGAAAAAGAGAGAATTATTAACTGCAATATTGTGCATCCTAGTAATAGGACCATGAAAGGCTTCCAGGGTCATCAAGTCCAATCTTCCAGTCCGCATGAGATCCGCTGAAAGCAAATTGTTTCTGACAGGCATTTATTTAGTCATATACACATCTCTGTCTCTGTCTCTCTCTGTCTCTCTCTTGCTCCCTCTCTCCCTCTTTCCCTGTCTGTCTGTCTCTCTGTCTTTCTCTCTCTCTCTCTCTCTCTCTCTCTCACACACACACACACACACACACCATAGATGCACAGACGCACAGACACATTTGTAACCTAACTTTGCGTTCAGAGCTCAAGTTGGTTTATGTGGGAATCCCCTTTAATTTTTCATACTTGAATAGCCCAGTGATATGACTGGACTTAAAAAGAATAACAGGCCCTAAATCACATAGTAATCTACAAGTTTTAGTCATTTTACTGCACTAGTTTTGCTGTAAAAAGAAAATCTCTGATAGTACCAATCTGTGAGTCACTAACCCAGCAAATGAAGACACAATAAAATATGAAAGCTATGAAAAGTATATGACTGAATGTCTCTTAAAACACAGGGTGCTTTGATTCACAAGCCAGGTTTTTTTTAAATAAAGTCCTGTTTCATACAGGAGTAATATCCCTTGAAAGTTTCTCCCCCCTTTCTTACTCTCTTTAAAACTGTCTTGGTAGATGGACCAATCTGAATAAGTTGTCATAAACTGAGGACTATCTGTACTACAAGCTGTTTATAGAATGTTTTTAAATCATTTAATTTTAAAAACAGATTTATATTCTAATTTATTTATTTTATTAATTTATTTGTCAATAGCTTACAAGATAATAAACATGTATAAATACAGGAAATGGGTACGAATAATTGGGGACAATAGTACAGGGATAGTAGGCATGATTGTGCACTTATGCACGCCCCTTACATACCTCTAAGGAAAGGGGTGAGGTCAAAAGTGGTTAGTTTGAGGGAAAAGGAGTGTGAGTTTGGGGATGTGACAACAGAGTGTGTTCCAGGCATTGACCACTCTGTTGCTGAAGTCATATTTTCTGCAATCAACTTTGGAGTATATATTGGAGTGGCTTATATCTGTTGTGTGATCTTGTAATCGTTTTACAGAAATGGAAACTGGGAAAAAAATAAACAGCTTTGGATAAAAACTGGGAATTTAGTATCTGTTTTACATAAATCTATGAATAGGCATCCAGGTTAACTAGTATAAAGATGTCTGGAAATAATTACAGTTACACTTAGTATTCCTGTCCCTTATAAGCTGGAGTCCTAAGTTCCTTTGGAGTATTTGTTCATATTTATTGTTACAGTTCAAAGTAAAAAAAAATAGTTCAACCACAACTGCTGTTCTGCTGTTTGCCTAGCCTGATAACTGAAGGCAATTTAAAAAAAATAAAAATAACCACAGCTAAATATATGGGTATTTTTAGGGAGGAGCGGGGAGTGGCATACAAAAATACAGAGAATTCCATCTTCTGATGGGACATTTCCCATTGAGGCTGGCTGAAGAGATGAGAATTAATATGAATTCTTGAATGCTGATCCTAATTATCATTGCAAAATATTTCAAGATATTTTATGAGAATGCTTGATGAAGTTTTAAAATCAGAAATAACATAACTAACTGTTTGTGTGTGGTCCTTAGTCTGGAAATTACAACTAATAAGCATTGTAAGCAATTCAGTAGAACAATGAATACACAGAATTATAGAATATTTAATAATTTATTTATGTATTATAAATTGAGGTAAACATCATAGTTAAAAATGCCATGATTTTCAACAAAATATTATTGGTAGCATAGCGTAAAATATTCCAATACCATATCTTGTATATTATTTCACCTTATCAAATTTTGCAATATTTTGGGCACTGAATGTGTCAAGGGCCTCATTTCCTAGCTATATTCTAACTGGCCAAGTATCTTGTCCTATGTATTTAATTTAGATATTTTTTAGGGTTTTTATTGGTTTTCTTGTTTTTAATATTTTTTACTGTAATATTATACTTTTGAATTGCAAGCTGTCCAGAGTCATTGACTGAAATGGGTGTTCCCAAAAATGGAACAAATAAATAAATATTTTATTATTTTTGTTTAAAAGGATAATTGAAATATTGAATTTTGCTTTAGTCTAAAAATTTTAAATGTGTAATATATTCAGGTGTCTGAGTAGTTTTATACACAGATTTGTTTCAAGTATTTTTTTGTGAAACGAATGCTTTTTATTTATCTTTGCAACCATTTTAATTTTCAGTAATCGTGAATGATTTAAATGGAAGGGGTAGAAGTCTTCCTTTAGTAACCTGTTCTTTCATTCAAAAATCAAGATATCTGGTACCAAAGATAAAACATACTACTATTAAAATGTCATTTTAGCCAATTGACTTTTGAAATGTTTTATAAAGCTTGCACTCATGAATTGCAGAATTTGCCCTTTTACATTTTTTTTGTCATCAGTTTTAGAAACTTATGTTCACCTTGTATGCTCTCCTACCTGTCACGTTTTTCAAAAAAGGTTAATAAAAAAAGAGAAAGATGTAGGTATTTAATGGTTTTCAAAATCTTTGAAAAGGTTTTTTGCCAGAGACTGTGAAGGTGACTATGGATTTGACGGAAAACATAATTATATCATATACTTTATATACACAAACTATTAGGAAAAAATGTAGAAAAGTAGTAAGATAACAACCCTTGAAATAATATTATCTATCTTCAATATTAAATACAGACACATATCTAATAAGCTAAGATTTGCATGTACTGTTAATTCCTCAAGACTAGTGGTCTGTTAAATGGCACAACTTTATTATTCATTAATAGCCTATTCCAGCTGATAAGGCTGATTATTCTTTTAATCATATGCAATTTGGGGTATGACCTAGTTGGTTGTATTGCATCCTAGTTACTTGGATGCAATACATAGACTCTGGTAACTTGAAAAGTTAAGGACAATGAAAATTTATGTAAATCAGTAGAATAATGATAAGAAAAGATGAGATGAAGATGAGATGAATCAAATCAAAATAAATTAGAATCAATTTTAGTGTGTCATAGCACTAAGAGAAGGCAAAAGTTGTTCAGCTTAAAGTCTTTTAGATGATTAAACTCTTTTAAACTCCACACTAAGGTACTTACTGAGGATTTCTCAGAAAGTTATTGAAATTGCAGGATATGTGATGTACGTGGTATAAAATCTGTTTTATTGATAGGTGTTATAAAATATTTGGTGGCTTGCTGTTACATGCTAAGAAATAACTTGATTAAGGAGGAAAGCAAATCTTATAAACTTCTTACTGAAAGCTTTAGCAGATTATAGTTACAAATGCCAGCCAGATGGATGTAAAAATAAAATGAAAGACTAACTCTGTAACAGATGCGGTAATCAGCACAGATAAAAAATGAGCTTAGTTCATAGCTGTACGTGTATGCACAAAGGATTTCTAGTAAAATTAGTTCTGAGTTTAATTTCCAAATTAAAAGAAATATCTAGTTGTTTGGTTGTTAAATTGTCATCAGACACAGCTGCTATAAAGAGTTGCAGACAGGTATTCCATTTGGCCATTTTTTAAAAAAAATCAGATTTGTGCTGCACAATCTTATCTAAAAGCATCCCATTTAAAATACATTCTGTGATAATTCTGTTTCAAAGAGTCCCATGATATATCATAAAATTTATTCACAGAAAAACATAAACATGATTGTGAGAGAGAAAGAGGCATACCTGGTTCTCCTATTATTGGAGATTCTGACGTTCACACCTTCTCATTTCCATTTTACTTTCCTACATGACTCCTGCAGGCTTACATTAGTGTTTCACACATCCCCAACCCCAATTGCACTCACAATTCTGATTTATTTCTCCCATTTAAGTCCAGTGTTTGTCACAGCACAAAGATTCAGGTGAACAAGGAAGCAAGAAGCAACATGCATTTCCAGCCAAAACCATACCTTGAAATAAGAATGGAAGCTTTTACAATCTTTGGGTTATGACCATTTGTTCAGGGACTGTCCAAAGTTGCAAAGGTGCTGAATGAGGAGGATTTACAACCAATTCTTACAGTTGCTAGTTTACAAAGAAAGACAATGGGTAAGGCAGCAGGAGGTTGCAAGTCACTTCCCTTCCCACAGTATTCACCCACTTGCTTGTAGTTCCTTTGGTGCTCACCCACCTGCTTATAACTTTTGTTCACCAGCCTGCCTGCCTGGATTTGTACCTTTTCTCATATTGCAGTCATATGAGGCCCTTCGCTTAATTTCCTGTGGTGCTGAGGTTACAATAGCAACCAGGAATGCTGGAGTTGCCATTACTAGGCAATGCAATTATGGCTCATTGTGTTTTACAACTGCATTACTTAGAAACAAACATTCTGATCCCAATTGCCATTGTAACCCAACAACTATTTTGCATTTTATTGTATTGGGAAAGGATGTGTTTCCAGTATTGGCTGGGAACCAGAAATGTTGCTCTCCTTCTTTGGTGTGATGTCAAGCTTGTGTTTCCTTACCTCTCCCACTGTGGCAGTTAAATCTTATAAAACTAACTTTTTCTAACAATTTCTTTCCATGAATTGAATCTAACTGCCTAGATAACATCCCTATCTGTTCTATAGCAATCTAACTGAGAGCTACAATTTTAGAATCCAAATTGGATTTTCAAAAACGTAGTAATCACTTGAAAGAAATAGTGTAGAATGATATCAGTTATAATGTGTGAGATTGTCATAATGGACTACATATTAGATCTGACTATAATTAGTGTAATTAGTTTTTATGCTTGCTTGAATGTCACTTAAGTACTGCTAAAACTTTAATAGCTGAAATAATCTTCATATCTGAGCTTGTACAACAATATTTCCAGATATTTTTTATATTTGTGAATGGTGAAATGCATAATATTTTTTTTAATTACAAGAACACTGAAAATTTATTCCTCATCATCATTTCCTTACAATAATGACAATAAAAAGTGTGCTAATATTTTCTTGTGTCAATGGTTAGAGAATGAAGGCCATGAGTGATAACTAGTTCTTTTTTTAATGTTTTCAGCTGTTTGGGTCTTACTTCTCTAAGTTGCTACTTCAGCTTTAAGATCATATTGTAAGATGCCTGTTTCCTAAGAATAATATAGGGTAAAGTGCCAAAGTAATAACACATATTTTGATATATTTTTAGTGTTAGGCAGATATTTTTATTACCTCCAGTTATTGGTAGGTTTACATATTAAATAGTATAATGGTGCTTTTTAAATTACTTTAATTGCTGTTATCATTTACTATTTAAACAAGATTATGCACTGCATGTTAATTATTTTTACTCATGGAGTCAAGTAGCGCTGTCAAAGAATTATGGCTGACTTGTCAGATATAATGAATTAGAAACCCATTACGTTTATTTTAAGTACTTGTTATAATATTCATAACTGTCTGATTTAAAATTATTTGTTTGTGATTTTGAAGTACTTTGTAAGCTACTTAGGAATACTTTTGCTTTGAAAATTAATAGATAAATAAATAAACAAATAGTAGGGTCTACTTAGGAATGTCAACTAAGTTTGAAGCTCCCAGGGTTGTTTTTGTGGGGATAAATTGAGCAGCTAAGGTATACATAGCTAACCTAGGTTTTTTGTACAAAAAGACAAAATATAAATCTATAAAGTAAAATAATAAATAACAGCAAGCAATACAGCTATAAATAATAGCAACTCTTCTATATACAGAAAGCAGAATCCCAAACCAAAAGGAATACTGAATATTGCTTCCTTTTTAGTGCCCAAGATCTACATCTTTTGTAATTATGAAACTCCTGAATTCATTTTATCTGTGCACAAAGAAGAATACTGAGGTTAAGTTGGGCAGAAAATTTTCAAATATCAGTTATTTGTGTGTTTTTGTTATCCATATGCATAAAATACTTGTTTCCTTATAGAGAGCTTTTCATTTCTTTAAAAAAATGGAAAATATCTGGGTTTTTCTTCATCCATTTTTATTTAATAAAATGGTAACAGCTTATAAAATATATTTAAGTAAATGTTTTAAACATAACCAGAGCACAGAATCAGATGATCATCAAGTACTTTGATAATTCAATTTTCTAAACATAGAAGACAGAAGAGAGCCAAGGTAGAAGGATGCCAGTATTCACATCATTGTGATTGCTGACCTGTACTGTGTTTCTTCTATCTGTGTTGTGATATTGTACATAGAATAAAGTTAGATGGAGGCTTTATTATTAAGTGTTAATGTAAAAGCTTTCTTTACCACCTTAGGTTATTCTGAAAGTTACAGTTTTACAAGATTAGTATTCTACACATCAGGCCACATATAGCTTAAATATCTGCTGTCATCTGCCTCCATTAAACTGTCTCGCCAAAGGAACATTATTGCTGATATGATAACAATTTCTAGTGCAGGATATATTTTCTCTCTTTTGCCTGGTTTTAAGTGCTTCTGTAGCTCAGGCTCATGTTATATTGGATAAATGTACATTTATTTTTCCTTTAGTCCTTCTCCCTCTATATGTCCTTTCAAACCTTTCCATTTTGTATCAAGGTTTTGTATATTTCTGTCATGCTTTTTGCATACTGATTTTTCCATACTGCATTTTTCCTTTCAGGAGCAGTATGGTATGAAATATAAGTAGGGGCAGAAAGCATTTCTGTTGCTTTTTATTTCCCAAATATATTTTGGATGTATATTTCCCAATACATTAAATAGACATCATGAAAGAAAGTTGAATGGTGAGAAGACTAAAAATGTGCAGGGACATTTTTGCAGAAATGGGGAAAAATCAGTGATAAGGATTTTCTTGTTTCCACTTGATTCTGGTGATGCAAGATTCCCAGGCTGATTGGTTTGTGTACTGAAGATATGCATACATAACACGATGGTAGATATTCTGCACCTTATTTCATGAAGCTGTCAAGCAGTCAATTAATAAAACTGAAAAGATTTTGAACTGGCATGAGATAGCCATAGTTGAATCTACTATGCATGGAAGAAAAGAATGAAATTATCATGGCTATCCTTCTGAGCACATGCAGCATGTAGTTTTATCAAGGAATACAGCTTAAATATTCACCATGTATCTCCTGTGATTATACATCTGTCCTAGTATATACTGCATACCGTTTCTAGCAGACTTAGTTAATTGTTTAACTTTTTTCTGTTTTTCTTTATCAGATACAATTGAAATGTCTGCAATTGGACACCATCTGCAGCCAACTGTTACACTGTCTTATTGTATCTACCAACTGAATCTGCTTATGCTAATAGTTAACTGGCCAGCTGTGCCTCTTCCAGGAAAATTCTTTCTATTCCCAACTATATCCTATTTCCATGGCCTGGGAGAATATCAGATATTGCAAGGCTGGGGATGAGCTGTGTGAATACAATGCTTTATTGGCTGATATCATAATAGAAAAAAAAAAGTGTACTGCATAAAAGTGCCTTCACAGTCCATGACTAAGATTATTGTCACTGCACCTTATTGCTCTAATGGTTTGGTCTAGGCTAGAAAACCAGAGACCGTGAGTTCAAATCTCATCTTAGCCATGAAGGTGAGATGGGTGACTTGTGTGGAAAATAGAAAGAGGAAGGTGTGCTGGATATGTTCACTGCCTCATTTGTAAAAAATAATAAAGGTGGTGTACAAATAAATGTATCCCATATGACCATGGAAATTGTCTTTGGACAACGCTGGCTTCCTCGACCAAGAAAAGGAGATGAGCATTGTGCCCTACCGTTGGACATGATTGACAGGAAAAACATTTCCCTTTTTACAAACAAACAAAAAACAAACAAACAAATAAATAAATAGGACATTGTCATCCTTGCTCTACCATGGGCAAGCAGAAAGCTACATGCACTGAGCTATCAGTGGCCACCAAGCATGTTGATTCTCACTTGTTATTTTAGAATAGATCTTGTCTTTACCTCTAAGATTATTCCATAACCTTATCCAGTAGAGATAAGTACAGATAAAATGCCAGGATGTATTAGAATACTACATTCAGTCCCAAGCCTTGAGGAAAGAAGTCACGCTGTGTAGATGGATTAACCACCCAACTGTAATCAACTTCACTATTATAAATTACTCACTCCATAAGAAAACACACTCGCTTTTGTTCTGACCTAGGCTTCCCCCAAAAGAACTCTTTGTCCCGGCAAAACCCCTTTTATTAAACAAAAGTGAATTTCTTGCATTCACATTCAGCCAAAGGCCTGGCAAACAGTCTTTCAAGGGTGTAATTGGGAGCACAGACCTTATCTAGCTTGGAGAGCTGCCAAGTAAATATTTTCAAACGTAGTGCTGACAAGGAAGGACTCGGCACAGAGTCTCTCAGATGCACAGACACATCTTCACACTTCTGCAATGAACAAACTGTTTCCTGCAAAAGCCTTCTCCCCTTTTACTCCTCTTTTAATCCCTATGGGAGAAGCTATTCACTGTCCACCTGTGGCTTTACTCCCACATCGACCCTTAGTTTGTAATTGTACTTTCCTTTTGACAGCTCTGTGCATACGCAGGCTGAGAACTAGCTCCAGCTGCTCCCCTGCCGCACTGCTGTCCAACTCCAATTGCTGCCTTGGCCCCATCTCTGCTCTGACGCAGAGCCCTCATCCGAGCCTTCCTTGGCCTCCAGGACTGGTTTATGTTCCTCCTCAACCTCCTCACTGTCCAACTCTGCTGTCAGCTCCAGTAACCGCCGCTGGGCTACAACAGTTTTTGCTTTTTAAAATATAAAATAAAGATATATTGTTATAATTTAAGAAGAGCCTTATTGGATTAGTCCAAAGTTTACTTCAGTTCTACACTTTGTTTTTCACAGTGATCATCGGGGGCCCACTTTTGATTTTCTGGAACTTTCAAAGTCAGGACCTTGACAGATTTTCCTTACACATTTAACTGATCCTTTTCAAAGGAAGTCAGACATGTTCTAATGTTTTCTGCGAGAGGAAGAAAAACTTCTTGTTCAAATTCTCCATGTCAGAACTTTATACATTTCAATTATATCATCATTTATTGCCTTTTCTTTATTTCAAACATTTTAACCTTTTCTAAAATTGGGAAATTTTTGTTGCTGCCCTCTATATTTTTTTCCAAGATAATTCATTTTTTGAATGTAGTTAACAAGACTGTACACAATACTACAGGTGTGTATATAATAAATATTTCTGTTCTGACCCAACCTTAGCAAAAGCAAGAAACAGACTCCTTGTCATGAAAAACCCCTCTTTATTTACCTCTTGTGAATTAATTGTTAATTCACAAGAATAATTCTTGTGAATTAATAATTAATTAACACAGGGGGGCCTTTTGTCAGATTCATCTGATTTACCAGTTGCGGCCCTATCTGGATCTGGACGCACTTCGCACAGTCACTTCCGCCCTTGTCATCTCCCGCTTGGACTATTGCAACTGCTCTCTACATGGGGCTCCCCTTGAAGAGTGTCCGGAGGCTGCAGTTGGTCCAGAATGCGGCCGCGCGGGTGATCTTGGGAGCTCCGAGGAGCTCCCATGTAACACCGCTTGTCCGCGGGCTGCATTGGCTTCCTGTGGCCTTCCGGATACGATTCAAGGTGGTATTGATTGTTTTCAAAGCGCTCCATGGCTTGGGACCTGGGTACTTACGGGACCGCCTGCTGCCATCAACAGCCTCCCGCCGCCCAGGACGCTCCCACAGGGTTGGCCTCCTCGGGGTTCCGCTGCCTGATCGTTGCCGGTTGGCGGCCCCGAAAGTGCGGGCCTTCTCTGTGGGGGCCCCCTCCCTGTGGAATGATTTGCCGCCGGAGATATGGGCCATTACCGACATTCAGACCTTCCGGCGCGCAGTAAAGACCCTGATCTTTCAGCAGGCCGGCCTAGCCCAGTAACTGGTTTTTTTTGGTTTTAATAACTAGGTTTTTAAATTTTAAGAAAATTTCTAAATTTTAAATCTGTATTAGTTTTATATTTTAAATTGTATTTAGGCCTTGATGTAATTGTTTAATCTGTTTTTAATTGTATATATTGTCTGTTTTTAGTTGGCTGTGCACCGCCCCGAGTCCCTTTTTGGGAGAGGGGGCGGTATAGAAATTCAATAAATAAATAAATAAATAAATAAAATTGCATTCACCCATTGAAAAGTCCAGGCAATAGTCCTTCAAAGAGTTAACGGCAACACAGATCTTATCAGTTCCTTGCTATAATTTCAAGACCGTGAGCTCCCAGTCGAAAGGCTGTAGATTAAGTTCTGGCAAGCAGTCTCTGTGGCATAAAACACAATGAGCAAAATCTTCAGAAAGACGAACTGTTGTCTCCTATGACAACCACTCCCCTTTCCTATTTATTTCCCAGCCAGGGAGGGGCCATTTAGCGTCCATGTGTACTTCACTTCCTGAGTCGATTCCTTGACTTCCATTGTTCCCCTCTCCTAACAGCTCTGCACATACATGTGTCTGGAACAGGCACCAGCTGTTCTTCCTCCTCTCTCATATCTCAGCCTTCAAAGTCGGCTGCCTCTCCAGTGGCTGGGAAATGTCAGACGGCCCTGGCTCTCTATCTGCATCTAACACAGAGCATCCATCAGAGCCTTCCCCAGACTCCAGACCTGGCCCAAGTTCCTCCCCAACCTCCTCATCATCCAATTCTGCCTCCAGCTCTGCTGGCAGCTGACAGGCCAGAACAATTTCTCTATTATAATGGTGGCACTTTTGTTTTAAATTCATTTTCTACTGATTCCTAAAATGTATTTTTCAATGTTACATGCTGACTTGGCATCTTCACAGTTATATATCAGGATCCAAAGATCTCTTTTTGGCTTGTTTCAAACAACTTAAACCCTATTTGTATCAAGCTATCAAGAATTTTCATAACCACTTATAAATATCTCAAGATAGAAATAAATAGCAAAGCTGTGTTGTTTTGTCCCATATGCATCACTTTACCCTTAAATTGAATTTCATTTGCTATTTAGCAGATCTTGACTTGGTTCAGAGTCTGCTAGAATTCTTATAGCAATCTCTGGCCAGTTTATACCATATCATAAATTATGATTGAATTAAAAATATTGGTCCCAACATTCTACCTCCCTACTTCTATTCTGAGAAAATTATATTATCATGACAATGATGATCATCATCTATATCATAATCATCCCTTCTCCTTGCTTTGTATTTTATAACAATTAATAAAAAGTAAATCCAAATATTTATTGTCAGCAGAATCAGAACATTTGTGCATTTATTAACATTCTAAAAGAACTTATATAACAAAAGGTTGATAAAATAGGATTAATTCTAGTGAAACTCATGTTAATTTCCCTTTATCAAGACTATTTCCTTTTACTTTTATCTTTCTTATTATTTTCTGGCACAGTTTATGTAAGAGTAACACTCCCAAGAACTTATTTGCATGCCTCCATGATTTCCTTCAATATCTTCAGTTTTATCTCAGTTTTTTAAATCAAATGGATGATCAAATATCTCTAGATCTAATTTATATCATATATTGCCCTTTTATAGTGGAAGAACCTACTTTTCTATTGCTTTCTAGTAATATAGGCCAGATTTTATGCCTACTTTAATAGTCAGAAGGACACGTCCCCAGAATTCTTTCCTTTCCATTCTCTAAAGTTTGTATTAAAAAATGACTACATTCTACTAATTCCTTTCTTTCAATTAGATATCAATTATACTGTATCTACTGTATGATAAAAGTTGATATACAGAGTTCTATGAAGTGGGCAACCATAAATTATTATTATTATTCATTAAACATGAAACTCAGTCAACTGAAAATTTAAAAATATATCACAAATATAATGGACAGTTGATATGGGTTGCTACCACCATCCTAGGTATCAGCCAAGTATCAGGAAGCAACCCATATCAACCATTAGCACCAGATAATAATAATAATAATAACAACAATAATAACAATTAATAAATATAACAAGAATAACATTGTTGTTGTTGTTGTTGTTATTCCCAATCAAGTACTCTTCTTTTCTTGAAAGCATCACTGTTACAATTGGTCCTGTCTATTACAATATTTCTTGAAATAACTACAGTATTTCAAACCGGATGTTATTCAGATTTTCCTCAAGAATCAGTCTGAAAGCCTCTTTGATCCCCTTTTTTATATGCACCAGCAGACCTATTCCATTTTAGTTCAAGGGAAGCCCCATCTTTGCTTTAAATGTTTTGCCACTATGGTCCCCAAGGCCATCCACTTGACCCCAGTGCCTCATCCACACACTAAGAACCTCCTGTATTTTTCATCTTTAGCTTTTCTTTTTTAGAACATTATGGTTTCAGCCCTGGTTGTCAATCTATTTGCATAATACTGATTTCCAGCACTACGTTATTATATTTCCCAATATCATAAGTGCCAGTATAGACTAGGCCTATTGTCTTATTTCCAATGCTATCTAGAAGTACTGTACATCTACAAAGTTTAAACCAGGCAAGGAATTTGTTATGCAGTATATCATAGACCCATTTGTTTGTTAGAAGTCTCATTACAGCCGAAAACATGTTTCACCTCAAAAGAATATTCTTAGTATGAGTCCTTCCACAAAAACATAATCTTAATCTTCAAAATAGTGTCTTCCTTTCTAAGAAAATTGCTCTCTCTGACAAAAAATGATACATAGCATATTAAGTGGTTTGTATATGTTCAGCTAGGAAGCACAGAGACAATGGTTAAATTAACCTAGAATTGAGAACTCTGTAAAGGTACTAAAGATAGGGTTGTGATAGTAGAATATTATAATATGTTAGAAATGAAATATTTCAAAAACATATAAAAACCCGGACTTCCGGGTTTTGAAGATGGCCGACGCGGTGCTCCGCCGCTGCTCGCTCCGACCTAGACGGCCTCAGCTGCGGCCCCCCTTGTCCCCTAGGTCCCCCCGCCGGTGGCAGAGGCGGGGGAAGATCGGGGGAGGCCGGTTGGGACATCTGGAAACCGGTCGGGGGTCTGCTGGAGCCGCGGGACCGGTGCAGAGGGCGGCGTGGTCACGATGGCCCCGGCGGCTCCGAGTCGATTGTGGAGGCCCCGGAGGCCTTTCTCGGCGGTCGGCGGTTGGCGGAATAAGTCGGCGGTCGGCGGAGCGGGGTGACTGTGGACGAGCGCTCGGCGGCGGCGGCGGCGGTGGCCGTGGCGGCGGCGGCGGCGGCGGCGGCCTCTGGGGTCGTTACAGCGGCGCTTTTGGTGTCCTGTGCGCTGACGGCCTTGGCGGTTTCCGGGATAGAGACTCTGCCACGGCATGGCCCCAGCGGCCCCCTGAGGAGCATGGTAGTCCTGGATTTCCCAGGGCGGAGCCGATTCGGGGGAGCCGTCTGGAGGGCCTTGGACTGGCCTCGGCGGCTTTGCTACAGCCGCGGAGGCCCTGGAACAGCTGCCGTGACACCCCCGGAGTTCCAAGGGGCTGTGAAGAGGCCTTGGCGCCCCCAGTGAGGTACGGCGGTGTGGCAGGCTCGGCGGCCTCGCTCGGGCCGGGGCGGTCTTGGGAGGCCCCGGTCGGTCCTGACATGGGCCTGCTACGGTCATGGTGGCCCTGGAGTGGACCTAGGGCACCCTTGATGGCCCCGAAGACGGCGTGGAGGCTGGGGGACCCACGGAGGGGCTCGGCTGAGGAGTGGTGGTGCCGATGCCCCCGTGGGCCGCTTAGGCGGAGCTATGGTTATTCCCCTTTCTTCCCTGGGGCCCCCACTGGTGGCAGAGGTGGTGGGCCCAGGGGGGGGATTAGCTCTGCCTGTGACTCTTTCCCCCCCGGGGGTCCCACTGGTGGCAGAGGTGGGATGACTGGGGGGAGGCGGCACATACCCCAGCCTACCTGGATTTTATCATCCGTGGCCAGAGGATGGCAGAGACCGCAGGCGCTCCGAGACTGTCGAGATGAGGTGGTCGGGACCACGGACGTACTCGAGGGCAGAGCTTTGGGCCCTGAGGGATGTCCCCCTCTCCCTTAGGTGGCCTCCAAGGCTCTCTAAGACTTTTCGTAATGAGGGATCCTGGGATCCGGAGCGATGGTAGGGCCGAAGAAACCAGAGGAAGCATTGTAAACATTGTTTTTAAATTTTTAATGGGATTTTTTAAGGGGTTGGAAGGATCCAGGGCGGGTGGGGGAGACAGCCCGCATGGAATTGGGGGCAGCCGGGCCGGCACGCGCGCCTGGGGGACCTCGGGGGTTCCCGTGTCGGGGTGGCAGACAGGGGGTGGGCAGCTGGGGGCCAATTTTATTAGCACGGTGACTGGGAGAGGTAGATATGCTGGGGCTAGAGGGCCGTATCTGGTAAGGGGATCGCGCTCCCGATGTTTGCAAGCGGTAGCGCGCTCTGACCCTCCTTACCCATCCTGCAGCCCTGGTTGTCCGGAATCTCAGGCCCTGAATACCCGGCTGTTGTTGTGCAATGCCAGGTCCGTGGTTAATAAGGCTCCCTGATCTATGATCTGGTTCAGGAGGAGGCCGTGGACCTGGTAGGTGTCACCGAAACCTGGTTGGGTCCAGAGGGCGGTGTCCCTCTGGTTGAGATGTGCCCATCAGGTTTCCTTGCATTTCACCAGCCTAGGGCTCAGGGAAGGGGTGGTGGGGTGGCGGTGCTTATAAAGGAAGTCCTTTGTCCTAGGGAGGCCACTGTCCCTCAGACGGCTGGCTGTGAATCTCTATTTGTGAAGTTGGGGCAAGGGGTTCAGATGGGTCTTTTGATGGGGTACCTGGCTCCCTGCCACGTCTCATCGGCCCTGCCCGGACTCCTAGAGGTAATAGCCGGGCTGGCGGTTGAGACCCCCAGGCTTTTGGTCATGGGGGATTTCAACCTGCCATCGCTCGGTGAAACCTCGGGGTTGGTCCGGGAGTTCTTGGCTTCCATGACGGCCATGGACCTGACCCAGTTAGTTTCTGCTCCCACTCACATAGGAGGACACATGCTGGACCTGATTTTTGTCTCTGGGCAGTGGTTGAATGACTGTAATTGTGGGGATTTAGTCATTACACCCTTGTCATGGACAGATCATTCCCTCCTTAGGCTGGATTTCTGTTCCGCCACCCCCCACCGCAGGGAGGCGGAGCCACTTAGATGGTTCCGCCCCAGGCGCCTAATGGACCCGGAGCGGTTCCAGAGGGAGCTTGGGCCATTTCCTGAGTCTCTGGCTCTCAGCTCGCCTGGAGACCTGGTGGCCACCTGGGTTGGGTTGGCCGCCGGGGCTCTAGAGCGAGTTGTGCCTCTGCGACCTCTGACCCGGCACAGATCCCATTTGGCTCCGTGGTATACGGAGGAGCTACGGGAGATGAAGTGCCGGAAAAGACGTCTAGAGGGCATTTGGAGGGCGAGCCGTTCTGAGTCTGATCGAACACAGGTGAGATCTCATATTAAGACTTACCTTGTGGCGATAGGGGCGGCGAAATCTTCGTATTTCTCCGCCCTTATTGCGTCAGCAGGAAATCGGCCTGCCGCCCTGTTTAGAGTGACCCGCTCTCTACTTGAACCGAGAGCGCAGGATGACCTCTTGCAGGGTAGAGCGGAGGAGTTTTCTCAATTCCTGCATGACAAAATCGCTCAGATTCGGGAGGGGCTTGACTCCAATTGGATGGTCCCGGGGGAGGTGTCCGGGGCAGGTCTTGTGGATGTTGTTTGGGGGGAGTTCGACCCTGTGACCGCCGAGGGTGTGGACAGGTTGCTGGGGGGTCTGAATGCCACCACCTGTTTATTGGACCCGTGCCCTTCCTGGCTGGTTTCGGCCGCCAGGGAGACGACACGAGGCTGGCTCCAGGGGATTATCAACGCTTCTTTGAGAGAGGGGTCGCTTCCTACCGCCCTGAAGACGGCGGTGGTGCGGCCCCTCCTCAAGAAGCCTTCCCTGGATCCAGCTGTTTTAAACAACTACCGTCCAGTCTCCAACCTTCCCTTTGTGGCGAAGGTTGTCGAGAGTGTGGTGGCACGTCAGCTCCCTCAGTACCTGGAGGAAACAACTTACCTCGATCCGTTCCAATTGGGCTTCAGGCCTGGGCATAGCACTGAGACGGCATTGGTCGCGTTGGTTGATGATCTCTGGAGGGCTCGTGACAGAGGGTTCTCCTCTGTCCTGGTCCTATTAGATCTCTCGGCGGCTTTCGATACTATCGACCATAGTATCTTGTTGCGACGGTTGGGGGGGTTGGGAATTGGGGGAACCGTCTTTCGATGGTTCTCCTCCTTCCTCTCCGACCGTTCGCAATTTGTGTTGACGGGAGGGGAGAGGTCAACCTCTAGGCCCCTGGTTTGTGGGGTGCCTCAGGGGTCAGTCCTCTCCCCTCTCTTGTTCAACATTTATATGAAGCCGCTGGGCGAGATCATCCGTGGTCTTGGGGTGAAGTGTCATCTGTATGCAGATGACACTCAGTTGTACATCTCCACCCCGGACCACCCCAACGATGCTGTGGGGGCTATGTCTAGGTGCCTGGAGGCCGTGCGGGACTGGATGGGCGGGAACAGGCTTCGGCTCAACCCATCCAAGACCGAGTGGCTGTGGTTCCCGGCGCCCCGATATAGCCAGCTGATTCCTTTGCTGGCTATTGGGGGGGAAATTTTGCCAGAGGGCTCGCAATCTGGGAGTCCTCCTGGATGTACGGCTGTCGCTTGAACTTCATGTCGCGGCCGTCTCCAGGGGGGCATTTCATCAGATCCGTCGGATCTACCGGTTGCGGCCCTTTCTGGATCGGGACGCCCTGCGCACGGTCAGTTAGGCCCTTGTCACCTCTCGCCTGGACTATTGTAATGCCCTCTACATGGGGCTCCCTGCGGGGAGCACCCGGAGACTCCAACTGGTGCAAAATGCGGCCGCGCGGGTGATCATGGGGGCGTCGCGTAGCGCCCACGTGACGCCTCTCCTGCGCGAGCTGCATTGGTTGCCGGTGGCTCTCTGGGTTCGCTTCAAGGTTCTAGTTTTGACCTTTAGGGCGATCCATGGCATTGGGCCAAGTTACCTGCAGGACCGCATCCTACCAGTGATCTCCAGCAGGCCAGTGCGCTCACACAGGGAGGGCCTTCTCCGGGTCCCGTCGGCCACCATGTGTCGCCTGGCGGCCCCGAGGGGTAGGGCCTTCTCTGTGGCGGCCCCTGCCCTCTGGAACACTCTGCCGCCGGAACTACGTACCGGCACGGACCTGAGGGCCTTCAGGCGCACGCTGAAGACCTGGCTTTTTGAGCAGGCCGGCCTGGGCTGAGGTGGTTTTAACTTGTCTCCATTTGCTCTGTAATTTTAAATTGGGGTTTTAAGGGTGTGGGGTGGGTTTTTTCTTATTCGGCCAATATTTAATTTAATCTTCTTTTAACTTTTGTATTACTGTTGGGGTTTGGATTGGCTGTACACCGCCCTGAATCCCTGGGAGAAGGGCGGTATAGAAATTTTATAAATAAATTAATAAATAAATAAAATAAATTATTGGTGCCAGGGTGGTGGGGGCTTTATTGGATTTCACATTTCACAGTCAATGAATTGGGCAAGAAGCTGTCAATCTGGGACTGGAATGAATTATTAACTCCTGGTATGACTTGTCTATATATCTCTCTGCTTTTCCAAGCATCTGTAATTCAACCACCTTGGATTCTTATAAATAGATTTGCTACTTGAAAGACAGAGTCTAATGGCACTGAAAAAAACTCATGACTTATGACCATAGTTTTACATTTGACACTAATAAGCTAGAAAGTATCTTCTACTCTATGCTCTTTCTAACATTGTATTATCTATTGTTTGTAACCAAGCTTGACCTTAAAAAAGATAGTCATGGGTTATATCAATGAAGGAGACCAAGGACCCCTCATGTATTTTATTTTTACAAACTTGTAGAACTGGCTCCCAACAGTAGCTAAACTTACTTCATAGTCAGTCTTTGGAATTGATTGGTTGATGTGCCCCTGCTCCTGCTGCTCTTCTGTCTGGTTAATCACTATCATAACGCTCTTTGTTCTCCCCTTTTGTTTGCTTTGACTGAAACTTTCAAATACCTCTCCCTTTTCTGATGATAAAAACTTAGCTGATATTTGTCTTTTCCAGAAGCACGCTTTCCTTTTTCTGAAGAGAAAAATGTAAGGCAATGATTACATATTTAAAACTTCACAGCAAGAAATGTATATAATGCACATAATACCAAGGACAGTTCAGAATAATAACTCAAAACTCAAGAAAGCTCACAGGGCTTATATACATTTCAACTTACTTTGCACTGTTCATATGTTTGAAATTGATCCAAATGATGAAATTCTGTCAACGTACTGGTTTGTTTTCTCTATACAAAAAAAATAGTCATTGGCAAGCTAGAATACATAACTACTATATATATGAAGAATATGATCATTGCAAACTTCTAAAATACATATCATCACGTTATGCTGTCATTTTACAAATAGTGGCATGGATTAAAAGAAGCCTTAGTGCACAGAGATTTTATTGCTATGAAGATATATATGGATTTTAATGGTTATATACAGTATTTGCAAAATTGGGCTCTTGTTAGCTGGAAGCAGCACCACTAATATTCTGGTAATTGTTCTGACTATGATTTTCATTCTTTCACAAACCTCCACCATCGAAGGTGGTCAATTTTCCAATTCAGTTTGTGAATGAAATTTAGTCATAGGACTAATAAGAATAAATCTTTTTTCTACTGAAATTTTCAGAAGCATTTGTAAATGTGATTGATCAATTGAAAAGAAGCAAATGATGCAGTGCAAAAATTATTTTAATCAAACTGCATTTCATGCAAATCAAGAATACTGTTGGTTATTTTTTTTCCACAAAACTAAATTGTACTTAAATTTGTACTCTTTCTCAGTAATCTTTGCACACTGTTTCAAGAATATTTCCAGAAAATGCTATCTTTTAACACATCCATGTACATGTGAAAGCCATAGTCTAGGGACTCCTCTTTATTTTCTTTTCTTTTCTTTTCTGTTCATCTTTGTCAAGGCAAAGCAAGTACACATCTGACAAAAGTTGTATGGGAAAATCCCTGCTTGATTAGAGTTCCTGCTATGCATCATTGCTCTCTAAAGCTTGGAGGGCATCATTTATGACAAACAGAAAGAAGGTCATAATTTTGCTATGTGATTTACAGAACTATGAACATTTAGGATCTCTCCATACAAAAAGCATTTCTAATCATAGATATTATCCTAGTTATTTGTCTTTAATGGACTATTCTATTTTATTCAGAATTTTTAAAATATCTATAGTGTGATTATTATCAAACAAAAAAAATTAGAAAGTAATCTTAATTATCTCCTAGTTCAATACTAGGAGCTGACAGCCAATAGCATTTTAGTCCAAGGTTTTGTTTTTCATTTATTTTACTATTCCAGGCATTTGCTATATGAAAAATGCATGCTATTCACCAAATGAGACCTCCTTTCTTTTTATCATACTGACTGTCATCTTGAAATATTATATAGTTTTTTTCTGCCACATGTATCTACAGATATCAATATCAGGGGTGAGTTTGAAATTAGGTCTCATCATACTCTCATTTTGGACCAGATTAGTTGACTTTGTCTTTTGTAAAACCCGAGGTCATGTTTGCTTCACTTGAGAATGCTTATCTGTGGTTTAGTCAACTGAAACACTTGTTATTTGGAATATTTATGATCATGCCAACATTGTAGCTAAATTCCACAATTGTCAAAAGTCTTGAAAGATCTGATCAAATTAAACAGCCCTTTAAGTTTGTGGAACTATGTTTTACTTTACTCTTAATTTTATCTTGCAGAATTCACATTATGAGAAAAGGCTGAGGTGAGCTTTCTGCAGCAAATGTGAATGAGGGTGATATGAAGGTGAAACCAAGCATTCTTCTGCCATGCCTTGCTGGTGTGGGGAGGCAGCATATAAATTTAATGAATAAATAAAGCAAGAGCTACATAACTCCAATACAATATCCAACAGCATGTACTTTATTTGACCGGTTAAAAGTCTCATTTGTGCTAACCCTAACCCTAACTTTAAATATGGAAGTAAAATCAATGGATACCATCTTGTCTCCATTAGGTGTGGAGGCCACTAATCAAGGCTTTGGCAGCTTAGAAAAATATCCAGTTGGTAGAGCTTTCCTCCTCCTCCTCCTCCTCCTGCTTCTTCTTCTGCTTCTCCTCCTCCTCCTTCCAAATTTATTGGACAACCAATACATTAAACAAACAAGCAAACAAACCCAGCCTTATACTATATATAACTATAAAATGTAATATGCCCTGCTGTGTGGCTGAATATTTGAATCTGAATCATTTTAATAATGTTTTTTATATAATTGCTTAGTTGCACCCTGCCCAAACTTTTTGAATTGGGATGGGTCACAATTTAGATAGCAATACGTGTTATCCTGAACAGGGTCATCATGTATCTTTATATTCCAAAAACACAGAAATATGGTTAAAGAGTTTTTATGCTCATGGAGTGTATTTTTAGGAAATTAAAGTAAATGTTATTAAAATCTGCATAATAGTTCTTGTCTACAATGTTGTTGGCATTAGAAACCATACAATAATTATGTGAGATTCTTATGAATACATACGTACGTACCAGTGGTGTGATTCAATTTTTTTTTACTACTGGTTCTGTGGGCATGGCTTGATGGGCATGGCAGGGGAAGGATACTTTAAAATCTCCAGTCAGAGGTGGTATTTGCCAGTTATCCGAACTACTCAAAGTTTTCACTACCAGTTCTCCAGAACTGATCAGAACCTGCTGAATACCACCTCTGGTACATATGTATGTATGTATGCATGTATGTATGTATGCATGCATGCATGTATGTATGTATGTATGTATTATTTTCTTTTCAAAATAAGGCATTAAATGTAACCTTAGGGCATTTACCTACAATAGTTTAATATCACTTGGATGAACTTTTTTCAATGTTTCCCTAAATATATGTTCACCTACAGTACATTACATGGTACTTTTGAATTAGTCTTGACTCCTGGAGATTGCTGGGCAAGTCCCTGCAGTTTTCTTGACAAGATTTCAGAAGTAGTTTGCCACTGCCTGCTTCTTAGGGCTGAGAGAGAGAATACCTGATCCAAGGTCATCCAACTGGTTTCAAACCTAAAGCAGGAGTAGAATTGATAGTCTCCCAGTTTCTAACTTGATGCTTTAACCACTAGGCCAAACTGGCTATCACCTACAGTACCTAGATAGCACTGTACCTCTAGTACAGTGCTATCTAGAGATTCTGAGAATTGTGACCTCTTAACAGCTATATTTAGCTACAGTATATTGAAATCCAGAAGTAATAATGCCTCCCAGGTATACATCAGAAAACATATTTCAGAGCGTAAGAATAACTCTGCTAGATCAGAGAAAAATCTTAGCTAGACAAGCATTCTTTTTGTAACAGCAGCTAGCAAAATGTCAGTGGGAAGTTCTTATAGCAATCCTCTTTGACTGAGAAAATACTTGAATCTTAACAAAATAACCAATTATACCAAACATATTTCCAGAGAATTAAATTAAAATGGGAAATATATGACACAGATCTTATGCAAATAAACCAGTATTTCTCTTTTTAACAGTAATACTCTAGTCTATATTACAGTATGAGCTTTACAAAGTGTGTTTCTTTCCCTCCAGTGGAACCTGTATATATAAACCTGTAGGTGTAGATTTTTCATGCAACAGTTTTGATTACCTTTCAATCTGCTTCAGGCTTCCAACAAGTAACAGTTTTCAAGTAACAACTGCTATGTTTATTGTCCAGATTTTATAAACAGAAAAAAATCTCCCATCTCAAACTGCTATTGTGAATTCATTTCACTATCTATATCCACAAGCAAGATGTGAAGTGGGTATACCCTACTGTTTTTCCACAAACAGTGGAAGAACAAACAATGTGTTCAGAAAAAAGCTGCTACTAGTTCAGGAAGTATATACTGTATAATCATTATGCTTAGTGGAAACACCATTTCATCAAGCTTGTAATATATTTAGTGGCCTCTGAAAAAACTTGTACCCCAAATAGTTATCATATTTCTATAAAGCTCAGTAATGTAGGTATAGCTTTGTATAGAATATTACAGCATAAATTAAGTTAAAATTAGCCTTAATTTTTAACAATTGTACTCTTTTTCTATGTCAGCAATAAGGTCAGCTAATATATAGAGCACTCACACCTGCTTAAATTGAGATCTTTATCTAAGGCAGGGCTATCAAATTCCCAGCTTGCAGGGAGGATGCGTCACACACTGGCCATGCCCACACCCGGTTTAGAGAAGGGAGGGAAAGTCCTGATGCATCACGTGACACTGCCATGACAATGTGAGTTTGACAACCCTGATCTAAGTCATCAAGACAATAGGAATAGGTGCACATTTAATAGAATTGGTCTTTTTGAAGAACAGAAGTTCTATAGTTCTACTTCTGGACACGCTCAATTGTATTAAGCCCCGCCCTTTATTTGCCTAAGAGGCAAATAAAAGACAATATGAAAATAATATTGAATAAATTGGAATACTATGAAGCATATTCAAAGAAGCAAATGGTCTTGGTGTTTTTAGATGCACAGAAAGATTTTAATAACATAAATTGGCAATTTATGTTGTTGCGAATGGAAGAGATGGGCTTTGGAGAAAGATTTATTAAAACAATCGAGGCAATATACTAGAAACAATCAGCAAAAGTAGTTATAAATGGAAATTTGACAGATAATATCAATATCAAAAAAGGAATAAGCCAAGGATGTCCATTATCGCCATTGTTATTTGTATTGACTTTGGAAGTATTAAATAGAAATATTAGGAAAGATAAAGAAATAAAGGGAATGAAAATAAAAAAGCAGGAATGTAAATTACATGCATTTGCAGATGATTTGGTATTTATATTAGAAGAACCATTGAAAACAGCTTTTAAACTGATAGAAAAGTTAGAAGAATATGGAGAGGTTGCAGGACTGAAAATAAATAAAGAAAAAAGTAAGATTTTAGTGAGGAACATAGCAGAAAAACAAAGGAAAGTATTGATGGACAGTTTAAATACATAGATCAAAAAACGTGGAATACTTGGGAATACAATTGACAACAAGATGTGGGACACTCAAGGAAGATAATTATTATAAATTAAAACAACAGATTGCAACAGACCTGCAAAAAAATGGAAAAATTTACAACTATCTTTAACAGGGAGAATATCTACCATTAAAATGAATAGACTACCAAGGATATTATACTTGTTTCAGACAATTCCAATAAAATTAAAGAAAGAATATTTTGAGGATTTAAATAAAATGATGTTGAAATATATATGGCAGGGAAAGAAGATGAAAATTAAACTAAAACTATTACAGGATACTAGAATGAGAGGAGGTTTTAGACTACTTAATTGGGAGTTATATTATCAGCCAGTAATATTGATGTGGATGAAAGAACGGGTTGTTTTGATAATTATTAGATTGTTAACATTGGAAGGCCATGATCTGCAATTGGGATGGCATGCATTTTTATGGTATAAGGAAACTAAAGCGCATAGATGCATTCGGAGACATATTCGAGATGCTTTATTATCAACATGGGAGAAAATAAGGGAATCAACATTATTTGAAAATATCAGTCTGGTTATCAACAATAAAGGCATTTGCATATCCAAATGTTTCTAAAATGAAATATATTGTTAGATATAGTGAAATTTTAAATGAAAAGGGTGAACTCAAAACAAAGCAAGAACTAGATGAACAAGGGATAAATATGAATTGGTATTCATATATGCAAATACATTCTAGATATGAAAAAGATAGTATGATAGATGGGTTTTATAAAGAATTGACTGAATTAGATAAAATCTTAACAGGTACTGAAGAGACGATGATTAAAAAATTTTATGGTTATTTACTATCAGTGAAATTAGAAGAACAAGTTAAAGAAATGATGATTGCTTGGGGGAAAATTTTGGATATGGGATAGACTTGGATAAATGGCAGAAACTATGTACTAGAAACTGTAACTTAACAACGCCAAGGAGCATATAAAGATAATTTGTATAAGATGTTTTACAGGTGGCATTTACCCCGGCAAAAATAGCAAAGATGTTCAAGGACAAATCGGCGAAATGTTGGAAATATATTCAGATACCTGAATCATATTACCATATGTGGTGGACATGTGCAGAAGCTAAAAGATATTGGACTAAAATACATAGATGGTTGGAAAAAATGATAAAACAGCATATAGATTTAAAAACAGAGATATTTTTTACTGAGGATTTTACCTGAAGGTTATATTAAAGAAATAACATACTTTATTATTAATTTTTTAACTGCAGCTAGAATTGTAATTGCTTAAAATTGGAAAAATGAGAAAATTCAGATGGAAGAAGAAGTGATTAAGAAAATAATGGAATGTGCAGAAATGAGTAGACTAACACTAGCAATCAGAGAGCAAGAAGAAAATGAGTATTATAAAATTTGGTATTTATTTTATCAATGGCTACATAGAAGAGTTAGAAATTGAAATATATTATAATAGTAATGTTATATTATAATTGATTACTTTTAAAATAAGTTATATTATGAGTATAATTTAGTAAGAATTGAGATTTGCTTTTAAAGATAGCCTGAAATTGAAATTAAAACTTCAATGATAGTATAATAGTGATATAATATGATATAGAATGTTGATTAGAATATAATATGAATGTAAAGTCAAGAGAAAAGGATTATAGATATTGTGCACATGGTACATGTACCAAACCGACACATTGTACAATTGAAAGAAGTTTTTTTTTTGTCTGTTATAAAAATAAAAAACTTTTTAAAAAAGAAATACTTCTGGACATGCTCAATTGTAGTAATGTCCGATATACAGTGTGGATTCCAGACAGCCAAGCTGTATTCAAGAATTAGTCTAGCAAAGGTTTTGTATGCCCTAGTTAGTAATTCAGTATTACCAGAGGAGAAGCTTCTTAAGATTAGATTTACAACTCTTGAAGCTTTTTTAGCAATGTTGTTGCAGTGAGCTCTTGCACTTAGGTCATTAGATATGAATACTCCAAGGTCCTTGACAGAGTGAGGATCATCAACAAGGTCATATCCATCTAGTTTGTATTTGGTGTACTGATTTTGTTAGCCAATATATATGACAGAACATTTGTTGGTCAAGATTTGGAGTTGTCAATGGTTTGATCATTCAGACTCATAATTGAGGTCGCTTTGTAGGATGGTAGCATTGTCTGTGATGTTGAATAGTTTTACGTCATCAGCGAAGAGGATACAGTTGCTTATAAGGTGATTTCAAAGGTTATTTATATAGATCATAAAGAGTGTGGGTCCTAGAATGCTGCCTTGGGGGACACCACTGTTAAGTAGTGCATGGTTTGATAGGGCGTTTCCTATTTTTACTATTTGTTGTCTATTTGCCAGGAAGGCAGTAATTCACTTATGAAGGGATCTGGAAATGCTGTAAGAGTTTAGTTTTAACAGTAGTTTATCATGTACCACTGAGTTGAAGGCTTGCAGAAATCTATGTAAATTGCATCTTATTGCTTTACCCTAGTTAAGTAGTATAATCCATATGTTTTTGCAGTGTAGGAGTTGCAGACTGCAGGACAATATTTTTTTTCAGAAACCAAATTGTTTTTGGGAGAGTAAGTTGTTTGTCTCTAGGTGGAGGGTAATGCATTGGTTGATGATTGATTCCATGACTCTGCACATGATGAAACACAGTGAGATTGGTCTATAGTTTTCAACCAGGCTGGCATCACCTTTTTTGAAGATAGGGATAACCATTGCTAAGGACCATAGGTTCGGTAAGGAGCTGGTTTTGAATGATATCTCATATATTATGCTTAGGGGTTCTGCTATGGTAGTGGAGAGCTTTTTAAAGAAGTATGCACATAAGCCATCAGGGCCAATAGATAGGGATGGTTTTGGGCAACATAGTGCCTTTTCTATATTATCTTCTGTAAAATTGATATATAGTAGATCATTGCAGTTAGTTGTGGTACGACTAGGAAATGTGGGGGATGAGCCATTGCTGTTTACAAAGACTGAACTGAAGAACATGTTGAAGATGTTTGCCTTAATGGCTTCATCACTACAGTCTTTTCCATTTGGTCCTTTTAGAGGTGGGATGGTTCTTGAGTCTTTAAGTTTGGTATTTACAAAGTTATAGAAGGTGCAAGTGGATTTTGTACATAGAGGTTTTCCTCTTGCTTGCAGTGGTAATTGGTGCATTCTGCCTTTCTCTGTCAGCATAAGGTGTTGTATTGGTTTTTAAAGTTAGGTATGTAACTAGTTTTGTTTTTTCACCATAGCGATTCTTTTTTAGATTGAAGATTCCTTATTGTTTTGGGAGATTACTAATGGAACCTGTAGTTTAATGGCTCTTTCAAGTTCAAGCAAGAAAGCATTATAATGGTCTTCTGTATTATTATAGCCAGAGAACAGAATGAGATGATAGGTAGGCAGTTATGACTTCATAATTGGCTTTTTTAAAATTGTATTTTGGGGATCCATTATTATGATCCTCTTTATGTTTGAAAAGGGTCCCTGAATTTGTAGGCCATAAATTGAGTTTGAGCTGTTGTAGAAGATGAAGTCGAGGCAGTTGTTTAGTCTAGTGTTGTTATTTACTAATTGATCCACAGCTCATGTCAGCAGTGAAATTAGCTTGTTTGCATGAATTGTGTTATAGTCAGGGGCTCTATACCATAGTAGGAAGCAAATTGATGGATTCAAGGACAGTTCACAGACTATGGTCTCAGGAAGAGCAAGCTCCTGTGTAATTTGAATTTTTTTTAGATTTAGAGACTTTTTATAGAAGATAACAACTCCACCTCCTCTACAGATTTCATGATCTGATCAATAAATGTGATAATCTCTTACTGTGGTAATGGAGTCTGGGAAAGATGCGTTCAACCATGTCTCACGAACAAATATAATGTTGAATGTGGCTGTGCTTAGTAAGATGAGGAATTCATGCATTTTGTTTGCGAGGCTTCTTGTGTTGATTAGTTTGCATTTAAGATATGTAGTAGTGGGTCTGGAGGAAGTAAGGGGTGTCCATCCCTAACATTAGATATTGGGGTGATGGTTATTGGGACAAAATTGTGGGTCTTGCTTTTGATACATTCTGCATGGTAGTCAATGTATATGTTAGTTTAAAATTTAAAATTAATTTAATTTAAAATTTTATTTATTTAATTATTTATTTAAATTTATATACCGCCCCCCCCCAAAAAAGGGGCTCGGGGTGGTGTACAGCCTACTAAAAATGGAATATATACAATTAAAAACAAATTAAATGACATGAATCCGGCCGAATCCCTTCAGTTATAGAATTACAAAATTTAAAATTCCAGGATTAAATTAAAAAGTTAAAATTTAAAAATTTAAAAACCGAATTAAATTAAAACCCCATAAACCATTTACTGGGCCAGGCTGGCCTGTTGGAAGAATAAGGTCTTGACTGCGCGCCGGAAGGTCTGGATGTCGGTAATGGCCCGTATCTCCGGGGGCAGGTCATTCCACAGGGAGGGGGCCCCCACAGAGAAAGCCCGCACCCTTGGGGTTGCCAGCCGGCAACGATCAGGCGGCGGCACCCCAAGGAGGGAAACCCTGTGTGAGCGTACTGGGCGGCGGGAGGCTGTTGATGGCAGCAGGCGGTCTTGTAAGTACCCAGGCCCAAGCCATGGAGCACTTTAAATACAGTCAGTACCACCTTGAATCGGATCCGGAAGGCCACAGGAAGCCAGTGCAGCCTGCGGAGAAGCGGTGTTACATGGGAGCTCCGAGGGGCTCCCAAGATCACCCGCGCGGCCGCATTCTGAACCAACTGCAGCCTTCGGACACTCTTCAAGGGGAGCTCCATGTAGAGAGCATTGCAATAGTCCAAGCGGGAGATGACGAGGGCGGAGGTGACTGTGCGAAGTGCGTCCAGATCCAGAAAGGGCCGCAACTGGTAAATCAGACGAATCTGACAAAAGGCCCCCTGGAGACGGCTGTAAATATTTCTCTTCCACTGAAGGAAAAATAAATTCTAGTCAGATTTTATTATGCTAAATTTGTTCTGACTCAGATGCACCATAGATTTAATTTCACAAAATTCCATATTTATTTCTAGAAGCACACACTTTGATAGTTGAACCTTGAGAAAGAAAGTAGAAATTTATCAAATGCAAATGAAATACAGAAGAAAGTGATTTAACTTGACTTCAGATATGTGTATTCACACCTTCACAGTCATAAAAATATTTTGCAAGAAAAATTGTAACACTCTTTTAGACCTCATTATCTTCCTGTACTATATACCAGATTGATTTTGACTGAGGAAAAAGGACAAGCAGCAAGCAATGTCTAAGATGCGGTGTGTTGCTATGAGAAGTTTTTACTATACAAGAGGATAAGAGATTATTTAAAAGAAACTTCTGTCAATTAAAAAATACTTCTTTGGTCTTTTTAGTTGTCAGCAGAAAGGGAGGGAGGAAAGCAGTGCATTCCTTAAATGCTTAAGATAATTGCTTTGGCAACCGAAGCTTCTGGTGCGCAAAATTATTACTGGAGAGCATGATTGATGACTCTTGGCTGTGGATGTGTCTCACTGGAGAGTACACATCCAGGGGATGGGGGGAAGACCAGGGTCAAGGGTGAAATGAATGATTTGTCAGAGTCAGCTGCAACCGGGCAACACCGACATGTCAGCTCCTAATAAATCAATTTTTTTTACTCTGAGAGATGCGGCTAGAGACTTATGATTTGAATGGGGGTGCATTTCAGAGTCCCGACACTAACATTGCAGATGTTTGCAATGTTTTCTAATTTCTAAATAAAGGGACAGTTAGAAAAATAGACAAAATGGTCTAAAAAAAGAAGCTATGGTCTAATGGTCTAAAAAAAGAAGCTATAGGCAAAGCCCTTTTTAGAGCTCATAATATTATCAAGGATAATGTATTCTTTTGCTTTTGCAGTGTTTTTCAACTTTCACAACTGTGTGGAATACAGCTCTCAGAATTCCCATTTTAGAGCTACCAAGGTTGAGAAACACTATGTTGTACGAAAGTATAGATAAGCACTATGAGAATTCCTGATTAGTGACCACTGAAATTTGAAAAGACTGAAATAGATTATGAAACACAGTTTTTTGCACCGGTTTAGCATTGATACTTTGAAGAACAGAATAACAGTGTTAATAACAATTCATATAAAAACTTCCTTAAAATAAGTTATATATTATCCATTAACTTTTTTCTGAATGGTTTGCTATTCACTAAAATCAATTCAATGTACCATAAAAATAGTAATTAAAATATAACATTGAAACAGTAGAGAGAAAAGAAATGTTTAAACAGCAGTATTTTAAAAATGAATGCAGTAGTGGATTGAAATACGAGACAGAATAAAGACATCTTATTTATTACTGAAAAGACAATCAATAAATCTACCATTATGACTATAAATACTTGAATTGGGATCAGCCTACCAACCTTGTTGATTAAAAACAATAATATTTGTGCTCTGAACTGCATTGCTGAATTCCAACCCTCATCATTGCCCTCACACCATTTATTACTACTATTGTTCAGAACCAGATTGTTTCCTTTGAACCTCTACAGTATTAACAGAACATCTCCCTGGATTGCAGGATTGTGATGCTGGTAGATTAAAATGAAATCATCTTAGACTAAATAGATTAGTGGAACATCTGAAATTAAATACTTCTCAGTTCAACAAATGATCTAGAAGATACTGTAGGTAAATTTTATTATCTGTTGCATTTTCTCATCAAATAGTACGCTAGGGAATGAATAATACATAGGAGTATTTACATACCTAATCAGCAAAATAGCTTCAAGAGACAAGTATATAGGGCATCATTTTTTTTTCTAACAGTGCAATTGAAGTTCCAGGAACCTATTTATTTTTAGATAAATAAATGTACGATGGGCTTTAGATATGATATCAAGTTGTAAATGGCTTTAAACTTCTAGTATCATTTCCATAATAAATTACAGGAAGGCAGTTACTGAGCATCCGTGACTAATGAAACTTCAAGAGACACTTGTATGATGCAATATTATAATGAACCAATTAAACTTTCAACATTGGATCCCAGACATATCTAAAATAAAATGAGAGATCAGATGTATGCATATTAATGATATATTTCAAAAGTTTAAAAAATGCACTGTTCTTCCTAAAATATGTGAAAACAACGGCAGCAGTTTTGAAAATAGCATAGACCTTTCTTCACGAATTCAGTCATTGTGTGCATTGTCTATATATTGTGATCATGCCCCCAGGTCTTCATTACAATGCTTCTTTCATTTATATATGGGGGAAAATGATGAGCCATGAAAGCTCAAAATATAGAAAAGTTCACTATGATACTAATTTAAAAGGAAGAAGCTTCTGTTTGAAAGAGATTTTCCAATGTTTCAGTAACTGATTAAACCTTAATAAATATTAAATTTATTATTTTTAAAAAAGTTCAGTTACATTTTATTAAATTTATTTGTTGTTTTACTACAATAATGAAATATCAAATATTGAAATTCTGAAACAAAAAGCTGTGCAAACATTTTAAAATACATAGATAGTAATGAATTGTGTTGATAAATTCAAGGAAAGACAATTGTAAATAAGTCAGCATTGGCCACATAATTTCTGGTGGGAGATCATTTCCATCAGACTCCAGGCATTACATTTGCAGGTTTAGGATGGGACTAACAATAAGCAAACCGTTCTGTCTACACATCAGATTGGTGACAATAGCATGAAAGAGTCTCCCTGTTGAGAGTGCTTGTAGACGAACTCTTACATTACAAAAACAATTGTGTGCAGACACAGAGACAGGAAACTGCAAACATTGAATAGCAAACATGGGAACAATCTCCTTACTCATACCATCAGCATGATTATTATTGCGATTCTTCAGGATTATTCAAATGTTAGAACATCAAAGATAATACCTGAAACCAACTATTATTAACTATCTTCATACATGTTATAGAGGTGGTGTTCCGCAGGATCTGACCAGTTCAGGAGAACCAGTAGTTTGAGTAATTTGGAGAACCGGCAAATATCACCTCTGACTGGAGATTTTACAGTATCCTTCCCCTGCTACGCCCACCAAGCCACTTTCTACTAGTAGTAAAAAATGTTGAATTCCACCACTGATGTGTTAGCAGTAGAATAACGCTAACAGGAAAGCACTGTTCCTATTAGAATAGGAGACTATCAAAGCAATGACAGAGTATGCAAAAGCTTAGTGTTATGTCTTTAACATTCAGTGTTAATAAAAGTACATAGCATATTCTTACATTATGGACTATATACATTCATTTAACTATAAATTTAAATATAGAGAGTTGTAAAAAGCAGGTGAGGATTTCATATACTTTTATTTAAGTGTTAATTCAAACAGTACTCTTATTATTTTTTAAAAAAATCTGCAGAATCTGGATAAAATTAGTGGCAATTGGTAAATATTCAACTAATATTAAGGAAATCAATTTGACATTTGCAATAAGCAAAACAAAATTTTATATAGGCATGAAATCCTATTATTAAAATAAAAAATACAAGAATCTATTTTTAAAAAGATATGCCAAGACTATTTCTTGTATGATGTTAAAATCACAACTGATGTTCTTATACAAAATAATGGGAAAAAAGTTTCTACAGTGGAATTACCAAACAGCTGTCATTTTGTTGTAGTAATATCTATGCTTTTATACAAAGTGACTGAAAAAGAGGAGTTAATTCACAAACTCACTAAAACATAGTTTGATGTACATAGTATTTCGAATGAACCCAGCTATTGTAGTTTGTAGATTCTAACTTATGTTTTCACACATTAATCCATTCTATCATGGGTTGAATCAGAGATTGCTATGCAGGGAAAGACTGTTTTCTCATATTATAACAACAGCAATGACAACAAATGAATTAATGTATTAGGAAAATTCAAATATTTGAAAACATGGGATTTATATTTCTTTTCAACTCTCTATTAGGAATTAGGAAGCAGAGAAAATTATAAAATTTATATTTCCTGCTCAAGTATGTCAGTATTTATCATAATCAGGTGCATTTTTCCTTTGAATATGATTCCAAAGAAGGAGGAGGGATTTCTTTTTCATTTCCTTGGTTAAAATGTCTTTATTTAGAGTAGGAGCAGAGTGCAGATGGGATTGAATATGCACGGTTCTCTCTGTTTCTTCACTCCTGACTTGATGTTCTCTTTGTCAGTCATTAGCAGTGGGCTGCATCAACCTGAAACATGCTGTCCTGTTCTTGATCTTTATCCTATTTTTATTGCTTTGCTTGCCACTGTAATCTTCCTTCTAATGTACACAAGGATAAAGTTGACAGATTTTACATATCTCAATGCTACCCTTCAGGATTATTTATAGCTTGAGAAAAGGCTATTTTCATATCATTCCAAAGGGACATTCCAGGGAAACATCCATCTGTATTTCTTTACATTAAATTTTGAAATCATATTACATTATGATTTGTCTAACCATGGTTTATTTCATAAATTAGAAGTGATGGGATTTTTAAAATATGTTAAGAAAAGTAATGCAAAGTATAGTATATGAAACTATACTATAGAAAATGAAAGTATAGTAAAATACAGTACATTAAAATCAGCTGGGTTTTCTTTCTGCTCAGGTAGAAAGAGATTGTTTTTAACTAGACACTGTTGGACTGCATAAGCTACCACACCAGTTAGCAATTTGAAAATGGTTGGTAAGCAGGCTTTTTGTTGCCTGGTGCTGACCCTTTTGCTGAATCTTTCACTATCAGGCAGGTTTCTTCAGATTTTAGGCACTCTTCAATTTCACTTCCTTGTAGTATGTTATTAAACTACTTGGCAACGAATGGGTATAGACCAGTTAGGTGTTTCAACCAAAAACCATGCAGTTCATCTTTACCTGCTTTTTTCTCCACCATTTCTGCTATTATTGCTATTTCTTTCATTTCAATTTCTTTTTTATTCTTTTAACCAAGCTGTGTCCTAGAAATGTTCCTGATTGGATTGAAATTGGACATCCTGCCTATAATTCGCAATTCGAGCTTCATATCTGATGATCTTCTTAGCTATAACTGTTATTTGCTGCTTTATTTTTTCCAATGCTTCCTTTATCTTCCTTGTTTCTAACTGGTATTTCTTGGTTAGATATTATTTGGTTTTCTTGTTCTTCAGCTTCTTTTCTTTCATTGTTCTAACTTGCTTACATCTGAACTTAGCTTCCTGACCTTATTTTTCAATCTAATCTTCTATTTTTATGGTGCATGATTTTTTTTCTTCCCTGTTGATTTTGCATCCTAGGTATTCAGTTATAATTGCAGCTGTGCTATACAATAGTTGGCCTGATTCTTGCAGTGTGTTGGTGCTTATACTTAATGTTGCAGTATTTGTAGCTTTTAACACTTGTGCTAGCTGATTCTTTGGAAGAAGCATGCAGCCTTATCCTGTTTTTGTGCTTTCTAGTTATTCTTTGTTTCAATTTTTTTTACTTGTTTAATTAATTTTCCAAATGAAAACAAGTGTATATCTCTGCTGGATTCATTTATTGCCAACTGCCCCTGGTTGCCTCTACATTTTGAGTTACTTTTGGCAAGGCTTTGGTTTCTTTGCTCTTGGTAAACTTTTGCAGTTCTTCCAATTCTGCTTCTGTGAATACTTTATTTCATATTATAAATCAACATTGATCTGTTAGCTTTTGTTATGTTATTTCTGATTCTGGATATTATTCTTTCCAGAACATGTATTAATTTCAAATATCTTCTTCAAGGACTTGGTCTGGAATAACAGATCATTATTTATTTGTTTTCAATCACTGTCTATTTGTGACAGGTAAACAACTTTTCTTTCAGTGCTTATGCAATGATTTGCAGTAATACATTTAACACCATGAAATAGCAAAATCTGCCTATCCCATGTTCTTGGGAAGAACTTGATAGGTGGACAAAAATCCAGTCTAAATATCTGACTTTGAAAAATCATATTTGGCCAATAAAGAATTCTTTTCTATTCAATAATATCCATTAAGAGTAGGGAACCAACTAGAATGGCTTCATATTTCCCCCAGGACTCCATTTGCAATATTCAGGGCTTAAATGATTGGGTGAGGCTGAATTTTTGGCTTTTTGTTTATGGAAGATTGGATGGAATTAAGGGATTCTATTCCACTCCTTTCCAAGTGCTACCTTTACCCTTAAAGCATCTGATGCCTTCTGAAGCATTCACTGATACTACACACTATGGATTTCAAAGAACAAAACATTAATTCTCTTAATATATCCATTTCAATTATTAAAGTTTCCCAAATGTGAAAAAATGAACTGAGAATGGTGTCCCTACTCATTTGGGTGATGTTATGCTGCCCCCAACTGTAGCCCAAAGACAGGACACAAAGTTAAAATATTACTGACAGGCTGAAAAATATTATTCACTTCTATTTAGCATAATGTGTAAATCTGTTGGAAGGATCATGGCAACTTCCTTGGGGTGGTGGTTTCATAACAATAGCACCTCATGGAATTGGAGTTTTGTAGAGAAGACTTACTGAAGGAAGCTGAAAATATCAATAAAATTTTGTAAGAAATTGACATCTCATTTTAGATATTGGCCATAGTAACAAAAGATGCTTCATTACTCTGACTTATAGAAAAAATTGTGTGCTGCTTTTTGTGGATGTGTTGTTTAGTGGAACATTTTATATCCTTCGTTTTGTTTTTTATTTTTGTAAAGTTAAAGGAGGCAACACTTTAACCATAATAGCTAACAGCAAATATGCCTGGTATTCATCTGCAGAAAAATGACTCACTAAGTGTGAACAGCACTGGGAATTTTTATAATGACAGAGATGGTAAATGTTTACATTTTGTCCCAATAGAGTTTGCAGTTTCTAATCCCTCGGTATTTGATGGAACAGTGATGTAAGGCATGCTTTTTACAGCAATCTTATTTTCTCCTAGAAATAGATGGTGGCAATCAATGCAGAAGTATGCAGTATTATATTTAGCAGTCACTCTTCCATCTTGGTAAACAAAGTATTTAGAATTAAGGTTCATGTGTGGGCAGGCAAGAAGGCTGACAAACTTGAAGCTATTAATGAACATGAGACAACCAAACCCCTTGTGATTCTGATGTAAATGCATTTAAATATATATAAAAGGGAATTTAATATTTCATGTGTAAGCAGTGTGCAATATGGACATTGAAATATACTGCAAGGGTAAAATGGTTATTGCAGCAAATGAGATTAAAAAAATAAAAATGCTTGGATAATAAACTAATAAACCATTTAGGTATGTAATCTGATATTTCAGTGGTTCTCAATCTGTGGTCTACAGACACCTGAGAGGCTGCAATATTGTCATAGTGAGTTCAGGAAGCCTTGAGAAATGTTATGATTTAAATTTTGAATTAAGGCTTGTGGGCCCTTGGCTATGGTCCGTGGTCACAAAAGGTATTTAAAGTGGTTGGTGAAGAAAAGATTGGTGAGAGTAATTGTTATATTTTATATGGTAAGAAATCTGAAATATAGGATTGAGGAATCTATAGTCCTCCAGATGTTGCAACTTCAAGTATTCTGAGTGTGTGTGTGGGGGGAGGGCTAGAATTAACGGCATTTGCAGATTAAGATCTGGAGGATAATAGCTTTGCCACATACGTTGTAACAGAATGTTCCAATTATTCCAGCAGTTCAATCCTCTTGCTTTTGTTCTGTTCTCTCTAAGAATATTTGTTGAATATCATATCATATCATATGTCTGTGCATCTCTGAGTACACTGAATTACAAATATAAGATGAATGCATAAAGTGCTTTGTTTTGCTATGTGAATGTTTTTAATATATTAATAAAAAGCTTATGTTAATGAAGAATACTAACTTAAGAGTTCAACCACATACACTTGTAACTAATTTATTTTTATTTATTTGTCAAGCGATTATAAAATAACAGGTATAAGTATAAACATAGTTATGAATATATGAAATGGATATATATATATATATAAAATAAAAATAAACAATAGGACAGGGATGATAGGCACTTTGGTGCGCTTATGCACGCCCCCTACAGACCTCTTAGGCATGGGGTGAGGGCAATAGTAGAAAGTCTAAGATTAAAGTTTTTTGGGGTTTGTGGAAGAAACCCCAGAGTCAGGTAGAGTATTCCAGATATTGACCACTCTGTTGTTGAAGTCGTATTTCCTGCAATCAAGTTTGGTGCAGTTTACCTTGAGTTTGTATGCATTGTGTGCTCTTGTATTGTGATGGTTGAAGATGATTCTAACCATGAAATCTGTCCTCAAAGAGTAAATACAATTTTGGAAATTAGTCAATTAATTCGGTGCCCATTTTATGCCAGATGACTCCATGGACAAATGCTTACTAGTCAGGATTCCAGCAAGTGCCCTAATTAAATCATGATTCTCGAGCCAAACTTCAACCAACTTTAAAAGACTTATTGCAGGCGACATACTGGCATTGCCCTGTATGTAGCCAACTCTGGCATACATAATTTATAATCACCTGTGACCCCATTTCTCCCCTCCCCCATGGGTGTCTCATAAATCAAATTCTCCAATTAAGCATATTCATGGGCTGGGTGTCATCATTCACTGCTCTTCCAGATTCCACCCCCCCCCTCTTTTTTTATGGCAACTACTAAAGCAGGTATAGGAATGTTTTATGAATTGACATCTAGCATAATATGAAAAACTCCTGGTTGTCCAAGGATCTTACAAGGAATTCCTAGTAATCACTCTACATCTGAACTTTAAAGGTAGATTTCACAGCAGCGGTACCTTTTCTCTGAAAAATCTTTGCTTTAATTATTCTGTTATAATATTATTGGTATTATTGAAGTCTGCTTATCTATATACTTTTGTTGTTGTGACCTTTAACTGGGTGAAATGCTGCATTAAGGTGACGGTTTTTGAATCAAGATACCTCAAATGGACTAATTTATAGAATGCATCCAAAATCCAGGACCCATGACTCCCGTGGAACTGAAATTTGGCAAATTTATAAAGTCTTTTACAATGTAAAAATTATTATGAAGCCATGTTTGGGATTGACTTTTCAAAAAAAAAAAATCATTGAGAACCATTAACAGAGCTGATACAATTCTCAGAAACTGAAGATAAATGGTTTTTTCTTTATTATGTTTGGGAGTTTTGTGGCACTTATGTAAAATTAGAATTGAGGATTATCAATTGGTTATTTAAGAGACATATAGATGTGCCTTCAAATAGTGGAAATGAATAACAGTACATAGATTTATGAACCACACATTCACTCACGCAAGAAATTCATTGAGATAATGTAGGAGACTGGTTAGCATAATTTGCATTATATTGCTTTTACACTAACTTCTTAATGTAAGAAGATTATTACTCTCCTATTCCAAGATTATTATAAACAAAACAAACGACAATACACCAAATGAAAAAGAGTAAGAAAATATACAAAGAACATGAGCTTGAGATTTTTTTAAAAAACTATTCATTGATTTTCTTCTAAAATTATATTTTTGATACAAGTGTTTTATACAAGAGTTAATTTATATTTGGAAAAACCATTAAATTTAGTATCTTAAAACCTGAAGATGTAAACTACTACTGGTATTTATTTTTCAAATGGCAGTATTTTTGTTGAGGTACAGTTTTAAATATAAAAAGGAAAAGTATAATGTAATTATACAATTTGTGTGCATGTGTGTTTGTGTGTGTGTTTGAGAGAGAGAGAGAAAATTTATATTTTATGTAACTTATTGACTGGATGAATACATGACAAGATTAAGAAATGAAAAATAAAATAACCATAGAAACTATAGGAGCAGTTTTCCCTGTGTCTCAGCACTCATTATATTTTCATGTTGTTTGCTTATTTATTATTCATATTGCTATGGTCCTTTCAATTCCTCAACAAGCATGCAGAATTGGGTAGTGTGAAGACTTGAAATAAAGGTATACAAACATCAAGCCAAACAGAAGCAGCTACTCCAGATACTAGTTGCAGCAATTGTTTTTCACATGTTACTTTTATCAAGAACTGACAAGAGGCAAGCACACTTAATACTCCTTCCTCCCCAAACAACAACCCTGTGAGGTTGGACTGAGAAACAGTGACTGGCCCAAAGTGACCCTTCTGGTTTATCATGCCTAAGGTGAGGCAGGGGTGGGATTCTATTCGCTAGAACCAGTTATTAACATTCTAAGCAGTTTGGAGAACCGGTTGTTAGAAGAAATGACTGGCCTAATCCTGTAAGGAAGGCAGGAAGGAAACATTCTGGTGTTGCTTACAGAAACTGCCTCTCCGTTAACCCTTATTACATTCTTGTCAGGACTAGACTTTCTGTCTCAGGAACTTCTCTGGAGTTTTTTTCCCCCTCCTTTGCTGGTTCTTTGCTTGTGTGGAGTGACCATTCGAAGTTACAATGGCACCGAAAAAAGTGACTTATGGTCGTTTTTCACACTTACGACTGTTGCAGCATCCCCACAGTCATGCGAGGCCAGGCAAGGAGATGCGTGCCTCGATGTGAGTGATATTGAGTTGGCCATGCCCAGCCAATCACATGACCACCAAGCTATGACCACCAACTAAGCCATGCCCACAGAACCGGTTGTTAAAAAAATTGAACCCTACCCCTGAGGTGAGGCTATAACTCACAAACTCCTAGACCAGGAATGAATTAATTAATCACTATGCCAAACTAATAGCAAATATGATTAGCAATTACAATAAAGATGTTTAAATCAGCAAATCTTTGGTCTATTATGTAAAATAAGAAAATGGAAAGTCATGGGAGGAACTGACGAATAAATATAGAAAATTGTGAATTCTCCTATGAGTTGTAGCATACATAGCTGTTCATTTTCATTAGTGATGAAAGGCTTTAAATAATTGTATACACAAAGAGGCTGATAGCACAGAAGGCTTACAATTTTCATAAATTATAGATTTGATAATCTATAGTTAAAGTAAACATTAACACTCTTCTTATATGTTTTTTGTCTAAGAGATTCACATACACTGATCTCACTTCCTGATGCTGATATTGACTTCCTGAAGCTGTCAATAATTGAAATTTCAACTTGGTATAAGTCTACATTCATAAAAATCTGGATTCAGAATTTGAATTTTACATATGGATATATGTAGAACAGGGGTGTCAAACTCACATTGTCACATTGTCAGCATATGATGCGTGGTGACTTTCCCCCTTCACTAAAATGGGTGTGGGTGTGGCCAGCATGTGACGTATCTGGACTGTGGGCCACAAGTTTGACACCCCTGTAGAATATTTTCAATATCAAGAAGAAAATCAGGATACCCTTCAAAACATTAATTAAATACCTCAAGTAGGTGGTCATTCTGTTGAAATCTAAGTATTAAAATTTAATTGTCTTATTTAAGTTGCTTTTCAAAAAACTATTGGCTTTCTTTAGAAAAAAAGAGAGAATGTACCTGTAGAAACTGTCTTTTTCCATAGAAATAAGAATAAGCATGTTTGTATCCAAAAATGAGAAAGATTATGCTTGCTCAGCCATTTATAGTATTTTATAGTTGAACTATAATTTATAAAATCAGATGTTTTTGCTTATTGGACTCAAACTATTAAAACATTGAATCCGAGTTCCCTGAAGGGACACATTATATGAACCTAAGAGAAGTTAGCAGCTCAGTTAAATGATAAAACATGCAAGGAAAATCTAGTTAGGGGTGTAAAATAAATCAACCACACATCATTCTGACAGGCCCTCTAGCTATATAAAAGAAAAACATAGGGTTTTGCAATAGATATGATTTAAAATGATACAAGAGAGACAGATATGTCACAGCCTACTCCTGAGCAAGACTGAAAATATGTCAAAGGGCAGAAAAAAGCCTCAAGTTATTGGAAAAGGAGGAAGGTGGCTGACTTATAGGGTATATCATATATTAATATATGATATGAAAAGCCTTAAAAAACAAGCCTTCTGGAAATACTGGAAGTGTTGAAATGGCTTCCCTTGAGCCTCCAGGAGAGCAAAAACAGCCTCCTTGGGCTCCAGAAGCCCCCCGGAAGCTGAAAATGGGCACTTCTGGTATTTCCGGAAGGCCTGTTTTTCGGCCTCCCGAGGCTGCAGAGGTTTCTCTCAAGCCTCCGGAAGGGCAAAAACGGCCTCAAACGGGCCGAAAGTCAGCTGGGAGACATGCGCATGTGCAGTGCAGGTAAGGGGGTGAGGTGGGTGATGCGCATGCATGCACAGGGGTAGCAGGGTGCATTGCATTGTGGGTGCCGGCACATGTGAGCGCGTGCTATCAGCACACCACAACAAAAAGGTTTGCCATCACTGTCCTAGGAAATACCAAGCCTTCTAAACAGCAACAAACCTACTGCTAGAAAGTAACAAAGTCACAGTATTCTACAAAGACATGGGTGAATAGGTGGCTATTCCTTGAAATGTTTTCCTGTAATCATATGTGGGAATGACCTAATGAAATATGGGAAAAAGCCACAGTGAGGAGAATGAAATGATAGGTCATTTATCCAGAGCTGGAATAATTTCTTAGGCTGCAAATTTAAAGGGGGACAAATGTACTGTTAGTGTAATCTTACCATAAAGTAGAATTAATTTATCTCAGTGTATTTCTTGTCTGAACTACTATGATATATCCAGGAAAAATCAATCTTTGCAAATGTATAATTTTTCTCTTCTATTACTACCCTACCCAACCTATGGTCTCACCATGAGAGTGTTAAGGAAGCACTTCATGTAGTGTGGGACACAATTGTCAAACAATTATGCAAGACACCCAATATTTAGGTGAATATGGCTACAATCATGAACTGTGTAAAATCAATCAGATTCAAATATATTGCAGCTGAAATATATATTTCTCACATGATTATGTAAAAGTATAAAAATGGGAGAATACTGTATGTATATGGATCATATTTATGTGGAATATGTGAAGTATGTATCAAATGGAGAAAATTACTTGTTTTATTGGACAACCTTTCTCCACCAAAAGCAGTCTAACCTATAGGCCTTATCTAGTTTTGAATGTACTCAGTAACAAATTTTACAGAGTGCTAAAATATTTGTAAACATACACTATTGGATTACCAGATGATTATGTTTGAGATGACTATATTATAGTCCACACACACACACACATACTCAATGATGTAATTTAAACTTCATAGTTAATTACTTGAAGTATCAGCTATAACTGCCTGAGCAATGGAAATTAAACACTTTAGTCATTGTCATTTTAATGATTTTTCATTTCATGTTCATTAATTATTATCCCCCATTGGGCTCATGGTTCATTTATTGCACATGGTTTTAAGTTGTAGGCACGGAAAAAGCACATATATATTAACCATCTATGATATATGCAGATCAAAAACAATTTTTTTAAAATCAAGTTTACAGTTTGTAACTCTGAGTGACACCTTGAAAATGGAAAGCAAAATAAAATATAAAATAAAGCTAATAGATCAATAATTTTAATAAATACAATTCACGTTATGTAAATGTTATTATCTACAATACAATATTTCTAATACAATAATATTATTTAATATAAACCTTTAGCTAAGAGTGGCCACTGTTATACTGATGGTAAATAGAGCTGATTCACAGACACCTGTATATTTGTGACATTAGGCAAAATGTAAACTTTCTTAGCAAAAACCCCCCAATATTCCTTTGACAAGTATTGTGTTTTGAGATATTCTGAAAGTTCTGTGTACTTTTTAAAGGCATTCACTCCAGTAAAAAATAAATTTATTGTACTCTGTCCAACAATTAAATTACAATACTATTGTTCCCAGAAGTTTTGTACTTTCATCTAATTTATCTAATCAGCTTTTGAATACTAGTCTTACAAATTTGTAAGACTAGTACTATTACTCAAAAATTCTGAGTAATCCAGATAAGTAATCTGAATTACTCAGAAATTATTTACGCACAGTGTTTCAATTATGGGCTGTTAAATGGAGATATTTAGATAGGAAAAAAGGAGAAACACAGTAGCTGTCATTATCTATTTTTTCATTATTTGTCAGGTTATGAATGATTAGAAAAATATCATAGTCACAGGAGTCTTCAAATCTTCCTTTCCGTTTTTAAAAATAAAAATGACCCCATAGCAGTTGGCTGATGAATTCTTGGAACTGAAACCCAGACACATTAGAGTTGCTATTGAAAAACATTGCTCAACGCAAAGAAACTCCCAGAATGGTGCAAGGGAAAGAATGGAATTTCTGATCTGGAAAACAGTGTAGCAGGGCAAAAAAAACAAAAAACAAAGCACAACACTAGGTGGTACTGATAAGGATTTTATAAATTTTATATGTGGATTTTATATGTGGATTTTATATATATCTTCCACCCTGTGTATCTGGAATACAGTTTTCTCATAACTATATGATCAATAACTGTCTACTACTACAAAACACTATGAAATTACATTCCAGCAGCAATCAGATTTATTGCCTTTCTGTGTTTTTATACAAATTGTTGTATTAAACTATTTCTCTTTTTACTTAAAAGCTGTTCAAAGATTGTAATAAAAGGTATTTTATTTTATTTACAGAACATTATTGAGTATAGTCCTAGGTTGCATGAAGAACTGGACTTATTTTTCAAGTAAATATACGTAGAGTTCCCCTCTAGTCCTGACAAAGAGCCAAAGAGAACAAGTGGAATGGAATTCATAGATTTGGAGATGACAAGTTCATCATTCATAACCTTAACATGATTTCAAGCTAGGTGAGTGGCCAGCAGTAACAACTTTTGTTGTTCAGAAGACATTCTCCTGTTTATTCAAGAGTGGTTAGTTGTATGGAATATGGTTTTGATGGGGATGCACATCTCTAATTATATTAAAAGACAAACATTGTAATGTGTTGGAAATACATTGGAAGCTGCTTACAGACATTAGGGAGTCAGACAGCCATTTAAAGAAGAGTGTTCAGATATATATGTGCTCGATGCCAAAAAACCTCTAGCAAAAATGGAAAAGACTCTTATGGGACTATTATCTCTTTTCTATTTATTTGATTACTATTTCAGAAGAGGCCAATTGGTAGCCTAAGAAATTAATTATGGAAACTTCATGCAAATTAAACCTTAGAAGTTTGGTTGGAAAGAAATCACAAATCTACAAGAATAGAGGACTTGAATTTTTGAAACAAATCATTTCTAATTTTCTTATTATAAGTTTATACAGCTTTTGAACCAGTAGTAGTAAAAAACATGTGTCAAACTATATACAACAAATGGCAGAATGCTACTGTAGCTTTCTGTTCAATGTCCTGGTACACTGAATGTACTTTTCAGACGACATCCACAGCAGAAAGAAAATGTGATTGAACTAAAATATTCCATATTTATGATTTAAAGAGTCAATGACAATCTTCCTGAAGCAGTTCCCTGTGTGATATTGATGATCCCGTCTTCTTTTGCTGAAGGATGTATACTTTAAAATGCAATTTTCATACTAACAGTAAAATGATCTATGCTTATATTTACAATAAAACATATACTATATAAATGCAAAAACATTGTTTGAATATTTGAAAATAAAAAAAATATTTTATCTCCCAACTGTTACATTATTTTCAATGTAAGTTTAGACAGCAATGTCACCTTAGCTTCACAAAAAAATTTAAGAAGTAATGGCACAGAGATTGTTTTCCCCTTCCAGGAACTGTACCTATAAAAATAACAAGAGATGACGGATAAATACTGCCTTCATGTGCTTTCCCTATTCCCAATATAAGCAATAGTCAAAGCCAGCTTGCATAACATTTTAAATTTTAAGGATGAGACAATTTAGCTCTCAAAGAGAGTCATTGATGGAAACGGGTAATTTAAAAATTAGATAGATAGATAGATAGATAGATAGATAGATAGATAGATAGATAGATAGATAGATAGATAGATGATAGGTAGGTAGGTAGGTAGATGATAGATAGATAGATGATAGATAGATTATACTTTAATCATCCAAGCATAATAAAAAAGTGATTGTAACTAAAATTAGACATATCCAGTTTTTATAAAGGACATTTTACTCAAACTGAAGAAGACAATAGAAAAAATAAATGTGGGGGCGGGGGGGCGGGCGGGAGTATTTTATGGCAATAGAAATATTCTGGGAAGAAATCCATACTGTTGCTGTTGTTCTTATTGCTGTTGCAGTTGTTATTTTCATTATGTTAAAAGAGGCATATTCATGAGACGCAGTGGGAGTATCATAACAGTATCATTAAAGTACAGCTGAAATCCCAAGAGTGATATTTTGCTAAGGAATATAAAGAACATAGATGATTAAAAGCTGTAATAAGGCCCATCAGGCTCCCAAAAGTAGAACACTGAAAATTCCATAAGGCTGTTTTGGCAATGTGAACTTTGTGAAAGTGTCATGGAAGGGAATTGCAGAAGGACTGAGGTGATGTCATTAAAAAACAGCTGGAGATGCCGAAAGGGATTTGTTTAATTCTGGAGCACAGCAGGAAGGCATTTAAATTGGGTTTAGGCTGAGATAATGTTAATGTTTGAGATAATACTAATTTTTTTAAAAAATTGTGTCTGTTTTCTAGCATCTGAATTTGCAGAGGTAATTTAAAAGAGACTAGCCACTAATTAAATTTTGTTAAAAGAACATTTGCAGAAAAGTAACTTACATATATCAATTTTCCACAAATTGATATATATAAGTTACATACAGATATTGACAGTTGTCACTAATTTCTGTTATTTGAACATTCATTGAAATCCTAGATAAAGTACCTTGATGTGCTTGCTAAATAAGTTAAATAACAAGTTTCAGATTCAATATATCTGTGGGGTCCAGAAGTAGGAAGGATACTCTGTACATTGGAATATAAGTATGCATAATTCCTCATTATGTATTATCTATGATAAAAACAAAATTAAAAGCATCTGTAATTATTTGCTAGGCATTAAACTCATCCTCAGATATATCTCATTAGCAAAACATATTTGTGCCCAAAGGCTATTTTTCCAGAATTTATCTTAATTGAGCTTATATAGTGTTCAAAGTGAGGCAGCAAAATAATTCTTTGGGGACCCAAGATTTTACTATGATTTATACACCAACTATTAAATGACACAAGTTCACACTGAAAAATAAACCACAATAATCTGTTTTTTTAAGTTTCACTGCAGCAATATACAGTATTTAACAGAAATTGCAGAGCCTAATATAATTGCTTATAATTAATTTGCATATCTAATATGAGCTTGGAAAAGTGAATATTAACACTCCTTGTACAGATATGCATGAGGCTGTATGAATCTATAATAATATGCTCACCTCATAAAGCAGAAAAATAAACTGTTGTATAAAGTTAAGGTGAAGATAACTGACTGACTTGTTTATTTATTTAGCATGGTATGGCTTTCATGGACATTGTGCTATATTATATTATAAACTAGCTGTAAAGTTTGCATTGCTTATATGATGCTTGGAGCAGTAGGAACAATAGTGATGGAGTAGAGGGAAACAAAATCTTTTTTCTGTTGTATTTGACATTGCTCTGGCATTGTTACCAGGGGTGGGATTCAAATTTTTTAACAACCGGATCTGTGGGCATGGCTTAGTTGGTGGGCGTGGCTTAGTTGGTGGGCGTGGCTTAGTTGGTGGGTGTGGCTTAGTTGGTGGGCATGGCTTGGTGGTCATGTTATTGGCTGGGCGTGGCCAACTCAACATCACTCACATCGAGGCACACATCTCCTTACCTGGTCTCTCATGACTGTGGGGATGCTGCAACAGTCATAAGTGTGAAAAATGGCCATAAGTCACTTTTTTCAGTGCCATTGTAACTTTGAATGGTCACTCCACACAAGCAAAGTACCAGCAAAGGAGAGAAAAATAATTCCAGAGAAGTTCCTGAGACAGGAAATCTAGTCCTGCCAAGAATATAATAAGGGTTAATGGAGAGGCAGTTTCTGTAAGCAACACCGGGAATGTTTCCTTCCTGCCTTCCTTACAGAATTAGGCCAATCGTTTCTTCTAACAACCAGTTCTCCGAACTGCTTAGAATGTTAACAACCAGTTCTAGCGAATAGGTGCAAACCTGTAGAATCCCACCCCTGATTGTTACCTGGAAGATACTGGAAGGAAGAAGAAGAGAAAGTGATATTTTAATAGATCATGTAAAGTTAAGATTAACACGAGGAATCAGTGATAAATAAAAATAAAATCATTGTTGTAGACTGAAAAGAAAAGTAATTACAGTAAGTCAGGATGTCGAAATGAATTAGCAGCTGCTGTAAATTACCGTCCAATTAAATTTGGCTTCGTGGGGAATGCCCTGGATTAACAGCAAGGGAACCTGAGTTTTAGTTAGGGACAGAATCCAGCTGGGTGACTGGGTGACAGTGCACAGATATATGCGGTTACTATAAAAATATGACTATCAAAAAACAAAAATAAAAAACAAAAAGGAGATCTAATAGTAGCATAATAGTAACTGTGAGAGGGATCTTGAACTTAGTGGACAATCACTTAAATGGTCTGCAGTGTGCTGCAGGTGCCAAAAAAGCCAACACAGTTCAAGTCTGCATTAACACAGGGATAGAATCAAGATTACGTGAAGTGTTAATACCACTTTATAATGCCTTGGTAAGGCCACACTTGGAATACTGCATTCAGTTTTGGTCAGCATGATGTAAAAAAGATGTTGAGAGTCTAGAAAGAGTGCAGAGAAGAACAACAAAGATAATTAGGAGACTGGAAGTTAAAACATATAAAGATTGATTGCTGGAATTGGGTATGTCTAGTTTAATGAAAAGAAGGAATGAGGTGACAGGATAGCAATGTTCCAATAATCAAGGGTTTCCACAAAGAAGAGGGAATCAAACTATTCTCAGAAGCAGGGACAAGAGGACAGGACAAGAAGCAATGGATGGAAACTAATCAAGGAGAGAAGCAACTTAGAACTAAGGAGAAATTTCCTGACATTTAGAACAACTTGCCTCCAGAAGTTGTGAATGCTCCAACAATGGAAGTTTTTAAGAAGAGATTGGAGAACCATTTGTCTGAAATGGTATATGGTTTCCTGCCTGATCAGAGGTTTGGACTAGAAGACCGCCTTCTAACTCTGCTATTCTATTCTATTCTGTTCTGTCCTGGTCCTGGTCCTGGTCCTGGTCCTGGTCCTGGTTCTGGTCCTGGTCCTGGTTCTGGTCCTGGTCCTGGTCCTGGTCCTGGTCCTGGTCTGGTCTAGTCCAGTCCAGTCAGTCCAGTGCATTCCATTCCATTATATTATATTCATACAAGCCTCTTTGAGAGGTCTGAGGAGAGATTACTGCCACTGGCAACATCTAATGCGATCTTCATTCAATGGGATTAATACAAACAGCAACATTGCTAATGAGGGTATCGGCTTGGGGAACTATTTATTATAATTTCTATATCTGCAATGTGAATTAATTTTCAATTACTGCTCTGATATGCAGCTTCCCACTACCATCTGTTTGTTGGTTGCATCTCTAAAAGACCAATTGTTGTAGCTTCTGTTTCTGACTGTCTGGGTATGTGGCTGACTCAAGGAGGGTTATTTATAGCATATTTTGAAGACCTGAGGCATATTTTCTGAAAATCAAAGAATTTACACTGGATACAAAAAATTAAACTTGTTTGCTTACTTACTTTTTTTATTTATGTCTTGCTTTTAGGCTTTCAACGTAAATTAGTCCTTCTACTAAGCCAAGGCTTTTCTGCTGAAATTCCCTCTGTAAATAACACTCTCTTGCATGTTGTCTCTAACATCTTGTCTTCAGCATCTTCAGTCTATCTATCTAATCATCTTCCATATATATCTTTTATCTATCTCTATCATTGACTCTTAGTAGGTTAGATTCATAACAGTAAAATGTTTACAAAATAATGTTACATAACATAAAAAATAAAATAAAAACAAAATAAATAACAATCATTAACAATTGAGGCTTGGACAAAACAAAATAATCAATCAAAAGCAATAAAATAGTCTCTCTTTCACAGTTCTATTTTTAGAACAGTACAGAACAGAGCAGAGCAGAACAGAACAGAATAGAATAAAACATTGTGGGAGTTAGTTGTTTAGCAGAATGATGGCATTCAGGAAAAAAACTGTCCTTATGTCTAGTTGGTCTGGTGTGCAGTGCCCTGTCATGAAGATAGAAGTTGAAACAATTTATGTCCAGGATGTGAGGGGTCTGTAGATATTTTCACAGCCCTCTTTTTGAGTCGTGCAGCATACAGGTCCTCAATGGAAGGCAGGTTGGTAGCAATTGTTTTTTCTGCAGTTCTAATTATCCATTGATGTCTTTGTCTGTCTTGTTGGTTGCAGAGCCAAACCAGACAGTTATAGAGGTGCAGATGACAGTCTCAATAATTCCTCTGTAAAACTGAATCAGCAGCTCTTTGGGCAGTTTGAGTTTTCTGAGTTGGCGCAGAAAGAACATTCTTTGTTGTGCTTTTTTGATGATGTTTTTGATGTTAGGTGTCCATTTTAAGTCCTAAGATATAATAGAACCTAGAAACTTGAAGGTCTCTTCTGTTGATACTATGTTGTCTAGTATTGTAAGAGATGATGGTATAGAAAGGTTTCTCCTAAAATCTACCACAAATGGTTCTGAGTGTATTTAGTTTAAGATTGTTCTGGTTGCACCACAAGGCTAGTTGTTCAACCTCCCGTCTTAGGATTAATGATCCTAAAATCTAACAAGGTAGGATCTGATTGGATTTCAGCCAAATAAATAAAAATTCTGTTTAGTCTTAATGTAGATAGTCTCTCTGACCCCTCTTTCTGTGATCCTCTGTGTCCAGAATATGGACTTTGCTGTCTTCAAAAAGAGTGACCTTTGTCTTTCAAATGTAATTGGACTGCTGAATCTTGTCCTGGCTTTGTTCTCCTATGTTGTGCCATGCTAAATTTTAACTGAATAATCATAACACAATCCCAATTAAAGAAGGGCAACTGATGAATGCTAATTTTCCTTAAAAGTAGCCACTTGATCAGTAATCTGTGATAATGGGTTAATGCAACATAATAACATCCAGAGGTCTATGAGTAGAAATGATCCTTACTTACCAACTGCAATTGAGATTCCATTGGTAAGCAGCGTTATTTTCAATTAACATGAATCTCTAGCATTTTGCCCCCCCTATTCTTTCCTTTTTTTAAAAAAAAACCCTGATTATTTTATAAGATATTTTAAAAAATCTAACACCTCCCTCAAAAAATGTATCCTCAAATTATTCTCAAAAGTCATAATATGTAGAATAGGGATAATTCTATAATAAGCTACATAATTATTACCACAGTTCATTTTTTCCCAGTCATGATAGTCAGAGAAGGTTAACTTTCAAAACAAACCAATCTAGAGAAGAAATGCAAGTGAATTTTTTCTAGTTCTTTCTAATTTTATCCCTTTAAATTCAGCAGGCAAATCAAGAGGTTTAAATTAAGTGCAGCAAAATTGCCACATGCAAAATATCTCTTGTTAAATCTGGAGAGATTGGATTGACTCACATGTGTAACAATCCCATGTGATGTAGGAACATTCCATGCAAAATATCTCTTGTTAAATCTGGAGAGATTGGATTGACTCACATGTGTAACAATCCCATGTGACGTAGGAACATTCCACCAACATTTTTGCCAAACCAAATAATAAATTACATAGCCAAAAAGGCATTAAGAGTTGTTAACCTAATCCTATGTAACTTTTTCTCTGGTAATATCACACTACTAGCTAGAGCATACAAAATATTTGCTAGACCAATACTCGAATACAGCTCATCAGTCTGGAACCCACATTATGTATCTGATATTAGCACAGTTGAGCAAGTCCAGAAATATTTTACAAGAAGAGTTCTCCACTCCTCTACTCGTTGTAGAATGCCTTATGTCACCAGAAATTCTAGACCTAGAAAACCTTGAATTTCGCCATCTTCTGTCTGATCTAAGTATGGTATATAAAATCATACATTGCAATGACTTACCTGTCAATGAATACTTCAGCTTCAGCCATAACAACACAAGAGCACACAATAGATACAAACTCAAGGTTAACCGCACCGAACTTGATTGCAGGAAATACGACTTCAGCAACAGAGTGGTCAATGTCTGGAATACTCTACCTGACTCTGGGGTTTCTTCCCCAAACCCCAAAAACTTTAATCTTAGACTGTCTACTATTGACCTCACCCTTTTCCTAAGAGGTAGGGGGTGTGCATAAGCGCATCAATGTGCCTACCGTCCCTGTCCTATTGTTTCTTTTATTTTTCTTAAATGTACCCATTTCATGTTTCATAACTATGTATATACTTATACCTATTATCTTGTAAATGATTGACAAAACAAATAAATTCTAAAAAATAAATTCTAAAAATGATCTCTAAGGAAAGTGGAGTGTGGAGTAAATATGGGAAAGGTAGATAGACATAAAAAGTTGCATGGAACTTTTAACAGAAGTAAAGAGGTAAAGCTCAGTATTTATATTTCAATTCTGTTTTTAAGTTATGGTTCTGAAAAGATTGCTACAGACTATCAAGAATTTTCATGATCTACAAAAACCATAGAAGCTATATATGCAATGCAGTTTCAATCCCAGAGGTATTGCTGATAAAATTATTGTCACCACTCATATAAGTGATTTGTATAGATAAGTTATTACTAATTTTCCTTTCTAAAAGAAGTGAATTGATTCCATTGCTATTCAAGGATTGATTGATTGCACTGCTATTCAAGCCCCAACATGAGTGATGTTGAGCTAACTATGCCTACCCTGGCCCACAGTTATAATTAAATGCACATTCTTCAATGTTGTAAAAGTACAGAAGGGCCTTAATGTATCTTTTTCTCTATATGGTTTAAGGTTGCTCTTTTCTTAATCTGATGTTCCACATGAGAGCCAGCATGAGAAATGTAGTCCTTGGCACCCTGGCTCTCTGAACCACTTTTTAGCAATGCTTTTAAATTAAACATTGAAAATATTATTTATAAGGAGCCATGATACAGACATCATTTTCAATATTTTCTTTATTTATAGCAATACTTCTGACCACACATAGATCAAATAGATATTCCTCCAATATAAAATGCAGATTGCAGTTCAATTCTTTGTCTAGAAATACAACTATTTGTTTTATAAAGAGAAAAAAAGTAAAATAAGTCTAGCTAGAGGTTATGTTGGGGTGCTATTTGATCACTTCTCATAATAAATGGATGCTTTATGACTGGCCATTCTCGTTGGAGTACCTGTTTGCCAACTAATAATGTAATACAATATCTTAGAAGTATGATAAATGGTTTAGAGCTGTGTCATGCACAATAATTGTAGTTTGGAATGGACTTTGCTGAATTTTGGTGTACATTGCTGTGGTGGAAAGAAGTAACACAAAACCTTTAAATTGCTTTTATTCCTGTAGGCATACCTGAATAATATGCTCTCTTGTTTGCAGCTATTTAGGCTTATTAAGTACCATTTGCCATAGCAACAAAGTGTACCTATATGTAACAGTTCCCATGGCAAATGATATAATTATTTGTAGTTGCTTCCTTTGGAATCCCAAAGTAGATTCCTGGGTTAGTGAATAAATGTTATTATGGGTAAATGTTTTGCAGTACAACCTTGTTAATACAGAAATATTTCATCAGAACATCAAAGTCAGTGTCTACTATGTACTTAATTTCTAAGTTCAATTAGCTGAGCAATTATAAGTTGATGCCAAATTATAATTCTTAATTTATTTTACTTGTCATGTATCCCTCCATCCATCTATCCATTTACAACTCTACCACTATAATAGTCCATACAAACTATCTCCTACACCATATAAATTTGGGGTTTTATTACTTTTTTCTGCTATATGGTGATCAAAATAGGTTCAAATATTAATGGAATGTCAATTTATTCTCTTCATATGACTAAATGATGGAAGTTAATACACAGGTACATGGCAAATTATAGAGGGGACAATGAGAGAAAATAAGAGACAGATTGTGATGACCCGGAGTGTCTCACAAATGTAACAAAAACCCAAACATAAATAAATGTTCTTTAATGCCTTCAACTTGGCTTCACTGTTCAATTGTTCACAGTTGGAGATTAAACTCTTTCCAAAATAACATTCCAAACGAAAGAAATACAGTCCAACTCAAAGAGCAGATAACGAAGCAATAAAAAAAACCAAAAACAAACCTCACTGAAGAAAGTTCCATAACAGACCAGGATAATTAATTACAAACTTCAAGAAGATAACCAGGTACAGTCCATTGGAAGAATTCCAACCAAGATAAACCTCATCCAGGAATAAAACACTCTTTATTTCCAGCATTTGCTAGCATGCAGGTCCAAACTTATGCAGTTCTCACACCTGCATCCCATGAAGAGGATCAAGGCCCTCTCCTGCCAAATAGATCATGTCTTTCCCTTATCCTCTTCTCCCTGCATGCCCTAGGATAGATAGGGGATGGGCCTGGGTCCTCCTCTGCCCTTCCCAAGCCTCTGCCCCTCCTCAGCCTCCTTCACAACCTCTGGAGTCACCCTTCCACTCCGTGTTGGCTGTTTCTCCTCTCCTTCAGCGTCAGTCTCCATCAGGGGCATGACACTGATTTTGCTATATCACTGAAAGTTTCATTATGTTACTAATTTTATCCTTTTTGAAGAGGATAAAACCATTTGTTTTATTTTCATTTATTTATCAAATTTATTTGCCACCCTCTTTCAGGTCAGGCAAACTATATTGCTCCTGTGGAATTACTCAAGAATCAAAGTTGACATATAAAAACAGCTAGTAAGTAATTGGCTAGTCTGTTATTTTCATGAACATAACATTGAAGCCATGCGGCACGTTCAGTGTAAATTTCATTCATACTTTGAGAAACAGATTCATTTTTTAACCCATCAAAGTGCCACAAAGAAGAAAAAAGAGTCCATGTAATGTACTGAAATTATTGATACAGCTAGTCTAGCGTAGCACTGTCACCAACAGACATGGGATAACTATTGATAGTACACAATATGTATGAAGTATGAAGGCTACCTATACAAGATGATGAAAAGTGAGCAGGACAATCTATTCCATGTAAATGTACAGCTACAGTTCCTATCCTGTAGGAAGTTATAATACTTATTTTCAACAATCTGATCATATATCCCTCTGATCTCATGATAGCACTGATTATGCTTCCTATATGTACTAAATCAGGGCTGTCAAACTCGCGGGCCACGGACCAGATGTGTCACATACTGGCCATGCCAACACCTGGTTTAGCGAAGGGGGAGAAAGTTGTGATACATCACAGGACGCCACTGTGATGCCATGAGTTTGACATCCTGTACTAGAGAGGATAAAAAGTATATCGTTTCCAGCCACTGCCTTAGTTAGATCTCTTTGTTTCTCAGGTTGAAATTAAGCAAGTTTTTGGATGATTGCTTTTTCCACAAAGGATTGACATAAATGTAGCAATATGACAGGTTATTATCTTATTTTATATTGTCAAATTTTCATGCATTTACTTGAAATTCTCAAGGCTTTCTGAAAGTTGATGACATTATTTTGCTTTGAATCCTTTAAGGCAGGGAATGTAATCTCATCAATTTTAGGGTTGGTTCATGATAGCAGATAACTTTATCTGCAGCTTCTCTTTTAAGGGCAAGATCAATTTTCAGAGCCTGTGGCAGCAGAAAGTGATTGCCTTGACAGTGCTTCTCTCAACAGTTTCTTGGTCTTGCTTGTTCTTCTGAAGCTGATTTTATTTTGGAAGTGGACATTGATGCTGTCCTGGGTATTGTTGGGTATTGTTTATTCAATTTTTGTACTAAGGCAGGGATGAGAATCTTTTTTGTTTAAGGCCATCAGTTTATTATTATTACAACATGTTGGGGAATACTGAAGTTATCAAGAAAGCCAATAAATTCTTCATAGCTGGAAATATTAGCAGCGTAGTAAAAAATTTCTTTGGGTTTTTAAAACCGTGGAAAGAATGTGGTAAGACTCATCCTCGTGTATATAAGTGGTTAATTTATTTTGTGGTTTGTACTTTAAACTTTACGACATTGGCTTTTTGTTTTTTATGTCATAAAAATATACGCAAGGCAGTACATCTTCAATATATGTATCAGTACATCTTCTTTTGCATGGAACTTTTCAAATGTGCATTTGAACTTTTCAAATGTGTTGGGCTGAATTACCCAGAACCAGCAGAATCAAATATTATTATTATTTTCAGTACAAGTAACAAACAGAAACAATACAACTTTTTCTGTTTTTAATAGAAAATCACATTTTGCTAATAACATCAAATATCACAGACTTAAATAGCTTGACTAAAGGGAAAGTTAAGGTAATTTATTAAGTGTAATATAATATGCACAGCAATGTGTGGTTTATTTATAAATGTGCTGTTTTTATATTTTACATTTTAAATTCAAGTTATTGTATTCTGAAGTAGAGAAAAACAATCATGGTTTTATCTAAATTAGGTAAAAATTGGTTTCAACAATAATTTGAATTTTCTGAGCCAGGATAAGGGGGGCAATATAAATTAATCTGACAGGCAGAGCCTCCACCCAGTTTTACCATGCAAAAGTTTAGAATGGGTCTGACTCTGTGGGCTCCTATTAGCCCATGGGAACATCACAGGCATCATAACTGCTTCTAGCCGCTACTATGCTTAGTTGTAACCAGCATCCCATTGCAGCAAGGTAGACTGGTAGCAGTGAGTCAGCAGGCGAGTCAAGCAGGGACTTTTTCTCTTGCCTGGCGTTATGTTGGGTTGCCAACCAGAAGTTTCTGTAGATCAAGCTGAACTATCTAGATAAACTGCTTGATAATAAACACAGACTACCTATAAAGAGAATTGTACTATAGCTACCAAAGAAATCAAAGAACATGAGGCAGATCCAGAAGGAGATGGAGAGACAACATCAGACACAGTACAACAGCATCAATTAACAATGGTTGAGTACGCCAGAAGAGCAAGAGTCAGAACTTTGTATCTCCCTTGACACCTGAAGCAGTAAGAGGAAGAAAAGATCAATAATTATTTTAAACTGAAAAACATTCTATTAACAACAAAATTACTTACTGTACTTTACTTTAGTATTATGAACATTTCTTTCCTACTTTTATTATTTTTATTTTCATACTCTTCTGCCACAGATAACAGATAATCAGAGTTGGAAGGGACCTTGTAGGTCATCTAGTCCAACCCCCTGCCCAAGCGGGAGACCCTACACCATTTCTGACAGATGGCAGTCCAATCTCTTCTTGAAAGTCTCAAGTGATGGCACTCCCACAACTTCCGAAGGCAAGCTGTTCCATTGGTTGATTGTTCTCACTGTCAGAAAGTTTCTCCTTATTTCTAGGTTAAATCTCTCCTTGTTCAGTTTCCATCCATTATTCCTTATCTGACCTACAGGCACTTTAGAAAATAGCTTGATCCTTTCCTCTCTATGGCAGCCCCTCGAATATTGGAAGACCGCTATCTTGTCTCCTCCTGGTCCTTTTCTTTACTAGACTAGCCAAGCCCAGTTTCTTCAACCGTTCGTTGTATGTTTTAGCCACCAGTCCCCTAATCATCCTGGTTGCTCTTCTCTGTATTTATTCTAGATCCTCAACATCTTTTTTATAATGTGGTGACCAAAACTGGATGCAGTACTCTAGGTGTGGTCTTACTAAGGCTTTATAGAGTGGTATTAGTACTTCACTTGATCTTGATTCTATCCCTCTGTTAATACAATTTAGGATTGCATTAGCTTTTTTGGCTGCTGCTGCACACTGCTGGCTCATATTTAGCTAGTTGTCCACTAAGACTCTAAGATCCCTTTCACAGTTACTGCTATTGAGCCTGGTTTCACCTAGTCTATATGTGTACTTTTGGTTTTTCTTGCCTAAGTATAGGACTTTACTTTTCTCTACGTTGAATTTAATTTTGTTAGATATGGCCCAGTGTTCTAGTCTGTCAAGATCCATCTGGATCTTGAGCCTATCTTCTTGGGTGTTAGCTATTCCTGCCAGCTTAGTATCATCTGCAAATTTGGTAAGTTCCCTTTCTATTCCGTCATCTAAGTTGTTAATGAAGATATTGAAGAGTACTGGCCCTAAGACGGAACCTTGTGGCACCCCACTGCTTACTTCCCTCCATGTAGACTCAGACCCATTAAGGACCACTTGTTGAGTACAGTTTGCAAGTCCATCTAGTGGTGGTGCTATCTATTCCACTTTTTTTTAGTTTACTAAGAAGTAACTTGTGGTCTACTTTGTCGAATGCCTTGCTGAAATCTAAATATATTATGTCCACAGTATTTTGCTGGTCTATTAATTTAGTCACTGTGTTGAAGAATGAAATAAGATCATTTTCTTCAATAAATCAATGAAATAAGATAAAGAAACCAAAGTATTTTAACGTCTGTACTAAATGTGATATAGAAGGGATATTTTATCATATGTGTCATATTTTTTTAAAATGAACACACTGAAAAGAAATATACAGCATTATTTTTTTAAAAAAATAATAAAACTCGATTTAAAACTTTAGCTTTTTATATTAGGAATATTTACAAAACTTTTATTTTAAAAAAATGTGTGTGTGTGTGTGTGTGTGTGTATTAATAAAAATTATCAAAATGGAAACCAAACTAGGGCAATAAAAAGAATAGCAAAAAAAATTGTTAACATGCATTTTTAAGATATTATTGTTTTGCAAGTGGCCCTTACTTAAAGGCCAATGAAGAGTTATATTTGCCTAAATATGGTTAAGTTTTCTTATGAATAAGAAATAAATATATATCCACATCCTATCACTTGATCATAGAACTATTGCTTGTCTTTTTATTCGAAACTAGGCTGCAATTAGGCTGTGTTTAAAATCAGTATACAGAAATAATGTAAATTCCAACAATCATTTTTTAGCTTTGGATCATTTTCTTCAATAAATCAATGAATAAGTATAAAGTTTTTTACTGTTAAATTGGGTTTTCTTTATCTAGTTTTAAGACTTCTGTGGAGAACAGATCTTGTTTCATTCAGTATAGTTGAAATAGCCTAGGTTTCATTCATTTGCTATGTCCCTCAATTCTCTATTCAACACTAAAAATGACTGAAATTAAGTTTTGTTGTCTTATATTTTTATCTGTTTTATTATGTGTTTCTTAAATAGCTACAGACACTCTTGTTCCTTCAAAATTGTCAGGCTTGCATTCATGAGAGCTAAACCCAATTGCTAAACCCCATTGTGGTCATGCTGACACTATGGACAACCTTTTTCTTACTAACCTGATTAAGAAGGGGAACAGCTGTCTATTCATTTTCATCACAAGTTTAGGAATGAAAATGGAGGATATAATTCCCATTTGTCCAATAATAGCTTGATCATACAAATATACCATCAAAACAGGACTATATAAGCGGCATGTTTGATTCTGCATGTGTCTATTGAGCCATAAGTCAGAATTTCTCCCTACTACTCTATAAAATCTGATCTTTGCTCCCCAGCGGGACTGGTCTACCCAACCCACACAGGTAGAGGGTGAATTGGAGACACTGCAGATTCCATCAGCCAAGAAACTTTGGCTAGTCAGATCCAAGAAAAGAGACTCTGCCATGGCTCCTGTCCTCTGGAACATCTTATCCCCTGAGATGAGATTTGCTCCCATTTTCCTGATATTTCTGCCATATGGCTTGGGGACTGGAAATGGTTGACTAGTTAAATTTAAGTGTACTCCTCCCACCTCCCCATCTTGTCTCCTTGATTTTATATGTTAATGGAAGGGGGTTTGGCTGTGTGTTTATAACGGACAATTTTAATGTTTTTCAATGTTTCTTTATGTTGTAAGCCACCCATAATTGTTGAATATGAGAAGGATAGCAAATAAATTTTATACATTAATAAATAACTGGTTATAATATACTTTTGGTTATATAAATTAAGAGAGAGAATCTTGGGAGGATATGTAGCATTCTGAATAGTTAATTCATGTAGAAGAAGAGCAAGCTGGAAGGTAGAGTTAAATATGTCATCAGCCTGGAATCATTGCATTGCCACAAATGACCAAATCCAGCACCTTTGAATTCCATTGACCGTTATTTTGCGCTAATTTAACTTTGACCATTAGTTAACTAGATTCTTGTGTATACGGAGCAACTCTTCTGTGCTTTGAATTCAACAAATGTTCCTGATTATTTATGCCTTACTAATCAAATAGTTTGGAAGATGCAGCACATAAACTAATAGAAGGAACTTTAAGAAGTTTAAGATAATTTTAAGAAATGATCAAGGAAAGGCAAATTGCAAAATTAAATGTAGATTATTCATTGTTAAGCGATGATAAAAAAAACTTCCATTCAATCATTTTTTAAAATAAAAGTGAAGTTACCTTGAATTTATTTCTCATATTTCTCCTTTTACCAAAATTCCATTGTCACTTTTTTCCTCTTAATGGTTCTTTAATAGTTCTAGTATATCTTTGTCAGTGCATATCAATTTACTCCTATAACCTGACTACCTTTTATGAGACAAGAAAGATATTTAAATATTATTTTTATTTTAAAACAATGTAGAATATTGAAGATATTGTATGTGTGTTTGTGTCATGTTTCTCAATTTGCGTTCTGTTTGTGTGTATCTTTTATTTTTAGAGAAATATTTTCTTTCACTCAGTGTTATATTTATTTAAATATCTGTCACTGAAATATTACTACAACAGAGAAATTATTGCAATACTTCCTTCAGAGAAGATTTCATATTATATAGTCAGCTGAACAATTTAACAGATTAGGCAAAATATAAAGTATAGATCTTGATCTACCGAGATATTAATTGGATATTCAGTAGTAGATAAGAAAGTACAGTATTTGTTTAACAAACAGTAACAAAAACACTGTCTTTATATATATATATATGGAAACTGTAAAAATACACAAAGAAACAAATTTAGGACTGTTTTAAAGAGTCAGTAGTGGCCATTGCTCTAAATATCATATATAAATAAAGTATCATCAGATATGTTTTTGTATTTGAAATGGCTTATATTTTCTTTTAAACTGACCAATGTAACCACTTAAAAATATCTTGAGCGTTTTGGAATGGATATCCTTACGCATCTCTGTTTACTGAAATTCAATGAACAAAAAAAAAAATGAACAGTAGAAATACAACCACCTTGATAAAAGATACATTCAGAGCTGGAGCTCCAATGCCTGCCAGGCTTTTATAAAACAATAAAAAATATACACAGAGTATGCTTCTGTAATAAAGATTTTTTTAGTAAGAAGAAACAGAATTTGGCAAGGAAGACTTTTATTCTGTTCCGGTACTACTAATAATATTTTGAGCCCAGAATCCTTCTACTTAGAGACATTGGTGCCATAATAAAACAGAGAAAGATTTTAAAAATTCCCACCTCTGACAATTGTAAAATTCTTTACAATTAGTAAAGAATTTAAAATCTCCTTCCTTTAAATATTTCACTTTTCTCTCTGATAAAATATTTAAAGATTTGTAGCATAGAACAGATTTCAGATTTATCTGTGTAATAAAACCACAAGACTAAAAATAGTTACTGATCTAAAGGAACTATTTTCCAGGACAAATGATCAAGTTTGAAAATATTAATTAAATTTATTGCTAGCATTTATAACCTGTTATGTCAGAAGATTTATGATTTTTCAGTAAGTCCAATCTGGATAGATTTACTGTGTACCAGACAATCAATGACTTTTTGAGTCATCCTGTCAGAGAAACTTTCTTACCTAAACAGAGAAGCCAAATAGCCATTCAGTGGGAACTGAAATTGCTTATTGGAAGCTTGCAGGCAACTTGGAAGTCCCTCCCCCTCATCCTCGGCAGACGCATGGAACTGCCTGCCATTGAGAGAGAGGAAGAAAGTTAACCACAGAGCAAAACCGCAGACCTGCATATCCATAAAGGTTCTCTCCTTCCAAAAAGGAAGAGGACTGACCTATCAATCACACCCTAGCCAGCCTTACCTCACCAAGTATCCAAGTCACTTCCTTGTCCTTTCTTTGTCACCAACCAGCTTTAAGAGATTTCAAATTTCAGCTTTGGTTCTAAAATGGCCAATCACCACTTCCCTGTTGGTCCTTATTGGCAGCTGACAGATGCAGAGGTCAGAGGGATGCAGGAAAGAAGGCAGGAATTCAGCCTTCCCATCTTTATTTGCGTTACACAACCTGTGGGTTTATGTGAAGTATAGTTGGAAGGTGCAATAACACTGAAGCAACCACAATTTCCCCAAATTTCATTCCCATAGGAAGGCATGGGTCCTAGCATTCTGTAAGTTAGGTGATTGAGGTACATTTGTTCAATAATTATTTCCTATACCTTCCAGTTTCATCCAATTGAAGGTAACAAACAAAATGACAGGAGACTTTTAGTAGTAGATGGATTTTATTTTCTTCTATGATGTTTGTAACATACTAGGCATTATTATGTATCTTGTTGATATATATTCTTCAAATAAATTTATATTTCTCTAAAAATCCATATATTATACATTGTCTAATATATAAGTAGATTTCGTGCATCACTGCAGCTTTCAATGCAACTTTTTTCAGACCATCCAAGCATTTGAAAAATGACCTTTGTCTCTTTTAAAAACTAGTCAGTACTAAGCTGTTATATGCATCCACTTGGTTCACTCAAAAATATTTGGAAACATTTTTATTTATTGACTAGCTTCTTTAGAAATAGGCTAAGCTCTAGTCTCGGAGAATTTAAAGGATGTTCAGATGTCCATAGCCAGAACAATATATTGAAGATGGGCGGCATATCCCAGCAACTTTAATTGTCTTGTCTATAACTCTTCAAATAAATATTGCACTTTCAACAATAGTTTTCAAAAGGGGGTACTATTTAATCAAGAATATGTGAAGGTGTTAATATTTATATCCTAAGTGAAAAAGGGAGGCCATTAACATCAATGTCTAGGAAAAGATAGAATTTTAGAGAAGAATTTCAATGATTCCCTAACATTTCAGAAATGTGACTTTATCCTTATCATCCATGATTATGATGCAATGATTTGTAGTTGAAGGAGAATTAAAGAAATAACGAATCATGAAGCCATATTTGAAAAAAAAAACCACTGAATTTCTTATGGATACTTTTTAATTGAAATAGTCATTGTGTAATTATGTAACTTATAAAGTGTAAAAAATTATGTTTGTATTGATTAAGGATGCAAAAGTATTCTGAATTCATTCAAGAAACCCACTTGAAGAGAAGTATTTTAAAGGAAATAATTTGTATAATAATTTGACCCCCTCTTCTTTGTGGCAGCCCCTCAAATACTGGAATACTGTTATCATGTTACCTCTAATTCTTCTTTTCTTTAGACTAACCAAACCCAAATCCTCCATCATTCTTCATATATTTTACTTTCATCTGAGTTGCTCTTCTCTGAACATTTTCCAAGGTCTCAACATCTCTTTTGTAGTATGTAGTATTTAATAAATAAACTCTTTTTCAGAAGGACTTACATTTTCATCTATCATATTTGATTGATCATGCAATAAAATGGAATTGATTTTCAAATCTAAATTATTTAAAATGTAAAAAAATCTTTAAAATGAAGGGCATCTGATAAGAAGTTCATAAGAATTAGAATTAATTTAGCAGTCTTAGCTTAGAACCAAAGTCACAATAATAAACAACTTATATTTCTTCAATAAGGAGAAAAATACCAATGCCTTGCTGTTATTTCACTATAAAATTTTGTAAATAAAAACAAGCTATAATGCTAAATTAACTGCAATGTTTATAAAGCAATTATGTGACCCTAGTTTATTAACAGTTAAAATCATTGCTTCTATCATTTCAAATAGTTTTACTATTTACAAAACACACACAGGTATGTAGGTATCTAGGTAGGACAAGAAGCAATGGGTAGAAACTAATCAAGGAGAGAAGCAACTTAGAACTAAGGAGAATTTCCTGATAGTTAGAATCAGTGGAACAACTTGCCTCCAGAAGTTGTAAATGTTCCAACACTTGAAGTTTTAAAGAAAAGATTTGATAACCATTTGTCTGAAGTGATGTAGAGTTTCCTGCCTAAGCAGTGGGTTGGACTAGAAGACCTCCAAGATCCCTTCCAACTCTGTTATCCTATTCTATTCTATGTTGTAACCAAAAGATACATGTATGGCATTATGAACTTTAAGTCAATTTTTTTTTTAATAAATACTTTTTCAGGATGCAATATAAGATATCTAAGGCTGTTGTTCTGATTAAGATAATTCATCATGAAGAAGTATGCTATATCAGGTATTATGCATAACCAACATTGTCTACTTTTCATTGTCTTATTCGAATTATTTTAGGAAATTTGTATCTAATTCAAATGCTAAAAGCTATTTGCTCTTTGTCTGTCTAATTTGCATTAATGTACAATTAACTTTTATCTTCTTACATTTTTATGCATTTGAAATAAAGGATGTAAATGAAGGAAGGTCTAGCTACACAATCTAGAAATTGTTTAAGTTTGTAATATAAAATAATTATGATTAAGATGAATATAATTCCAAAGTTGATTAATATTTTGGAGACCTTTTATCCCATAATTATTATTAAAGTTACGGGATATTGAACAATTCCTTTTCCAAGGATACCTTGTAGGATTTCCATTGTAGAAATTTGTTTATTTATTCAATTGATATAGCTGCCCATTTCAAATTCATGACCCTGGACAGCTAACAATATTTAAAAATTGAAAAAGACAACAGACTTACAAAGGAAAATGAAGAAAGGTTTTAAAATTAATTGTAGTAATGTTAATTATATAATCTATGAAATGATTATCTTAAATATTTGTCCTAGTAAAACAATTGAAGAGGATTACACGACATAAATTAGTTTCTAAAATTAAAAATTATATTAATACAATTAAAATTGCTTTAATTATATTCAGCGCCTCACAGAATGTTCAACATGGTTCACCTTGCTTTTGGAGATATAACTCAGGAGCTGAATAATTAATTCATAATTATTAATTATTATTATATTTTAGGTTGAAAACAGGATTGATATGACTTGCATCAATTGAAGTACATTTAAAAATGCTATAGTTTTTAATAATAACTGTATGATCAGAAGTTTTAATTAAATATGGTCGTTTTGCCATTATAAGCTATCCAAATTCTTCTTACATTAAATCAGATAGTTTAAAACTTGATTGACAGTAAGCTGACCTAAGATCACTATTTGAACATTATTTCAAATCAATCCATCCAGCAAAATTGTACTTTATTTCTATATGGCAGTTCAGTTTACAATAGTTGTTAGCTATACTGAATAATGATAGCTATCATAATAGTTTATACCACCAAAGAAACTAGCTTCAAATTCATTCCAGGTGTGGCATGTAACTTTTAATACAGAAAGCACATAAGAATTGTGGCCAAATTTATTTGCCATTGTCAGACTCTGGCCTCTCCCATCTTAGCAGCCTTATGTCCATTGCGTCATTAGATATTAGGCAATGGACATAAGGCTGCTAAGATTATTTATATATTTTATTTATTTATTTATTTTGTCAATTGCTTACAAGATAATAGGTATAAGTAAAAACATAATTATGAATACATGGATACATATAAGAAAAATTTAAAAAAAGAAACAATAGGACAGGGACAGTAGACACGTTGGTGCGCTTATGCATGCCCCCTACAGACCTTTTAGGAAAGGGTGAGGTCAATAGTAGACAGTCTAAGGTTAAAGTTTTTGGGGTTTGGGGAAGAAACCACAGAGTCAGGTAGAGTATTCCAGACATTGGCCACTCTGTTGCTGAAGTCGTATTTTCTGCAATCAAGTTTGGTGCGATTAACCTTGAGTTTGTATCTATTGTTTGCTCTTGTGTTGTTATGGTTGAAGCTGAAGTATTCATTGACAGGGAGGACATTGCAGTGTATGATTTTATATACTATACTTAGATTGGACCAAGGTGGTATAGTTCTAGGTTTTCTAAGTCTAGAATTTCGAATTATATCAGTTTAGTTGATATAAATCAACAGTTTTGATTTATATATTTATTAGAAATGTATCCAAGATGATATACATATTAAACAATATTTTGATTTTTAGTATATACTAATTTCTGCTTAAATTTAGTGACAGTTTTAATTATTATATTATTATTTTTATTTGGAATAAAAAGCCATATATGAGAAAAATCTCTGTAGGATACCACTCCCAAAGATTTAAAATAATTAAAAATTCAGTAATTAATTGAATAAATAATTTAAAACCTATATTACCTTTTTCATAGAACGTTAGACCTATAGTAGTTATACAGAACTAACTCCAGTTAATTGAATAACAATTTATAATAGGTATAAACTTAAATGTCTTCTGCAAAATAAGACTGATAGAACTAATACCAAATTAAAAATAAGATAAGGCACATTCTTGTCAATGTTTCATAAGTGTTGATAAAATGAGGAAAACCTAAAAAAATAATAATCCTCTGATCCTTTATTTCAAAACATTGCAGTAATGATAACTGAGACCCATGAAGTGACAATTAGTTTGAAAATTCTGGTCAGCAGATTATAATAACATTCAACTGACAGGATGATGGCCTGAATGTATTTGCCATGTGGATCTGGAAAGGTGATAAGAAACTACATACAGAATAATAGAACAGGAGCTGCCTTCTGCATTTTCTTATGGTTAGTTTAAGCTTTCTTGAACATGGGGAAAAATAACATTAGAGAAATCATATGACAGTTGCATTTGTACATTTGTTCCAAAATCAACCTTAAGGGAAGAGCTCTCGATTTGTTTTAAAGTACAGCAAACTCATTTTACATCACAAAGCTTGTTTTTTCCTCCAGTCCTAAAGAATACATTGCTCTACAAAAAATCTTTTGTTTTCATATGCAATGTGTATTTTTTAAACAAACCTTATACCATTTCAGAACAAATCATAATTGTTAGGAACATAATACTGAAAGTCTGTAATATATATCATTTAATTAAAAATATAAATCTTTTCACTTCCATAAAAATTCCATATTCTCAATTCTCATATTGTATTTGACATTATTTTCTAAAGCTTGGAACAAGAAAAATTATATCAGTCCTGGTATTCAAATATTGTCAAAGTCAGAGTAGGGAACTTGTGAGTCATCTATAAGTGGACTTAATTCTTATTAACAATATGTAATGATAGAGAGGGTTGAAGTTGCAGGATTTTGGTGGAAAATGACCATCTCATATTAGAATTCAATATATTGCAGACACAAATAATAGAAGAAAGTCAAACTAGCCATTTTAAAAAAGCTGATTTCAACAAACATAGAGAGAGCTTGGGAAAAATTCCATAGATGAAAATCTTAAAGAGAAAAACAATTAAAGAAGCTTGGGAAACTCTGAAAAATGAGATTGTAAAAGTGCAGTCTAACACTGAAAAAAAAATAAGAGAGTTCTTTGTGATTGCATAAAGAACTATCTGACGAACTTAAATACAAAAAGGATTATCAAAAACATGAAAAAAGAGATATAGAACCAAGCAGTATACCAGCATATATCCTAAATCAATAAATCTTAATCAATAAATATCAAAAATAATTTTAAAAGTTTATTTCAACATGTAAAAAAATCAAGAAAAAAATCAAGGAAACAATTAGTCCACTAATGGGAGATAATGGAAAGGTGATGACTGGAAACTGAAAGAAAGCGGAGTTGCTTAATTCATTCTTTCATCTGCCTTTACACAAAAGAAAAAAAAAACAGTCCAAACTATCAAAAGCAATATCATAAAAGACAGATATTCCTATACAAGTCAAAATATGCAAGAAAATGGTAAGATAATACTTGTCCAGTCTAGGCAAGTTTAAACCACTAGGACCAGGTGGATTACATCCCAGAGTGAAGAAGCTGGCAGACATAATCTTGGAACCATTGAACCTTATCTAACAGAGCTTCAGGAGCTGTGGGAAACTACCAGATGACTGGAAAAGAACTGATGTGGTTTCTATCTTTAAAAAGTGGGGGGAATGAATCCAGAAAACTACAGACTTATTAGCCTGGCATCAATACCTTGGAAGATCCTGGAAAAGAGAATCAACCAATAGATTTCTTTACACCTAGAAACAACCAAAGCTATTACTGGAAGCCAATATAGGTTTATCAAAAACAATCGTGCAGGCGAAGCTTATTGTATTGTTTGTCAAAGTGATTAAATTAGTGAACCACCAAACGCTTTGGGCATAGAATATTTGGACTTTAATAAGACTTTTGATTAAGTAAATCAATCTACTTCTTGGTAAGATAGAAAAATATGGATAGACAGTATCACCATCAGATGGATTGGCTGACCAACCACACTCAATGTGTAGTCCTAAATGGAACTATGTCTACCAGGAAGGAAGCATGCTGTGAGTATCTCAAGGGCCCAGTACTCTTCAACATAAACAATTTATATGAGAGGTTAGAATAGGAACTCATCAAATTTGTAGATGACATTAAACTGGCAGGAATAACCCTAGGTTAAGATAGGCTGAAGATTCAGAAGGATCATGATGGAATTGAACTTTGGGATCTATCCAAGAAAATGCAATTAAATGAGTAAAAAATAAGGTGTTAGACTTACGCAAGAAAAATCAAATATACGGGTATAGAATAATTGGTATCTGGCTCAATAGCAGTAACTAGTAGAAAATTACTTACATATGAGTCAGCAGTGTGGTCCAGCTGCCAAAAGTCAATGAAATCCTAGGCTGTATCAACAGAGGGAAACTATCAAGACTACATGAAATGATGGTCCCACTTTATACTGCTCTGATAAAACCCCACTTGGATTACTTATCAATTTTACAAACAATAAACAAACAAACAAATAAATACTGCATCCAGTTTTGGTCACCACAAAAAAAAAAGATGTTGAGACTCCAGGAAGAGTGCAAAAAAGAGCAACAAAATTGATTAGAGCACTGGAGGCTAAAACATAAAATGAACAGTTGCAGGAACTGTGTAATCTAAGAGAAAGACTTGGGATGACATGATGAAATATTGAAAGACTGACACAGAAAAGAGGGCGTCAACCTATTTTCCAAGCACCTGAGACAGGACAAGATAACAGATGGAAATTTATCAAGGAGAGATCCAGCCTACAACTAAGGAGATAATTCCTGACAATGAGAATAATTAATCAGTGAAATGGCTTGCCTCCAGAAATTATGGGTGTTCCCTCACTGGAGTTTTTAAGAAGAGATTTGATAGCCATTTGTTCAGAGTTGCCACAGAGAGGAAGGGGTCAATCTATTTTCTAAAGCGCCTGTAGGCCAGACAAGGAACAATGGATGGAAATTGAACAAGGAGAGATTTAACCTGGAAATGAGGAAAAACTTTCTGACAGTGAGAACAATCAACCAATGGAACAGCTTGCCCTCGGAAGTTGTGGGAGCGCCATCACTTGAGATTTTCAAGAAGAGATTGGACTGCCATTTGTCAGAAATGGTGTAGGGTCTCCCGCTTGGGCGGCGGGGGTTGGACTAGATGACCTACAAGGTCCCTTCCAACTCTGATTATCTGTTATCTGTTAAGTATATAGCAGGTCTAAGGAAACATATTTCTACATATCTACATATTTCTACAAAGTATGTTCCTAAAAAATTGATATGAAGTCCATCTAGAAGACCAAAAAGGCTAAATGGACCTACTTAGGCCCAAATGTTTTAATTTAGCTGACTACATTTGAATAAATGTTGGATAAATAAAGAGAAAAATAGACAAAACTTCTTTATTGATATACAATTGTCAAAAACCAAAATACCTGTTTTAGTCACCTCCCTGCTATAATCCATCTAGCAACTTTGGCTGATCTCACTAATACCATTAGACACACATAAACATATTTTATTTGTTTTCTATTTTATTACGTTTGTCAATTGCTTACAAGATAATAGGTATAAGTAAAAACATAGTTTTGAATACATGGATACATATAAGAAATATAAAAATAAAAATAAAAAACAATAGGACAGGGACGGTAGGCACACATTTGTGAGCTTATGCACGCCCCCTAAAGACCTCTTAGGAAAGGGGTGAGGTCAATAGTAGACAGTCTAAGGTTAAAGTTTTTGGGGGTTGGAGAAGAAACCACAGAGTCAGGTAGACTATTCCAGACATTGATCACTCTGTTGCTGAAGTCATATTTCCTGCAATCAAGCTTGGTGCAATTAACCTTGAGTTTGTATCTATTATTTGCTCTTGTATTGTTATGGTTGAAGCTGAAGTATTCATTGATAGGTAGGACATTGCAATATATGATTTTATATAGTATATTTAGATTGGACCAAAGGCGGCATAGTTCTAGGTTTTCTAGGTCTAGAATTTCGAGTCTGGTGAAAATGAGCAGAGTAGTGGAGAACTCTTCTTGTGAAATATTTCTGGACTTTCTCAACTGTATTAATATCAGATAGGTAATGCAGTTTCCAGACTAATGAGCTGTATTCAAGTATTGGTCTAGCAAATGTTTTCTATGCTCTAGTGAGTAGTGTAATATTACCAGAGAAAAAGCTATGCAGGATTAGGTTAACAACTCTTAATGACTTTTTGGCTATGTAGTTACAGTGGGCTCTAGCACTTAGATCATTAGAGATGAATACTCCAAGGACCTTGACAGAGTTTGGATCATCAACAAGGTCTTGACTATTCAGCCTGTACTTTATTTTCTGATTTTTTTTGCCAATATGCAAGATAGAGCATTTGTTTGTTGAGATTTGAAGTTGCCATTTGTTTGACCATTCTGATACATAATTGAGGTCTTTTTGAAGGGTAGCAGTATTTTCTGTGATGTTGAATGATATTGAGTTGCTCTTAATATGATCACAGAGGTCATTTATGTAGAGTATGAAGATAGTTGGTCCTAGAACACTGCCTTGGCGAACACCACTGTTGACAGGTACAGAATTTGATAGGACGCTCCCAATTTTGACTATTTGTTGTCTGTTTGACAGGAATGCTTCTATCCAGTTATGCAGGTGTACAGAGATACCATAAGATTTTAGTAGTGTATCACTGAATCAAAGGCTTTACAGAAGTCTATGTAGATTGCGTCTATTGCTTTGTCCCGATCGAGTTGTGTAGTCATATGTTTTTGCAGTGCAAGAGTTGCAGATTACATGATAGTTTTTTCCTGAAACCAAATTGTTTGTTATAGAGTAGGTTGTTTGTCTCTAAGTGGAGGATAATGGATTGGTTAATAATTGATTCCATGACTTTACAGGTGACGCAGCATAAAGAGATTGGTCTGTAATTTTCAACTAGGCTGGGGTCTCCCTTTTTGAAGATGGAGATGACCATGGCTTGTGACCATAGTTTTGGCAAGGAGCTGGTCCTGAAAGATTTTTCAAAGATGGTTCGGCTATGGCAGTGGATAGCTTTTTTAAGAAATAGGCACATATTCCGTCCAGTCCAATAGATAGAGATGGTTTTAGATTGCGTAGTGGTTTTTCAACACTGTCTTGTGTAAAACCATTATGTATCAGATCATTGTAGTTGTCTGTGGTTCGACTAGGAAATACTGGGCATGATCCATTGCTGTTTACAAATACTGAGCCAAAGAATGTGTTTAAAAAGTTGGCTTTAATGGTGTCATCCTTGCAGTCTTTACATTAGGTCCTTTCAGGGATGGGATGGATCTTGAGTCTTTTAGTTTGTTGTTTACAAAATTGTAGAAAGCGTGGATGGAATTTGTACGTAGAAGGTTTTCCTCTTGTTTAATGTGATAATCGGTGCATTCAGTCTTTATCTGGTGACATACATTTTTGTATTTGCTTTTGAAGTTGTCAACGTGACCAGATTTGTTTTTCTGCCAAAGTGATCTCTTTTTGGATTGAAGCTTCCTTGTTGTTATGGGTAATCTGTTTTTTCTGGGTTTTGGAGTTGTTATTGGTACATATAGTTTGATGACTCTTTTGACTTCAAGTAAAAATATGTTGTAATGGTCTTCAACAGTATTGCATCCAGTGAATAGAAATTGCTAATCAAGGGATGAGAGATTGTTGTCTGTAAGATCAGAGTTGCCTTTTTTGAAGTTATATTTGGGGATCACATCATTTTGTTGATTTTTGTGTGGACGTATGTTGAGACAAAAGTCAATCATGCTGTGGTCACTGTTGGAAAAGGGTTCTTTAATTTGTATTCTGTAAATTGAATTCAAACTATTGCAGAAGATGAGATCGAGGCAGTTGTTAAGTCTAGTATTGTTGGTTACTAATTGTTCCAGTCCCAGGTTTGTTACAGCGTTGTAGAAGGTTGCATGTATGGGTTCATTTGTTTAGGGTCCAGTTAATGTGAGGTAGATTGAAGTCACCAAGAAAGATAAAAGTGTGTGGGCAGGATGTTGCCCATGTTAGTAGTGTATTTAGCTTGTTTACATGCTCAATGTCATAATCAGGGGCTTTGTAACATAGTAAGAATCGAAATGTGATGTTTAAGGTCAGTTCACAGATGATGGTCTAAGGAAGAGCAAGCTCTTGGATAACTTGGATGTTTTTTAGATGTAAGGACTTTTTATAGAAGATAGGAACATCACCTCCTCTACAGATTTCACAATCTGATTGGTAAACATGATAGTCTCTTACTGTGGTAATGAAGTCAGGGAGAGATGCATTGAGCCATGTTTCACAGACAAATATGATGTCGAATTTAGCCATATTTAGTAAGAGGAGAAATTCAGGTATTTTATTCACAAGGCTTGTTGCATTGAGTAGTTTGCATTTAAGACCAGTTGTAGTTGGAATTGAGGTAGTTAGGGGCGTGCGTGCCTAGTTTTGAGTGATGGTGGGTTGGATGAGGTACAGTTGGATGTGGAGTTGTGGGTTATGTGACTTACTTTTGATACAATCTGTGAGGTAGTCAATGTAGAGATCCTTCTCTCCATTGTCTAGACATCTTTTGAGTTCATTGCGGAGTTCACGGGAGCAGATTCTTTGCAGTATAGATAAGTCTGATCTTGAGCGAAGTTTTTTGTGGTTGGGTTGGTTTTTGCAATGGCATTTATTGTATGAATGAATATGCCTTTGCTGGACTCATTTTTGCAAACAACTACAAAATTTTGGGGCCACAGAGCCATCATTGTATTTGTACCCAGGGCCATCTCTGGTTAATTCAATGATATCTTCATGAGAGATGTTTGTTGTATTTGAGTTGCTTATGATATTACAAACTTTGGTGATGTCATCTGATTTGTTGGTGTCTTCAAGACCAAATAAGATGGCATTTGGATGTTTCTGATCATGTTCTATGGTGTCTCTGATGAGTAAGGAGATATCATTTGTGGAATTATTTGAGGGATAATAATTATTCGTGGCTGTGGTTTGGTGGTTATTTTTGGATGTAGTTGTGATTGTAGTTGAGGAAGTAGTTGTGGTAGTGGTTGTTGGGTTGGGATTTGATTTTGAGCTGATAGGTAGTTGCTTATCAGTGCTGTATTTTTTTTCAAGAGAAATTAGGCTTTCTTGTACAATTATTTCAAAACGTGTTGCTAAGCGTTTTTCTATTGAGTGCATGAGTGATTCTATGCTATCAACTCTGTCAGGCAGGGTACTTGGTTTGTTTAGCTTAGGAAAACATGATGGACATAGACAAGGGAATGTATCTGATGCTTTTAGGAGATCAGCTACATCTTTGTTTAATTTTAAGCAGGCAAGGTGGGCTTGATTGTCACATAGGTAGCATTTGATGTTATTTTCGCTTTCATTGATGGTTTTTAGAAATCTGAACCATGTACAGGAGTCTGGGAGATCATTGGTAGAGATATTTTTCTTTTGTTTTGGTTTGGAGTTCTTGGCTGCATGGTCAATGGCAATAGTACACTAAACAATTACAATAGCTAATTAATGTGGCAAGTAGACAGTTACTTAATGAATGTTGGTAATTAATAAATGTTAATTGATAAGTTAGAGAACAAATCAAAAGTAAGGTTACTTATTACTAAAAATCAATTAACTTATTACTAAGAATCAATCAATAAATAGACTAGATAATCAATGATACAGTATTAAATCTCTATCAGTTCAATGAATCAGTAAATTAGTGGTCATTTAACAATTAATTATTATATTATTATATGATAAATCAATTATTATAGACAAAGCATTATCTATAAATATTTGGTCTTGAGGTACTGAAATAGTGGAGGTAGTAGTATTGGAGGTTTGTTGTATAAAGTTCCTTTGTTTTTCCTTAAAGCCACATTTGTTGGTTTTTGTTTTGCTTTGTTTTTGTTTTAAAGAAGAAGCATTGCTGTTTGATAGATTTGAATGGAGAAGATTTGAATGAGCTCACCAATCATCTACTTTTGAGCTTTGAGTGGGGGTTTAGTGGAGGTTGTCCAATCAGTTGAGTGGGAATTTAAATTCAGGCTAACTAATCAGCTGGGTTGTTTAAATGGAGCTGGGTGGTTTATATGGAGACTATCAATCCTCCTTGGGTCTCCTTTGTTGTCCCCAATTGGTGGCCATTTAGAATTATTTTTGGTGATTTGATTTAAATGGAGACTGTAGACATCATTTCAGTTCTTCCATCATCAGAATTCACAATCAATCTCAGTTTCAAAAGGCAGTTTTCCTGAATAAAAACCTTCTTCACACCTTTTCTTCTTGTCTAGTCCCTTTTTTTTCCTCCTTTAATCACACTTTTCTCAAGCTACCATTTAACTTCCAGAGTTAGAGGGTAAAAACATACCCTTATGTTTAATCTCCACACTCACCCGCTCTGGAGTCTTCACTTTTTAAGTTGTTTCTGACTCAGGTCCGCAGTAAATTTTTGAGCCATTTACCCGCTCCTTCCTCCCACTGAAAAATGCACCGCCAATCTATAAGGAGAAGCCAGGGGAGACACTCGTCCACAGGTAAGCTTGCAGTCCTTGCTGGCAGTTGCCTCAAACCCACAGCTCGTTCATTCCCCATGTTGACTTTCCTCTCCCGAGACCAGGCAGATTCTTTAGACCAGGTAGCTTCTTTTTACTAGGCAGCTTTTTCCTCTCCAGGCAGCTGAAAGGGAAGCTGCTCAAGACGGGATTCCTGGACCCTCGCGGGAGCCCCTCACTCCGAATCAGCTGGCTGCCTTTGTCCGAATTCTTACACTGCTACTTTGTAGATCCCTACACTGCTACTTTGTAGATCCCTACTTTGTAGATCCCTGCTACTTTATAGATTCCTTTATAGATTTCTTTGTAGATCTATGTATTTTTGTTACTTTTGTTACTTCTACTCCTGTCTTTACAAATTTACAAAATCAGGCAATGGCAAACTACTTCAGCATTGCTGCTCAGAAAATGACTTATTTTTAATTTACCCACAAAATGCTGCCATGTAGGCCACATGCACAAAAAATGTGCCAGGTGGGCCCCATGAGATATCTTTTTTTCTCTCCACATGGTACTTAAAGCTCAGGAACAATATAAACAGATTTTCTCTAAAGAAATCAGTCTAGTGCTTGTGCATATCCTTTTCTGGGTTAAGTGTTTTTAAGTGAATGAACAGATGTGAAAGACCTTTGAAGATCTACTTAGTAGCTATCAGGAGGCTGGTCAGCACTGTGCTTATATAAAATATGTTTTTTCATTTTTATTACTACTAAAGATGATTCTTTGAAATGTCTGCAGAAAAAAAAAATATGTGAGATTCTCATCTTCACTTTATTTCATTATCCAAGATTTAATACTTAGAGGGTGGCACAGACAATTCAAATTTTATATATAGGTTAAAGATACAAATATATTTATTTTGTCATTCACTGTTATCCTATTTTCCATGTGAAACTTTTTTTGGCAAATGAAATATGCATAGCATGAAAGGCTGGAATCTGTTTTTAGCTTGGTTTGCTCTCTTGACACATCAATCACAAATCTACTGCCTATCTGGCAAATAGAAAGGAAATTTTGCTTAGGAAGGATGTTCTGTATGTTAAATAATAATTCATCATTCAGTCGTGTCCTGTGTTTTGAATGGAAGAGTAGTCTTTGCTGCGATAAGCATGATAAAGGAAATACAGAAGCTGAATACATAACACAGTTATCAAACAGGCTTTCAGTCTCTGGGTCGTTCACTACAGGTAAAAAGACTAAGTGGTAGTATGTAAGATATTGACACAACCTAATGTGTAAACTGCATTGAAAAATCAAAATAGGATTCCAAACAGATAGGATCCATGTATTTGATCTTTCCATAAGAGTCATCTTGCCTGCCAGATATGACATCAAAATAATTCACTGCAAATCACTCTTTATACAAGTAGTGATGATAGGTTATTTATTTTTATTTATTTATTTATTGAAATCTGTCAAACAATAATGAGAACAAGAATAAGAGAATAAAAATACAATGACAGGGACAATAGGCACCTTAGTGCACTTATGCATGCTCTGTCTACTAATTATCAATCCAAGGGATCTAAAAGTAAGAATTATAATTTTTATAAAGCCCTTGAATTATAGAATCATTTTTCATGCCTTCTTTCTTTTAACCTAAGTAGAAGGTAAAAAGGTAATGGACAAGCATCCCTTACCATAGGAATATCCAGCACAGGAGGCTTCAGATTAGGCTGAGAACTGCATGAAGTTGTAAGGCAGCAGCTTGCCGGTCTCTTGACTTGGCAGATAAGTGAAAGATGTCACAAAAACCAGCCCTTTTCATAAATGTATCCTTTTTCTTTGATCTCATAAGAAGGAAGAAAAAATAAGAAGGAACGAATCTATATTTGTATTTTTCCTTCCTGTCATAACACAAGATGGAAATCTCCCCTAATATGTTCCTCATAACAAGATAACTAAGAGAGGTTGCCTGGCCTAAAAGAAACAAGAAAGTTTGTTTACATCTGATCAAGAAACTGATACATTCACTCTAACTTATTATTGAAATCTGTAACCCATGAAGTAGCATTTTTAATTATGTCCCATATACTCCAAACGAAGACCTTTTTTGCCACAATCTCATTATAAATGATTCTTGTAAGTTCACCAATGAAAAGCGTCAACATATTCCAGAATATTTTCTAGTTCTTTAAATTATTTTTTCCCTCAGAGTTATTTTTAATTTATTTGGATTCTTTTTTATGATCTGAAAATGCTTCCTATATTCCTGTGATATTTAACTGAAGAATAGTAACCCAGGGAAAATTCTTAAGAAAACAGTAGACTCACATATTCTACAGCTATTGTGTATCTAGGAAATGCTACTGCTAGCAGGAAAGTTTACCAACAGTTTGTCCTGGCCAGAGTCCTTTGGCAACAAAGTAAATGAAAACAGTTAAAGAAATGCAAAATAATTTCTTGACACCTTAGAAAGGAACACCATATGTTCAAAAACTAACCAGAAATAGGGGACAGGTGGGAGAGAGAGAAAGCAACCAGTTTTCTTGCAAATCATTTCATGTATTCACAATTGGTTTTAATTTTATAGAAGTAGCATTGATATGTAGGACAAAAATATTCTTATTTCCACAATTCTACATTACGTATATATATGTCCCTAAAGTCTTCTAGTTCCACAAACTGCAAGTAAAAAAGCCCTAATGTGAACTAGGATGGACCTGTGCAAACAAATTGCCCTTCCCACTAATGCAGGACTGTACAAATTTTACTTATCCAAAATTGGACTGGATTTTTAAGTACGTTGCAGGAAAGTTATTTTAAAAAGTAGGAAATAGGGTGAAAATGCATTTTATCTTATCAACATTTATTTAAAAAATTATTATTATTATTATTGTTGTTGTTGTTATTGTTGTTGTTGTTAATATTAATATTATTATAAATATTATTGGAACACTTCATATTGTATGCCAGTTTCTCTCATTTCTAGATTGAAGAGGTTCTACTCAAGCTCTGGCAATTCCCTGGTTAGATTATTGTAATGTGAACTATGTAGACTGCCCTTAAATAGTATCTAGGAAAATCAGTTGATGCAAAAAACAGCATGAGTAGTTAGATGTATTTCTGGAAGAACACAAATTATACCCGTGTTTGGTGAGCTGCATTAGTTGGCAGGTTGTTTTTTGGATCCAGTTGAAGATGCTGGTATAGACCTTTAAAGTCCTTTATGCATTATTTGAGAAACTGCCTCTCCCACTGTTAGCTTGAATGATGCCTCACGATAGTGATACATAGCAGTATAGAAAGAAAAATAACCTATTTTTCTTACAGTTGCTATATTAATATTGGTTGAAACATCTACTTGGGATTTAAGGGATTCTATGCTGTAAATTTCAAAATGATCTGACAAGCCTTTGATACCATATATCTTGTTTTGCAAGGCATGGGTGAAGCATGTTGTTTATGCTCTGTTTCAACCAATAAAATACCTTGGCAAAGCCTCTTTCAAGTCAAGTCACAATTTATTTTCTAGAATTTTAGTATTGGATTTTTCCCAGCCTTTCTATTTGTATGATTCATAGCCTATAGAAAATGAAAAGGTTTAGATAGTAGGTAATATGTTTTGCATGGAGAATTTCCCCATTTAATTTTCAGTTAAAATTGGACACTCCCTACAATTGGTAAAAAATATGATAAGCTAGTTTGGCTAAAGAATATATTTCTCTTTCATTTAATTTTGTCCATTTCTCAGAGACTATCTTGGATAAGTGCTTGCAGTTTTCTGGTAAGATTTTTCAAGGTGTTTTGTTGCTGCCTTCTTCTTAGCGCTGAAAGAGAATGACTAATCCAAGGTCACCCAGCTAGCTTTACGCCTTTGTCAGGATACGAACTTCTAGTTTCCAGAGCTTCTAGTTTCTTATACATTACACTAAACTGGCTCTTGGGCCAAAATAAAGTTTGGTATAAATAAAAGTCTGAAAGGATTCCCATGATTCTTGCTCCTCTTCAAGACTGCTACTTTAAGAGACAATTAAAGGTCACTATCTCATTTATGACAGCAAATAAGTAGGCTAACACTTCTATGAAATAATTTTTCTATATGTATTATTAATCTTTGAATCCTATTAAAAAGAAACAATGACACCAATAAAATAACTATGCAAGAGATAAAATTTATCTTTTTACTCCCACTTACTGAAATTAATATTCTTAAAATAGTCTTGCATTTGTCTATATGCATATTTTCATATTAAAATTCCCTGTGCTCAATAAGGAAAGCACTGATTGCTAAAAGTCCAATATTAGAACATAATTCTAATTAACTACATGTCATGCTTAATTAATCAAATCATAATATGCTTGTGAAATTCTTATGAATATAGCTCAAAAACTCAAAAGGATTGAAAGATTGAAGAGAATAACATTCATCAAAAAGTTGTTTCAATATTAATGTTGGGAGTTAAGTAGGGTGGAGCAAGATTTTCTAACTTCTGTTGTTCCCATAGTATTTTTCTTCTTCAAGATACCAAGCTCCTTCTTTAGTTTTGAGAGGGATCTTCCACTGCTCCTGCTCTCTGACATAGCACCCCCTACCACCCACCAAGAAATTGATAGCCCCCACTCTTCTGGGCTGGTGGGTTTGTGGCTGACCTGTTTGCTTTGCTTTGTTGTTTTTTATGATTTCTTTCATCAAACTGACTGTGGGGTTCCATGTTTTTAACTACTTATATTGTTTTCTACTTGACTTGTAAGCCACCAAAGGTCCATGGGAGTGGGCAGCTATTATAAATTACGGTAGTAATAATATGATGTCCTGAGTTGTAAAATTATATTTATTTTTATCTTTAAGTAAAATAATTTGTCCACATTTTTAAGAAGACAGTTTATATAATCAGTAAGATTACAAAAAAGTGATACCATATATTGACTTATTTCTTCATAGGAATTTGCTGAGCTCTCTAAAACAGAATAGTTTTCTTTCTACTCTAATAGGTTAGAAATATAAACACATATTTTATTAGTTTTCTTACCAGACCATTAATAAAATATCCAAATATACATTAACTGATTCACTTAGGGGTAAGAGTGGTTATTTGATTTCAGAAGTACATTTTATAGCTTGTGGTCTTGCTTTATACGTTCTTTTTTGCAATAACGTATTATGAACTCATAAGTATAGGACTATCTGTAGGATTTTGTAGGAATCTTTTGTAGGATTTCCTGAATTGATCATGTATGTTATGCCCTTTCCCCATTTCTAGACAATTTATCTAAACGTTTTTTTAAAAATCCCACACTGAATACAAACTAATGTAATTCTACATCCCAGACAGTTTTCTTTATAATTCAATGTTATTGTAAACAGGCATGATTATAATTCCCTAAATTATATATCAAGGATAGATAAACATTCCAAAACTAGACATTAAAAAACTTAGGCATATTATTATGTCTTGGAACGAGATCATAGATACAAAGCATCACCTCAATTTCACTTTTATTCCTACATAGCCATTTCAATAATACATGAAAATGAGATAATTCCAAATTGGTTGTTTGAGAACAACCAGTTAATTACATGGTTTCTTAAAATTCCTCATATTTTTATCTCCCTTGATTAGAACTTAGATTTTGGTTCTATGTATCTCTATTTGTAAAAGATGTCTTGGTTTTAAAAATACAAAGCACAATCACAATGCAATGCATCAACAGTCCATTAAAGGAAATTAAATTATACATGATTAAGAGAACAGATTTTTACTACTCTTGTTTCAGTAGCCAATAATAGTAATTGTAAAAATCATTCAACTACCATTCAATAGTAAATGTAATAAACCATTCAACCTATCATTGTAATGATTTGTTACAATCATTCATTCAACATGAAAAAGCTTACAGACAGATCTATCTAACATGCAGAGCTCTGAACTGCCTTCATTTTGTATTGTTACTTAATAGCCATTTCTTTGATTCAGTAAATATATAATGCAATTGGACATCTTGAAACAGTTCATTTAATTTTAGTCTGACCCCAGAAAATAAGCAGAAGAATAATATATGGCTGGTCTTGTGGTGATTTAACAAACGTTTACTGTCATCTACCTCACCATTCAAAATTTCTGCATTAAAAAAATCCCTTGGCACATTTATATTTTTAGATGCAGTTTTAAGCAATTCCTAATGAATCAGATATAACTAAATTAGTTAAACACATTGTGATAAATACAATATTAACAAAGTTCAGAAAAATATTAGTGTACAAATGTTAGAAAACTCAGAAATTAGGGTGATGAATGTAATATTTTTGTTGGACAGAATCTTTTACAATTCAAATGTTTGAATTACTTTTGAGCAAAATTCTAGCATTCAGATGTTTTTTAATTCAATTTCCATCAGCAAATGAATGCAAGATATTATGGAAGCACTTGTTTCCAAAATTTGAGGAAACCATTTTGTCTACTCCAAATCTAACAGAAACAGGTAATAGTGCATGGCCTGTTATCAGAAATGTTTGGTGAAAAAAGCCAAATAAATGAGCAGTAGTACTTTTGTTACTTTGCTCTTCCTTGTTCTTCTTGTCTTTACTTTGTTTCTCTCAATGTATGTTTCTGTGGCTGGGAGGATCAGACCCTGAAATAAATAATTTCTCCTTAAGTTATTGTTGGATTCCTTTTTAAAAACACATTTTCTCTTCAAGCCTTTTAACTTCCAGATAGCTCCTTAACTATGATAAAAGTGATAAAAATATGAATTATTTTGGAATCAGATTCTCATTCTGAAAGAATTTTAACCTTAGTACTTGCCTTTCATCCTTCAGTAGGCTTCAAAAAGGAAGTAGCTGAAAACTGCTTACATAAAATATTGAAAATTGAGCGCTCTTTTCTAAATTATGTAATTTTGTAAATTCTTGATACTGGAGGTAATGTTCAGCATCTGTTATAATAAATGCTTCATTAAGTTTGCATTTAAGTGCATGTGTCACCTGCAGTGGATTGTAGCTACTATTTTATATTTTAATCTCTAATTCACATAAACTAAAAATTTTATGCTGTATTAGTCAGTGTACTTAATAATCCATTTAATCAGATGCAGATATTTTCCTTAGTTGTTCCTGTTGTTCAGAGAATTCAAATGAATAGAATCTACTTGGTTTTTAATTGAAGAACCTGGTCTGAAATAAATTAGTTAAATTCAACAATGCTGTAGGAATAGTTTTAGTGCCATATGTAAGCCTGAGGGACATTTTATCTGCTCTTAAAGTGATAATAGTAATATTTAATCATATTTAATGATACTATATTTTTAATAATTGTTGAGCCTTAAGAAAGCAGTAAGCCTATTAAAAATTGTGCTGGCTGAAACTGTTAGTTTTGGAAACATTGCATGTGTTTGGAAGTTCAGAATAATTCATTTTTACTTTAATAAAGTTGATTTTGATATTTCTATAGTCCAGATGCTGAAAAACAGAAAAATTAAAGTTAAAATAGGGAATAAAATGGTAAGTGAACACCTATCTACCCTAGATGAATTCAAACCACCAGGACTGGATGGATTACATCCCAAGGTTTACACCGCAGAAACTGGCAGAAGAGATCTCAGAACCATTAAACTATATCTTTCAAAGATCCTGGAGCACCGGGGAACTGCCAGAGAACTGGAAAAGAGCTGATGTAGTTCCCATTTTCAAAAAAGGGAAAAAATAGATCCAGGAAACTACAGACCTATCAGCCTGACCTTAATACCAGGGAAGATTCTGGAAAACAATCTGGATCCTTGTGTTACCAACCTCAAAAGGATGGAAGGCTAAACCAACTCAGAATCCAACTGCCAAACTGCTGGCAGTCTGCAGTCAGCAGAATTAGCCTGCACTACTGCATTCTAATTACTGCTCAAATAGGTTGCTAATATACATTTTCTAGGGCTGGTGTTTTATATGGAGTTATTTACACTGCCTGAATCATCCTGTAAGTCCTATTCTGCTAGAACTTCATAGTCTAGGTAAGCATGTACTGTATAAATCCATTATGCTTATACGCTGAATTGACGTCTTCCAATTTCAGAAACTGATTTTAAAAGTTCAGTCTTCAAAGAGTACAAATAGTGAGGAGCATAGATTCAAGCATGTTTCTTCTCAGAGTACTTAACAAATAAATCACAATTCTAAAATGATTCAAGGGATGTCATTATTTCCAGAAGCTCTTCACAGCTCCAAACAGTTCTGCTTGTGGCATTTCAACTATTCTGTGGAGGAGGCTAAATAATCTTGTTTTGCCTATGTATTTAGTCTTCATTGAGTTAAAGAAAATATAATGGTACTTTGATACTGGACTCACTGGAGAAGAGCCTAATGCTACAAACGATTGAGGGCAAAGAAGAAGGGGACAGCAGAGAATGAGGTGACTGGACGGAATCACTAAAGCCATTGATGTGAGCTAAAATGGACTCTGGGGAGTTTAAATGGACTCTGTGGGAGGATAGGAAGGCTTGGAAGAACATTGTCGATGGGGTCGCAATGGGTAACTAACAACAACAACTTTGATACTGAGTAGCAATATTGATCTATAACTTCAGCTAGGATTTTCTCTGGTTTTGATATTATAATGGTATCCATCTCCGAATGAGAAATAAAATTTTGTAACACAATATCATTGTAAATTTCCAATGTGGGTGCCAACAGTTCTGTAAAGATTCTAGACCAATTATGACTTGAAACATCCTGACCAGAGTTTTCTCCCAATTTCATAGATTTAACTGAATTTCTTGTAAAGACAGAGGTTGGACTAAACTGTTTTAATGTTCTTGATAAATATAAGGTAGACCAATGCTAAAAAAACCTTAAAACTTGCTCTACAGTTGCAAAGATGTCACATTTATGTAACTGTATAAGCTTTTTATGGTTATAAATATTCTCAGTTACTATTCTATGTTACATTTTTTTTAAAAAAAGATGTGCATTAAATGGCTGATTCTTCTACCGGCCCAAATAAGTCATTTAACCATCCTTTGGGGGTTTTTTTCAAAGGTGATTAATAGATTTTGTGCTTGGATTCCAGAAATGATATTCAATTGTGTTTATTGGTTCAGCTGGTAAGCTGGTAACCTTCCAGGTTCCTCAACAAATATTTTGCTTAGTATATTTCAAGAAATATTATATTTGTCTGGGGACTAGTGTCCCAGGTTAACTCTAGCTGACTTAAACACTTTATAAATGTTCTTGTTATATGATTTATAAGGAAGGCTTCTAGCATATGACATCAATAAACCTTTTACCATCTATTTTTGCTGTGCAAAATTATAGATTTCTTCTTAGTGGAAAGAAAAATTATTATACAGCCACATTTTTTCTTCCTACTGTCTACTTACAAGTGCAGGATCAGCCTTTTTTCTGATCAACTGAATGTTGATCTATTTGCTTGTGACAGGAATTGACAGAATGGCTTTTTGGCCAAGTTTAACATTGTGAGACATGAAAGAGTGACTGGCCCAGTTACATATCCAGCTTTTAAAACTATGGTAGAACTAGAACTCACACTCTGAGGCCTGGTGCCTTAACTACTAGACCAGGTAACTTCTTTTACATATCCACAAATATATGCCTTTAATAGAGGATTGTGAGGGGTGGGGAGTTTCTTTTCCATGCTAATTGAGCATCAATAGTATTTAAACCACATAAACAAAAATATTTGCAAAGTGTGTTTATCTTTGTAAGATTATTTTCTTACTTTCCTAAAATCCATTTTCTAATTCTTTAACAAGCATAGGAAGTAATGTTTTGTCAAAATTAATTATACTGAACTATTTCAATAAATTTACTTTAAATAAGACTTACTATTTTGATTATTTGTTGAAAGAGTTAAATATATTCAATAAAGTACTATTAAATTTGCTGATATAATTTAAGCCACAAACCATGGTTTGCAAACCACTATGACTAGGTCTCAAAAATACACTGAACTGTTTTTTTACATGTTAATTTCTAAGTATATTAATCCAGAATAAATCTTCATCCACATTTTTAGTTTCAGACTGCAAAATAATACAACATATTCATGTTAAAATATAGTTAAATTATGCCACTGATTTCAGTACAAATTAAATGTGATTACATTTCTCCAGATTAGTTCTATCAAGATGAGCATAATTCATCAGGTGAAATATATTGCTTAAACCCGTTTGACAGGAAGAATTCAATGTAGTAAAATGCCAAATTATAAAAAAAGTTCAACAGAGTAACAATTTACTTTTATTTTTTAAAAAGTCCACACCTTGAATATAGTGGATGAATAGCCTGAAAAGCAGCATTTTAAATACAGCATCCATTTTTGGCAGGCACAATAACTGTAAAAAGGTTTGAAAGAGTATTGAAGAGCTGCAAGAGTTTTAAGTTATAAGAGTGTAATCTTTGTGAAGATTAAATTAATAATGGCCTTTGAGTGACTAAGTACAAATGGGAGTCTCTTCAGACAGGCAGATTAATATTTTAATCCAGGCCATTATCATTTTAGGAAAAATACACTAAGGAACAAGAAATTGTATAAAACCACTAGAAACATGTTCTCAGATTTTTGGAAAAGTGGATACCTTTATAATTTTGAACACATACTCCACAAAACAGGTTTTAAAAGAGAGATTAACATAAATCCAAATTACAGGACTTGGTATTGAATTTCAGCCTTTAGTGGATATGCTTGTACAAGAAATCTTCCAAATACTCTTCAAAGTCATTATGGAAATTTTCTATTTAAATGATAATGATGATGACGACAACAACAACTACAACAACAAAAACAACAACAATAGAGATAATTTAGAAGTGGAGCAACAAGTAAGTAGTGGGGAAAAGGAAGGAAATCAGAGAAGTGGATAGGAACAAGAAGCAAGTGTTAGATTTTTGAAGAAAGAATAGCAAGAATTGAACTAGCTGAGAAAATTAAGACTCAGATGGACAACATGGAAATAATTTGATTACCAAAACTGAATCAAGTTAGTAAGAGAAGTTGGCTAAATTATTGAAAAATATGAATGAAGCTGCACAGACAATTCCAACAGGAACATTAGCTCAAGCAAACCAGATAAAATGTACGCCGCAGCTTATGTTACTATTGAAGAATTAGGCTTGAAAATTGGAAAGAATAGAGCAATTAAGAAGGGAAAAATCAAAGTGGAAAATCTGTCTGGAGTTAAAAATAAAGAGAACTCGATTGGATTTAAGCAATTTGAAGAATTTGAGTGAGGAAACTGAAGAATAAAAAAATCTTCAGGAATTAGCCCAACAACAAAATATGACCTGGAAAATAAGGAAATTGCAGTTGTGGTTGAAGAACTGAAACAAAGAGTTATAGCTATTGCAGAGAAAATAAAACAATATGATAACCAAATAATGCAGTTTTAGCAAAATTCACAATTTTGAGTGAACCAGCATCATTTTTAAAAGACCATTGAAATGCTACCGCAGGTGAAAAACCTAACAAAGAAAATACCCTAAAATTCTGGAAGAACAACAACAAGCACATTGAAAATGCAAAATGATAGAAGCAGGTGGAAAGCACTGTAAAAGTGACTAGATTGGAAGATGTTCACATAATGAAAGAAATGGTGCAAAAAAACAGCAAAGAAGGTGAAAAACTGAGGTGTCCCTGGTTTAGATGCATGGATTCTGGTTGAAATCACTATCACATTTGCATGCAAGATTAGCAAATCAGATGAATCAGGTTCTGGAAATACCAGAAAGTGAAAAATGGCTAACAACTGGAAGAATTCAGTTGTTACTTTTTGATTCAGAAGAATGCAGAAAGGGGAAATTAATCTGCAAATTACAGGCCAATCACTTGCCAACAACATACAAATTACTTACAGGCATTATTGCAAACTAAATTTATGAGTATCTAGAAAACAAGAACAGAAGAAGCTTCTTGGATGAGAAGTGAAACATCTTCAAAGAAAAACCAAAACTCTTGAAAAAGCAACAACCATGACCTCAATGACTGAGAATCTCCATAGACATCTAGAAAACAAAGTGCCAGTGATCCAAGTAACTGATTCAACACAATCAAAACTCTGAGACCTGGAGTTTCCAGTATGCTTCAGGGCTGACACAAGGATTTGCTACCTGTAGAACAGAAAGGATGCTGTAAAAATTCAAGAGCAACCAAAGACCAGCTGATGATTCGTAAACTGGTTTTGAAGAATTTAAAGAAAAGACAAACATATTTGTTCATGGCATGGATTGATTGCAAGAAAGCATTTGATTTTGTTCCACACAGCTGGATTGAGAAACGCTTAGACATTTTTGGAATTACTATGTTTCTCCGAAAATAAAGCCAGGTCTTATTTTCTTTTGGACCCAAAATAACTACTAAGGCTTATTTTCAGGGAAACCCATCCCCTAACGCACACACAAGAGGCAGCAAGCACATGGGGACCAATAGTACCTGGCAGCAGCTGCAGACCACCAGTTCCTTGGTTAGTGCACTCTGGGGCTGCACAGAGTGGAAGGCAGGCGATCCCGATGTATCACGTGGGCTGTAGACAAGTTGAGAGACGTGAAGATGACCCTCATGCAGCCATCTACTGCTCCAGCCCACCACTATTCAGCTTTCCCACAGCCTACATGGTGCATCCAGATTGCCTACCTCCACCCAGACTTCTACCTATGTCTACTGCCAGTTTTGCCATGTGAAAACAAGCCTCCCGCGGCTGCCCAGCACTCCAGGCCACAGACGCTCAGCTTTCCCGCAGCCCATGTGGTGCATCCAGATTGCCTGCCTCCCCCCAGTCCGCTGCTTGCACAAGTGTTCAACTCATCTGTACTGCAGCGTCTGCGGCTGCTGCCAGACATCATCGGCCCATGCGTGCTCACTACCTCCTATGCTGCCTGAAGGAGATGAACAAGGGAAACCTCTTGAAAACAACAAGATTGAAAACAGAATAGCAAAATTACTGGGAACACCAAATTGACTAAGTTCTTGAAAATGAGCAAATCAAGATCCTGTGGGATTTTCAAATCCAAACAGACAGATAACTGGCCCACAACATGCCTGACATCACTATTATAGAAAAGAAAAAAAAGTCTGGTTCATTGATATTGCAATACCAAATGAAGCACAAACTGAGAAAAAACAGCTAGAAAAAATAAAAAATATCGTGATTGCAAATTGAATTTGAGGAAATATGGAGGAGGAAATCAATGGTTGTACCAATAGTAATAGGAGCCCTTGGAACTATACCCAAAGGGCTGCCTAGATACATGGAAATTTTGAACTTAACCTGAATATCATGACTTCACAAAAATCATCCTACTTGGAACTGCCTATATACTCAGATGCTACCTTAATAGCTCTTAGGTCCTTGGTTAGGACTTGAACTGTTACATTTTTACCAGTCCCAGACTATGAATCCAACTGAAGATTAAATCTTAAATAATAATAGAACAGATTGCTGAGAGCGATCACTGACAGTATGGTTGGAATTCCATATTAGTATATAAATATCTGCATATTTCTTTTTACATTTAGTCAATAAATAAACATTAAAAAATGTTATAAGGAGTTTTATGTAATGCAAGATAATTATAGGAAAAAAAATCAAACGATAAGTCAAAATATACTCCTAGAAATTCATTACTGTTTGACTCTTCAGTGTGCATTTTTCTCCTAAATAACTACCTCGACCATCCTATTAACAGAAAAAAAATATTTGAGACATTCTTTTGATGAAGTGAATAGTTAAGGGTACCAGCCCTGTTTCACTTTTACAGCCACAGACTGAAATGGCATTGCATTTTATTCAATTTCTATTTTCAGAACAACTGTCATGCTTCGGTAGCAAAACATTTTGGCTTAATTCCTTATGCAATATATTTTTTGACATTCTTGTCAAGAAAATACCACAAGAAATAATTCTTTCATACTGAATGTGATTGTGAAGAAAATAAGTGGTCCAGCATAGAAAAGGAAAAGGAGAACTAGCTATAGGTAATTCTCAACTTATAATAGTTCATTTAGTGACTGTTCAAAGTTAAGATGACACTGAAAAAAGGGACCTATGGCCATTTTTCACATAACTGTTGCAGCATCCCCATGGTCACATGACCAAAATTCAGATTATTGGCAACTGGTTCATATTTATGATGTTGCAATGTCCTGACATCACGTGATTATTTTTTTTGACCTTCTAACAAGTATAGTCAATCGGGAAGCCAGATTCACTTAACAACCATGTTACTTACTTAACTGTAATAATTCTCTTAACAACTGTAACAGAAAGGTCGTAAAATGGAGCAAAACTCACTTAACATTTTTTACTTAGCAACAGAAATCTTGGGTGCAATTGTAGTCATAAGTCAAGGACAACCTGTACAGCCCTTGATATCTCTCTCTTTCTCTCTCTCCCCCCCCCCCTCTCTTTCTCTCTTTCTCCCCTCCCTCTCTCCACAAAATACCTTTAATTTTACAAAATGAAGAATACTACTCTGTGTAAAGTTTTGATAATTCTGAATGAAAATGAAGACTGTAAATAGAAAAATATATGCAAATTTATGGAATTCAAAATATATATAGCAGGACATCAATTCTGATTTCCTGAATCAAAATTCAATTAAAAATCCTTATTTTCCTCAAATGATTACATAAAAGCTTTGGAGTTGGTTGCTTCTCTATCTTTCTCTGCAATATAATGCTATCATTAAGGTTGTCTAGTGGTTAAGGCACTAAGCTAGAAGTCAGGAGAGTGTGAGTTCCAGTGCCACCCTTGGGCTAGTCATTCCCTCTTAGTGCAACTTACCTCACAGGATTGATGTTGTGGGAAAAATAGAAGGAGGAAAGAGTAACTATCTTTGCTGCTTTGATTTATCCATAAAAATAATAAACATGGGGTTTTAAAAAAATAAAACAAATCTTGTTTGAAAAAGAATTCCTAGATGAACAAAGCTAGTATAACATTACAAAATTAATTCAAAATGTAATAATTATGGTTCAACAAGTTCTTCAATCCAAAGACAATAATCCATGTAAATTATTACTATACTTACCAGGATTCTGATGGAAGTTACAATGGACTTCAATTAATAAAGTTAACAGAATAAAATACTACCTAGATGAGAAAGTGGCATGAGGCTCAAATAAATATTTGGCCACTGGATTTTTTGCAAGCTCCTACATAAGCCAATTAAACACTGTTTTTTTCCCCTTGTGCATGAATAATTCCTCTTTGAAAGGAGAAATGTTTCTCTCACTTTTTATTTCCATTGTTCCAACATCACACTTCAGTACTCCCATGCTGACAAATATGTACTATAAATCAATAATTCCTTTCTGTATGAATAGTTTTTTTTCCTTAGTATGGCATGAGTGTGAAACATATTTTAAGATAAATGGTCAGGAGGTTGTGTTTTTCATAAAGATTGGCCATCTTTCAAATTGAATTGCCAAAGAAACAAAGAAACAACAACAATTTACCTTTTAAAAAGGTGCAACATATCAATTTCTTAATATCAGTTGCAGTTGATCCATTTTGTGATTTTCATCCCAATTTACAGTAGCTCTGGAACTAAGAAAATATAGGTATTTAACTTTGCCTGTTAATATACTGGGATGCATTTCCAAGCCTTCATTGTGCTCCTGCTTAGTATAGGTGTCAGCCCATGATTTGAAAACTAAAATTAGCTTTTAAATAAGGTTTGTGGAATTCAGTGGTTTTGGAATGGGTGGTGGCAAAGACAGGTTGAACTATTGTTCTAGAGATATACACTTTGGCCTGATAATCACTATTATCTACAGTCAACTCAGATTGGTATCAGTTACCAATCTTATAATCTAAAATCTTTTCAGTCTGATGCAAAGAACTAAACTTGAAGATTGGTAAACATGCTCTATAATTTAGCTGCAGTTTTCACCTAAGGAAAACATTTTCTTTTTCTTTTTAGTCTGTATGAATTTTCATAGAGTGATATCAAAATAGAACATTAATTGTACATGAATTGCATTGTTCTGCCATCATTGTTTTACAGGAAGCTAACTGGATCTTCCCCATTCTGCATAGTGATAGTATACCTATTGAGGTATCATGAAATACTCCCTCACATGAGCATTTAAATATGTTTAAATGCTCATGTTTAAACCAGATCAAAGGAAAATGTAATTCTTATAATGAGCACACAAATACTTTGCCTTTTGGAAAATTGAGAATGGATCTCAGCTTCCATTAAAAATCAAACAACTCTTGCAAGCCAAACAGGGAATTGGGAAAAGGAGAAGGAAAGTAAACACTGGCTCTAAGGAGAATATTTTCAAAATAAATCTATTTACAATGAACTAAGGTAAGACCTGGTCAGTGTGAGAGGATGTTGCTGACCTCTGCTGTCAACAAATTGAATTATAATACCATATTTTATGGTGACTTTAAATTGATCATCAATTCAATTTCCAATAAAGGAAATTACAGGTAATTCTTGATTTATAACCACAACTGAACCCAAAATTTCTGTTGTTAAGTGAGGCATTTGTTAAGTGAATTTTCTCCCATTTTATGACCTTTCTTGTTTCAGTTGTTAAGTCAATCATTGCAGTTGATTAGTTAGTAAGATGAATCTTTTTAGGTGAATCTGGCTTCCCTACTGACTTTGCTTGTCAGAATGTCACAAATGGTGTTCATGTGATCTTGGAACATATGGTTATAAATGATCATAAATATGAATCAGTTGCCAAACATCTGTTGACTGCTCAGACAAAGTACAAGAGGAGATACTGAACTGGCACAGACTTCAATTTAATTAAAGTACCTTTCACGGAAGGTTTTCTTAGTTTCAAATATAAAAGAACATCTAGCAATCCAAAACATTTTTGTGTACAGGTAGTCCTTGATTTATCACCACAATTGAGCCCAAAGTTTCTGTTGTTAAGTGACACATTTATTTAGTGAGTTTTACCCCATATTGTGGCCTTTGTTGCCACAGTTGTTAAGTGAATCACTTAGTTAAGTAGTTAAGTTAGTAACGGGGTTCTTAAGTGAATCTGGCATTTCCGTTGACTTTGCTTGTCAGAAAGCCCAAAAGTGATCACATGACCTTGGATAAGTATGAACCAGTTGCCCAGTATCTAAATTTTGATCACATGATCACAGGGATGCTGGAAAAAGTCATAACTGTGAAAAATGCTCATAAGTCATATATTTAGTGCCATTGTAACTTTAAATGGTCAATAAATAAACTGTTGTAAGTCAAGAACTACCTATATAAGACTGTTTCTCAGACAAACTCAGGGGAGATTAGGTCAGCTCTGAACTAAAGATAGCTGATAAAAGTTAAGAAAGTTCATTGCCCCACAGAATGATATTGCTGTCTACCATGGATCTTTTGTAGCATTGACATCCATTTCCCTCTTTTGCTTTCAGAGCACTATACACTTAAAGAAATTGCTCAGCCTTTCACACTCATTTTCTGCACAGACTCAGAAATATTCTTTCAATTCCCTATGTTTCATCTTTATTCAAGTAGATTATTCCAGAATTCTGTATTTCTTTGTATCCTGTATCAATATATTATAAATTTCATGCTCTGTGTCCTGTATTCACAGTTACATTTCAGTCTTAATCTTTCTGAAAGAGTCACCTATTGGATTAATAATTAAAGTCAAGTGAAATAGGCTGGCTGGTTTTTCCCCTGACACTGTTTACCCAAACCTCAACAAATTGTAAATTAAAGTATTGCGTCCACATTTTTTTCACTTGAATAGATATTGAATAGTGTCACAAAGATGTCTTAACACTTGGTTTCCCCATGTATGGTAACAGAAACGTACTTAGGTTTTACCAAGTTATGCTTTAATAGCAATTGCATTACAGAGGAGAGGCTGTTTTGGTAGCAGAAGCCCAAATCTATCTTTTCAGGTTTTTCAACATGGCACCAATTTATCATTCCTTTATGGCTTGCTCCAGATTCTTCACACATTCTATACTCCCATTCATGCTTCCCAAAGACATATGTATAATGGAAAAGATATTAGGATTGGCTTTAATAATGCAAGGTGCTGTCATTATCAGTGGCATTGTTATACATGATTGATATAATTCCATTTGGAAAATACAGAACAAACATTATCTGTGATAGTTTCACATATTCATTGTTTGGAATGGAATATTTTATGCATGTACAAAATGATGGACAGGCTATTGTGCAGGCATAAAGTATAATTTTATGCATTCACAGAGTTAGTTGGAGTTGGGCAGCTTACAAAATCAAAGAAAAGAAATGGCATTTTCATGGTCTCATTATCTTGTTATTGTTGTTATTCATGGTTGTTCAGGTGGGACAGAACCCAAATGAATAATGAGTATCCCCATTATTATAGCTAAAAATGAAGAACAAATCACATTGGCCTGTTTCAGAAATGATGCAAGCAGACCGAGTCATAGGTTGAATAGATGTTCTCTTTATAGCCTTTCTATGAAATGTAAAAGAAAATACATTCAAATGGATATTGAAGTTTAGTACCTTTCCTAAATAGACTTACAATATTAATGTGGCTTATCACAGAAACTTCATTACTTCATTACATATTATATTAAAGTATGTGATATTAAATTTGGTTTGATTAAATACAAGAAAACTGTATTTAAAGGATTAATGAATGAGCTGGAGGCTGTGGCTAAGATATACTTACAGTGTAAAGCTCAATTATTTTGTTGAAGTGGAATAATTATAAGAATGAAGATAATGGTAGTTAATTCTTTAAAATGTTGAGCAACATGTTCATTATTTATTATTTATTTTTTGAATTTTATTAGAATAATTATGTTTTACCATGCAGGCTAATCCTTCCACTGATTAAAATGTTTCAACTAGAAGCAACTATCAGTTCCCTCTTATTGTTTCTTCTCTGCCATATGCATCTTACACTAACAATTAGTTCTCCTGCTTTCAAACTGCTTTGTGTAGGTGGATAATTTTGCTATTGTTAACAGAACACTTAAGAAATGAAATTCTGCATATTTAGAAGAGTTCATAAAATCAAGATGATATTTTGTTCTATGTTAATAATCAAATGGTAACAACAGAATTTATTCTTCATACAACATACACAAATATATCATTTTTATTTACTTATTTGTTTGACTTGAACATTCTTCCAGAAACTCAGGCTAAATACATAGTACTGGTAATAATACATAGTAAGTTCTTTATTTTCAACAACAAAACTGTGAAGTGGGCTGGGAGAGAGAGAGAGAGAGAGAGACTAGCCCAAAATTATCCACCTGGCTTTCATGTCAAATAGAACATAATCCCCTGATTGCTAGCTCAACTCTTCAGCCCAAGACTCCCTAATGAAAATAATGAATTAATTACTGCCTAATCCTAAACCAACACCTTAAACACAAAGTGTATTGATTAGTAGTATGGTTAATTCAATATTTTCCATAGATTTATACTGACAATCATACTTCCACAGATTCATTCAAGACAGATTTAAAAACAATGATATATGATCATTAGTCAATATATATGTAACAAATAAAAACAAAATATAAAATATGGTTTTGCATTTTATTTTGTTTTCCAGTAATAGGCTTAATTTATGGAAAATACTTAGAATTATAAGATCCGGTGGCCTTTTTAAAAAAACCAAAACTTTGTAATTGGATAGTAATCTACTTATCTAACATTTATGTTTAAAAATAGCTGTTTATAAATTTCTTAGAGATGTGTAATGATATATGAGAAAGACCTTGGGAGAGTGAGCCAAGAAACATCATCTAGATGATGATCAGATAAATGACAGCATGAAAGAGACCCTCCATAGTTTGTCAGGCTGTAAAACATATGGCTGAAGAATTGTACTTTCAGGCTTGCAAGATTACATTAATATAGATCTATATTACATCTAGTCGTGTTTCCTGTCTGATCTACCTAATAAGATTGATATTATTATACTTAAAATTACTTAACATAGTTAAATTAGAAGTTAAGACAAGTAGTGTTGAGACACTTACTTCATATAAGTAATATATTCTCTTATCCCTAGTTGATGACAACAAGTTAATATTTAATTTCAGGCAATTCTACTGCATGTTTAATTTTACCGCTGGCAGAAAGGATGTTTAAATTAATTCAGAATAACATCATCCTATTATTGATCCATCTTGATAATGCAATTACTATATGTTGATGTCATGAAAGTTATTTAATAATATGTCTTTTGATTTAGTTCATATTTATCAAGCTATCTATCATCTATCTGTCTGTCTGTCTATCTATCTATCAATCATCTATCTATCATCCAACTATCATCCATATGACAGATGATACCTGACAGATTACATCACAAAGTTCTGAAGGAGCTGGCAGATGTTATCTCAGAACCACTACCACATCTTTCAAAAATCCTGGAGCACCGAGAAAGGACTGGAAAAGGACTGATGTGGTTTCCATCTTCAAGAAATGTGGGGGGGAGAAACAGGCCCAGGAAACTACCAACCAATCAGTCTAACAGCAATACCTGGGAAAGATTATTAAAAAAAGAACTGTGAACAAGCAGAAGCAAATAAAGTTATAACTAATAGGCAGTATGGATTTGTTAAAAAAACAGATCATGTAAAACCAATCTTACTTCATTCTTTGAAATAAGTGACTAAATTGGTGGACCAGCAAAATGCTGTGGACATAGTATACTTAGATTTCAGTAAGGTTTGACAATGTAGTCGACAGTCTACTTCTTGGTAAACTAGAAAAATGGAATAGATAATAGATAATATTACCACCAGAAGGATTTGAGGCTGGTTGACAAACCGTACTCAACAAGTGGTCCTTAATAGTACTACATTCCCATGGAGAGAAATAACAAGTGGGATCCGTCTTAGGCCCAGTATTCTTCAATGTCTTCATAAATGACTTAGGTGGCGGAATAGAAGAGGGACTTATCAAATTTGCAGATGATACTAAACTGGCAGGAATAGCCAACACCCCAGAAGACAAGCTCAGGATCCAAAAAGATATTGACAAACTTGAACAATGGGTCCTATTGAATTTTAATGTGGAGTTTTACATTTAGACAGGAAAAATCAAAGGTATAAGTGCAGATTAGGTGAGACCTGGTTCAAAAACAAAAACAGTAACTGTGAGAGGGACCTTGGAGTCCTAGTGGATGTTCACTTGAAGAATATGAGCCAGCAGTGTGCAGCAGCAGCCAAAAAAGCTAATACAATCCTGGGTTCTATAAACAGAGGCATAGAATCAAGATCATGTGAAGTATTAGTGCCACTTTATAAAAACCCTAGGAAGACCACACCTGGAATACTGCAATCAATTTTGGTTACCACACTACAAAAAAGATGTTGAGACTTCGTAAAAAGCTCAGAGAAGAACTGAGATGATCAAAGGCCTGGACACTAAAACATATGGAATTGAGGAGAAACTTCCTTACAGTACGGGACAATTAACCAGTGGAACAGCTTGCCTTCAGAAATTGTGGGTGCACCATTACTGGAGGTTTTTAAGAAGAGACTAGACAGTCACTTATCTGAAATGGTATAAATTCTCCTGCTTGAACAGGGGGCTGGACTAGAAGACCTCCAAGATCCCTTTCTATTCTATTCTATTCATTTATCTCATAAAATTTTAATCATAGAACAGAGTTTCCAATGGACATTATATTGGATAGCAAGTTAATATTTCTGAATAAACTGTGAATTTAGAATATTCTCCCCACTTTTTGCTTCTGGATTTTTTTAAATTTTCACTTCTATACTTTCTATCAAGGACTGAGCATATTAATATTATACTTAAAGTTTAGGGTAACTATATAATCTATTTTACAGACCTATGTTGTTATTCTTTATGCAACTTTACCACAATCTCAAGGACGGATCTTGGGATCCGGAGAGATGGTGGGGTTGTAGGAAGCGTGGGAGGGAGGGATGTTTAAATAAATTTTTAGTTAGGTTTTTAAAGGGGTTAGGAATGTTCGGGCGGGGGTTGGGGGACAACTCGCCGGGGACTGGGACCAGGCTGTGGGTTAGGCATGGCCGGGAGAGTCAGGATTCGGATAAGACTGTATTAAGGATGGGGGGGGTTACCGGGGGTGGTGGAATTGAATCTATTAGTACGATGAGCGGGAGAGGCAGATTTGGTGGTTACAGGGGGCCATACCCTGTATTGGGAGCGCGTCCCCACTGTTTGTCTGCTGTGGCGCGCTCCGACCCCCTTGTCATCTCCCATTCCCCAGGGGGTCTGAGCGATCGGGCCCTGGGCCTTCGGCTGATGTTATGTAACGCCAGGTCCGTCGTTAATAAGGCCCCTCTCATTCACGATTTGATTTGTGAGGGGGGTGCAGACCTGGTGGGTGTCACCGAAACCTGGCTGGGCCAGGAGGGGGGAGTCCCTCTGGTAGAGATGTGCCCAGCCGGGTTTCGGGTTTTTCATCGGCAGAGGGCCCAGGGGAGGGGAGGGGGGGTTGCGGTGGTTATTAAGGAAGATCTATGTCCGAGGGAAGCCACTGTGTCTCAGACGACCGGGTGTGAGCTCCTTTTCGTGAAGTTCGGTCCCAGGGTTCAGGTGGGCCTGCTGGTCGCATACCTGGCTCCCTGCTATGCGGCAGCGGCCCTGCTTGAGCTCCTTGAGGTTATAGCTGGCGTGGCAGTTGGGACCCCCAGGCTTATGGTCATGGGGGATTTCAACTTGCCTTCTGCCGGCGGTGCCTCGGGGGTTGCTCAAGAGTTCGTGGCTTCCATGACGGCCATGGGCCTGACCCAGTTAATTGGGGACCCTACTCACGAGGGAGGTCACACCTTGGATCTCTGATCAGTGGCAGAGTGATCTGGGTATAGGGGATATAGTTGTGGAACCCCTGTCATGGACGGATCACTCGCTCCTGAAGCTCGACTTCCGCTCCGCACCCCCTGACCGCAGGGAGGCGGGGCCAGTAAAATGGTACCGCCCCAGGCGCCTGATGGACCCTGATAGGTTCCTGATGGAGCTTGGGCCATTCCCCGAAGCTCGTACACACGACTCGGTTGAGGGCTTGGTTGCCACCTGGGATAGGGTGGCGGCTGGGGCCCTCGACCGAGTCGTGCCCTTGCGGCCTCTGACCCGGTGCCGATCCCATGTGGCTCCTTGGTTTTCTGAAGACCTAAGGGAGATGAAGCGCCAGAAAAGACGCCTAGAGAGTAGTTGGAGGGCTAGCCGCTCTGGGTCTGACCGAACACTATTACGATCTTATATTAAGATGTATTTAGTGGCGATAAGGATGGCGAGGAGGTCTTACCTCTCCACCCTTATTGCGTCCATGGAAAACCGCCCAGCCACCCTGTTTAGGGTGACCCGCTCCTTCCTTGAGGTGGGAGCGCGGGAGGACCCCTTGCAGGGGCGGGCTGAGGAGTTTTCTAGGTTTCTGCAGGACAAAATCGCTCAGATCCGGGACGAACTGGACTCCGACTGGGCATCTCCGGGCGGGGGGGGGTAGGAGTGGATATCGGTGAGGTCAATTGGATTGAGTTCGACCCTGTTACTTTGGAGGACGTGGACAGGATACTGGGGGGGCTTAATGCCACCACCTGTTTGTTGGACCCGTGTCCCTCCTGGCTGGTTTTGGCCACTCGGGAGGTGACACGAGGCTGGTCCCAGGGCATTATAAACGCTTCCTTGAGAGAGGGGCTGCTACCTGCCGCCTTGAAAGAGGCGGTGGTGCGGCTCCTCCTCAAGAAACCATCCCTGGACCCAGCATTATTATCTAATTATCGTCCTGTTTCCAACCTTCGCTTTGTTGCGAAGGTTGTTGAGAGTGTGGTGGCACATCAGCTCCCGCAGTACCTGGATGAAGCGAGTTATCTCGACCCCCTCCAATCGGGTTTCAGGCCCGGGCACAGCACGGAGACGGCGTTGGTCGCGTTGGTTGATGATCTCTGGAGGGCTCGGGACAGGGGTTGTTCCTCTGTCCTGGTCCTGTTAGATCTCTCAGTGGCTTTTGATACTGTCGACCACAGTATCTTATTGCGGCGGTTGGAGGGGTTGGGAGTGGGGGGAGTGTTGCGGTGGTTCACCTCCTTCCTCTCCGACCGTTCGCAATTCGTGTTGACAGGGGGGCAGAGGTCGACCCCGAGGCCCCTACTGTGTGGGGTGCCTCAGGGGTCAGTGCTCTCGCCCCTGCTGTTCAACATTTATGTGAAGCCGCTGGGTGAGATCATCCGTGGCTTCGGGGTGGAGTTCCATCAGTACGCTGATGATACTCAGCTGTACATCTCCACCCCAAACCACAACAAAGAAGCCGTCGAAGTGATGTCCCAGTGCCTGGAGGCCGTACAGAGTTGGATGGGTCGTAACAGGCTTCGTCTCAACCCGACCAAAACCGAGTGGCTGTGGTTTCCTGCGCCCAGATACAGCCAGCTTGTTCCTTCGCTGGCCGTGGGGGGAGAGGTTTTGACCCCCGTGGAAAGGGCGTGCAATCTGGGTGTCCTCCTGGACGTACGGCTGTCATTAGAAGAGCACATTGCAGCCGTCGCCAGGGGGGCTTTTTATCAGATTCGTCTGATCCACCAGTTGCGGCCCTTTCTGGATCTGGGCGCACTTCGCACAGTCACTTCCTCCCTCGTTATCTCCCGCCTGGACTATTGCAATGCTCTCTACATGGGGCTGCCCTTGAAGAGTCTCCGGAGGTTACAGTTGGTCCAGAATGCAGCCGCGCGGGTGATTGTGGGTGCCCCTCGGAGCTCCCACGTTACACCGCTTCTCCGCAGGCTGCACTGGCTTCCTGTGGCCTTCCGGATTCGATTCAAGGTGGTACTGATGGTATTTAAAGTGCTCCATGGCTCGGGACCTGGGTACTTACGGGACCGCCTACTGCCATCGTCAACCTCCCACCACCCAGTACGCTCCCACAGGGTTGCCCTACTTGGGGTACCGGTGCCCGGCCATTGCCGGCTGACAGCCCCGAGAGTTCGGGCTTTCTCTATGGAAGCTCCCTCCCTATGGAATGATCTCCCCCCGGAGATACGGGCTATGATGGATATCCTGACCTTCCGGCACGCAGTGAAAACCCTATTTTTTAGACAGGCTGGCCTGGCCCAGTAACTGTGTTCTGGTTTTAATTTAATTTTAATTGGGTTTTATTAGTCAATTTTATATTTTTAATTTAATTGAATCCCTTAGATGGGACACAGCAGGATCAATTTGTTTAATATATTTTTAACTGTATTATAGTATATTTATTATGTGTTTTTAGTAGGCTGTACACCGCCCCGAGTCCCTTTTTGGGAAAGGGAGCGGTATAAAAGTTTAATTAATAAATAAATAATAAATAAATAAATCTTCATCAATAATAAAGAGTCAGCAATATTAATCTTGGGGGGTATTTTCCCTGTTTTTTTAAGCTTAATGATTTTAAGTTACCTAAAATATATGGGATAAGCAGTATGTAATTATTTGTACAAATAAATACATTGGTGTGTGCTCAAGAACTTACCAGAAGCTGTTGTAGTCTATCTGCTGCCTTTTTTACTATGAAGGATGCAATATCCTGTTAGGTTGCTGTGTGTATAGACTTTTAGCCAAGATGGATATAGCCTACACTTTATACCTCATAACAGTGATTGCATGACTCTGTAGATGCCATATGCTAAATAAATAACCAGCAGCTGAGGTTAAATTGAAGGAGTTTTAATTTCCTTTGAATATCATCTTTTACCTTACATAAAAGGTAGGCAGTAACAAAGCAATTATTTACAATATACTCTAAAATACAACTATTGGTACACTTTTTATCATGTTATAGTATATTATAAGCAAGAGGAAATTTAAGTTCCAATACTGTTACTTCCCTTATGGAGGATAAATGCAAAGCCAGCAACTTTGTAAAATTGCTTTATGCAATACACCAGCTTCACAGATAAAAAGAAAATATTTTTGCAACTAATATGTTGGGAGGTAACCTTATTCTCACCTTGTACAATTCTAACTCAGCAATGTCTCTGTGATTGTTTTGTTTTCAGATCAAATTGGCTATGTGAATGGGAATGCAAAGAAAAACATAACTAAGAAACATGGCCCTTCCTTTCCCACCTGTCTTATCTGTAGTCTTGTTAGCTCCCTCCCTGAATCTATCTTTTGAAAATTATACCATTCATGAGTACTATGATACCACAACTCATGCTGATCACATTTTAGGAATACATTTCTAATGTGGATAAAATCTAAGAAAGCGTTTTATTTAATAGCCTCTTGATAAGAAATCTTTATGGCTCATTAGAGAAGAAAATATGTATAAGAATCAGAAAATCTGCATCCATGAATGATTCCCTGAGGAGCAAGTTCTATTACGCACAAAGTAACATAAGTATGAATGTTCAGATCAAATGTTCATTTTAATTATGCAAGGGATTTGAAGGCTATCCTTTGATGCACTGGGATGAGCTTAATTGGACTTCAGTTTATTTCTTGGTAGGTGAATGATTTATATGCAGATCTATACATTCTTTCCCAGCATAGTCTTGTGATTTTAATCGACTGAAGATTGTTTCATGTATTAAAAGTAATGCACAACATCTTTTTAATTCACAGATCACATGCTTCAGGACACAAGGTTTTCATATGCAAATAATTGCTTAAAACTAAAATAGTTCTTTAGACCTTGACTATGTATCAGAATGGTCAAACAAATGGCAACTTCAAATCTCAACAAAGAAATACTCTGTCCTACATATTGGCAAAAAAAATCAGAAAATAAAATACAGGCTGAATAGTCAAGACCTTGTTGATGATCCAAACTCTATCAAGGATCTTGGAATACTCATCTCAAATGACCTAAGTGCTAGAGCCCACTGTAACTACATAGCCAAAAAGGCATTAAGAGTTGTTAACCTAATCTTACGTAGCTTTTTCTCTGGTAATATTACACTAATAACTACAGCATACAAAACATTTGCTAGACCAATACTCGAATACAGCTCATCAGTCTGGAACCCACATTACGTATCTGATATTAACACAGTTGAGAAAGTCCAGAAATATTTTACAAGAATAGTTCTTCACTCCTCTACTCGTTGCAGAATACCTTATGCCACCAGACTTGAAATTCTAGACCCAGAAAATCTAGAAATATGGTGCCTTTGGTCCAATCTAAGTATAGAATATATAATCATACATTGCAATGTCCTACCTGTCAATGAATACTTCATCTTCAACCATAACAACACAAGAGAAAACAATAGATACAAACACAAGGTTAACTGCACCAAACTTGATTGCAGGAAATATGACTTCAACAACAGAGTGGTCAATGTCTGGAATACTCTACCTGACTCTATGGTTTCTTCCCCAAACCCCAAAAACTTTAACCTTAGACTGTCTACTATTGACCTCACCCCTTTCCTAAGAGGTCTGTAGGGGGCGTGCAGAAGCACACCAACGTGCCTAGCATCCCTGTCCTATTGTTTCTTTTATATTTTATTTTTCTTATATGTATCCATGTATTCATAACTATGTTTTATTTATACCTATTATCTTGTAAGCAATTGACAAATAAATAAATAAATATATTATTGGTTTTATTGATAGTAATCATCATTGTCCTAATATTTCCATTTATCTATTCAGTTTGCTTGAAGATAGGTGATGTGGCAAAGGAAAGATTTGGCAAGAGTTCCCTGCCATATCTGGCCAACAAGACAGGGTAATCTGAAATATTACCATTAGATCCCTATTTTCCATGCTCAGGTCTGAGCACTACTAAACTAATAGCTATATCACCGTTTACACATTTTGATGACAGGAGGCTCAAGGAGACAAACATTTTTGCAGAAATATAAAATGACTTTAAAACTTATTAGAATCATTCAAGATAAATCAGCAAATGTTGCAGGTATTAATTCTGTCATCACAAAATAATAACTGACTGAAAAATGAGAATAGGAGAGAAGATGAAATGGAGCACAATGGGAGACAATTGCCTAATAGAGAATAGGGACAATCCACATTGTGATGTTTTGGGTAAGAGGAAGAGGGTTATGGGGAGGACAAATGTCAAAATGAGCATAATGAAAAAAAAAGTGATGCAACCTTCAGAATTTTTCTCATGGCATCAGCAGTTCTGTTGCCACATCAGAGATTCTATCTTTTTTTTTTTTTTTGACATCAACACTTCTACTGCAATGTCATAATGCTTTCATAGTGACAAACCCTTCAGATGAGAAATGATAGTCTCATAACATTTTCTATATTAAAAGTCAAAAATCATCACAATTTGATTTGTGAGGAATTGTGGCTAGAAACACAATTGGACCTTTGATATTTCAGTAGTAGCAGCAATAATAATACTGAACATTAAGTTTGTGGCATATAAAGAATTGCAAATAAACACTGTGCTAAAATTACAGGTTTCGGAAATAAATGAAATTAATCTAATTTCAGTGACTCTAAGCACTGATATTTTTCATCCCAAGCAATAAACAGGGAGAGAGGTAGTCCTGTAAAATTGCTTTTTATACTGTCTCTCATTGAGAAGATGAGTTCACTTCACAATTGTTCACTTTTTCTAAATAATGAAAGCATCCATTAAAATAAGGGGGAGTAATATATTTGGAAAAGATTTATTAAAGAAATCTCTCTGACAAATTATATTTGATTTTCATATCAAACTCGCCATATTTTTATGACATACATGTGCTAGTGCATACTATATGTTGGACTAATGTGTTGAGTTATCTAACCATTTGACTTAATTGTTTTATGAATACTTCTATAGACTATAAGTCTATAGACACATATAGTCTCATCTTACAACTATTCATTTAGTAACCTGAACAACATTGAATAAAATGACTTATGACCAGTCCTTATACTTACGACCATCATAGCATCTCTACGGTTATGTGATCAAAATGTGGGTGCTTGGCAACTGGCACATGTTTGCAATGGTGATGATGTGATCACCTTTTGCAACTTTCAAACAAAATCAGTGGAAGAAAGAGGATTCAGTTAATGACCAGGTGATTCACTTAACAATTGCAGTTATTCGTTTAATGACCATGTCAAAAAAGGTAATGAAATCAAGCATGACTTGCTTAACAACTACTTTGCTCAGCAACAAAAATTCTGGTCCTAATTATTATCATAAGTTGAGACCTTGGAATAATCATCTCTAATGATATAAGTGCTAGAGCCCACTGTAACTACATAGCCAAAAAGGCATTAAGAGTTGTTAACCTAATCCTAGGTAGCTTTTTCTCTGGTAATATCACACTACTAACTAGAGCATACAAAAATTTGCTAGACCAATATTTAAATATAGCTCATCAATCTGGAACCCACATTACATATCCGATATTAGCACAGTTGAGAAAGGCCAGAAATATTTCACAAGAAGAGTTCTCCACTCCTCTACTTGTTATAGAATACCTTATGCCACCAGACTTGAAATTCTATACCTAGAAAACCTTGAATTATGCCGTCTTCGGTCTGGTCTAAGTATGGTATAGAAAATCATACATTGCAATGACTTACCTGTCAATGAATACTTCAGCTTCAACCATAACAATACAAGAGCATACAATAGATACAAATTCAAAGTTAACCGCACCAAACTTGATTTGCAGGAAATACGACTTCAGCAACAGAGTGGTCAATGTCTGGAATACTCTATCTGACTCTGGTTTCTTCCCCAAACCCCAAAACCTTTAACCTTAGAATGTCTACTATTGACCTCACTCCTTTCCTAAGAGGTCTGTAGGGAGCGTGCATAAGTACACCAACATGCCTACCGTCCCTGTCCTATTGTTTCTTTTATTTTTCTTATATGTACCCATTTCATGTATTCATAACTATGTATATACTTATACCTATTATCTTGTAAGCGATTGACAAATCAAATAAATAAATAAACATACCTGTATCTCTATTTCATTTATGGCAACAACTTTTCAGACAGTCACACAGTTTAGAAATAATGGAATACTGTGTGGATTGTTGAAAACCTAACAAAGTGGCACTGAAAATCTACAGAATGCAGACCATGGTTCTGTCAGCTTGGTAAAAATAGGGTTCTAAAGTATTACTATCAAATAGTAACTTCAGTTTTGTACAAGAGAAAGATTAATGAAAGATTTCTGGAAATGTTTTATGAACTGGATATGGAGTAGTAGATGGAAGCAGGAATGCAACTAAGTTTCTTCCCTTCCCTTTATTTAGTACCCTAATGATTGTTTTTGCTCTGAATTGTTCCAAAACATCAAAATAATAATAATAAAATAGGTCAACCTATTTTCCAAATCACCTGAAAGAAGGGCAAAAAACAATGGATGGAAACTAGACAAGGAGAGAACCAACCTAGAAATAAGGAGACATTTCCTGACAATGAGAACAATTAACCAATGAAATTACTTCCATCCAGAAGTTGTGGGTGTATATCACTGGAAGTTTCTAAGAAGAGATGACACCCATTTTTTAAAACAGTATAGAGTCTCCTGCTTGAGCGGGGGTTGAACTAGAAGACCTCTAAGGTCATCACCAACTCTGTTATTCTGTTAACCATTTTAAGTTCCAAGGAGTTCCAAGGTGATGCAGCTTGGAGTTGTACAACATAGACACATGCCATTTCATACCAAACAATGGCAATAGCAATAAAGCTGACATTTAGAAATAATACAAGAAATCCCAATATCTATGCCAGACTCGATTTCATTGAGGGCCGCATCAGGGTTTGGTTTGACCTTGAGGGGTGGGATGGGCATGGCCAGGGTAGACATGGCCAGATGGATGTCACTCGTGTCTGGGGTGCCTGTAGTGGCCCGAGAATTCTGCCAGCAAAAATGGGCTCTCAAGTTCTGTTTTCACCTGCAATGGCTTCCTGCAACTCTCTGCCAGTGAAAATGGAGCTGGTCCTTTGCTATTTCCAAGTCAGCCCCATGGGCCAGATCTAAGCACCCCGTGGGCCAGATCCAACCCGCAGGCCTTGAGTTTGACATCCCTGAACTAAACAATTGTTCTTTTCATCCAGACCTGATAAATATCATTTTACTAAGATGGTCTGTCAGTAATTGGGTCTTTAACTTCTTGTAAGCTAGGAATTGTGTCATAAGTGATACCCACCTTATTGTCTGTTGGACTCTTTTCTGATACCTTTTTAATTTTTCAGATCATCTTGAACTTTGATGTCCCAAAGAAAAGTAAACTTTTTTAATTAAATGAATTTATTTTACTGAATTTATTTGCAGGGTTTCAGGAAATAATATGAAAGTTGTCTCACTCAATTGCTGCAAAAATCACATGCTATGATCTGTAACCTTTAACTGTGCAAAGCACTCAAGTACTCATAGGGCAATCATTTTTGAACCAAGGTAGCTCAAATAGCAATAACCTTTAGACTTATATACCGCTGCACTGTGCTTTACAGCCCTCTCTAAGCGGTTTACAGAGTCAGCCTATTGTCCCCAACAATCTGGGTCCTCATTTTACCAACCTCAGAAGGATGGAAGGCTGAGTTAACTTTGAGCTGGTGAGAATCAAGCAGACTAAGATCTGCAACAAGTAGCTTTGGAACTTTATAAGTTAATTTAAAATGAATGTTCTTATATAAACTGAATGTCTTTTTACCTAATGAAACACTCAACTACACTGATGTCATCTGTTGTCATAACAAAGGCAATTATGATGTAAATAAATCCATAATTGCTTTTGCACATACTTTGATAAATGTGCTGATATTGAATTACAGAAATGCTAAAGGTGTGCTCAAAACTCATTTTGCCTATCTATTATATCTATTTGGTGTTGAGACTCAGTGTTATGTGAAGAGGAATATAACTCCTATAGTTTTTCAACCATTGTTCCTGCTAGCTGCCATATAGTTATTCTGCAGATACTGCAAACCTTTGACATAGAAATATCGTCATCTTCAGCATTTCAAAAAAATATTGAATGAATGATAGAAAAAGTGTTTATATCTTTCATGTTTTAAATATATACTCTCAAGTCCATTTCAATGAGTTTTATGACATTAGAATAACTATTATATATACTTGCAAGAATTATAAGATTTTCATAGCAGTTTTTTATTTTTTCTTTATACTGAGTGTGCTAAGTGTTTATGTATGAAGCTTTGGATCATTTTATCAATAAATCAATGAACAACTATGTTTTTGATTCATTTATTTCATTATATTTTATCTACTTTTAGGACTTGTGTGGAAAACATATTGTGTTTTAGATCATATGATAAAATGGTTTTCCTTTACATTTTTTTTCAGAAATGTTTTTTCCACTTCCATAGTCTAATCTACAATGTTGGACTTGGGAATCTTCTATTCCAGGTATTAATCCGGTACAACCTACTTAGTTTTAATAAATCAGTTCGGTACAAAAAAAATTTGACCAGGATTCACGTTTTATATTTCATTTTGCAAGCATGCCTCCTGCAGATAAATGGAAAACTAATAGTAAAGAGAAATCTGTAGAACATCTAAAAAGAAAACATGAAAATTAAAAAAAAATGTTATATTTGCTAAAAGCAATTGAAATTAATACCTGCAGGACTAAATTACAGAGATAATGTCTTAAAAGCCAATTTCTTTGGTGAAAGTTAGTAGTTATTGTCAGATGACATTCTCTGCATAATAATGGTAGCATTAACAATGCTACTCAAGATATGATTTGAAACAAAAGGTATGAAGTTTTAATTAATAGCAACAAAATATTATGTTTTATAGGCAACAATAAGTATATCGTGTTCCACTTATTACAATAATCTAATGTGAATTATAACAGAATTTAAAAATTGAATATTTTATTATTATAAAATAATAGCACCAATTGAAACTCACAGGTTTATTTTCTTCCAGAGGTACATTGCTCCTAATTGTAGTGCAATAATGTAAACTGCTTGCAACATATGCTAGAACAAAATTATGACTATCATTATTAAATCTTAATGTAAAAATTAAAGTACACATTTAAACTTTAAACATTTCTATATTAGGCATTTTATATATTGATTATGTAACACTTTATACCAAAGGCTATCTCAAAAATGGCCTTTTCTAATATGAATTTATATAACGGATTGTATTTATAATTTATGAAATAAGACAGAATAGAACAGGAGATAGAGCCTTAAATGGCATTGCATCTTTGGACACCCTTTAATTTTCTTCAGGTTTAGTTTGATTTCTTTAGAGTTTTCTCAGGATTTCATTCATTTAGACTGAGTAAAATTGTTTAGGTATTTTGGACAACAGTTGGAAATAATCAGTCAAGTTTATGTTCTAACTACTGGTGCAGAATAAGTTGATGGGTTTTATTATTAAATTCAATTTGAAATTGACAAATTATACAAGCAAGATGGGCTGCTGAAAGTAGTCTGGAATTCCAAACTTGGAAATATTACAGAGGAAAATGTAACTGCATTGGGGGCTTAGCAAATTGAAATGAAGCAGGAGAAGGACGAATTCATTTCTGCCACTCCAAGTATTTCTTCACACCTAACAGTGTCTTCAAGCAGCCAAAATGCGACATCTAAACACGGATATTACCTGATACAAGACATAGAAATACAATTGACTACAATATTGTAAAAAGGAGGTGGAATACCAGTTCTAGTATTAAATACATGGCCAAGCGCTGTCTGTGGAATAGAGAACAAATTGCTAATATGCAGGTAAGCTAAAGAAGAAGATAATCAGTTTACACTATATAATCTTAAGGATATACCCACCATTTTCAAGAACATCAGAAATTGCTTTGAAATATTGTAACTCTTTGACAGAGAACCAGAAAAACTGTGAATGAACTTTAAAAAGTTAAGAATTAATGAGAAAAGCCAAAAAAAATGCTTTAACAATCACAGGAATCACATCTCATTGTCCTCTTGGGTATACAGGACAACATGCACAGAATATGGTAAAAGAGACTGGCTCAAGGTTAGAAAAGGGATCAAGGAAAAGCTGTAACTGTTGCCCTGTTTCTTCAACCAACATGTTGATTATTAAGAGAAGCTAGATTTGAACAAAATAAATGTGGTTTTAAAATCAATAACTCGCTCTATGCAAATGACATTACTCTGATACCCAAAAATGCAAAGAATCTACAAGTACTGGTAATAAAAGTCAAATAGCACAATGAAAAAAATGGGATTAAAATTTAATACAAAGAAATCCTTAAAACTGACAATAAAGATATTAAAGTGATGGATAGTTTCTTTTTTTTTCAGTTGCCAAAATGATTTATTGCAGCATATATAAAAATTATCATGTTTCACAATAATGAAAAATTGGGAACCTAGAATTGATAAAGTTGTTGAAAATGAGCAGATTAAAATATTATGAGATTTCCCAACACAAACTGATCAAACAATCAAAACACACCAGATGTAAAAGAAGAAGAAAGGAAATAAAATGCAGATAATTGATGTGGCAACACCAGAATATACCGTAGAATAGAACGGACTAGAAGGCAAAGAATTGGAGAAGATGAGAATGAAGATCACACAATTTTCAGATTTCAAGATCTGAAAATCAAAGTTGAACAATTGTAGCCTAGATTGTAGCCTAAACCAGTTGTGGTGGTCTCAGCTGTTGTTATCAGAACTCTGGATGCCATACCAAAGATCTTAGACAGTGCTCAGAAAATCTGTGCGTTGAGAAAATGTCTATTTGTCAAAAGTGCTTGGACCCATACATATATTGCAATGATATATTATGACATTCTAGGTTCTTGGGAAGAATTTAATGTGTATGAAGGCCAACTAGTAAAGGACCCTAAAACCTTGTTACATAGTTTGCATTTCTGAATTATTTGTAAAGACAGATCTGGAAAAATTATTTTTTTCCTTATATTTTATTCCAAAGATTCTGCTATCCAAGATAAAAGTAGGATATCATCCTATTATCATCTGAAACATCTTAGCACAATAGTCCAAGGTTTCTCTACTGAACAGAAATAGAAACTCCATGCTAACCTGTTTCAATTTCTATTTAATATTATGTTTGCATTGCAAACACTTTGTATATAAATGAAGAATGTATTAGCCTGCATTACAATCTGCATAATCAGGAATGTTTAAAATTTTATGATGTACAGCTTGTAAATGGTTCACTTCATCTTGAACCTGCTTATTTCCTTTCAACATAGTTTTGACCTTGATGGCACATTGCTGATCAGAATTCTTAAGCTAATTTCTTCTTACATGAATTAATCGCTAAGGCTTTGAACTCCTGCCTGTAAAAAGAATCAAAGTTCTCTTTTATTTGTAAAAGTCCTGTTTCCTCTTACTTACTGTGCTCATTATCTTTATAAATTTGTTTTTTATAAAAAAAAATCTATAAATCATAAGAAAGGGCTTTTTTTCAAGAGATAAGTATTACAAGCTGCTCCTGTATTACTATCTCTGTTATGCTTTTTCTGCAACTGATTAGGCAGTTACAGTTTTATTCCATCAAGGCTGTGTAACCCCTTTGCCCTATGATTCAGTGGTGGGATTCAAATAATTTAACAACTGGTTCTCTGCCCTAATGATTTCTTCCAACGACCAGTTCACCAAACTGCTCAGAAAGTTAACAAACGGGTCTCCAGAAGTGGTGTGAACTTGCTGAATGCCACCATAAAGTGATGGATAGTTTTTGCCTTTTGAGATAAACCATCACAAACAGTCAAGAAATGTACCTCAGACTAGCACTCAGTAGAGCAGCCTGAAGGCCTTGGAAAAGATATTCAGATATTATGATCAAAGGTCAAAATTGTAGAAGCCATGGTAGTCCTTGGCTTCCATAGAAGTTAAAGTTTGACTCTGAAGAAGGTGAATGGAAAGAGTATTGATGCTTTTGAATGTTGGTGATGGAGAAGTTTCCTAAGAATAAAGAAGACAGCTAAAAACAACTATAAATGGGTAATCAAACAAAGAGGTATTCTCTTTCAAGTCACAAATGACCGGTTCAAATTATCCTATTTTGGACATATTATGCAAAGGCCTACCTCTTTGAAAAAGGCTCTAATGCTGGAAAAGCTGGAAGACAAGCAGCATCAAAGTGGATGGACTCAGTTATCGTGATGAGTCCATAATTGGAAGTCTAAAAGACCATATTACGATCATATCATCATGGAGAAAATCCTGACCATGTGATCTCTCATCCCTGATTTGATGGCACATCCATCAGTCAATAATCACTGAAATGTAGTAAACTGCAAGATAACAAATATTTAGATCACACCTTTTCAGTAATAAGTAACAGGTTGTAGTAAAATATCATCCTGCTAGCAAGCCAGTGAACCTTTCTGGCCTTGTCTGTGTTGTTGTCTAGCTTGTTCCATATATTTCTACCTATTCCTAACTTATCTTGTGCTTTGCCATAAAATCTCATTAAGAGAATACAACACAGAAGACAACTGATAACTATAATGAAAACCTGAACATTTCAGAGGAAAGCAGTTCTGACTGAGCACAGGACAGAGAATACAAGAAAGAACAGACAGCTCAAATGATTTCTAGTAAATCACTGTATATTTTCTGTTTTAGCTTAGATGATAAATTTTTGCCAAGCTGACAGGTTTATTAGCTGATTGATTTTATCTAATACACATACAGACAAATAAAAAGGAGCACATAAAATATAAATAAAAAATTCAGAATCCAACATACACATTTTTAGCAAGCTCAACTTTAAAGCAACCAATGTGAAAAAGATTAAAAGGAATAGACAGTGTAGAAATATCTGAATATTTTCCTACTCTTTGAGTTGTCTTTGTTCTCAAGTATTATAATGATGTTATTGTTAATGTCCATTAATATGTGTGCAGACATTGACTATAGTAATAGAACAGTGTGCCTGTTGCTTAAATTCACTCTCAAAAAATATTTAAAAACAACCAATTTTCTACAAGATAATCTGTTGTTTCTTTTACATATATGATACAACTGCATTAGGATTGCTTTCTCTTTATTGTCAAATGTACCATGTAAATACTAAGAAAATGGCTTCATTAGGTGTGGTCTTAGCTCAAATGCCCAGCTTAAGAAATAGTGTAAGGTCTTTATTTATTTACTGAATGTTGATATACTTAATATAATGCAAACAGGCTGACTTCATTTGTGTTGTTTTTTAACAATACATTTGTCATTATCAAGACATGTACAAGGTATTATTATTCAATCACAATTGGCATATGTTGGTTCCAGTGATAGTAATGAGAGAGATTTAACATAAAACAATATTACATGCAAAATTTACATTACTGGAAATATGAGAGCTTTCCAAGTTTAATTAAACAAATATTTTCTCAAAATGTATTCTAAAGTGTTACGGTCTACATAGAATTATACTTCCATTTCCTTCTTACAAATATTCATAGACAATGAAATAATAGACAACATACATTTGAACTAGTAGAGACAAACTTTAACCAATCATAAAGATATATTTACATACACAATACACAAAAACATATACAATAACAGCCCATCCAAAGTAAATTTTCTATACTATTCCTGGCTGTAAAACAAATCCTAATAAGCTTTCATATGAACTGAAGGCCTTCTTCTCAGGTAATTGTGATTAATTTAAAATAATAATGAATACATTAGCCTTGAATATTATACAATATAGGTTATTCTTTCTGATTAAAAGAACCTAACCTATTGATCAAAGAGCGTATGAAAATGTTTTCCTGCACCTGCACTATACACTGTGGATAAGGAAGGAAATACAAAATTATATAAAATCAAACAGGAATGGCATTTCATAAGAAAAAGCTGTGGGAACTGGAAGCTGAAAAGCACCTGCATCTATCATAAACTCAGCATTTGGCACAAGATCAGGCACCTAAATATGATCAAAATAGACCACGTTATCTATACTTTGCCCTTACTTTTTCAATTGTATACTTCCCTATGGTATGTTCTAGCAAACTATGAGGTCTTTCTCGTTCTCAAGTATGGTCAGAATTGAACAAGGGGGATAAAAAAATTGTTTGTTGTTTCAAAATCTGAACTTTTTATTAAAAATATGTTCTCTGTGTAGTAATGGTGACCCTTTGAGAGCTGTATGCAACAAAATTTCCTTTTAATGTGTGCCAATTAATGTACATTCAGAGTGGCAATAAAGTTATTCTAAGTCTAATCTAATAGAATAGGTACATAATCATTATCCCTAATACTTGTAACCCTCCAGTATTTTTGATATGGTATTCCAATATTTCCAAATGAGTTTGTTTGTTTCTTTGTTTTCCTGCCTTCTAGGTACCATTTGTTCTTAAAACACATAGCATAAAATCCTGTGGAAAATTTTATCATCTTTATTATGATATTACCTCCATTTCCCTAAACCAGGCATGGAGAACCTTGCTGGCTCAGGAATTCTGGGAGTTGAAGTCCACAAATCATAAAGGGACCATAGTTCTCCACTTCTGTCCTAAACAATTTCTTATTCAGATAGAATAGAAATATGGTTGCAACAAAATAGATGGTGATGAGAAATATATTTCCCATCCTTGAACTAACAAAACCATCCAAACTTCCCATCCTTGAACTAACAGAACCATCTAAATCTCCCCCACTCTTCCACCCAGTGGAAACTTTCTTGGAAACTGGCTAATTCATGCAGGATGCCCCAAAATTTGCTCTTGTCCAATTCAAGAAAACATTCCTCAATTGAACTGAATTGAAGTGACCAAACATTTTCAAATATTGCTTCCAAAGTGGCAAAGAACAGCTGATTTTGCTACCAAAGTGGGTTCCTTGGCATCTGGTTTCCTAGCTCGAATAGGAACAGCTAGGAAGGACCCAATACAACTCTCAGATGATAGTGGACACTCCTGAGAAGTGGTTTGCTTGATCTAACAGATTACTGATCTAAAGTTATTTGCTTTTGCTTTTCTGTTCAAAGGTACATATGCAATGATCACATGATCTAGTATCTTCTTATAGGATGCAACTAGCTATTTGGGGTGTCCTTGGTGCTGCCTGAGCTGGGTTGTTTGCTTGAAGATTTTCATTATCCAATTAGGCAACACCATCAATTTACTGTACTAATAGCCCTGATAATGTTACATAGTTGGGTAACAAATCACTGATTAGCTAAATTGGGTAATGAGTAATGCACTGATGATGTTACTTAATTTGGTCATGAAACCAAGTTCAGAGAGGACCAAGGACCCCACTATTCAACCCTGAGCTACATATATTCTTTTCTATTGGAACAATTGCATGTATACCTGGAATGTTTGAACTGGTCTCTTCTGAAGGCCTTTCAAGAGAGATGCAGTGGGAAACAAAAAGGATGCAAAAGCAATTCTAAAACCTAATTATATAGGTCTGAATTCATCCCATGTTTTCAAATTTCAGCAATTGGAAAAGCAAAGGTTTTTTTAAACATATTAAGGAAATAATTATCCACTTGGGAGATTTTGCATCTCCCAAATACATTATATTTTTTATATAAAGAAAATGCAATATGCTTCAGTATGGCAGTTTATCTATAATTGGATGATATGTATATAAGAAAAAACATTGTGTAAGGTAATCTTACCTGGGAGATTCTTAGTAATAGAAGAAGAGGGAAAATTTCTGGATGCTTTTATTAATTGTTATGCAGAAACATGACTTATTTCTTTTGTGTTTTCAAAGGATCTAAAAGGTAAGTCTACCATGTCTGGATAGTAAAGTTAAGAAATTTCTGTAATTATTTTCTGCCACAAATGGACATCTGGAATTTTGCTGTAGCTCAAATAAAATTAATGAGAAAAATATATACTGTTTTCTTCTAAATGTCTTCTTTATATTACTGCAGATGTCTCTGCAGCGTTTGCTTCACTATCCCAAATAAGAAGGAGTATTATCTGTCTAAAAAAAATCCTTTTTCCTATGTTTATCTGTTTAATGGATAATATATACCTAAAGGATACTGTCCAAATCTCTTTATTCTGCTTCAGTAAAGATCTAGTTCAAATCTCATATTCACAAGAAGTAAAGTAAATACTATTCTATTTTTCTTTTTTCTTTTAGTTGTGATACTTTTAGGTAATTTTCTCATACTGCAGCATTGTAAGGCAGCCAAACATGCATTTCACAACAACAGAAATGCTCAAAAGTGTAAAGTTAGTACACCTTTAAGTATGAAATACTAATACTAGATTGTGTATCCATAGCAACTGTAATTGCTACCTAGAGCATAAAGGAGCCATAAAAGATTACCTCTTCATTATATAATCAGTACTCCAAAGAAGGACATCTAAAACATGTCTTAGGCATCATTAATAGATACTGTACGATTATGCAAGAGATTCGTTTTACTCCAGGGAATAACTAATTTCTGAGCATTCATCCTCAAGTCAGCTTCTGAAAAAGGAATTCTGTCAGTGGAAAGCATGATTGCATTACTAGAACATTTAGTCCACTTCAAATACCCTTCTCATCTGATAGGGCTATTAGCTCATGTACTGTGATGGAATGTAGTTTGTAGTTGAGAGAGGGAAGGGCTCCTTCCCAAAGGCAAAGAGACAGTGGAGATTGGTAGGCAGAAATAGGGCATAGACAGACTGACAGATGCACACACACACACACATGCACACACACACATACACAGAGAGAGAGAGACACACACACAGAGTTCAATGAGTGTATCTATAGTCATGCGGGTAATATTTTTAGTCTGGCAGATTTCTGTCTCTAGGCAAACGGTAATAAAGAAACCTTAGACTGTCTACTATTGACCTCACCCCTTTCCTAAGAGGTCTGTAGGGGGCGTGCATAAGCGCACCAACGTGCCTACCATCCCTGTCCTATTGTTTCTTTTATTTTTCTTACATGTACCCATTTCATGTATTCATAACTATATATATATATATATATATACTTTGTATTACAACACCCTGTTAAGCCCCAATTAAGGGAGAAAGCATACTGCTTTCTTTTCTGTCTTTCGGCTCATCACCAGAGACCATACCGACAGAAAGCTATTTGTTTCGTTGCCTTTTGTTTACATGTGTGTAAGGTTTTTAAGCTGATAATTTTTTTAAATAATAAATAAGGGAGACTAGTATAGATCTATTTCGAGCTAGTTAGCTCTCTTCAGCTAGCCATACCCTTACTGGGATTCGAACCAGGGAAGTATTACATGTGAGGCAGTTGTAATTGCCTCTACACCACTGGCTCTCTCCTTATCAGCTCAGGCAGGGGAATAAGTATATACTTTGTATTACAACACCCTGTTAAGCCCCAATTAAGGGAGAAAGCATACTGCTTTCTTTTCTGTCTTTCGGCTCATCACCAGAGACCATACCGACAGAAAGCTATTTGTTTCGTTGCCTTTTGTTTACATGTGTGTAAGGTTTTTAAGCTGATAATTTTTTTTTAAATAATAAATAAGGTCTCCCTTATTTATTATTTAAAAAAATTATCAGCTTAAAAACCTTACACACATGTAAACAAAAGGCAACGAAACAAATAGCTTTCTGTCGGTATGGTCTCTGGTGATGAGCCGAAAGACAGAAAAGAAAGCAGTATGCTTTCTCCCTTAATTGGGGCTTAACAGGGTGTTGTAATACAAAGTATATACTTATTCCCCTGCCTGAGCTGATAAGGAGAGAGCCAGTGGTGTAGAGGCAATTACAACTGCCTCACATGTAATACTTCCCTGGTTCGAATCCCAGTAAGGGTATGGCTAGCTGAAGAGAGCTAACTAGCTCGAAATAGATCTATACTAGTCTCCCTTATTTATTATTTAAAAAAATTATCAGCTTAAAAACCTTACACACATATATATATATATATACTTTGTATTACAACACCCTGTTAAGCCCCAGCTTAACAGCTTATCAGCTTAAAAACCTTACACATATATATATATATATATATATATATATATATATATATATATATATAATTACACCTATTATCTTGTAAGCGACTGACAAATCAAATTAAATAAATAAATAAAATAAAATAAAGAAATTATTCAGAAGTAACTTCATGTTACTTGTTCTTGGTTTTTTGATGTGTCATGCAGTCATAGACACAGATGTTCTTTTCTCTTTCTATAACGCATTTTGATGCATGCATATTTTCTATTTCATTTTGTTCATAGACCAGCATAGAAATAATTATAATCAATGTAAAATATAAATAAAAATAAAATATTACATTGATAGAATAAAATAAGATAAAGATAAATTTACTAATCTAAAATTGTGAGGTATATAATTAAAACCTGAAACTTATAAAATTGCAATCAAATTTATAATGAATAATTTAAATGTTATAGATAACTAAGATAGATAACTAGAAGAGAACATATAGAATTTGTAAAACTTGCATGAGAATGTAAAACTATGTTAATTTATGTTAGGCCTTTTGAAACCCTGTTAGGGTTTGTTGAGATTATGACAATTATTATCTAACTGACTGTAACAAAGAAGTAGCAAAACATTGTGCATAGAATAGTATATTTTAAAAGAAAAAAAACAAAAAGGAGGAGCAAATGAAGAAAAAAGAAGGGACAATATATTGTAGGAAAAGGACTGGCAGAGTGTGGAGTGGCCTGCAGGTTGCGGCCCTTTCTGGATCTGGGCGCACTTCGCACAGTCACTTCCGCCCTCATTATCTCCCGCCTGGATTATTGCAATGCTCTCTACATGGGGCTCCCCTTGAAGAGTCTCCGGAGGTTGCAGTTGGTCCAGAATGCAGCCGTGCAGGTGATCGTGGATGCCCCTCGGAGCTCCCACGTTACACCGCTTCTCCGCAGGCTGCATTGGCTTCCTGTGGCCTTCCGGATTCGATTCAAGGTGGTACTGATGGTATTTAAAGTGCTCCATGGCTCGGGACCTGGGTACCTACGGGACCGCCTACTGCCATTGTCAACCTCCCACCGCTTAGTATGCTCCCACAGGGTTGGCCTCCTTGGGGTACCGCCGCCCGGCCGTTGTCGGCTGACGGCCCCGAGAGTTCGGGCTTTCTCTGTCGGAGCTCCCTCCCTATGGAATGATCTCCCCCCGGAGATATGAGCCATGATGGATATTCTGACCTTCCGGCGCACAGTTAAAACCCTATTTTTTAGACAGGCTTCCCTGGCCCAGTAATCAGGTTCTGGTTTTAAACTTAATTGGGTTTTAATAATTAATTTTTAATTTTTATTCAGATCCCTGATTTTATATTGTTAAATTTAATTTTGAGGGGACACAGCCGGACCAATCACGTTTAATATATTTTTAATTGTATTTATAATGTATTTATTATGTGTTTTTAGTAGGCTGTACACCGCCCCGAGTCCCTTTTTGGGAGAGGGAGCGGTATAAAAATATGATAAATAAATAAATAAATAAATAAATAAATAAATAAAAGAAGAAACAGGCTAGTTAGAATCTCTATGTTGCCACAAGTGGACTATAAAGGAATAAATCAGTTCAATTAGAACGAAATGTGTTGTCCTGGTCTTTCAACTTCTATAATATTAAGTTATGGAATATTAAGTTATGGAAGCCAAAGTACCACCCTTCTCAAAAAGAGTGCTAGAGAGGACATCACAGCAAACAAGTGTAAAAGCTCGTCTATGTTTTGGGAGACAATGTTGTGGAAGTAATGCATGGAAATAACCCCTTTTTATGGATTCTCTAAATTAATATATAGTAGGCCCTGACTAAGATATCTGGCATACTGTTGGAAATATGCTTTGGCCTGTTCAAATTCCATTGGATTCAAAATATCAAAGGGGAATCCATAATTGCTTAGGGTGGGCACCAAATGATTTTTGCCAATAAGTCTAGAATTTATCTTGAAGAGTGAAAGAAGCCAGGCATCCTTGGCTGAAAATTTATTTGTGCCAGTAACTAGCATGTGCCATATGGGCATGAATTTGAATTAGAACCATTCTATATTCAGCCTAAAAGAACACAATGAGGAATCAAAAATGGTTTCTTGGGTAGTTTGATTACAGCAGGGGTGTCAAACTGGCAGCCCAATGGGCTGAATGCATCAGGCACAGGCCACGCGCACAACAGCTCCACGAATGGAAAAAATGTCACGAAACGTCACATGACGGCAATGTTTGACACTCATGAATAAGAGCTTCTAATGGTTTTAGGTTCTTATGCGCATATATTTGGAAGTCGTAAGACAGCTGTGAAATTACTTTGGCCTCAAATACTTTTAGTCCACCAGATGTGCAATTACTCCCTATCGTTTGAAAAAAATCTTAGTGTGTGTATCTGCACAATTCTCCAGTTTTTAGCAATCTGTGATTCCTTCTGGAGAAAAGTGGAAGTCCTGAGATTTTCATTTCTCTCCCAGGGAAAGAAGTCAAAATCTGTGTGTTTCTCCTGTAAACAGCAGCATAAGTAAACAAATGAGAGGGTTGACACTGTGAAGTGGAGAAATCTGTCTGAGACAACATAAGATAGGATGAGCAAGTCCACAGATTCCAATCCTTCCTCCTGCTCCTTACACTGAAAAAAATTCTTGCTCTCATTTGGCTTGCAGTCTGAATTCTACAGCAAGTGACCAGAACAGCACAAGGCAGAAAGAAATCTTACACCTAGCAGGGAGAGATAGAGGAAGGGTGCGCTCTCTTGCGTCAAGAGTCAGCAGAGAATTATGTGCATTTCTGCCCTTAAGAAATGGCTTGAGGTCTACTCTTATACTGGGATACTCTGCTTGGGTGAATCAGCATATTAAAAACTCAAAAATAATATTACTATTTCATAGTAATATTTTGTTAGCAATTATAAAAGACTGCCCTTCTAGTTAACAATATTACAGAAATTCTGTCTTTATTCCTGGAAAGCAAACTTACTGTTTCACCAGTATTAAGAAAGATAGATTAAATAAATAGGTAGATGATAGATAGATGATGGATAGTAGAAAGATGGAAGACAGTAATAACAATAGCACTTAGACTTATATACTGCTTTGTAGTGCTTTACAGCCTACTCTAAGTTGTTTTACAGAGTCAGCATGTTGCCCCCAACAATCTGGCTCCTCATTTTACATACCTTGGAACGATGGAAGGCTGAGTCAACCTTGAGCCTGGTGGGATTTGAACTGCCAAATTGCAGGCAGCTGATAGTCAGCAGAGGTGGCCTGTAGTACAGCACTCTAACCACTGCACCACTGAGGCTTTAATAGATAGAAGATCGATAATAGAGACAGAGATTATCTATTTTTAATGGCAAAAATAAGAGGGTTATTTTCTAATTACAGTTTTTTATTTATTTATTTATTTGTCAATTGCTTACAAGATAATAGATATAGGTAAAAAATAGTTATGAATACATGGATCCATATAAGAAAAATAAAATATAAAAGAAACAATAGGACAGGGACTGTAGGTATGTTGGTGTGCTTATGCATGCCCCCTACAGATCTCTTAGGAAAGCGGTGAGGTCAATAGTAGACAGTCTAAGGTTAAAGTTTTTGGGGTTTGGGGAAGAAACCACAGAGTCAGATAGAGTATTCCAGACATTGACCACTCTGTTGTTGAAGTCGTATTTCCTGCAATCAAGTTTGGTGCGATTAACCTTGAATTTGTATCTATTGTTTGCTCTTGTGTTGTTATGGTTGAAGCTGAAATATTCATTGACAGGTAGGACATTGCAATGTATGATTTTATATACTATACTTAGATTGGACTGAAGGCGGGGTAGTTCTAGATTTTCAAGGTCTAGAATTTCGAGTCTGGTGGCATAAGGTATTCTGCAATGAGTAGAGGAGTGAAGAACTCTTCTTGTAAAATATTTCTGGACTTTCTCAACTGTGTTAATATCAGATATGTAATGTGGGTTCCAGACTGATGAGCTGTATTCAAGTATTGGTCTAGCAAATGTTTTGTATGCTCTAGTTATTAGTGTAATATTACCAGAGAAAAAGCACATAATATTTGGTTAACAACTCTTAATGCCTTTTTGGCTATGTAGTTACGGTGGGCTCTAGCACTTAGGTCATTTGAGATGAGTACTCCAAGATCCTTGACAGAGTTTGGATCATCAACAAGGTCTTGACTATTCAGCCTGTATTTTATTTTCTGATTTTTTTTGCCAATATGTAGGACAGAGCATTTATTTGTTGAGATTTGAAGTTGCCATTTGTTTGACCATTCTGATACATAGTCAAGATCTTTTTGAAGGTAGCAGTATTGTCTGTGGTGTTGAATAGCTTTACATCATCAGTGAAGAGAACGCAGTTGCTCTTGATATGATCACAGGGTCATTTATGTAGAGTATGAAAAGAGTTGGTCCTAGAACACTGCCTTGGGGGACACCACTGTTGACAGGTACACAATTTGATAGGACGCTCCCAATTTTGACCATTTGTTGTCTGTTTGATAGGAATGCTTCTCTCCAGTTATGCAGGTGTCCAGAGATTTTAGTTTTAGAGTAGTTTGTCATGTACCACTGAATCAAAGGCTTTAGAGAAGTCTATGTAGATTGCGTCTATTACTTTGCCCTGATCGAGTTGTGTAGTCCATATGTTTTTGCAATGTAAGAGTTTCTATATCTGCTAAGTTTGAATAGGATTTCATATTCCAACAATTTTATCAGATCTGAATCCCCAGTGAAAGTCTTGTATAGAAAACCAAGAAGTATTAAATACAACCTCTGGTGTGATATATTCACAATATTCTAAAGGCACAGAAAATTAGTATATTAGAAATTTAACTACAACAATCTTCAAACAATGAAATTTCATTTAAATGGTCCACCATAAAACAATAAAGAGTTAATTAATTACTTTATTTGCAACATCTTTTTTTTAATTGTTTCAGTGTGATTCAGCTTATTTAAAATATCAATGCTGTTTTCTTAAAAGAAGGAATTTTAATAAATGTGGCATAATGTATTTACCCTCTACTATTTGTTATATAAACCTAACTTATTTCTTAATGTGATAATGAATCCTGTCAAAATATAAGATTAATTTCTTTTTGATTTCATATTACCTTAAAATTTTCTGATTTTAATGGTAGCAATATTACTAACATTTCTAGTTCTTACATCTGTCTACATCTTGTAAGCCAGTTATATTTTCAGGCGCCAGTTCCTCCATTATCTTCATTTCATTTCACTAATAGTAATCATAATTATTTTTCCTATTTATATTATCTATTCTGAATAAACTTTCATTCTGTTAATAATTTCTATAGTAGTTTCAGTCATTAGTTTTTTCTTCATTTTAGTCATTTTATTATCTCTAGGTTCTCATGAATTATCTATAAAGAATTAACCTTTTTCAAAATTGTTCATAATATGCCTGAGGCATCTGAAGCTTTCTTAGTTGTTCTTAATTTTTACTTCAACCTTATCTCTTTCTTTCTTTTTTCTTCTATACTAAAAGGTTTTAAATTCACTGGCAACTGTTTCTGAATTCCCATCAAAATTCTTATTTCACCTCTTTATGATTTATTTTATTTGAATGAAATGTGTTCTCTATTTTTCTTCATAGTGTCAATTTTAATTAACTCCTGTAATAATAGTTCTGATCATAATCATATGCAATTATTACCATTTCTAGTTCTCCACTTCACTTCATTTAATGATATTATTGATTAAGAAAAAGTTTCATTAGTTACCCGCCTAACAAGTTTTACAGCAACTCTATTTCTTGTTTTGTTTGACTTTCTTCAGTCATGGAGAATTACAATGGCCATGACTGATAATATTGTTGGAGTAACTAAGATGTAAATCGTCAACTTTGAAATTGAAAATCTGTGTACAATCTGGAAGTGTTTTAAAGGCATTAGAAAGGAATTAGGGGGCTTTATGCAACTCCTGGAGAAGAGGTTCTTTCCGCAAAAAGAAAAAGATCTACTGGAGATCATAGAGATCTACTGGGATGGAGTTATAGCTTAGCTAAATTGTAATCAACAGGAAAATCATCCATATATTTTTCATTCTGATGATAATTTTGACTAGTTACTGATACAGTACATAAAGTATGAAACTCAGAGATTGAAACACATATCCAGTTAGTCTCCATTCTACAGTGTCATAGTCTTTGGGTATGTTGTAATATTGGATTGCTGAAAAATAGACATCCATTAGAAAGCATCAGGGAGAACAATCTAGTGATCATTTAAAGGTTTTGGTGGTGATCTCAGTTTTAGCAGCTTACATCAGGTCTCCAGTTACTTTTCTTTTTAGATCTTTTATTTAGCAATATAATTTCTTAATTCCATAACATAAAATTAACTTATTTTCATATTACAGTCCATAAACTGAATTGGTAAAATTCATACAGTTATTAGAACCTTAAATTACCTAATGAACCCAGTTATTTAAAAATGAAGGAAACCTTTTGCTTATTAATATCTTACAATTCATTATTTCTATTGTTAGAATACAGAGACATTAAAATAAAATTCAAGGTTACAGTATATTATTATAATGATGAATAATAAACACACAGCAACAATTTTTCTACAGTTAATAGATTTTTCAGATTTCTTTATTTAATCAATTTATAAAACTGCCTGTCTCAACAACTCTGCACATTTTGGTATTGAACAGAATTGCTTTTAAGTCAGATACCATTAAAATAATTGACAGAATCTGACAAGTGTTAATTGAAATACCACTACCTTTAATCATTATAATTTTTTATTAAATCTAATTAGATATACTCTTTCCAATATGTGGATTTCTTGCCATACTTAACAACTTAATAGAAGGTACTTTAAATTCCCACTTTGAAAAAGCACAGAGGGTGATTAACTCAGATAAATACTTTATCCTTAGATACATACTGTACTTTATATACTATTCCATATTAGCAAATTGTGGAAAACCTTATATGTAAGTTCCTTTAGTTTTATACAGTAAATTCAACCTATGCATATGCAACCTATGCTATAACATTTTCTTTTTCTGTAATTGCTATGGCTGTCAAAGTCATTTTATTATTTTACAATCCATATAGGTAATTTTAATGCTTAAGATCTATCTTTGGATGCAGTGAGTAAAAAAAAACAATGCTATGCACCCTACTTTCTATTTGAATGATTGAGAGTTTGATTTCATTCAAATAAAGTGACTTTATTTGATTCAAATTGCCTATAGGGCATAGTTAATCAAGAGACTACCTGTCTCCTATAACAACTGTTACAACTCAGGTTTCAAGTGTACTCATTACTATAAACCATATGCTGAGATAGCGATAGACAAATAATAGGTAGATGATAGATGATAGATAGATAGATATGATGATAGATGATAGATAGATAGATAGATAGAGAAAGAGAGGATGGATGGATGGATGAATGGACAGAAGATAGATGATAGATAGATAGATAGATAGATAGATAGATAGATAGATAGATAGATAGATAGATAGATAGATAGATAGATAGATAGATAGATCGATAGATCGATAGATAGATAGATAGATAGATAGATAGATAGATAGATAGATAGATAGATAGATAGATAGATAGATAGATAGATGAGAGAAAGAGAGGATGATGGATGAATGGATGGAAGATGATAGATAGATAGATAGATAGATAGATAGATAGATAGATAGATAGATAGATAGATAGATAGATAGATAGATATAGAAATTTTTATATGATATTAATCAATGCCTAGGACAATGATATTACTGGTATATACAGTAATATATAACTGGTATTCTGCTTTGTAGCATGTCTTGAAACAAAAGGATTTTAAAATACTTTTTACTTGCAGGTTAGAAATTTGAGGGCACATCGTTGTCAATTAATATACATTTATAAAGTTGTATTTCAAGTTTCCCTGAGAAAGCACAGCTGCTGTTCTTAATTTTGGCACACTATCCCACATGAGTTTTGGCAACCCACACTTTTCAGCTTTTATTGTCTCATGCTTTAAACATGACCTAAATTTTGCAACAACATTTAGCAATCAGCCAGAACTAAAGCAGTTTATCAAAGTTTTGCTTCTTTTCCTGATTAGTATTCTCTCTTTTCTACAGCCTTAGTATGTATAAGTAACCTTTTTATGACTTTGTAGGCCCTTAATTCGGGATAGAGTTCGACTGACTGGGTGGAATTTAGTGTTTATTGGCCAGATGCCTTTCCTGATGCCACATGGGAGTTTGCAGCAGATATTTTTTCTTTGCATCCTCGAGAGAAACATCTGCCACTACCTAGGACTGAACTCACAACCTTCCAAGTGGGAGGTGAGAGCCTTCACCACTAGGCCATGCTGCTCATTATGTATCAGTAACTATACAACAGTAAAACATAAATAAGAATATTTTTAGAGGGGGTTTTAAACTTTTTAGATTTTTATTCGGGGTTTTATCGAGGTTAGGGAGGGCGACGAAGAGAGGGTTGGGGGATGGAAATTTATTGGGGTTAGGGAGGGTACCCGGTCCGGGTTTGGGGGATAACCTGGGGGGATTTGGAGTCAGCCAGGCTGGAGTGCACGTCTGGGGGAGCCCAGAGGGTCATGAGTCGTGGGGGCAAACACAGGGGGTGGGTCTCATAGGCACCATAAGTGGGAGGGGCAGATATGACGGGGGTAGAGGGCCATATCAAGTTAGGGGATCGCGTGCCCGCTGTCTCCAAGCGGTGGCGCGTTCCGACCCTCCCGACCCGTCTGGCAGGCCTGGTTGTGCAGAGTCTCAGGCCCTGAGTACCCGGCTGATGTTATGTAATGCCAGGTCCATCGTTAACAAGGCCCCCCTGATTTGCGATCTCATTCAGGAGGAGGATGCGGACCTGGCAGGGGTCACCGAAACCTGGTTGGGCCCAGAGGGCGGTGTCCCTCTGGTAGAGATATGCCCACCAGGTTTCCAAGCATTCCATCGACCGAGGTCTCAGGGAAGGGGTGGTGGGGTCGCGGCGATTATTAGAGAAGTCCTTTGTCCTAGGGAGGCCACTGTTCCTCAGACGGCTGGTTGTGAGTCTCTCTTTGTGAAGTGGGGTCGGGGGGTTCAGATGGGCCTGTTGATAACGTACCTGGCTCCCTGCCACGTGTCATCGGCCCTGCCCGGGCTCCTTGAGGTGATAGCCGGGTTGGCGGTTGAAACCCCCAGGCTGTTAGTCATGGGTGATTTCAACCTGCCTTCGTTCGGGGAAACCTCTGGGGTGGTCCGGGAGTTCCTGGCTTCCATGACGGCCATGGATCTGACCCAATTAGTTTCTGACCCCACTCACACGGGGGGACACACACTGGACCTGATTTTCGCCTCTGGTCAGTGGTTGAATGATCGTGTTGGAGACCTAGTTATAAAACCCTTGTCATGGTCCGATCATTCTCTTCTTAGACTGGACTTCGGTGCCGCCACCCCCCATCGCAGGGAGGCGGAGCCGAGGAGATGGTTCCGCCCCAGGCGCCTGATGGATCCAGAACGGTTCCAGATGGAGCTTGGGCCATTTCCTGAAACTCTGGCTCATAACTCGGCCACAGACTTGGTGGCCACCTGGGATAGGTTGGCCGCTGAGGCTCTGGACCGAGTTGTGCCTTTGCGACCTCTGACTCGGCATAAATCCCACCTGGCTCCGTGGTTCACGGGGGAGCTGAGGGGGATGAAATGCCGGAAAAGACGTCTGGAGGGCATCTGGAGGGCCAGTCGTGCTAAGTCTGACCGGACACAGGTGAGGTCCTATATTAGGACCTACCTAGTGGCGATAAGGGCGGCGAGGCGTTCACACTTCTCCGCCCTTATTGCGTCTGCAGAAAATCGGCCTGCTGCCCTGTTTAGAGTGACCCACTCCCTGCTTGAGCCGAGAGCGCGGGAGGACCTCTTGCAGGGTAAGGCAGAAGAGTTTTCCCGATTTCTGCATGATAAAATCGCCCAGATTCGGGATGGGCTGGACTCCAGTTGGGTGGTCCCGGGGGAGGTGTCCGGGGCAGGTCTTGAGACGGTTATCTGGGAAGAGTTCGATCCTGTGACCGCCGAGGGTGTGGACAGACTTCTGGGGAGGCTGAATGCCACCACATGTTTATTGGACCCGTGCCCTTCCTGGTTGGTTTCTACCTCCAGAGAGGTGACACGAGGCTGGCTCCAGGGGATTGTCAACGCTTCGTTGACGGAGGGGGCGCTTCCGACCGCCCTGAAAATGGCGGTGGTGCGGCCCCTCCTCAAGAAGCCTTCCCTGGACCCGGCTCTTTTGAATAACTATCGTCCTGTCTCCAACCTTCCCTTTGTGGCGAAGGTTGTTGAGAGTGTGGTGGCGCGTCAGCTCCCTCAGTATCTGGAGGAAGCATCCTATTTAGATCCGTTCCAATCGGGCTTCAGGCCCGGGCACAGTACCGAAACAGCATTGGTCGCGTTGGTAGATGATCTTTGGAGGGCCCGTGACAGAGGTTGTTCCTCTGTCCTGGTCCTGTTAGATCTGTCAGCGGCTTTTGATACTATCGACCATAGTATCCTATTGCGGCGGTTGGAGGGGTTGGGAATTGGGGGCACCGTCTTGCGGTGGTTCTCGTCCTTCCTCTCGGACCGCTGGCAATTGGTGTTGACGGGGGGGAGAGGTCCACCCCTAGGCCCCTCATTTGTGAGGTGCCTCAGGGGTCGGTCCTCTCCCCTCTTCTATTCAACATCTATGTGAAGCCGCTGGGAGAGATCATCCGTGGTTTTGGGGTGAAATGCCATCTTTATGCTGATGACACTCAGCTTTACATCTCCACCCCAAGCCACCCCAACGATGCTGTGGAGGTTATGGCCCGTTGCCTGGAGGCTGTGCGGAACTGGATGGGCGAGAACAGGCTTCGACTCAACCCTTCCAAGACCAAGTGGCTGTGGTTTCTGGCGGCCCGATATAGTCAGCTGACTCCGTCGCTGGCTATTGGGGATGAGATCCTGACCCCCACAGAAGGGGCTCGCAATCTTGGTGTCCTCCTGGATATACGGCTGTCTTTGGAAGATCATATTATAGCCGTCTCCAGGGGGGCTTTTTATCAGGTTCGCCTGATACGCCAGATGCGGCCCTTTCTTGATCGGGACGCCTTACGCACAGTCACTCATGCCCTGGTCACCTCCTGTCTGGACTACTGTAATGCCCTCTACATGGGGCTCCCTGCGGGGAGCACCCGGAGGCTTCAACTGGTACAAAATGCAGCCGCGCGGGTGGTTACGGGGGCGTCGAGATACTCCCATGTGACGCCCCTCCTGCGCGAGCTGCATTGGTTGCCAGTGGCCTTCCGAGTTCGCTTTAAAGTACTGGTTTTAGTCTTTAAAGCGCTCCATGGCATCGGACCAGGATACTTACAAGACCGCATTCTGCCAGTAGTCTCCCACCGACCGGTGCGCTCCCACAGAGAGGGTCTCCTCCGGGTCCCGACGCCTTCTATGTGTCGTCTGGTGACCCCGAGGAATAGGGCCTTCTCTGTGGGGGCACCCGCCCTTTGGAATGGGATGCCCCCTGGATTACGAACGACCAGTGACCTGAGGGCCTTCAGACATGACCTGAAGACCTGGCTCTTCGAGCAGGCCGGCCTGAGCTGACTAATGGGATTTTAAATGGGGTTTTTAGATTACTTGGGACGGGGTATGAAGTTTTATTGATTTTAATTGGGGTTTTTAGATTTGGGACAGTCTAGTATTTAATTCTCTTTTAAATAATTTATACTTTGTCTACTTGTATTTTAGTTGGCTGTTCACCGCCCTGAGTCCTTCGGGAGAAGGGCGGTATATAAAACTCAGAAATAAATAAATAAATAAATAAATTTGAAGTTTGCTTCTTGGTTACTGGATGTTCAAATTTATTCATGAAGATAAATAATGAAGCTTTTAAAAAATAATTAATTCATTTAATCACTGGAGAACATAATTATATTTGGAAGAGTTAGAGGTAAAAATAAATCAGGCCATCAAAGAATATGGTAGTTCGACACCATCAAAGCTGACACCAGCCAGAATATAGAAAATTTCAAAGAAATAATGCAAAATCAGAAGAACATAGAATAATAGAATTGGAAAGGACCTTGGAGGTCTTCCAATCCCCTACTCAAGAAGGAGATATTATACAATTTCAGATAAATGGTTGTTCAGTCTCTTTTTAAAAGTCTCCAGTGATGGGGCACCTACAACTTCTGAAGGCAAACCATTCCATTGATTGATTGTTCTCATCATTAATTTCTCCTTTGCTCTAGGTTGCTTCTCTTCTTTATTAGTTTCTATCTATTGGTTCTTGTCTTGCCTTCTGGTACTTTGGAAAATAGTTTGCCCACTCATCTTTGTAGTGACCCCTCAAATATTGCTATAACACTGCTATCATGGAGATGGCAGGGGAGGTTAGAGCTTAACTAATCTATTATGGTTGTCTCTTTACAGGAAGTTCTTTTTGCTTGAAGGGGGGCAGCCTGTCAACCTTGAAGATGACATATGTGTAGCCATATTTTATTGTAGCCTTTGTCTATTCTTTTCTTAACTTTCTTTAGGTTTCTGCAAAGGAATTTAATGTTACTTCACGCTCGCCACATTCTAGCTGTTGAAAGGGGGTTGTAGAGATAAGGGGGAATATTATGTCTAGTTGGCATTCCATGGGAAAAGAGTAGTGGTGGGATTCAAATTTTTTTACTACCGGTTCTGTGGCTGTGGCTTATTTGGTGGGCATGACTTGGTGGTCATGTGATTAGGTGGGTATGGCTTGATGGTCATGTGACTGGGTGGGCATGGCCAACTTGGTGTCACTCATGTCAAGGGGTGCCTTGCCTGGCCTCAAAGAGTTACAATTTCCCTCTCTATTTACTATTACTTAACATCCAAAATACACTATTTAATTCTATGTATATGTGCCATATGTGTACATACATATTTCATAGTATAGTGTGGGTAAAGTCACACAAAAAATACATTATCTACTATATATACTGTATGTGTATGTACACACACACACACACACACATACAGCTTTTCTAAAACTATACACATGCAACCTCACTGCGTTTGGAAAAACATGCCATAGTCCATTTTCTGCCACACATTTAACTATAACCTCTGTATATTAGAACATTGAACACGCCTTCAGATTTACTTCCCTAGTCTGCACATGACTGTTAGGCCCGGAGATAACATGGATTGAATAAAATGTAGTGAAACTCACTTAACAATGCTCTTGCTTAGCAACCAAAATTTTGGGCTCAATTGTGGTCATAAGTGAAGGACTATCTCTGCCTTCCTCTGCATGGCAGCCTTGTCCTAGTAAACTCCTCTGCCAATTTTCCTCTTTGTTAGAGGCACCAAAATAATCCAGATTCCAGATGATATAAGGTCTCCTGCCAGAGCAAGGAGTTGGACTAGATGTCCTCCAAGATTCCTTATAACTCTGCTATTCTATGATTCTGTAAGGATATTCTGCTAGAGCAGGGAGTTGGACTAGAACAGGGGTCTTCAAACTTGACAGCTTTAATACTTGTGGACTTCAACTCCCAGTCATGTTAGCTCAGGAATTCTGGGAGTTGAAGTCCACAAGTCTTAAAGCCATCAAGTTTGAAGACCTTTGGACTAAAAGATGACCTCCGAGATCCCTTGCAAGCCAGCTCTAGATTGCTGTACTGTTTCAAAGAGTCTTCTGAAGCCAGGGTTTGTGTCCTTCCTTCCTCTGCTTTTTTTTCTGTCTCCCTCCCTCCCTCCCTCCTTCCATGTATCTATCTATCCATCCATTTATTCATATATCTCATTCATTTTCTCATCCCTCCCTCCCTCCCTCTTTCTTTCTTTCTTTCTTTCTTTCTTTCTTTCTTTCTTTCTTTCTTTCTTTCTTTCTTTCTTTCTTTCTTTCTTTCTTTCTCTCCCTTCTTTTCATCCTGTCTTTCTTTGTCTATCCCTTTTCTTCCTTTCTCTCTCTTTTTCTTTCTTTCCCTTTTCTCTTTCCTTTCTTTCTTCTCTCTTCTCTCTCTCTCCCTCTTTCTCCCTCTCTTTCCCTCTCTCCCCATCTCTCTTTCTGTTTCCCTCTCTCTCTTTCTCTCTCTTTCTCTTTCTTTCTATCCCTTCCTTTCCTCCTTCATTCTCTCTTTCTAAAGCTAGGAGAGGAGACCCACCTGAAACAAACACATACACACACACACACATACACACACACATACACACGCACACAAGCTTCAAAGTGCCCGGCAGCTTTGTTCGTTATGAGGGTTCTTTCTGGCCAGTCTCCGATCCTGCATTGCCTGAAAAAGCCGGCAGGCAAGGCTTCTGGGTCCGACAAAATGGCCATGGGCAGGACTTCCTCCCCTCCTGCTTTTGGAGCTGGGAAATTGAAGCAAGGCGTGTGCTGCAGCCTTGCCCCCCACCCACCAGCAGCTCTGGACTAGGAAGCTTTCCCAACTGCCTGAAACCTTACCTTCCTTCCTCCTGCATAAAAAAAACATGTGGCAACTACTGTATAGGTTTCTTGCAGCGGCTTTGCTTCACTTCTCCAATGAGCCGCCACAGCTGCATTCTAGGTCCTGGCCATGCAGGTCCACCCCATTGAGCTGGCTGCACCAGAGGGACTTGCCCAAGCAAGTCTGACCAGAGTGGTGCAGCACTCTGAAAGAGGTGGCTGGAGACCAAAAAAGAGTCGCCTCCAGCCACCCCTTTTTGGGAGAGGGGGCATTATAAAAATCTAATAATAAATAAATAAATAGTGTGCTGCCCGTACAAGCCTGGAGTGGGCCAAAGATGACATTTTAATCAGTACTGTCTGTTTCTTTGTGTATTTAAAATCATCACTCATAGTAAATGGTGCAAAGCCAATAGGAGAGAAAGGTCTCAGCCAGTACTTGAGCATGATCAAACTTTAGGTTTCACTTTTATGAGACCTGTTTCTAGCTTCACGGCGGCATTAGAGATACAATTAGGATGATTTGAACTTAAACATCAGATTGTATAGATTTGAATGATACAAAACTGTATCCAGCTGGATATGATAAAGATGTTGGCTTGGATTTAAACAGGGGTGAGATTCTACCAGTTCGCACCTATTCGCTAGAACTGATTGTTAACATTCTAAGTAGTTCAGAAAACCGGTTGTTAGAAGAAATTACTGGCCTAATCCTGTAAGGAAGGCAGGAAGGAAACATTCTGGTGTTGCTTACAGAAACTGCCTCTCCGTTGACCTTTATTACATTCTTGGCAGGATTGGACTTCCTATTTCAGGAACTTCTCTGGAGTTTTTTTCCCCCCTTTGCTGGTACTTTGGTGATGTGGAGTGACCATTCAAAGTTACAGTGGCACTGAAATAAGTGACTTATAACCATTTTTCACACTTACGACTGTTGCAGCTTCCCCACAGTCATGAGAGACCAGGGGAGGAGATGCGTGTCTCGATGTGAGTGATATTGAGTTGGCCACACCCAGCCAGTCACATGACCACCAAGCCATGTCCACCTAGTCACATGACCACCAAGCCATGCCCACCAACTAAGCCACACCCACAGAACCGGTTGTTAAAAAAATTGAATCCCACCCCTGGCTTTAAATAATTGGAGAGCCGACAGTATGGAGTGGCTACCTTTTGTTTTAGAGAATTTAAGAAAAGCAGATGAGCTCCTCTGTGCATTTTCAGTGAAATAGTCCTTGTGGGCTTTCCAAAATGAAGGAATACCCACAGGTATTTGGAACAAGAGACCTGCTCAATCTTCCTAGTGCATCTATGCTCCGGGAACAGCTTTTAGGCCTTTTGTCAAAAGCCATGATACTGATTGTCTCATAACTGATTTCCAGCTGGTCTAGCCTGCAGTGCCATCCTAGAGTAGGCTCTCAGATCTGTGCAGTCAACTTCATGTTATAAAAGTTATCACAGATGACCTTTAGAGCAGCGTAGGATGATCTGCCAAAACAGTATTTTTTTCCCTTGGTCATTCAAAGGTTTTATGTTTAAGTCAGATGCCTGGAAAGAAAATGACAAAAGGCTTTTTGAAAAAAACATGAATTCTTTCTCCTTTGTCATATTATATAAATAGTACAATGTATTGTATTATTATTATTAGTGAAATTTGCTTTTCATCTATTTTTTTTTTCAGTAAAACAGCTTTCTTTTCTCAAATCTGTGGAATTGTGTGAGAATATTCACAAAGATTCTCCATGGAAACAGCTGCTAGAAATAATAAAGGTACAATCAGGAGTAAAAGCAAATGTGACTGAACACATTTAGTCAAATAGCAGATAAATGGTAAAATGAAATATAGCAGAATTTCATATGCTAAACATTCTCCTTTTGAATTCAAGCTTTTAAAGAAAGTTTCATCCACTATTTTTAAATAAGTGTTATTCCCAAGAGTTTATTTCTTTTGGAACAATAAAATAAATTCTGACTTCTTTCCTAACAGAATTCAATGCTGATAATACCACAACATTCCTACTAAAATTAAGCCAGGTATTTGAAAGGTTGCAACATTTTAGGTATATTCTAGTTTATGATAACAGTAGGAAAATTTACTGTATTGGTGTACAGCCTGAATATAATTAGGTACAGAACTTGTATAGTTATTATTATGACACAAGGTATCCTCTGCCTCTAATAACAACCTATGTTTTGTTCTAGGCCCCTGAAGAGGTAGTCCTTGACTTATGATCATAATTGAGACTAGAATTTTCACTACTAAGCAAAACATTTGTTAAATGAGTTGTGTCCAATTTTATGATCTTTTTTGTCACAGTTGTTAAACAGTCACTGTAGCTTTTAAGTGAAACGTGTTGCTGTTAAGTGAATCCACTTTCCTCCATTGATTTTGCTGGTCAGAAGTTGGCTGGCAATCATATGATGCCAGTATGCTGCAACCATAATATATACATGCTGGTTGCCAAGCCCCTGAATTTTGGTCCAATGATGAAGGGGATGCTGCAACAGTCATTAAGTGCAAGATCTGATTGTAAGTCACTTTGTTTTCAGTGCTGTTCCAATGTTGAACTGTTGCTAAACAGATGGCTGTAAGTTTAAGTCTACCTGTATACCTTGAATTATATTATATTGTCTGAAAATATTGACCAACGTTATAGCAGATTTAAAGGCACTACATCAGTTTAAGCTATAATTTCATATTCACATGCAAATACACACACACAAACACACACATATTCATATTCTGTTTCCTTTTTTTATTAAAGATTACTATAATATTTTGGAACCTATTTCATTCCAGTCCTGTAATGTATATAACATTAAACGCATCTTCCAATTATTTACAAAGTGTGCATTACTATTACTATTAATCTTCTCATCACTCCTTATTGCCCATCCCCTCCACTTGTAACTGTATGACTGTAACTTTGTTGCTTGTATCCTCGTGATTTATATTGACTGTTTCCTAGAATGATTTGATTGCTTATTGTACCCTATGACTATTATTAAGTGTTGTACCTGATGATTCTTGACTCTTGACGAATGTATCTTTTCTTTTATGTACTGAGAGCATTTGCACCAAGAAAAATTCTTTGTGTGTCCAATCACATTTGGCCAATAAAGAAATTCTATTCTATTCATTTTTGTACATTTTTCAACTCTCAATTTGAAAAAAAAAAAAACCTTCAAAATCTTTTTTGGAGGTGGGAGAATAAATCAGCACTAATCTCCTCTTAGTGTTTCATTAAAATGCCATCTTGTCTCTTTTGGCTATATCTTTTCCCAAATCATTAACAATGAAAGTGAAGTACAATCAATTATTATAAAAGAACTAATGGAATGTCTTATACTTAGGCAAGAAAAAAAAACTGTGCAGGTACACATTGGGTGAATAACAGTAACTATGAGAGGGATCGTGGAGTCCTAGTGGACAATCCTCTAAATATGAGCTTGGACAAATAAGCCAACGTAATTCTAGTTTTCATTAATAGAGATAGAATCAAGATCACGTGAAGTATTAATACCACTTTACGAAGCCTTAGTAAGACTACATCTGGAATACTGCGTCCAGTTTTGGTCACTCATTATAAAGAAGATGTTGAGATTTTGGAAAAATCTCAGAGAAGAGCAACAAAGATGATTAGGAGCCTGGGGCCTAAAACATATAAAGAATGGTTGAAAGAATTAGGTACAGCTGGTCTAGTGAAAAGAAGGACCATGATAGCAGTGTCCCAATATTTGAAGGGCTGCCACAAAGAAGACGGGGTCAATCTATTTTCCAAAACATCTGAAGGCAAGGCAAGAAACAATGGATAGAAACTAATAAAGGAGAGATCCACCCTCGAAGGAGAAGAAAGAAAAGGAGAAATTTCCTCACTGTGAGGACAATCAACCAGTGGAACAGCTTGCCTTCAGAAGCTATGCATGTTCCATCACTGGAGGCTTTTAAGAAGAGACTAGACAATCACTTGTCAGAAATGATATAGGTCTCCTGTTTGAGCAGCGGGTTGGATTAGAAAACCTACAAGGTCCGTTCCAACTCTGTTGTTCTGAATACTGATTCCTCCCATCACCCCAAAATACAAATATGAATCTATATGAGTAGCATATGTATATGTGTGTGTGTGTATCCATATAATGTGTCTTGTTTGATTATAACAATGAATAAGAGCCATCTAACTATTCATTTTTAATACTAAAATTAGTCAGCAACCTTTTATCTAAAAAAATTTGCTCAGCTACAATATTTGGAGATTTTGTGATTAATATTGTAGCTCCTCTGGCCATTTGCAAATAGTCATCAATATAAACTTGATTTAACCATTTATTATTTAAGCAGTAATGAACTTTGGGCTGAATAACGATGACTAGCTATTCAGACTAACTATACATCTGTGACTGGCAAATTCAGAGGCAGAATGAGCTACTTTGGATTGTACTTCTGGGCAGCCCAAACAACTAAATACAGAGTGATTGAGCTGAAGGAAGAGGAGGAAGAGATGGATACTTTTTTTTCAGAAAGAAAATGAGTTCCTGTAAAGCCCTATTTTAGGTTTCAATATGTTCAGTTTGTAGAATATCTTTATTCCTTTAGAATATCTCACTTTATAACTTTCCATGATAACAGAATATCTGACTATATTCTGAGATGACTTTCTATTATACAGAAACATCTGTGATCTAAACTGAGGGTGAGGAGAAATTGGGAGTGGTAACTAAGCAAAGGGTTTTTGAGTGTGTAATGCTTGATTTATGGAAATAACTGAGATCTGTCTCAAATATATTGTTTACTTTGATGAGCTGGATAAACCATTCCACATTTTTTTGCAGATATGCTAGAAAAAACATTAAAATGACAGTATTTTTCCCATAAAGCCAGCTGGATATGTGCAGATAATGAAACCTTCATCTTGACATAGATGAATATAAATCTCCATATTAAAGCTCCATAGACTGTTCAGTGCCTTTCCATTTTTCTTTAGTGTCAAGAACATTATTTTGTGTGAAATGCAAAGTATAATTATCAAACTTAATATGGAATTGTGCAAAGGCTCATGCAAGGCTTCCTTGCTTTAAAATTAATGAGAACCAAATCAAAGTCTGACAACCCAGAAAAAAATATCAAGGTGATATGTTACTGCCATTACTACTAACATCTTATCTATCATATTCAGAATTCATTTTGTCATATTATAGGAACATTTATAATGAATATTTTTAGAAAATGCAAAAATACAGTTAGAGATTCAGTCGAGCAACTATATGTATTTATATAAAATATAAAGTGGTTGTTGCATTCATATGCAATGGATATAGAAAGTCTACAAGCCTCTGTTAAAATGCGAGGTTTTTTTTTGCAAAAAAAATGAACCAAGATAAATCACATCAGAATTCTTTCCACTTTAATATAAGTGGACAATTCAATTGAAAAACTTAAATCTTGTAGGAGAAAAATAGATGATAAAAACCTAGAATAATACGGCTTTATAAGTGTTTCCACCATCTTAAATGTAGCTGTATTCAGAATTAATTAATCACATTCAAACTGATGTTAAATAGTAGTTAGAACACACCTGCCATCAATTAAAGTGACTCTGATCAAGTCCATATAAAGTTCAGCTGTGGGAATAGGATTCTTCTGATATTAACTCAGTTGGCTCTTACAGCAAAAACCATGCTCTTCAAAGAGTTCACAAAGCATCAAAGGGAATCTCAATGTTGTAAGACAGGGCTATCAAACTCCTGGCCCACGGGCCAGATGTGTGACGTGCTGCCCACACCTGGTTTAGAGAAGGGGGAAAAAGTCCCGGTACATCACGTGACAATGTAAATTTGACATCCCTGTTGTAAGGTATTGACAGGATAAAAGTACAAAAAAGATGTCAAGACATTGGATATACCATGGAACACAATGGAGGCAGTCGTCAACAAGTGTAGAAAATATGGCATGATGTGACATTAACAAGAGCTGGATGTCCTGCCAAAATTATGGTCTGATGAGACCAAGGCTGAACAAGATATGCTTGGCACAAAAAAAACCCCTGTGCTTCAATAAAAGTACACTATCCTCACATTGAAGTATGGTGGTGGCAACATTATGCTTTTCTTCAGCTGGAACTAGGGCTTTAGTCAAGGTGAGAAAATTAGTTCAAAATATCAGTCAATTTGGCACAAAATTTCCGGCCTCTTCTAAAATGCTGAAGGTGAAGAAGAATTCCATCTTTCAGCACAACAATCCAGAGTGTATCACCAAATCAATAAAAGAACTCTTTGATCTTCATCAGAAGATGATCAAAGTTTTGGAATGGCACAGCCAGAACTTGTGGGCTGACCTGAAGAGGGCTGTGCACAGGAGATCCCCTCACAATCTGACAGATTTGGAGCACTTTTTCAAGGAAGGGTGGACAAAGATTCCCGAGGCAAGATGTGCCATGCTGATAAGCTCCAACCCCAAAAGACTAAATGCTGTCATAACTTCCAAAGATGCTTGAATAAAGTATTAGTGTAAGAGTGTACATACTTATGCAACCATCTTGCTATGTTTTTTATTATTGTTCGTCCCCAAAAGATTGCAGTTTTTCAATTGACTTATAAACATACCTGATAGCTTATGTCAGATGTGTCATACTCAGGTCATCATGGCAGCATCATGTGATGTATCGGGACTTTTTTCTCCTTTGCTAAACTGGGCATGGGCATGGCCAGTGTGTGACATATCCAGCCCATGGGCTGGGAGTTTGACAGCCCTGAGTATATTAAAGTTATTTATCTTGGTCTAATTTTGTACATTTCAAAAACCTGCCATTTTAACAAGGGTGTATAGACTTTCTATAACCACTGTATTGTGCTACTTGCTTATTTAATTATGTAATCTGATTATCTAATAAGCCATCTTGACCTGTTCACACATACTAACTTATATTAATCCAGAAATCAAGGTTTATAAACCAGAATAGATAGGCTCGTATATTATAGTAAGCAAACAAGCCACAGCATGGTTTTGTAGCCACTGTTCTCTATACTGGGTGGTAATCGTAGGTATCTCATTCCCTAATAGATTGTTCCCTTTCTGTACCTGCAAGATTCCAATTCAGGGGAAGAAAGGGAGGAATTGCCTTCCTAGACTCCAGTTTTATTCTTATTTTTCTGAACTGACCTAGTTATGTTTTAGGGTGATAAATGACTGTTTGCTAGAAGAGCAGCCCAGCTTACACTTTCAGACACTGTGATCCTGTTAGCTTCCATCCAAAGTAAATTTACTTTGAGAATATATCCCTGAGGGCATTAAGATTGCTCTTCAAACCTTCAAGGATTTTTAGATTAATTTTTCTGAGCAATAGATTCAGAATAGCAAGAATGATCTTTCAACAAGCTGCTCTAACAACAGTTGGGGGAGAGGGAGTCATCTGGTCTTTGACTTAAAATTAAGTTCTAGCAAATTCACCCTCATGTTGCATATGCTCTGCTTTCCACCGTTTTCTACAGTCTCTTAGTGGCTGCATTCCTTGAATTCCAGTCCTAATCCCACTGATAATTTAAGATTTGGTAATATAGTTTGGTCCAACAAAACAATAAGAAATCTTACCATCCTGGATGCATTTGGTCTGAACTATTCAACCATAATGAGCTTCTTTGGGTACCATTACAACTAATGTATCTATGGTATCCAGATGTTTAAGTTAGAACTATTAACCAAAGCTATTTTTAAATTATAATGAGCCTGCTAATATTATGTTGCCTTGTTTCTATCTAGGTAAATTCCAGCCTCGTTCAAACTTTTCAAAAGGAAGCTTATTCTGTTAGGGAAAGCATGTTAGATATATTATTCGTAAGACCACATTTTCCATGTAACTAAACATAGCATGCCATCACAACTTTGCTTAAAATTCATGGGTAACAAAATATTTCTCTCTGAAATAAATATCCCTATGCAGTTGGGAGAGGGGAAGCTATATGACAACTTAAGAAATACAGTTGTTTGCATTTTGTATATGTTTGTATTATTTAGGTGAACATATTGTTGATATAGCAAAATACTTTGATAGGGACTTCTGATTTCACAATCCATAATGCTCTTTGATACTGATTTACAGTGCATGCATGTCTTCTTGTAATCCTAATCCACCAACGTGTAGAAAGTCCAAGATGTTTAGAATTTTATGTGTTTCTCTGTCTGCAGGATAACAGCAGATCATTATTTCTGCATAAACCAACCATTTTAGCAAAATAGAAAGCTACCTTCAAAATAGTACACACTTAATTTAGCTTAATACAGTCTAAATTGGCATAAAATTGTCTTCCAGAATTTCAAATGACAGACTTTCCCACAACTAAAGAACTTGAAACTTTTTACATATTAATTAGACATTCTGCCCATTATGGCTTGTCATTAAGAATGTGGCTATCACCATAAAATGACCAGGACTTTGAAATTTTTACTACTGAGAAGCACATAGCAAGAAAGCACATCCAATGGTAATCTTATTAGCTAAATAAATTATTGATTGTTATGTAGATCTTGGGACATTTCCATGTCATTGGCTTAATTCGAGTGACAAGTTACAAATCTGCATTTCTCTACATTTTGACTGTGGTATTGTTATAGAGAAGTCAGTTTCTAATTGCCAATATGTTGTTTCCCTTTTTTTAGGATGAATCAACATTAAAGTGTTGATACAAGTTTCTCTCAAACTTTGTCTTATTAGGAGCCAAGTGTCTCCTTCTTACTTCATATGGTAAGTGTAGGAGATATGTATTCAACAGGGGTGCAAACTCGCATCGTCATAGCATTGTCATGTGACGTATCACAACTTTTTTCAGCTTTGCTAAACTGGGAGTGGGCATAGCCAGCAAGTGACACATCCAGCCTGCAGGCCCAGTTTGACAGCCCTGTTCTAGAATATGGATATAGAGGGAACAAAACTATGCAGTATAAATAACATCAAACAGTTTATGTATTGCATTAAGATTTAATGTTCTTAGTTTATCTTTAATCAGAGTATAAATTCATCTACAGATAGTCTCCAACTTATGACCACAACTGAGCCCTAAATTTATATTGCTAAACAAGGTAGTTGTTAAGTGAGTTTACCCTATTTAATGACGTTTTTGCTATAGTTTTTAAATAAAGCACTATAGTTATTAAGTGAATCTGGCTTCTTCCATTGATTTCGCTTGTCAGAAGCTAGCTGAGTAAGTTATCATATGACCCTGGGGCAGTGCAACTGTCATATATACATGCCAGTTGCCAAGCACCTGAATTTTGATCATGTGATCATGGAGACGCTACAACAGTAATAAGTGGGTTTTTTCAGTGTTTTTGTAACTTTGAACTATGCCATTTTAACAGTCACTAAACAAATGGTTATAAGTCAAGGACTACCTGTAATTGTAGTTTGTTACTATTGGTTTAACATAATGTATCAACTAAAGGTGTTTATTCAACACAATGATTTTAAAAACATGACTTAGTACAATATATCTTGGCATACTTGACAAATCTTAAGAAACTTGAACAATGGGCCCTATCCAACAAAGTTAATTTTAATGTGGAGAAAAGCAGAATTTTACATTTAGGCAGGAAAAAATCAAAGGTATAAGTACAGATTAAGCAATACCTGGCTCAAAAACAGTAAATGTGAGATGGACCTTGGATGATAAGTTCAATATGAGTGAACAGTGTGCAGCAGCTGCCAAAAAAGCTAATACAATCCTTGGCTGTATAAACAGAGGCATATAATCAATATCACGTGAAATATTAGTGGCCCTTTATAAAATCCTAGTAAGACCACACCTGGAATACTGCAACCAATTTTGATTACCATACTACAAAGAAGATGTTGACACTTTGGAAAAAGTTCAAAAACAGCAACTAAGTTGATTAAAGGCTTGGAGACTAAACCATATGAAGAATGGCTGCAGGTTCTGGGTTTGGCTAATCTAAAGAAAAGAAGAATTAGGGGTGACATGATAGCAGTATTCCAATATTTGAGGGATTGCCACGAAGAAGAGGGAGACAAATTATTCTCTAAAGTACCAGAGGGCAGGACAAAAAACAATGGTTGGAAAATAATCAAAGAAAGAAGCAATCTGGAATAAAGGAGAAACTTCCTTACAGTGAAGACAACCAGTGGAACAGCTTTCAGAAATCATGGGCGCTTCATCACTGGAGAGCTTTAAGAAAAGACTAGACTGCCACTTGTCTGAAATAGTATAAGTTCCCCTCCAAGGCCTCTTCCAGCTCTATTATATTCTATTCTTAACACCTAAATTAATCTGGATATACAGTATATGTTTCAATTAGAAGATTCCAGATCCATGTCAGTCAGATTTATACAATACTAAACTAGAAAGCAATTATAGTTAAACATTAGATAAAGCAGTTTCCTGTAAATAAAGCATGTGTTGTGGATAGCAATGGCTTTTTTCTTCTTCTGCAACCATTATATCTTCTCAATTATAAGCCACCAATTTTTTGCCTTTGGGACTTTCAAAATGGCATCCCTAGTAGAAATGGGAAATGGTGTGGAAGCAGGGGTAGGATTCAAATTTTTTAACAACTGGTTCTGTGGTGTGGCTTAGTTGATGGGTATGGCTTGGTGGTCATGTGACTGGGAGGATGTGGCTTGGTAGTCATGTTATTGGCTGGATGTGGCCAACTCAACATCACTCATATCTAGGCACGCATCTCCTCACCTGGTTTCTCATGACTGTGGGGATGCAACAACAGTCATAAGTGTGGAAAAATGGTCATAAGTCACTTTTTTCAGTGCCATTGTAACTTTGAATAGTCACTCCACACAAGCAAAGTACCAGCAAAGGAGGAGGAAAAAACTCCAGAGATGTTCCTGAAACAGGAAGTCTAGTCCTGTAATAAGGGTTAATAGAGAGGCAGTTTCTGTAAACAACACCACAATGTTTCCTTTCTGCCTTCCTTACAGGATTAGACCAGTAATTTTCTTCTAACAACTGGTTCTCCGAACTGCTTAGAATGTTAACAACCGGTTCTAGCGAATAGGTGCGAAGTGGTAGAATCCCACCCCTGTGTGGAAGTTATCATAAGAATTTATATCAACAAAATTGCCTGAAAAACATAATAGATAGATCAAAGTTCAGACTCATTTATACAAATAAAATGTAACATTCCATCTATTTACTATTGATTGATTAACTTCCACAAAAAAACAGATATTAAGTGCTGTTCTACAGCAGGGATCCCCAATACCTGGTTCATATACCAGCACCGGTCCATAACATGTCAGAAATCGGGCTGTGGAAACAAGCAAAACCCCATCCACACATGCACAGGATGTGGGCAGAATAGGAAACCATGCCTTCTCTAGTCCACAGAAAAGCCTCTCTCCATAGAATCGATCTCTTGATTCCCAAAAGGTTGGGGCCGCTGGTCTACAGGAACTGACCAAATGGCAAAATAAGCCAAATGTGGTCCCAAAACAGCTAAATCAATTATTGGAAATGTCACTCATCTCATGGATTCCTTTAGTTAAACTATTAAGTAGTAGACTTTCAAAAAGTAAAATGAAATCTTGCTAAATTTGAGCTTCTGAACTGCAGGAATCTGCAATTCTGATTGAGTGTGTGTGGAAAAAAGAAAAGGGAGACTTTTGTACTCCTAAATGTTAGTCTAAAATTATTCTTCTCAGAAACAAAGTAGGCAGTTGATGAGTTCTCTTCAGATTCAGTTTAGACAAATCTCTCACAACAACAACAAAAAGTTTTCATCATATTCCCTCAACCCGCAATCTTATGCTGGCTTACTTAAATGAAATTCCCAATGGATTTTACAGGCTTTCTGTCTGAATAGAGTATAATAATTCCACATTGTTAATTTCTCAGGAAATGGAACTTTGCACTTTCAGAAATCCTTAAAAATACCCATATATTTAATGAATGAGACTTAAATGGAAAGTAGGGTAAAGCAACAGAGAGCAGGCCACAGAGGAATAGGCTGTGCTCTCCCGTGTTCTTAAAAGCAGTGAATGTTTATCTGGAGCATAAAAGTAGTATCTTGGTGCTCATTCCCTCATTGATGAGAATCTAAAAACTGCTGCAAGCAAAAGATTTAAAAATAAACTTTGACCCAAGAGAACATTCCCATATTCCAAATGCTGATAACCTTTTTTATTATTTATAAACTAAATAGTAGAGATTTAAAAAGAAGGAAAAGAAAACAGTGATAGAAAGGAGAGAAAGAGAAGGAAAAATAAGGGAAAAAAACTGTCTTTCATCACTTTTTAAAGGGATCATCATTCAATCGTGTCTGATTCTTAGCTATTCTATGAATCAGTTAACTTTAATTTTCCAGTCTTGTCCACCTTCGTTCAGTTGTTTTATCCTCTGGCTGGTGTCAGTTTTGACTACTTATCGGGGTTGGGTGTGGTCTCATTTTCTTTGATTGATGTCTTTTTCCAGTGAGTTTGATCACATGATATGTCCAAAATAAGGTAGAATTTTGTGATATTTTCTTCCAAAAATATGCCTCATTTTATACGTTTGCTTGTTGTCCCCTGCAAAGGTATCTCTTCCAATAATAATTCTATTTCAAATGAATTGAATTTCTCTTGTGCAGATTTTTCATGATCCAACTTTTGCAATTGTAAGTGCTGCAGGAAAGCCCTATAGCGTGAACAAATCTATATTTACCTTCCAGGCTTTCCAAATAGTGTTGCTAAGTGGCTTTCTGATTTGTGTACTATGACTGTATCAACTTGACCCAAGCAGGTGTTGGCAGCCCAAGGTCTCTTTACAGTTTGATATGATTGACATAATTGAAGGCTTTCTTTGAGTCAATAAAAATATATAGATGTTCTTTTGATATTTTTCTACCAACCATCCTTAATTTGCAATATAGTCATTAGTACAGTAACCCCTTCTGAAGCAAGATTGAATATCCGGTAATTCTTTTTTGATGGGCCAAATGTTATTTTAAAATCTTAAGAAGAATTTTCCTAGCATGAGGGAAAGGGGCAATTGTGCAGTAATTGGAACAATTCTTGGAGTTGCCCAAGGTTTCATAATAATTCTATTTCATAATGGAATGAACATTAATTATTTTCAATTCTGTGGCCATGTTTCCCCCCCACATTTTCTGGTACCTTGCTGTGGAGATTGTGGGTGGTACAGGCCTCAGCAATATTGGGCTTTGTTGTTTAACAGTTGGCTCCACAAGACTTCTTCCTGAAGGAATGGCTGGTTCTATTTCTGCTTCCATTTTCTCATCCTCCTAAGGTGACTGGGTCTCTGTATTGCTGCCATACAGTTCTCTTGCATGTTTTCACCATCTATTGTTGATACTTTCAAACAGTTGTTTCTGTTACTTGTTTTTGATGATGCTTTTATAAGCAGTCGATAGAGTTTGAATCCTTTTGACTTGTACAAATGCATTCCTGGTGAATCCCTTCATGAGGTCCTTTCTGACTGGTTGAACTACTGGTCCCAGTAAGCACTATTGTCTTTTCTTGTGAATCTTTGGAAATTGTATTTAATCTCATTGCGTTTTCCTATTTGCCTGAGCAGCTTTTATTTACTTGGTTATTCTGATGGTTTCATCTGAAAGGCACTTTTTCTCTGGCTTCTTGTATGATATGTGTTCAATGGTGTTCAGTTGAATTTCTTGCCACAGGACATCAGGCATATTTTCAGCAATGTCCAGAATTTTTATTATTATTTATTATTTATTGCACTTTTATACCCCCCCCTCTCCCAAATAGGGACTCAGGGCGGTGAACAGCCGTTGATAAAAATACAATCAATAAAAGTTAAAATAGATTAAAAAGTTATTAAATAGTGGCTGAATTAAAATACAAAAACCAATAAAATCCAATAAGAAATTTAAAAAGTTAAAAAATTTAAAACCCCTTCTAAGAACACTAGGCCAGACCAGCCTGCTGGAAAAGGTGGGTCTTTAGTGCGCGCTGGAAGGTTCGTAGGTCAATAATGACTCGCATCTCTGTGGGTAATTCATTCCAGAGGGAGGGTGCTATCGCACAGAAGGCCCATACCCTCGGAGCCACCAGCCGGCATCGCCTAGCCGATGGCATCCCGAGGAGGCCCACCCTGGAACGCACTGGCCGGTGGGAGGCCGATGGTGGCAAACCACGGATGATCTCGCCCAGCGGCTTCACACAAATGTTGAACAGCAGGGGCGAGAGCACAGACCCATGAGGTACCCCACAAGTCAGGGGCCAACCTCTGCCCCCCTGCCAACACAAATTGCGAACGGTCAGAAGGAGGAGAAGGAGAAGAACCACCGTAACACGGTGCCTCCCACTCCCAACCCCTCCAATTGCCGCAATAGGATACTGTGGTCGACAATATCAAAAGCCACTGAGAGATCTAACAGGACCAAGACAGAGGAGCTACCCCTGATCATCCACCAACATGACCAATGCCATCTCCGTGCTGTACCCGTGCCTAAAACCCGATTGGAGAGGATCTAGATATACCGTTTCATCCAGGTGCTAAGGAAGCTATCGTTCCACCACACTCTCAACAACCTTCACCACAATGTGAAGGTTGGAGACCAGATGATAGTTTGACAACAATGTTGGGTTCAGGGACGGTTTCTTGAGGAGGGGCCTCACCACCGCCTCTTTCAAGGCGGCAGGCAAAAACCCCTCACTCAAGGAAGCGTTAATAATGCCCTGGAACCAGCCTCGTGTAACCTCCTGGGTGGCCAAAACCAACCAGGAGGGACATGGATCCAGTAAACATGTGGTGGCATTAAGCCCATCCAGTATCCTGTCCACGTCCTCCAGGGTCAAAGGATCAAACTCCCCCCAAATGACCTCACTGAAATCCACCCCCGCCCTCCCACCCAGAGTTGCCCAGTCAGAGTTCAGTCCGTCCCGGATCTGAGCGATTTTGTCCTGCAGAAATCTAGAGAAATCCTTGGCCCATCCTTGCAAGGGGTCCTCCCGTGCTCCCACATCCAGAAGGGAGTGGGTCACCCTAAAAAGGGCGGCCGGGCAATTTTCTGCAGAGACAATAAGGGTGGAAAAGTAAGATCTCTTTGCCATCCTTATCGCCACTAAATAAACTCTAACATAGGACCGCAATAGTGTTCAGTCAGAAGCGGAACGGCTGGTCCTCCAACCACTTTCTAGGCATCTTTTCCGGCACTTCATTTCCCTCAGCTCCTCGGAAAACCAGGGAGCCAATTGGGATCAGCACCAGGTCAGAGGCCGCAAGGTCAAGAGCCTCGGCTGCCACCCTGTCCCAGGTGGCCACCAAGTCCCCCGCTGAGTCATGTGTACAAGTCTCAGGATGAAGCCCAAGCTCCATCAGAGTCCATCAGGCGTCCATGGACGGAACCATTTTATCGGCTCCACCTCCCTGCAATGGGGGGGTGCGGAACGGAAGTCCATCCTAAGGAGCGAATGATCTGACCATGACAGGGGCTCTGTCAAAACATCCCTTATACCCAGATCATCCTGACACTGACCCGAGACAAAAACCAAATCCAAGATGTGACCCCCAACGTGCGTAGGATCCTGAATTAATTGTGTCATGGAAGCCAAGAACTCCTGAGCAATCCCCAAGATCCCGCCGGCAGAGGGTAGGTTGAAATCTCCCATGACCATAAGCCTGGGGGTCTCAACCACCAAGCCAGCTATAACTTCAAGGAGCTCAGGCAGGGCCAATGTCACATAGCAGGGAGCCAGGTATGTGATCAGCAGGCCCATCTGAACCCTGGAACCACACTTCATGAAAAGGGATTCACATCCGGTCATCTGAGGAACAGTGGATTCCCTAGGACACAGATCTTCCTTAATAACCACCACAACCCTCCCCTCCCCTGAGCCCTTGCCGATGAAAAACCTGGGTGGACACATCTCCACCTTAATTTTCATCTTAATTTCATATATAAACGGGATTTTGGTAATGTCAAATTATTTGGTGGAGCTGCCACTCATTTTGACTTTGATCTTAGTCACCAACAATTCATTATTTGAACTGCAATCGGCATCCAGATATGTCTTGACAGCAGGGAGTAAGCTGGAGTACCAGAAGCTGCATAGAACATAGTCAATGTGTTGTAGTGCAGTTTATTTGGTGAGATCCAAGTGTATAAGTTTTGTTTGAACAAGATACTTGTTATGTTTGAACCAGATATTCATGATCTGAAATTAATTTTTGTGGTAAATTGAATCAAGCAATCATTTGCATCATTCCTCTTCCCATGTTAAAGCTGCCAGTGATGGCTATTTCTGCTTGGCTGCAAACTTTTTCATTGAAATCACCCAATATGTAAACAATGTCTTTTAGTGGCACTTACTTAACGTTTCTTCTTTTTTATGCTGGCATAGAAGCAGACTATTTCAAGCTTGTTGTGTCAATTGTTGGGATGTAGCCTTGGACAAGTAATTTTGAAGACTTGGATGGGCATAACCATTAACTATCAAGAATTTTTCCAGTAATTAATTAGGGAAGTAATTAGGGAAGTTTCTTGCTTGTGACAGTTCAGTTGTGGTCCCATGTTCCTAGATAGAGAATTCCTTAGACTTGAAATAGCCAATGTCCATTCAAAGGTGAAGAGATCCATTTTCAACCTGGTCATTTCCTTTTTGATGATATCCAATTTACCCTGACTATTGGATATTTCCACGTTGCTATCTCAATGTGTCTTCATGCAGTGCAAACCCCTGCTTTCACCAATGGCTACATCAACAACAGGATTCCTGTTGGATTTGCCCCAGGCACATCATTGGCTACTCACTCCAGGTCCTTGTTCTTCCTCAGCAGTTTGTTGGCTATATGCTGTGCAGGAGGGTACCATCATTGAGAAAGAAATCTGATTTATTTGAGATCCTTTCCATGGATTTTGTTGGTGAGATTTTAACAAAGTAGATAGTCTTTTCTTACGTCATTACTCCTTATTGTCTCAGTATAGGTCCATCATGCAAGTGTATGGCTAGATAAAGAAATCAGCATTATAATATTCTATAATAATCTATAATATAAAAGTCAATTTCTAAGCAATGAGCAAAAACTGGTCTAGAAAAAAATTAATTGTTTTGCCTTTTCATCAACACAAAGCCAGTCCACAGATTGAGAGGTGACAAATTTCACTTAGCTATCCTTTAACATTTACCATTTAGAAACAGAGAATCCCCCCCTTTTTTTTGCAACAGCCCAAACACAATGTATGTAAAAGATGGTTGCAAAAATCAAAGAAAGATGACAATATTTCTTAAGCATGAGGAATTCAGTATATGTAAAATATTTTTATTGAAATTTTAAAATAATATAAAATGTTTCTAACTGTTCTTAACACCTGAAAGGTCAACTTCTTTTTTGATAGCTTGGATTTTTCTAAGCATCATATTTGCTCTAGGGAGATCTGCCTTTGCATTATATATCCAAAATATCTAGATTTTATTGTCATTAATGTGTTTTTTATTTATGAAGAGGCTAATACATAACACATGAACTGCTTGTGTTTATTAAATTTGTTCCAGGAAAGGTTGATCTCAACCTTTCCTGGAACAAAAATAACTTACTTTCTTCAAGAAAAATACCATTACTTGCCATAACATGGGTGGATAACAACTTTGGGCAAATACCAGATTATCTTATTCATATTACATTAACCCCTAGTCTGACAGATTGTTTGGCTTCTTGATTATTTACTCTGTGTATCTTCTATAATAGTATCTGGATACCCTCTTTCTTATTTAGTACTGATTATTCTAAACTTTCCATCTATAGTGCTTTAGACTGTTTTAATCTCCAAAGACTACTTTCTATTGTTTGCTTGGTAATACTGTGGTTGGTTTGTAGCCTTATGCTGTCTCTGTCTGTTTTTAATAGACAGTAATGCTTACTTTTTCTATGTTTACTCAGGCAATATATACCATTGGCTTGCTGAACCATCTTCTCTCTTTCTCTATTCTGAATAATAAGAGTTTTAATATCTTTAAAAACTATGGTTAGGATTCCTGTTTGTTGATTGGAGAAGACTTTTAAAACATATTGTAACTATACTTTCCAGTATTTACCACATATACACTTGTATCGGTATGGTCTTGCTACTGCTGCCATGTCTGCACTGATACATTTTTGATTGCATAATTAAGAAGTGTAAGAGATTGACCAGTGGTGTTGAAGGCAGAGTTGCAACATGACAGTTACTGTTTAGTCATTAAGAGGATTAAAATAAGGAAAAGGTAATTCAATAATTATCTCCATATGAAATGGTAGGGCCCTGTTGTTGTAGTCTTCACCTAAATCAAGGGATAGATAGATGATTGATTGATTGATTTATTGATTGATAGACAGATAGATAAAACTTATCAGAAAGAAGTTTCATTAATAAGCATAATAAAGCATCAGGTTGAGCATCTATATAATGATCACAATAGGAAAGAATCTAGAAACTATGCACTGTACATATCTCAAAATTTGGATATATAATATATATATCTAGTCTACGTATCCAAGAACATAGAAAAGACATTGTTAACTCTGCAGTGTAGAAGCTAATATAATACTTACTTGATATTAATTCCTATTTGTTTCTGAAACTCTTCTTTGCTCCTGAAAATATAACATTATATGGATTTTGAGTTAATTATATTTGACTTGAGCTTTGTCGAATTAATTTTCATTGCTCAGTTAACTAGCAAGTATGTCATGGGTAATGTTCCTAAATGTTTTACCACAAACCTATCTGAATATGACAGAATCTATAGATTTAATTAAGCCATTCATGGCAGATAAGGAAACATGCTGATGTATAAATTATATACTAGATATATTCAAAGACCTAGGATGGTTTACTTCCTGGTGGTTCTGTAAAACATTTTTTGTGCATAGAGACTTATACCATGTTGGACAGAATAGAAATGATTTTATGCTGTCCATCAGATAAAATGAAATTATTTTGCTTTGCATAAAAAACCCAGAAGTACTGGAAGTAGTACATATGATTCTATTTTTTGTAATACTTCAAAGTTGCTTGTTGGATTTTATCCGTCTGCTTAAAGGACAGATATACAACATCAAGTTAAAAAGGAATGACACCATTATATCTGGAGAATGAGAATATCCATCAGCCTAAAATAAAATCTGCCCTTTAGTGCTATTTCTAATTATTATGCAAAAGCATTAATGGTGCCAAATTTACTAGCAAAACTCAAAATAAGGACAAAGTAGCATTGTAACTTCTTAGTACCCTTGATTACAAATTTCAAGGTGTCCATTTTAGAATAATAAAATCTGCTACCATTAGAGAATGAAAAACTGCTGAACTCACATATATCAAAAGTTTTCTGGTTATCTAGAAAGCTTTAAAAACAGTGAATATTTCACATATCACAGTTGCTAATTGAGTTAGATATAACGTGCACAATCGTTTTCAAAACCCTATATAATTTTACTGTTCCATGCCTCTGTTGAACTACAGCTCATGAAAATTGTGTGCCTTTTGATAAAGTCTATAAGTGAGTCAGAAATGGGGCTACCTCTTTTTCATTTTTGATGTAATAGAGAGAAACTTACTTGGTATATCACATATAAAAATATATAATTCAAGGCAATAAACAAATCAATTAAAGTACACTCTTCCCCTCACACACTTCAATTTATTTGTTATATCACCAGTTGACAAAAAGTAATAAGAGAAAAAAAGATAATATTGAGACATAGACAAAGTCTTTGAGGAGCTCTAGAGAAGATGAAGGAATGAACGCATGCAAAACAAAATCATACATTGCATCAGGTAACAGGATGACAACTGCATAAGCTATGATCTTACCTTGATCCTCTTTATTTTCACTTCACAACCTAATACAATATTTACTTTGTACTCTAACACATAAATACATAACACATATGGAGATATAAATAAACAAACTGAAAAATACATTATTGCATCAGGTGTATGATAGCATAGCACGAAAGTAAAATTGTTTATAACATTTTTGCATGTTTCTAGTTAGGTTAGTAGAAAACAAAAAAGATTAACTAACTTAATAATATAAATGATACAATTGGTTTTCTTTCTCTATACCCCTCTCCCAAAAACATACTCTTGTTTCTGGCTTGAACTAAGTTCTATTCCACAGTTTCATGTCATATATCAATGATTCAGTAATGGGATTCAATTTTTTTTACTACCGGTTCTGTGGGCGTGGCTTGGTGAGTGTGGCATGGCTTGGTGGGTGTGGCAGGGGAAGGATACTCCAAAATCTCCATTCCCAGGGGAAGAATACTGCAAAAACCCCATTCCTTCTCCACCCCACTAACCTGCTTCCAGCTCCGTTCTCCTGTACAGGGCAACAAAAGAAGACCCAGCCAATCAGCTGGGACTTGGAGGCAGAAAATAGATGGGAGGGAGGCGCAATCAGAGGTGGTATTCCAAACTACTCAAAATTTCTGCTACCGGTTCTCCGAACTACTCAAAATTTCCACTACCGTTTCTCCAGAACTGGTCAGAACCTGCTGAATACCACCTCTGCAATGATTGCTCCGTATACCTAAGAAAACAGGAAGAATATAATATTGATCAGACAGCATGCAAGGGTAACAAACTGTAGTGCTGCTAGTGGTTTTGCAGGTGCTGAGGGAAAGGATTTCTGGTTTGTGGGGTGCCTAAGGGGTCGGTGTTCTCGCCCCTTCTGTTCAACATTTATATGAAGCCGCTAGGTGAGATCATCCATGGCTTTGGGGTAGAGTTCCATCAGTACACTGATGATACTCAGCTGTACATTTCTACCCTGGGCCACCCCGATAAAGCCGTCGAAGTGATGACCCGGTGCCTGGAGGCTGTGCGGTGCTGGATGGGACGAAACAGGCTTCAGCTCAACCTAAGACTGAGTGGCTGTGCTTCCCAGCACCCCGGTACAGCCAGCTGGTTCCATCGCTGGCTGTGGGGGGGGGAAATTCTTGCGCCCACAGAGAGGGCCTGCAATCTGGGTATCCTCCTGGATGTGCGACTGTCACTGGAAGACCATGTGGCAGCCGTCGCCAGGGGGGCTTTTGGTCAGGTCCGTCGGATCTACCAGTTGCGGCCTTTTCTGGATCGGGATGCACTTCGCACAGTCACCTCCGCCCTGGTGACCTCCCGCCTAGATTATGCCAATGCTCTCTATATGGGGCTGCCTTTGAAGAGCATCCAGAGGATCCAGTTGGTGCAGAATGCAGCCGCGAGGGTGGTAATGGGAGCTCCTCGGGGCTCCCATATTATGCCACTTCTGTGCGCACTGCATTGGCTCCCGGTGGCCCTCCGGGTGCGCTTCAAAGTCTTGGTTACTATCTTTAAAGCGCTCCATGGCTCGCGATCGGGATACTTGCAAGACCGCCTCCTGCCATCATCGGCCTCCCATTGACCGGTACGCTCCCATAGAGTTGGTCTCCTCGGGGTGCCGCCGGCTGGACGGCTGGCAACCCCGAGGATGCGGGCCTTCTCATTGGGAGCACCCCCTCTCTGGAATGAATTACCCCCGGAGGTAAGGGCCGTCTCTGATCTCATAGCCTTCCGTCGGTTAATTAAAACTCACCTATTTCGGCAAGCCGGACTGGCCTAGGGGTTTTTAAATTTTAACCTGGTTTTTAATTTCTTTTAACTTTTGTTTATATTTTTAATTAGAGCCACACTATATTTAGTTCTTTTAATTTTTAATATTGTCATGTTGTATATGTGTTCTGTATATGTATTTTTAGCTTGGCTGTTCACCGCCCCGAGTCCCTTTGGGAGAGGGGGCAGTATATAAGTCTAATTAATAAATAATAAATAAAGGATAAAGACAAGAATGTAACCACCTCACTTACTCCAAATTCTTCACTTGTAAATATTATAGTGATATTAAGTATTATAGTAAATATTATACTGACATTTCAAACTTTGGTGTAATCTCATGAAATGTGGAATATAAATGTGTGAAATAAATATTGTACATTTAGCACAATTTTGGAATGGATACATATATTGACTATACAATATTAATTTTTATATTTGTGCATTATCTATTATCTTTGTCAAAGGTCTACAGAAGAAAATATTTGAGTAGCCATAGCATGACATACATTGTGAATATTTTGAACAAAATCAATGTCCTTACAGTGTTAGCAGAACCTCGGGCTATCATGTTCTTACATATATTTACATGATTTTTGTTATTGATATTTATATATTATATTTAAATTTCATGTACTTATATTTATCTGATGTTATTTTGTTGACAAAGATCAATCTGAAATGAAATACTGTTGCTATTGCTTTATTTCTACTTAGCAAAGACATATGGTGACATCTTGTGGACATTAAGTAGAATTAAGTAGAATTTTCAGAATTATTATGCAAATTCCTTGTTCAGAATGAAAGGACCTTGGAGAGGTTGACTGAAGAATCAAATTCTTCAAAATCTGCCTTCATTTATTTTTGTTCCTAACCTTTAGAAGCCAGCCAAAAGTCTTAGCAATTTTAGGTCTTAAGACTTCATAAACGTAGGCCTAAATCATTTCACAATATCTGCTTTTTTATTTTGGCTTTAAATCTAACTTAGTGTAAAGGAACTTGTACAAACTAGGCAAAAGTGTCAGACTGCTTTAACCACTATGATTACCTTCAATAAGTAGATTTCACAAAATCATCACCACTTTGTTTTAGACTAAAGCAAAATTTCAAGAGTTGGGCTGATTTAAGGAATAGAACAAAGGTGTTCTGGTTGTATTAGCATATTGCCCGAAGTATTTTGTCTTAATTACTTGCAAACTATGAATAGCCCTAATAAATATAACACAAGGCTGAGAAAATGATTGAAAGCAGAAGACTGAAACGAATAAAAGACACAATTTAATTATGTCCTATAACTCCATTGTTACTGTGAACAAAATAATTGGAAGATGTATTACTTCAGTGCCTTAACACACTTTACATTTACAATGTTAGTATATTATGTATCACACAAAAACTTCTTTGCATCTAATGATCACATGGAAAACTATTGTTTTGCGCTGGTATTTACACTGAATAGACAGGGGAAAGCTGTGCAGTATGGTCTCTTTCCCAACTTCTGCTTGCATATTAACTCTGAAAACAATCTTGCATTAGCCTGTTATGTTAGTTGGGATGAAAGTGGGCCTAATGATTGTGTTAAACTAATTCTGAGAAGAAGAAAAAACTCTTGAGCAATCATACAAAATCTCTGTCTCTGCTTTTTGGAGTGCTTCCACAAGAAGCTGTCCAGAGTTTTTGATTCAAAAGCAAAACAGCCCTTTGGAATCCTGTACAAGTTTAGCACATGTTTATGACTCCTTAGAATAATTGTGCCTTTTCCTGGGATCTTATGGTTATCTTCTATGCAATCCCCCCAATACACAGTTGATGTAAAGGGATCACAGCCCTGCACCCATGTTGCACATATAACCAAAAAAGTCAAAATGATAACAATAAAGGAAAATATTTGTAGCTCAGGGTTGAAATGAGAGGTCCTTGGCATTCTCTTGTTTTCTTGCAAATGTTTCCTTATCGAAACTAGGTAATACTGTCAGGCTAGTAACTTGCTCTCAGTTTATATACTAGTGGCTTGTCTGTCAGTGGTGATAGGATTGGTCTTAGCCCAACCAAAGAAACTCTAAGACTACCCCCACCACCAGTGATTGCAGAAAAAAGTGATTCTGCATTATACCAGCAAAGCCCAAAATAACATTCTCTGAAAATGTAAAAATAGACTGTTATCACACCAGATTTTTCACTGCTTGCAAAAGTGCTCAGTGAAATATTGTGGAATATTTTAGCCAGAGATATTCTGAAATCTGTACCCTCTGAATTTTTCTACAAACTTACCAAACCTGCCACTTCTGAATCTGTATGCAAATTGTTAAAGAGCTGTGCAGCAAAATCTGACAGTTGTCCTTCCTGCAGATTATTGGAGTACTAATTTATTGATCTGCAGAAGGGACAAAGGAAGTAAATGGTGGAAAATGTGTTCTGATATCTCAGCTGAAACTGATCCTGCTTCATGAATGTTGCAGTATTGCACAATTTGTTCTGCATGTTTGTTCCAGAAATTGTCATACATCATTACAGAAAATGTAAGTATATTTGGGATACTTCATGGTGGCATGGAATGACACAATGATGAGATTTGCATAATTTAGCTATAGTAAAGTTCTATAAAGATCAGAATGTTGTTTGAACCCAGTTATCATTTTAGCATGATTGTGAGTTAGGGCACAAAATTGCTAATATTGTTTTAAAAACTGGAGAACACAAAATATACAGCAACTATGTTTGTTAATCAACAGTTAGTGTGATCACATTGTGGGATCCAGGCTCCATGTCACAAAGTTTGATTAAGACACAAGCAATGGAATAGGGTAGGGGTGGACTTCAAAATTTTAGCAATGGGTTCTCTGCCCAGTTGCTGTGCAGGTGTGGCCATGGTGGTTGTGGCCTAATCAGCCTCCTGCACCATGGCGGGGCATTTTTGCCCTCCCCTGTCTTTTCTTGAGCCTCTAGGGGGGGTGAAAACAGCCTCCCCGAGTTCCAAAGGCTCTCTGGAAGCCAGAAACGGGCCCATTTCTGGCCTTCCCAAACTTCTGGGAAGCCCATTTTTCACCCTCCCCGAGCCTCCGCAAGCACCGTGTACTTACCTGCATCAAAATGGGCCACATGGGGTCTCCTGGGAGGGGCGAGGCAGGGTGTACAGGGCCAGCCAGGAGTGGGATTTGGGGATTCTCCAAACTGTGCAGAATCTTAGCTAGAGGATCTCCCGAACCCCTGCGAACCCCCAGCAGCCCACCCCTGGGAGTAAAAGAAAGTATTTGCTAAATGAAAGTTTTACAGATTATTGTTAAGAATGTAGCTGCAATTTTAGATAAAACCTTTAATAGCAAACTATGACCTGTATGGGTTAATGCTTTCATCACACTAAGTCATAATGTCTTTTCTTTGGTTTACAATTTACAGGGTGGATGACTCTACCAATTGTGTTTTATAAATCATAGTCTTTAATCATGAATTATATCAAGCTAATCGTGTTACGGATAATCTAGCTTTTGAGTTCATTGGGACTTGCTCCCAAATATAGGGAAGGGTAATGTAAAGGTGCAGGAAGTACATTACTGCAAATTCTCACCCCAGCAAGGCAGAGAAGAAGAATTGCTCTTTTTAATTTTTGATCATATTATGCTTATTAATTTGCATTGGTATTTTTGTTGCCCATAATCATTTAAAAGATAGCATAAAATTACTAAATAGATTAAATTTCTATGCAGTATTAACTGGATAAAAATAATTAAACAATGTAAGTCATGGAACCTGTGTACAATTCCATAATAGAAAAGGCAAAACAAAATTGTACTTAAATTAGAGGAATTGAAAGTCGAGTCAGAAAGCAAACCTGCTGCAAATGTAATGGACAATGAAAGCATCCTGGCCGCAAAGACTCAATTATGTAAAATTCTAAATGTATTATTGAGTTGTTGTTATTTGTTACCACTAGATGTCAGTATTTTTTCTGTTGCTTTCCTCCATGTTCAACCATTTTCCTGCATTCATGAATATTCTAATAAATTAAGCAATACAAGAAAGAACGAATGCCAATTGTGCAGCCATTCCTCAATAGATGGTTTCAGACTGAATACTCTCTTTAGTGATTAAGCCCAAAACCAGAGATCAATTTTTTAAATGTGTTCAGACATATTCAGTAATGCAGTACAGTGTCACTTCTGTTTTCCTGCACCTGCAAATTTTCTCACAAGAGCAAGCACAAGGTCCATTTATAGACAGATGTCCTCTGAATGATAATTAAAACTATTAATGCAGTGAATCTCACAATAGAAAATGAATTCTGTAATTACCCATGCAACTACCAAAGTAATACCGATTTTTAATATATATGATCAGTAAACTATAGATTCTATATATGCTTTTTAAAAATAAGCATTGTTGTGAAGTTTTTTAATATATTAATTTATTCTGCTTGATATAAACACGTGGACTTAATTAGTACACTTACAATGAATAATTACTGAAATGATAGTTGGAAATGTAATTCAGGTTCTGCAAGCAATCCTCATCCATTAGCAAACAGGGCAAATTATTTGCCAGTGTTTAGCATTTCTCTTTCAGTTACTTGATAGGCAAAGTAAGTATGTGCTCCTGTGTTTAAGCCAAAACTAAATACAATGTTTTAGATTTGATTAAAGATGTAGAACAAAATTTTAAAAACATTTTTTTAAAGGGTACGGTGTCTTCCAAATGCAACATACATATATGTTAAATAAATCCAGCTAGCAGAAGATGCTAGATTTCAAAAAACTTCAGGTTTTTACTAGTCATTTTAAGCATGTTGAAAAGCAAGTTAGCAAGTTAGCACTTAAGGGGGGAATGGTGTGTGAGGGTGAAGTGTGACTGAAAATGAAAATTAGGGTATCCAAATTCCATTTCAGACGGAATCTAGGAGAAAAATATCATAAATTGTAAGTATTTTTGGAGAAGATGTAAGGAGCCTTTTGCCACTAATCCAAGTAACAAGTAATGAAATCAACCTTTGTATAGCAAAAAAAAAAAGGGGGGGGGGGAATTGTGATGCATAAGTTGTCCCTAGGGCTGTTTTGTATCAGTCTCACATTCAGACCTATCTGTTCTGACATAGGCTTTATCAAACGTAATTAAACACAAACTTGTTTCAAAAGCAAAATCTATTTTATTGCAATGCTGGGAATTACTTTCATTCCCAGCCAGAACTAATTCGTAAACAGTTCCCCAAGATAAGCACATGCCTTTCAATGCTGTGGAATGCTGCCAAAAACAGAAGTATCCAAATTAATTATAACAGAAACCAATCGAAGTACCAGAAAAAATCAACCAGGGTACACAAGGACTCAGAATCTATCGAACTACTTTGCTTCCTGCAAAGCTTTCATCGAGGTTTGACTTTTATCCCTTGTGGGAGGGGCCATCACCTCCCAGCCTTACTCCCAAGTCGCCCCTTCTGTTTCAGCTGCTCTCACCTTCTAGCAGCTCTGAGCACACGCGCACTGGGAACAGGCTCCCCTGGGTCCTCTACTTCGCTGCTGCCAGACTCTGAAGGCTCCAGAGGAAGCACCCCATTCCCAGATAGTCCTGCATCGAACGCAGGACCCTCATCCAAGTCCTCTCTAGACTCCCTGACTGATCCTCTTTCTTCCTCACTGTCCGGCTCTGTTGCTGTATGCACCAGCTGCTGGTGAACCACAACACCATGATGTACCCACAAAGGTTGATTTCATTACCTGTTACCTTGGATTAGTAACAGGTAATACATGTTCTTGATGCACAAAAGTGCTTCTTTTTAGTTACACAGGAATACTTTGGAGGGATTTGGGATATTGCATTGAAATCAGCATGTGTAAAAGCCCCCACCCCGCCCATTTTTTAACCAAATATTTTAAAAATAAAATTTATATCTCAGCTTGGGCAACACATTCCCAAAGTTTTATGGAGGATAGTAAAATTATTTTGATTTTCCTCCAAAGAGCCTTGAGAAAAGCCAATTTCTGAATTGAATTTATTTTTTCTTTGGAAGGGTTATATTACCTTTAGCGAAATGTTGTCTCTTCATAGTATAGTAAGATGTGTTAGAAACTGGTTCCCTGGTTCACCAAAGGAAATATTGTTCTCAAGAAAATAGTATGATAGTTAAATTGCTAGGTGATTTTTGTTTTAAAATTTCTATGGTTTGCCTATATTGCATAAAATAAATGTTATTCTTGAGCATTCAGTTTAGTGTGAAATCTAAAGTCTTTTGAGTTGATATTCCAATTAGTTTCTTATTATCATGATATTTAAATGAATTTGACCTATTGAATTTTCTTATGTATTTTTAATACATTCTGAGCTTGCTAATCCAATGTTAGGTTAAAAAAAAATTAGGCAGATAAAGATTTTGTTCTATGTTCCAGGTAAAATTATGGGTCCTGTAAAAGTGCTCCTGACAACCAACATGATAAATGATGGCCAGCTTTTGGAGTCCAGTTTTAAAAGGGTCTTTTGAAGAAAATGTGAATAACTTCAATTTTGGTATCAAAGAGAGATAAAACCTAAGTTGACAAGGTAACTAAGTTACTTAGAATCACTTAGGAAAGGCATACAGAAATATGATAAATAAATAAATTTCAGTTTTAGTCTTGAGACTTTTGGTCTTAATAACAATCTATTTAAAGTACTGGATTACACTGTATCGAAATGCTGTTCATGAACTGAGATGGATTCAGCGTGCTGAATTTATATTTGTTTGTTTTTGCTCACCCTGTTTCTTTATTACTCTTCTCTATTTTTTAATACTTAACATTGACACTTACCATTGAGTGATTTGATTACATTTTAAAAGCATTGATCATTGACTGAAATAGAACAATTTAATTTGATTATTTCAAGAAGCAGCTTGCTAAAAGTTGATGTTATAAACACTCAGAAATAGTATTAACAGTGGTACAGTACAAACATCTATTACAAATCCAGAACAAACAAACTGCTTGCAGAAAGGCATGAACTCAGTTGATCTCTTTGGTGTCAAAAGGTTGTGGAAGACATGGCAGTGATGTCACTGAAGATGGGATCAGAATATTGAGTCTGTTTCCAGTCTTCTTACCTTTCAGATTTTGACTTTAAAAAAACATAGAACAGGTATGGTGAATCTATTTTATTTTAATTTTTCTCTATAATTTGATACTATACTATTGAATTTCTGCAGTGCCAGAAGATAAGACATTACCTTCTGTTGAGGTCCGTGCACAGGTTGCCTAATACATGCTTCTGACTTTTAAATGAATAAAGAGTTATATATTGAATAATGGAGTTATATATTTCATTTGCTGTTATTTTCACAATTAAGATGAACAATGTAATCATAATATCCCTGGAAAAAATTATCAGGTAATGATAGAGTAACTTATGATATCACTTCTGTGATATCTGTCTAATCTAATTTAATCACTAATTTGTGATATCTTTGACAAATAAGAACTTCTTCAGAAAAAAAGAGAAATGAAACACAGACAATCAATAAGTACACAAAGTACACAAGTGTATTTATTACATTTTTGCAAGCACTTGGTTCTACAGTTCAAAAACGCCACCATCAAGCTGTTGGCACATTTATGTACAAAACAGATTAATTATAATGCCTGCTACAAAGCATTCTTTGTGAAAATACAAACTCTAATACAGAGAAAAGCCAAAAGCATCAACATCATTACATGAGTTTAAAAGACATTTTAAAAAGCATCACAAACTGTTTTAAGACACAAAACTGAAACACTACAATATAGAATAGAAAGAAGTTAATAATACCTCTGCAGAACTGTAAATACTGGTACTGCACATTTTGGAATGTTGACCCCTTATAAGACAGTAAAGTGTAAAAAAATCAAATCAAATCAAAACAAAACAAATTTAAAAAATGCAAAATGAACTAATACAACTTGATGCATAAACATGCCACAAGTAACTACTGAATTACCCTCTACTTACTACAAGAATTGGTAAAAATTACTGATGATGCATGACTAGTAATTGTACAAAGAAGAGTTTTACTCAAGAATTTTTATTAGAAATGCACTTACACTGAGAAAGAATTCACAATGATCCAATAAGTGCACAAACTAGCTAGGTTTTTTTTAAAAACACTGACAAAAATGTCTTGTCAGAATACATCACTTTAAAAGACACTTTACAGCATTCTTGTAGCATTAGAAATAGGCAAAATTAAAATAAAAACACCAAATTTGGTCCAATAATACTTTTTTTCATTTTTTGTATGTTTTTATGTGTTTTTGTTTGTTTTTAGACAGGTACTTCTTTCAGATTAACATGACTGACTTTTCTCTTAATACTTTCTCACTGAAAATAAAGGTTTAAATATATTACTAACATTTCCAAACAATAGCTCCAGTAGCAGCCATTAACTTCACTTTAACATTATACAGGTAAACCAGTATGTGTGTAGGAAAGCTACAAGCCAAGCTATTACAATTATGGAAGCTTCCTCAAAAAAAGATCACATACATTCTATGTATAGTTCAGACAGGTGCAATCCATTTAATTGTTTAAAGCAGGTAAAAAGACTCTGGCTCTTAAGATTGCTGTATTATAGATATAGCATTTTTATAAATATAGCTAAGCAAAAATTGCGCAGATCAGCACATGAACAGCTCCAGTTTAGCATAGCCATTTTGGGATTACAGAAATCATTCTGTAGAAACCTATACATAACTCTATGTAACATTTGTCTATACACTGCAAATCTTGAAGGTAACTGTGGTCATCATACGCTTTGAAAAAGACGCATGGCCATGCATTACAAGCACCACGGTCTGCATGCTCACAATATAAACAGGAATAGCTATCAATGAAACTTTAAAATAGTGAATACTCCATTAAGTACATCAAGAATAATACAATGTTAACAAAGATAAGAAGCACTTCTTTTTGTTTTTTACCTACTCTTACAAATTTAGAAATTGCACCTTTGATAGTTTTTAAAATGTTTTCAGGACCCTCCATCAAGATGCCCACTGGTCCATCTGGCAAGATTTCCAAATCTGAAGGAATGTCAGCAGTGTGCCTCCTCAAAAATTGTACATGGTGTACGAATGGTCCCTTAGAAGTATACCTGTAGTTAAAGTACTTACTAAAATCCAAACTGAAAAGTATAAAAAGCCATTTGTTCTTTTTCAAAAACATATAAGAAAAAAAGTGTTAAGCGTAATACATATGAAGTGGTTTTTAAAAAAACACATCTCTGTATTTGACAATAGTTAGTATTCTGGATCTAACAGAAAATCATTTTAGGATGCAGAAAAGGCTGTTTCAGGAGCTTTGTAGTAGAAACTGATCACATAAACTATTAACTAATTAAGAAACCAAGTGCTGGACAACCAAGAATTATATAGGGGCAATGTACAAGTCACCCTACTATGTTTTGTGAGAAGCACTTTTTCATTTTGATTTTAAAAATGGAAAGATGGGTGGCCTTTAGTTAAACAACAAAGCAAATAATGTAGAAAGTAAGACAAGGTTTCCCTTATGTGTAGGCATTAAGCCGCTCTTTGGAGCGGGTAGAATGAATATCATGTAATTCTTGCTCTTCCTTTGATTTAATATCCTCATACTTCTGCATTCTGCAAGCATCTTTCACGTAGGCCCAGTTAGCAGACAGAACCATAAGATAATGGACCTGTGAAGGAAGGAAGGAGTGAAGGAAGGAAGGAAGGAAGGAAGGAAGGAAGGAAGGAAGGAAGGAAGCTTGTGGTTTTAATCACATTAACATTACATTTTATCATACCCACTTCAATACTTTTAGAATGTGTGTACTTTAAAAGTTCGTTACTAAAATAATCAGAATTAAAAAAAAAATTACATTCTTAAAATAAGTCATGGCAAACAAAATACAAATTGAAAATTCTAATTTGCTTGCTATTCTTAATTTTGCAATTATTCCTTTTCTGTATTCCATGGTTTTTGGCTTGTTGGAAATATGTTCATACATGTTTCTGTTTCTTTTTTACTTGTGCAATAATTATTTAGCCTTTTGACTATGCTCCAGCTCATTTACTCACTTTATTATTTATTCCTATTGACTATGAAAACCTCAATATTTTTGCTAAGTATTAAAGTGCATGTTTTACTTTCACAGAACTGTTTCTAATCATTTCTATCCAAATCAGTGCGGAATTCCAATTCACTACACTTTTGGTCTTTCCTTCAAACTAAGCCAACTGCATCTTTTGTTCTTTCTTAACATTAACTTTAATAACTTATTTTTTTAACTTCCTACCTACCTAGCTTCCACACTTATTTCAATGCTGAAATAAAAATATACATTTGTTTTATAAGGTGTTACTGCTTGTCCAGCAAAAGCACCTTCATGCTGTACAGCAAGGGTGTGCTGACCCGGGGCATGGCACAAAGGAAACACAGTCACATAAGTAAGAAAAATACCTCCAACTTTGCCCCCAATGTCCAGTTACCTTTAGCTGAAAAAAAAAAACTCTCCCAAAAACAGTCTTTTAAGTGGAGGAAATTCAGTCCGAAAACAAAGTACATATAAACTGTAAATAAAAATCCATACAAACCACGCTGCAGTAATTAACTGGACAGGGCAGGATAAGAAATTGCAGACTTTGAAAGTCCAGCAAAACACACACAGTTGGGAAGACGCCAGGAACACAGATAAGCCTCGATAATAAAAGATAACTCACAATTTGCTTCCAATAAGTTGCTGTGTGCAATCTCCCTTTTTAAACACTGTGTTCCCAGCTGCAGCTAATGAAGGGAATAAGCGCCCTTTCCATCCCCATAAGTCACACAACTCATGTTGTTCCCTTCTCTGTTCCTCCCTGTGGGCCTGGATCTTCTTCTGAATTCCCTTTGCCTTGCTCTACCTCTCTGGTGCTCTTCCCAGACGGACTTTGCCCTTCACCAGTTTCTTCCATAGCCACCGGAGCCACACTTCCACTCTCTGTCAGTTGCTCAGCCTCCCCTTTGGAATCAGATTCTGACAGGAGCATGACAAAAGGTGTTTCAAGAACAAATGGGTATCAGAAGACAAATTCTCTCTTGTGGCTAGTGACTTCAGATTTTGATTGGAAAGGGGAATTTGATGGGTAAAAAATTTCTCTGATAGGAATCCAGGTTTCTATGGGGATTAAAAAGGGCTTTAAGAACATAGCCAATTTAAAAGGATTGCTTTATCTCCATGCCAGGCCCAATTTCCTGGAAGTCAGGATGCAGTAGAACTAAATAGGTATGGAAATGGATATGTCAAAAACACATTGGTACTCTTGGGACAATGTTGGCAGAAACAGAGCTTACAAAGAGACAATCTCTCTGAGATAGAGGGTGAAGCTTTCCAAATAATTGGTCAGAAGGCCTCTGAGCATATACTGTTATTTTGCTTACAAGCATATATAGCCTAAGATTTTAGCTCAAGGATTTTATGGTCCACTGAACAAAGATCAATATTCAGGAACTTTTGTACAATTGCTTTTAGTGTCTATGAAGATTCTCAGTTATCCAGGTCATAGCTGTATAAAAAGCTTTTTTTAAAAAAAATTTGAAAAGGCAACGGGACTGATTTTTGAGGAAAAACATGACATTTCATTTCTTACTCTGGAATTTTCATCAGGTGCATTGGGAGATGGAAGGAGAGCTATTGGCAGTTGAGATTTGTTGATGGGAGGGGAAATGAAACATTGTAACAGAATGCTGTGGGGGGGGGGAAGTGGAAATGAAAATATTGTGTTTTCTTTGCTTTCAACTAGTCTTAACATTCTCTGAGAATTGTAGTTACTTGGGGTTTTATCTGTGACCTCAGAGTTACCTGAAGCAGAGGTGTGGAATATTTTTTGGAACAGCCAAAAGGACTGCATTGCAAATTGGGGATAGATGGTGTCTTATTCTTCTTCCTCTGTTGAGAGAGGGCTGTTGCCTTGCCAGTCCAGGTGCCTTTTTAAAATAAAAACTACTGCGTTTGATGCTTTTAGTATGAAAACCTTGAAAAAAACAGGTGTAATTTCAAGGACTGTAATTGAAAACTCAAACAAAAATTTTGATGTACCTGGTTGTACATCTTTATCATAGGGCTTACATTGGCGGTCTCATTTTGTACCTGTTACTAGCATCATTCAAATACAGTAACATTGTTTTTAATGCAGAGTTTGAAAGCTATTCTTATTGGCAGTTCTTTTCTGTTCAAAATCATTTGAAAATCTGCAATATTTCTATGTGCCAAAGAACTTTCTATGATATGAAAGATGTATACTGTGTTTATTGTATGAAGCAGTGAAAACTTTATCTTAGTTGTGAAATTTTATCATTGTGAACATTCTGACTATAGCTGTTTTAGCAGAATTGTTTTTATATAGCCAAGAGTAAAAGAGTTACAAAATTATAAAATAATTAAATGTATTATATAGTGAACAAAATCATTTACCTGGCATTCTTAAAAATTAAGCTACTTGAAAGAATCAATCCCTGTTCTACTCTGAAAAATATAATAATAACAACCAACTTTGGTAGCCATTGTGCATGGAATGTACCCTGAAATATTAGCAATTCAAAAAATATTAGCCTTTTTGGGCAGTTTTAGGAAGATTTTGGGAAGAGGTTTAAAGATTGAAAGGAGTATGTTATGTCTCGCAAGGTTTAAGACACCACTCTCACTCTTGATTTTGCTAAAAATACAAAGAAAATCTTTTGTTAGCCAAATTTGGTAATTTTGCAATTCAATTTTGGTGTTGTGATATCAGTTTGTCCTTGGCCTACATGAGGTCCATAAAACATTAAAATCTGAACTAGGCAACTATTAAAATTAGTAAATATTTGTTGCCTATTTCAAAAGAGCCAAGAGTTTTAAAAAAAGTTTAAAGTTTGCAGGATCAAATGATTATTAGATGCTAAAATTATTACTGAAATGATTTTATATATTTGATTTTGTGTATATAACTCTTTGAGTACTTAAAATTGCATTCCAAGCAATCATCAATGAATTGTAAGTAACTGAATAGAGTGTTATTATTTGGACTAAACTAAAATATTCATTTAATCACAATGTTTACTAGAGGATATTGAGCTAATCATAGTTTATCTTGTTTGACATGTATTTCCACACATTTTTACTTGATGGAGCCTCAAAGTCTCTGTGATTAGCTTTAATGTTATAAGGATCCCGAGGACATAGATTATAGTTTATTAGGAAAAGTTGTCTTAAATCTTACCATAGCAATGACAGCTGCTCCAGCCCCAGCAAGGGCCACAATAAACAAATGGAATGTCATATTCAGCTACAAAAGGAAGGGAAAAAAATCACATTACAAAAATTTTCAAAAAATTAAGAACATCAATTGAACCCATTCTATGCAAATATCACAGTACACACACAAATAGTCATATTGTTACAGTTTTGAAACATATCAATTTCTTGAATTCACTACTATTATTCATTATGTTCTTTACAGTGCCTTTAAAAATTGGAAAATCTGTCTTAGTTTCATTGATAGCTGCTATCAATGCAATAACAAAGCATACTTTGTAAGTAAACAGGAGAACTTTTTTCCTCAGTATTTTCCTGCTGCCTCTCTTGTTCTCTCTTTTTCCAGATTGAAGCAAAACTACATTTATCTGAAGAAGAGAAAGACAGCTATGTCTATACTGGATAAACCAGTACAGCCAATCAAAAGTGCAATCTAGTCAAAATGTTATTTCATCTCTTCTCTTCCTAGTAAAAAATATGAAAAGCTAATGTATGATTTAACTGGAGCAGATTATATGCAGCAATATAATTTTAATCATCCCAATCATGGCTTGGAAATGAAAGATAATTATGTCTGAACTAACCCTATGGCTAAAGAAACTGATGATATATTGCTCCAATGAAAGTTCAGGTTGATCTATTTTATCATTTTCTATACTAAGAAATGGAAAGAGTTTGACTAAAAGATAGTGCTACACTGCTCACTGAGTTTTCAAATGAAAGTGAACAAACATCCATAAAATACTCTTTCCTCATATTATTATTAAAACATTACTTTGTGTATTAACCACTCAGTTTGTTCAATGAAAAATATGATGGTAATTAAGGATTATTATTTATGACCATTCAGATCAACACCTTCGTTGGTTGAAAAGGACTTACAACAAACAGAATCATCAGGATTAATTATCTAACTTTTTGCTGTTCAATATTAAGGAATTGGAAGAGTGTTAGTTACGTCTTTATATAATAACAAAACTTTTCATTGTTTTGTTCACCTCAGTAGATTCACACATCCTGAGGAAATTTTCAGATGCTGTACAAATCTTTTTTTCCTCTCCAATTGTAACAATTCCTGGAACAAATGAAACAGTCAGTGACTTTTAATGCATATTTAACATGCATTTATTAATGACATTGACAATTAATAAACTTAAACATAGCTTTATGCATAAGAACAGCCAATTAATTATTAACATGACATTTAAAAACAATTTAAAGAATAACCTTGTTTTAGGAATCAGGCAGTTATGGCTGATTGCAATTTTTTGTACAAAATATCACTGTCTTCTGCTTTCACAAGTTTAACATAATATGGTCATGAAAAGGTCAATTATATATTCCTTCATAACATTTTTGGCTGCCACATTGTAAAGTTAAATATTTTTTAAACAAGAAAATGAGTTAAATTAATAATAATAAAAGCAAATATAAGTATAAATAGACCAAATTCCAGAATTATCAAAATTAAAAATAGTTTAAGATTTTAAAGAAACCAGCAAAAATAAAAATTCAGTCATATATATGACATGTAAGCTATATAAATTTGGTAAATCTTTAATCAAACGTTGACAGAAAAAGGGTATGAAGAGTATTCACTGCTTCCTGAGTTTGGCTGACAGCACCAAGGACTCCTTGGTTAGAAATATTTTCCTTTTTACCACATATGGGAATAAATTCTAGAGATCAATCCATTACTTTGTGCACCAGTCAAAAGCGTTCTTACCCATAGATGATAAGAATAGAAAGGAGTTGTTAAGGACAGGTAAGTGCTCTAAAGAACAAAACTAAACGGATCTATCCAATCTGATATGCAGTAAAATAATATTATTAGTTTAAAACCAGCATCAAAATAAAGAGAGCAAAATCAAAAGCCTGATGCTATTAAAGACTTACATTGCTGCAAAAATTTACTTCAAAGGAAAATGATTTATTTTTATTTATTTATTTATTTTTGTCAATTGCTTACGAGATAACAGGTATAAGTAAAAACATAGTTATGAATACATAGATACATATAAGAAAAATAAAAAAATAAAAGAAACAATAGGACAGGGAGGGTAGGCACATTGGTGCACTTATGCATACCCCCTATATGATAGATTTGGAATAATACTTGTATACATCCAAGATTTCAAACGGTGAATTGTGCTTTTTAATTAGTATTTTACTGAATATTTTAATTGCTTACCAAACTGACGGAGATCCAAACAGAAATTTGCTCCTTCCACAAGGGTGGTGTTTTTACAAATGGTCCACAGGTTGAAATACATGTAAACGGGCAGTGAGGTGAAGGCTGTAACTCCCAGCCAGGCCAACATGAAGATATAGGTCAGCATGATAAACTGTAACAAATATGAACAAATAAGACAAAATCTGGCAAATGTTAAAACCTGCACAGAAGCAAAGTAATATTTGCCATAGAATAAAATATTTATCTATCTATCACAATTGGTATAAACAACTAATTTCTTATGAGACAAAAACAAGACTCAAGACGAAATTTATGTATTAATCACTAAAGTAATTTAATTCTATATTTAGGCTTCCACAGTTAAAGAGCTATGGAATTCATTAGTAGTAGCTCTGACAAATACAAAATACACTATAAAATAGAATAGCAACTGTTCTGTTTCTATCTAGTTATTGCATTTTATTGATTCATCATTTTTCTTTAAGGGGAATACTTTTTAATGTTTTAATATTTAATCCATTGAGAGAATTTGAATGACTTACAAATACAATATAGTATGTAATAAGTACAATGGCTCTTCTACGAAAAATACAGGAACAAAATGTGTCTATGGCAAAGCTGTTCTATCATTATTTGGAAACCATGCAAAGACACAGTATTTATCCCTTGCTTTATGCTCTGTCAGTGATAGAACTTTACATTAACTTGAACCTGGACAAAGTATTCTATCCAAGTTACTTTAATTGCATGAGGAAATGATCATAGCCACTCCTATATCAATGACTGCCCTCTATATTATCTTACTGGACAATTGAATACATCGAAATCACTAATATTTAATCTCCACATAGAATGATGTGAGACTGAATTAGGTCTCTAGTACATCTTTCAAACTACATGAAGACATTTATGTGTTACAAAAAGACAATTTCATAAGAACACTCCATCTTGCACACAATGTTCTCATAAAATAAATGCAATCTTATACACATTAATATGATTTTTTATATTTTATTTTGGGGATTTTAATCAAACCCACAAAAATAGCTGGAGAATCAAGAGATTGCACTTCAAGCTGGTAATCATTATTATATAACTTCTGCAATTGATACCCATGTCTCTGCTATTCCTCTTCCTTTGCTGTATATGGACACCTTTGATATCTGTAATACCCCAATCCCCTATTTTCCCTCCAATGGCACTAAACAGTTTCCCACACATATGTGATGTATTCAATCCACCTGAAAGAATCACAACTTTAAATAATCAGAACCTTTTTAAAAATAAATCCTTACAGGCAGGAGTGGGATCCAACAGGGTTAACTACCAGGTTCAGTGATTTACGATGTGCTTCCCTGCACGCTGCCGGTGCACACCTGTAAATCGTCATCAACATGCTGCGTGCAGAGAAGCAACCTTTGAAAAAGCCCTTTTTTCTTGTTTTTTTAACTGCAGCTGTGCCTCGCACAGCAACTTAAGTTGAAAAAAATCAGGAAATAAAGGTCAGTTAAGAGCCCCGTGGGCGGGTGGGCAAGAACATCAGCAGACCTAGAACCAGTTCTATGTCTGCTGCTCTTCAAAGCTACCGGTTCTACAAAGGTGGACAGAACCGGTAGAAACCCACCCCTGCTTACAGGATCACAGAATGCATGGAGCAGAAGAACCAGCCACTGAAATCCACAATGGAATGAATTAAATATTTCATTTAATTTTCAGGAAAGTGTATTTAAGTCATTTCAGTGATCCTCTCTCAATCCTATTGGAAAAGGTCAAGGCATATCCACTAGCTGAACAACAGGTTTGCACCACTCATTTTTATCTTTTGTTTCATTAAAAGCATTAACTACATTTGAATTCTTGCTTTTTTTCTGTGCATTTTCCTTTCTTCCCTATTCTTTTTCCATGCTGATACAACAAGTACAAAGGTGAGCCAGCAAGTTATTAATTTATTAATAAACAAATAGTTTCAGACAGGTTCCTATAGCTCCTGTTGAAAGATTGATAATAAACCATTATACAACAGTTGAAGATATTAAAAAACACTGTGCCCAAACTCCACCTTGTCTACCTTGTCACAATGAAGCTGGGAAGCTGATATATATATATATATTGTGCTTTCTCTATCCTGACTAATAAAGTTTTTTACATAGCCCAGACAATTGTTCCTTTATTAGTTGAATATACAGTAGTAGGTAGATATCCTGTATCCTATTTTACTGGGATACTACTTTTCCTGGCTTCAGGAAAGGATTAACAGAAAAATAACAACTACAGTACCTAAAATTACCCTAAATGTCAACTCAGTGTGACATGTGATATAGATTACCTTCATCAGGATTTAATACTGCCTTGGGAGCTTAATTAAAATAAAAAAGTAAATGAACTTCTCATTTTTGTTTAAGAGCTCCATGACACTATAGCATAATGCAAATAAATAAGGCATCTCTGCCAAATGTAAACATTTCCACTGCAAAAAGTAGGTGGAAACCAGAACTCATTTTAGAATTTCATAATATAGACTAGAAATAAAAGGCATCATTTGTTTAGCCCAGGAAAGAGATGTAGAACTGGAGATTCTCAGCATAGTGATTATAATACATGATGATTTCCACCGGATGCCTATAGATAACATCACCCAGAAGTTCCAAATAGATGTTAAACAGAATGGAGAGGGAGTCAAACCCTGAGGTGATTCACAAGAAAGTTTAGGCTAGAGTAGGGGTGTCAAACTCACATCATCATAGCAGTGTCATGTGGCATATCAGGACTTTCCCCTCCTTTGCTAAACTGGGCTTGGACATGGCCAGCAGTTGACGCATCCGTCCCGTGGCTGGCAGTTTGACAGCCCTGGGCTAGAGCTATCCCTGCTACAAGTGGAACTAACTTTAGAGGAGAACTATTACAAAATTGTGCCTATCACTCTCAACCTTATAAACTTTATAAACCAATCCAAAATAGTTTCACAATCAATGGTACTCAACATTGCTAAGTTAGGGGAGGACACATTCCATAATATAGTAGTATTTTTTTCATTTTTAAATATGAGTATTAATTATTTTAAACAAACTAATGTTAAAAACTAACAAAAAGGATTGTATAAAGTTATCTAAAGCTAGTGGTGATGACCCATACCTAAACATTACCTGACATTAAAGCTCTATCAAGCCATTATGCATGATATTTGGGATTACAGGACAATTTTTTTTTAGAACTTACTTTTTTTTCTGCCCATGATTTTGCATCTGGGCAATGAAATATTTAAAACTGTAGATTTTTTGCTTTCTGAATTCTACATGGTAATACAAAAATTGTTATTGTTATAATTCAAAAATATGATTTAAACTACATTGGTGTAGTGGTTAAGGCATCAGGCTATAAACAGGAGATTAAGTTCAAGTCCGGCCTTAGGAATACTGGATGACTGGGCCAATCACCTTCTTTCAGCCATAGGAAAGGCAATAGCAAACTACTTCTGAAAAAAACTCCTAGTAAAACTGTAGGGTCCTATCCAAGCAGTATCCAAGAATTGGACATAACTGAATAGAAGAAAAAATAATAATTACATAAGTAAAAATAATAATTACATAAGTATCGTATTTAATAAGCAATACAATAAATAAGAGACAAGATTTTATGTTTAATATTCTTGTCTCAAAACTGACATGCCTTCAAAGATTGCATGCACGGATGTAATAAAAACAGTATTGATAGGTAACACACTAATTTGAGATTTTTCTCTTGCTATTACCAATAATAATTTCTCATTACTAATACTAATCTTTTAAAAGTGAAACATATGACTACTGTCCTAGGTAAGGATCTTACAAAAAGAAAATGTTATGTATACAGATAAGTTAACAGCAAGTCAACTAAACATGAATGAAAAATCAGTGCAGCAACTGTTTCATTAGCATAATGAACCAGAAGAACAAATTTATAACAAATTGTAGTAATTTAATTAGATCTTTAAGAAAGAACATAAATGAAGTGACAAAAAGAATGCTTATGATATAGCTGCCATTATTATGCAAACAGCAGGGCTTATGACAGTACTGTAAATTTATTCTACTGTTAAGCAGTCATTAGGATGATGGAATAAATCACTAACTGAAAAAAAACACCCTGATGCAATCTCAGTAAACATCATAATTATACACAACGATCTACATACAATGTGTTCTACCTGTTAATAAGTAACAGGTAATATAAGTACCTGTTAAGTAATATGTTAAAAACATAACTATTTCAACATCTTCTTTAGGACTAGAGTAGGAAAAGGCTCCTGCACAAGAATAATACTGCTCTAAAAGTAAAAAGAGCTGAGAACAATTTGAAAACATCACATTCTTCTTAACATTCTTCTTTAGCAGTGTTTGTCCATGCCCAGATGTCTCCAACACTGTCAGAGAATTCTTTTGATTTTTTTTCAAGATTGACACTCTTCTTTCAATTTTTCCAAGCACTTCCAAAGCTGAAAAATTCAGACTCTCATGAAAATACTTACCTCAGACATTTCCTGAAGCACCTGTCAAAGTTGATTTGGACTCGGTGAATGCAGTTGGTAAAGTTGAACAACAAAGCAGTTGCAAGGCAATGCTCTTTTCATCACATTCTCTTTCAGCACTTACCAAAACAGGAAGATTTGGCATTTGTAAATTATAGGGGTAACTGCTATAAATAAGCTTCACAATGATGTGCAGTAAATTATTAATTGAGGCAAATTATAAATTGTTGTTAACAGGAGTGGGATTCAAATATTTTAACAACCGGTTCTATGGGTGTGACTTAGGTGGTGGGCATAGCATGGTGGTCATGTGACTGGGTGGACATGGCTTAGTGATCATGTTATTGGCTGGGTGTGGCCAACTCAATATCACTCACATCGAGATACGCATCTCCTCGCCTGGCCTCTCATGACTTATGCAACAGTCATAAGTGTGAAAAATGGTCATAAGTCACTTTTTTCAGTGCCATTGTATAACTTTGAATGGTCACTCCACACAAGTAAAGTACCAGCAAAGGAGGGGAAAAAAATTCCAGAGACATTCCTGAGACAGGAAGTCTAGTCCTGACAAGAATGTAATAAGGGTTAACGGAGAGACAGTTTCTGTAAACAACACCAGAACATTTCCTTCCTGCCTTTCTTACAGGAATAGGCCAGTAATTTCTTCTAACAACCAGTTCTCCGAACTGCTTAGAATGTTAACAACCGGTTCTAGCAAATAGGTGCGAACTGGTAGAATCCCACCCCAGGTTGTCAACCAATCTCTTCATCAACCAATCTCTTCATCAAGGCCAATTTAATGCAGTCAGTTCAGTGTCATATGGCTACCTAGAATAAATTTTGGACCCAATAGTCAGTTTAAGTGTGGACCTCATCTTCAAAGAGAAATACAGCTATTCATCCATATGTTCCTAATCCTCCAAAATCTTCAATTCAATTTCTACTTTCAGACTCCAAATTGTACTTGTGACAATTAGTTCTAACCCTACACATGATCCTTCACTCAGTGATTCATATAAATATTAAATAACAGAGAGATAATGTGGAGCCTTCTAGGACCATTCCTAGAGAATTGAGCAAACAATCCTTATATTTTTCTAATGATAATACTTAAAGTGGAGCCCCTTATTTTCTTCAGTTGTTTGAAGAAGATACCATGGTCAGTGTTATCAAAAGCTGATTAATTATACAGAAGTATCAGTTAGGCAAAGTCACATGAAATACAATCTAGTGGAGATCATCCATCAGGCTAAGGCATTCTCCATGCAAAAGTAGGTTAAAATTCCAAATTGTAAAATAGCTTTAGAGACTATTTACATTATTGTTGAAATAATATAAATAAGGAATACGGGCATCTTAACATAAAATTATTTTTAAAATTGACTGTTATATTCTGGATATTTCAAACCTCTCAACATAATGCAGAAAAAAAGACAGACTAATATAGAATAAAATAACATTAAACACAACAAAGCAGCTCTTCTAAAGATGTTTTAAATGTGGATTGTGTATGGTTGTTGTTGATATGAACTTAAAACTATTTTTTTTCAATTTTTTATGAATATAATGTTGTCAGTTTTGATCTCTATAATACACATTATGTAATCAAAGCAGTGCTTTTCCCTCTCTTTTATCAGAAAGATAGATGGCAATGATTTTATTTTATTTACTTTGCATCCTTTCAGTCTTATAGAAAAAAGGAAAACTGATGCATTATAAAAATAGAAATGGCAACACCATTTTTTTTACCTACACATGAAATATTTGTTTGGATTCTGCAATTTTATGGCATTATTCCAGCTTGCCAGTGCAAGATTAGCTATCTGGAGGTGAAGAATATATCATGATGAAATCAGGAGACAAATGTAATCTGAAATTATGGACCCATGTGGTTGGAATTATTTATTTATTTATTTATTTATTTATTTATTTATTCGTACTTCTATACCGCTCCCTCTCCCAAAAAGGGACTCAAGGCGGTGTACACTCAACAAACAAGATAATACAGAAAACAGAAGCGAAAACAGGTAAATAATCAAGATGGCCAAGAATCACCCCTATAAATTTCCAAAATATAAACTCCAATGATCTTATTTGGCTAGACCGGCTTGTTTGAACAGCAAGGTCTTAACTGCGCGCCGGAAGGTTAGGATGTCTGACATGGCTCGTATATCCGGGGGGAGACAATTCCAGAGGGATGGGGCTCCCACAGAGAAAGCGCGTAGTCTCGGGGCTGCTAGACGACAGCGATCCAGTGGTGGTACCCCGAGCAAGGCAACTCTGTGGGAGCGTACTGGGCGGCGGGAGGTTGTTGGTGGCAGCAGGCGATCCCGTAAGTATCCAGGTCCCGAGCCATGGAGCACTTTGAAAACTGTAAGTACCACCTTGAAACGAATCCGGAAGGCCACAGGAAGCCAGTGCAGCCAGCGGAGAAGAGGTGTTATGTGGGCGTCCCGAGGGGCGCCCAAGATCATCCGTGCAGCTGCATTCTGAACTAACTGTAACCTTCGGAGACTTTTCAAGGGGAACCCCATGTAGAGAACATTACAGTAGTCCAAGCGGGAGATGACGAGGGCAGAGGTGACTGTGCGAAGTGCGTCCAGATCCAGAAAGGGTCGCAATTGGTAGATAAGACGAATTTGATAAAAAGCACTCCTGGTGGCGGCCGCAATATGATCATCCAAGGATAGCCGAACGTCCAGGAGTACACCCAAGTTGCGTGCCCTTTCCACAGGGGATAATGTCTCTCCTCCTACGGTCAGCGATGGAATAAGCTGACTGAATCTGGGGGCAGGAAACCACAGCCACTCGGTTTTGGTCGGGTTGAGACGAAGTCTGTTATGACCCATCCAACTCCGTACGGCCTCCAGGCACCGGGTCAGAACTAAGACGGCTTCGTTGGGGTGGTCAGGGGTGGAGATGTACAGCTGAGTATCATCAGCGTACTGGTGGAATTCCACCCCAAAGCCACGGATGATCTCACCTAGCGGCTTCATATAAATGTTGAACAGTAGGGGAGAGAGCACCGATCCCTGAGGTACCCCACAAAGTAGGGGCCTTGGGGTCGATCTCTGTCCCCCCGTCAACACAAATTGCGAACGGTCGGAGAGGAAGGAGGAGAACCATCGAAGAACGGTGCCTCCAATCCCTAACCCCTCCAACCGATGCAATAGGATACTGTGGTCGACAGTATCAAAAGCCGCTGATAGATCCAGAAGGACCAGAACAGAGGAATAGCCTCTGTCCCGTGCCCTCCAGAGATTATCCATCAACGCAACCAACGCCGTCTCAGTGCTGTGCCCGGGCCTGAAGCCCGATTGGAGGGGGTCGAGATAATCCGCTTCATCCAGGTACTGCGGGAACTGACGTGCCACCACAGTCTCTATGACCTTCACTACAAAGCGAAGGTTGGAGACAGGACGATAATTGGATAGCAATGTTGGATCCAAGGACGGTTTCTTGAGGAGGGGTCGAACCACCGCTTCTTTTAAAGCGGCGGGTAGAAACCCCTCTCTCAAGGAAGCGTTAATAATGCCTTGGAGCCAGCCTCGTGTTACCTCCCGAGTGGCTAAGACCAGCCAGGAGGGACACGGGTCTAATAAACAAGTGGTAGCGTTCAGTCCCCCAGTATTCTGTCAACGTGTTCTTTTGTAACAGAGTCGAACTCAGCCCAGATGACCTCACCGATATCTGACGTCGCCCTCTCGCCCGGAGATGATCAGTCGGAGTCCAGTTCGTTCCGAATCTGAGCGATTTTGTCCTGGAGAAATATAGAAAATTCCTCAGCTCGACCCTGCAAAGGGTCCTCCCGCGACTCCACATTCAAGAGGGAGCGGGTCACCTTAAACAGGGCGGCTGGGCGGTTTTCTGCGGATGCAATAAGGGTGGAGATGTAAGTTCTCCTCGCCATCCTTATCGCCACTAAATACGTCTTAATATAAGAACGTAGTAGTGTTCGGTCAGACTCAGAACGGCTGGTCCTCCAACTACTCTCTAGGCGTCTTTTCCGGCATTTCATCTCCCTAAGCTCCTCGGAGAACCAAGGAGCTACTTGGGAGCGGCGCCGGGTCAGAGGCCGCAAGGGCACAACCCGGTCAAGCGCTCCAGCAGTCGCCGTATTCCAGGCGGCAACTAGGTTTTCAACCGAGTTGTGTGTGTGAGTTTCGGGAAATGGCCCAAGCTCCATCAGGAACCGATCTGGATCCATCAGGCGCCTGGGGCGGTACCATTTTAATGGTCCCGCCTCCCTGCGGTTAAGAGGTGTGGAACGGAAATCAAGCTTTAGGAGTGAGTGATCTGACCATGACAGGGGTTCTATGACTATATTCCCTATACCCAGATCACTTTGCCACTGATCAGAGACAAAAACTAAATCCAGGGTATGACCTCCAATGTGAGTAGGGTCCCGGATTAACTGGGTTAGGCCCATGGCTGTCATGGAAGCCATGAACTCCTGAGCAACTCCCGAGATACCGTCGGCGGAGGGAAGGTTGAAATCCCCCATGACTATAAGCCTAGGGGTTTCAACCGTCATGCCAGCAATAACCTCAAGAAGCTCAAGCAGGGCAGATGATGCATAGCAGGGAGCCAGGTAAGCAATCAATAAGCCCATCTGAACCTTGGGACCAAACTTCACGAAAAGAGATTCACATCCGGATGTCTGAGAAACAGTGGACTCCCTCAGACATAGATCTTCCTTGATAACTAACGCAACACCTCCACCCCTTCCCTGGGTCCTCGGCCGATGAAAAACTCGAAACCCGGACGGGCACATATCAACCAGAGGGACACCCCCCTCTGGGCCCAGCCAAGATTAGAGATATCATAATTTTTTAAAGCAATTATGTCATGCTCATCCTATTCATTTCCTGTTTTTTAGCCTTTATTTCCATTTTCCTGTTTTTTTAAAAATATACTCTCAGATTTATATACAGACAGCTGTGGCATTATTATACAGTAGTTACAATTCTTCTAGGCTACTCTTCCTCTTCTTATACAGTATATAAGGGGTCATGACCTATGAATTAGTTCAGGGGTTCATTCAGAACCAGTCCGCATGAGAGGTGGGCCGGCATGCACATATATGCCTGCAGGTCAATTCACATCAGCAGTGGGCCAGCATGCACATATATATGTGCCCAACTGAAATTGAGCTGCGTGGACATGCACATCCCACCACGCACATGAGTTGGGTTGCATCACACATGTGCGCGTTGCCCACATATCACACACAGCCTAGTTCCTCTCTCCTCCCAGCCGGGCTGCCAAGGTGCAAAGGTTGGGGACTGCTGAGTTAGCTGATATTTATTTATGTTGCTACTTCTTTTTTTAAAAAAAAAAACTTTCCAAGGATTTCCTATGATTCAATATACCTCATACATTTTCAAAAATTCTACAACTGGGAATGCTTCTGACCAGAAAAAGAAAGAAATCATTTTAGAAAGTCCAAGTCAGAAAATTCAATTCAACAGAAATTAATTAATCTAGGATCAGTATGTCCTGCAGTTAAGTTAAATATATAAGATTCAGGATAAATAGATAATTTATTTTTTATTTATTTCATGTTTATAGATCACCCATCTGTCTCAAGGGAAATTGTTTCAGGAAAATGTACTTTTTGAATGTGCAAAGATATAGATATATAGAATAACAAAATTCATGAAATACAATTACTAAAATGCCTCAGATTATTAAATTGTTGTGAGTAGCTCAAAGGAAGATGCTTTATAGAACAGTTTTAATGGCAACACTGCTATCTCATTAAAGATTAATAATGCCTGCAAATTTATTACAAAAATCAATAATCAATTTGGTGGTAAAATCAATTTATTGAAAGGGTTGTCACCAAATGCTACTAAAAATAACAATTGTAAACCTCACTTTTTTCTGAAACACACTGAATAATGAAAGGATTCTGTTAAACAATTACTCAATTCTGAGCTTCTTCAGAAATTGAAAATCAAAGATAAGAACAAAACCAAACTAAAGATAAATCAAAATATATTTGTCAATACATTTTCTGATTATGGAATGAAAAATAATATCTCAGGAAACTTATATGAGGTACAGAAATTGCATGATAAAAACTGTGTTTATTATCAGATTAAATTTGAAAGACTGACATAATGTTTTTATATGCCAACTGGATTAATGTGGTATTCATGCCAAAAATGGAACCTGTGAAAATACTTTCTTTTTGAGCTATTTATGGCTTCCCATGCTTGTAAAATTATTATAAATATATTGTAAATATCTTTCTCCGTTAATATATATCCCCAAAAAAGAAAATAATGCCTGAAATCTAATGTTTTTCTGGCCATTTTACTATGTTTGTCCCCTCAGATAGTATAATTACCATAATTAAGATACACACTGTGGTTATTTTTCATTATTTAATTAAACAGAACATTTTGCATTGAGCTAACATATCTATTAAATGGACTCTGATAGACTGCTCCAAATATGTTTAGTAGAATGGAGAAGCATGCTCAATCCACCTCCTGGATAAACCAGCTTACTAAAGTTTTCCATCCAGTATTTACTCTCAATAACCTTCCAAAGGAGATTTTTAAGCAGAGTCCTAAATATCAGTATGCAAACAGATAACAACTTATTAGCAAAAAATAAGTCTTTAAATTGGTTAAGAACAAAACTATTTTCCAAGTCAAAAAATACCTTCCAAGGAGTTTGACACAACTCTTCAGAAGGGCCTATTCAAGAACAAGATTTAAGTTGTGGGATTCCATGCCAAATATGAACAGTCTCATCACCTGCTGTATCATGAGAGGATCTGTATATGTGGTGCCCTAGTCATTGAAGGTATTGCTCCTATTTTGTTTGGCTGTCATTTCTATGCCTCTTTTAGGCTTAGATATTTAACATCCCTGTTTGAAAGAACATCCCACTGGGACCCAAATCGCACATTTTCCTATTCCCTCCTGCACTGTAAGGCATACATTATGAGCAAAACTGCTAAGTTTATGGTCAAGGCAGTTCAGCTAAGAATTCACATATTGAACAGACTGGATTTTCTAGCCAGCAAGTTCCAAGATTGGATAAAAGAGCTACGATATATAGTTAAAGGTATCAAATATGTAAAATTTCTTCTGTAACAAAATAATGTGCTAGTGACAAATAAATATTTCTGATAATGAATAAGATATCACACCATTTCAAAGAGCTGTTGATTGTAACTTGAATTTTTGATTAACTCTTAACTCTAAGTCTATTTTAGTAGACATGCATTCTGAGAGATACTTGGAGTCTTGGAGTGTCTGTCTGGATTAAATTAAAGCACCTCGATCCTGCGGAAGTTAGCATATTATGACAGCTATGTAATCAAGAGTATCATACTAACATACCCAGGCACTGACACATCTGCCGCAAGTGGTGATTTTGAAATCTCCGTAGAGATCCTTGATGGCACCAGTTGTAAAAAATCCTTCCACCATTAACAAAATGCCATAAACAAAGAAGGCAGCTGCTACTCCGTAGATCACATATTTGAAAATGTCAATCCTGCAATTAATAGAGTTCAGTGTTAATGAGGCTTGAATAATATTCAAACGATTAGAATTTATTTTACAAAAATACATTTCTCTAGTTGATACCAATTTTATCATAACAATGAATCATTTATAGGTTTTCACTTATGAATAGCAGAGTATGAGGAATAGATTCTAATCACTAAAAACTGTTAAGGCATTTATGCTAAAGAATGGGATTGGGTCCATAAAATATCAAACACATAGAAATGACATATATCAACAAAACACAACTGACATAATATCAGAGTTTATTAAGAGCAACATGATTTTCTTTCAAAGTAATCATACAACTGTATATTTATTATTATTGTCAGCAAGGCACAACCAGCACCTGTTGGAAGAATCAGCCAGCTCTATAGAACTCAGACAATCAAGGCAATCCTTGTTGTTTGATTATTCTCTCTCTCTCTCCCTCCCTCTCATCTATTTATCTATCTATCATCCATCTATTTATCATATCCATTTTTTCATATTATTTTAGTAATTCTTCGTCAAAATTAAGTTTTACTGCAGTCTGCTTCAACACAATGCCCATATAAACAGTCTGGAATTGTACTTTTATCAATCTGGAGAACAATATATTGAGGAAAGCTGAATTTTATGTGAGTTAAGTACATATATTATCAAGTGTAAGAAATAAGAGCAAAGGTGTCTCAAATGCCTGCAGGTTTAACTCTCTACAAGAATCTGAACTATTAATGGTCAAATCAGATTGGTGGTAAATAAGGGTCAATAATAAGGGTCATGGCTTGGGACCTGGGTACTTATGGGACCGCCTACTGCCGTCATCGATCTCCCGTCACCCAGTGCGCTCCCATAGGGCGGGCCTCCTCGGGGTGCCGCCAGCTGGACGGCTGGCGACCCCGAGGGTGCGGGCCTTCTCCTTGGGGGCACCCTTCCTCTGGAACAAATTGCCCCCGGAGATGAGGACCATCCCTGACCTTTTGGCCTTCCGGCGCACGTTGAAAACATACCTATTTCATCAAGCTGGTCTGGCCTAGGGTTTTATAGGGTTTTAAATTGGTTTTAATTGGTTTTAGTCTTTTGTATTCTTGATTGAGTTTTTATCTTTTAGCCACTTTATTTAATCTTTTTAAATTGTTTTTTAAATATTGCATTTGCATTGTGTTTTAACTTTGGCTGTACACAGCCCCGAGTCCCTGCAGGGAGAGGGGCGGTATATAAAACTAATAAATAAATAAATAAATAAATAAATAAATAAATAAATAAATAAATCAACACAATTCAAGGTGGGCTGGACTTAGATCTCCTGTGGGAATGAAAGAACTTGAGACTGTTGATGTGCTTGACCCCTCCCTCAGACTCAGCCTGGTCATCTCCTATACTTACAATGTCATAATGCACAGCAGGTCAGTCAAGGTTTTAGAATAGAGGAGTTTTTAGAAATTAAAAAGAATTAACATAATAAGTTAATAATTTCAGTTTCATCTTTTTAAAACACTTGCTATACGTACAGAGATGTAAGTGGTTTTATAACTCTCCTGAGTAATCTTGACAAAAAGATTGGGGATTCTGGAAAAATCAGCAAAAATTGCTTATCCTGCTTCTATTAGTAATTGTCCCACTTTCCATAACCTCACTCATTTAGCCTACATTTATTACATCAGGTCTGAAAAACGTATGATCCTATTCAAAAACCTACACTAAGTTTGAGGGAGATTTAAAGTTTTTTTAAATGTATTTATTTCATAGGCTCACATATATTATGATTTACTACATCCCTTATTTTATGTATTATAAAATTCATTGATTAACTATTATCCTTGCAGAAACAGTAATACACAACATTTGGATGATTTAGATAACTGATCTCAGAGCAGGAGTAAATAAGGTGAGTTCTTTTACCATATTCCTAGTAATGATTGTGATAGCATTTGTGCATACTATCAGAATTTTAGGAATTACACTACATAATGTTGGCAAAAAGATGGCCAAATTTCAGTGGTAGATTTTCAGATCTTTTTATTTTAAGAGGAGGATTAAAGATGGGAATGATAACAATTTGATTCCTAATCTGCTTTCCCAATTTTAACTCTCAATCTTTCCCCACAAATGTTAACTTTTCAATTTTATTGCACACATGTTGTACATTGGCAATAAACGCTTGATTTGATCTGAACTAGATGTCTCCAGCAAACTTTCTTAATCTTGGAAACCAAGGCTGTCATTTTCAATACTGCAGAAGCTTTCAATGTTGCACATCCATAGGTGGGGCAAAGCGAGGCATGACTAGAATGACTGAAGTTGTGATGTTTGTACTTGTGTTCAGGTGTCTCATGAAAGGATTGAAGGAGTGAAGTTTGCAGTGTGACATCACCATGCAGAGTTTTTCATGATAACCATGTCCTATCTCAAGACCCTGCTTGTGGGAGGGAAACACTGAAATAAGGTTTTCCACAGCTCCATATCATCTGCTGCCTGAGGGATATCTCTTGATTTAGTTAATGGAATAGTCATCACCCTGACTCTTAATAAAATTTGTTATATTAAAATTAATGCTAAAAAAGGCAGGGACTCTTTTCAAAGTCCAAATTTACCCAATTACTATTACTCCCCAGTTCATATTTCAGTTTTGCTTAAGTATGCATCAAAGGAAAATAAGCAAAGTATTGACCTTGGAAATCCATGGCTTGAAATTCTAATGGATGATAAGCATAATGAATACATATTTCAAGCTCTGTCTGTGACATAGTTTATGTTATGTCTCTCTTGAGACTTGTATATAATCAAGATATGTTCAAGGATTTTATTTTGCTATTCTGCAGCATCTATATTTAAACAGATTTGTCCTTCCAAGTAAAGAGCATTACAGGATACAATACTTAATAATTTCATTTTGCTTTTATTGAATAAACAACTGAATAAATACAATTCAGAATAAAAGGATATATTTCTTAGTGGGGCTAATTATTTTTAAATTGCCACTTCCACAGCTCTCAAGATTATTCATTCAAAAAAACAGGGTATTTTCTCAACATCAGCACTGAGCCATTTGGCTTGATTATGCTCTAAAGGAGGATTAAAGGCTGAGGGATCCTGACGTTATTAATATTTTATAAGCTTAGAGTTAGGATTTTGTTTTGCTTTTAAATCATAGGGATAGAAAAATTATGAACCAGACAGCATGAAATTAGATAATTTCCAATGAAAGCTGCCTTATGGTGGGTGACAATGTATCATACTCTAAACAAAGAAGCAGATGCCTTATTCCAGAAAGAACCACATATACATACACTAACTAGGTAACTGTTGATTACTAACTGTTAATATGGAACAAGAACACAACTGATTGACTTTAGCTTCCTACTTTGTGAAGTATGAAAGAGGTAAGAATGGAGGCATCAATCTGAGAGCTACATAATATATTTCACTGAAGATGCAGTTAATCTATTTTTATTTGTATTTTTAAAATATTAATAGTCCTGCCATGCATGTGGGTAGTGAGGAATAATACTTCCTTTCCCAATTGTAAATTTCCAGTATCCAATGGTGGCATCAAAGTGGATAATGATATTGTTTTCCTTATTTAGATTTTTTTCTTTCTGTTCCTCCAACAGCATCAGTTTGCATTCATAGCATTCCTTCCTCTAATTTTATCTCGTAACAGGTTCTTAGTCACCCAAGAGGTGCCATGGCTAATGATTGATTTGAATTGCCTTTGGATATCTTAGCTGTTCTGGCTAAGGAGGAGACTTCTAAGCATGCCCTTGGCAGAAAGAATCCCCGAAAACAGCTAAGCTGGTTTATCACAATTTGAAGGAACTGAAATAATGCACATTGCTGATTAAGTAAGGAAAGGAACATAATACCATAGTCTATAATTATATAAACATTCCCCTGTTTCTATTCCCCCGTGTCTATTCCCCTGCAGTTATAGACTTAGACTGAAAGTAAACTAAATCCAAACCTACCTACCTACCTATCAGCCTGCCTACCTACTTATTCATCCATCCATCCATCTATCCACACAAACATACAGGACATAAAGGTAGTCCTTAATTTCCAATCATAAGTTGGACTGAATTTCCAATCATAAATTGTTACAGTGGTAAGTTGAGGAACCCACATGATTGGATCTGGTTTTACAACATTTTCTGCAACAGTCATTAAGCAAATCACCATGGTCATGAAATAAATATTTGGTTATAAGTGTGAACTGGCAAAAAAATCTTCACAAATTGCAGTCATGTGACCATTGGATGTTGCAATCAGGCATAAAGCCAAGCTCATTGCCAAGCACCCGAAATGTGGTCACATGACTGGGGGATAGCCCACTGTAATGTTAAACAGTTGTTGTGCAACTGTTCATAAGTAGAGGACTACCTGTATATGAAAGGAATCTTCCAAAATCTCTCTCTCTCTCTCTCTCTCTCCTTCCCTCCCTCTCCTTCTCTGCAAGAGAGGGGGAAGGGAGGGAGGGAGAGAGAGAGAGAGATCTCAACTAAGATGACAATTAGAAGTTATTTGAGTAGGCAGTATAACAATTGGAGACAATAAATAAACCTGACATTTATTTAGACTCTGTGGCTAAACTAAAATATTACAGAATAGTTCAAATAAATTTATATCCATCTCTTTATTTTGAATCAAGTAGTACAGTTCCATAGGGTCATGAGGATTTCGGATCCCTTGAATTAAACAGCAGCTTATACTTATTAGACCAATCAACATATAAAGAGCATGGTAAATAAAAAAGGAGAATTGCCAAAACTTCCATCTCTGCCCATGGGTTGGTAAAAAGGAACAAAAAGAGAAAAACATCACAGCAAGCACACCCTGCCTTTGTTGTACAAACAGTATATGCTGCTAACTTATGAACCTGCCATAACTACAATATTGAATGTATTTCATGTGCTTTAGCATTGATCGTAAAACCAATAGTTTTGCTTTTTAGTCTTCTACAATATGAATCCTTTAGAATTTAGGAAGCTCTATAAACTAAAAAATTCTGCCAGGGATTTGATTAATTATGTTTTTGCAAAATTATTACAAAAGATTAAATAATATTTGATATCTGGAAAGACAGAAAACAAAGAGGCAAGAAGTCAGATTACATATTATCATATAGAACAGAGGGAAAACAGTTTGCGGGCATTTTTTGTAAATTAATCCTGATTAATTAATCCTAATTCTCACTCACTGACAATGATAATTATATGCAAAATGTTTAGGGCCTTCAAATAGGGTATTGGACAACAAAAATGCTTTTTGTCCTTTTCAGCCATTTTATTTTGCATCAACTTTGTAAAATGAATTCCATTGTGTACAAATAGCCAACCAAAATTGCACAGATCAGTTTCAATTTAAACCTCCTCTCACTGCTTGTATTAAACCTTAAATCTTTCCTAGGAAAAGCAACAGGACAAATGAGAAAGAGTGAATGATGGTCTTTTATATTTTAAATGATGAATATAATTTATCACAGATAATTGAGTTATTTATACATTACTCATGTAACCTATTGTACTATAATGTGATTAAACAGATTCTTTAAGCAATTGTAAGTGTTACATGTTCCAAAGAGCAGTGGAAAAATGCCAACAATTGGAGAAAGCCCAACAATCATTTTATTAAGTTGGCAAGCAACAAATGAGTTATCATTCTTCTACTGTTAAGAATGAAGTGTGCCTGAGACTGGTCAATGAAGACTGATGATGGACATCTTAACTGTGCATTTATACATCTGACCACAAAGAATTGTTTTAAACAGTGAGGAGTACATATATGGGTACACAGGCAAGATAATATTACGTAATTCATGGTACTTAGCCTTTGGGAAAGATGAAAGTCAATCAAGCTGATTATTATTCTAATGGTTTGACCCCACATCACTCTTTATATAGGGAGAGTGGTAAATACATCTATTGTCAATATCCTTCCAGGAGTGCATTTTGCCTTTAAATTTAAACTTCTGCCAATCCTAGTGTATATCTGTTTTTCAGACTGCAAAAGAAACAATTATATAAAGAGAGGTGTTTGATACTCCTTTTATTTGACAGAATGTAAGATATTATAATTAGCTTGCTTTCTCAACAGATATTCTGGAAGAGGATGGTCTAGTCATTACATTTATTCTTACAGCAGTATTTAAACAATGCAATAAAAGATTAGGCAGAGACTTACATTGTGAAAACATCAAGAGTGTCTCCAGCAGCTCTTGCCATCTCAAAATAGGTTTGCAGAATGTTCACTGTTCCTGAAAGTGCTTCATGTCCACACCCACAGAAGAGAGCAACCCCAGCATACAGCAAGATGGTGGCAATCAGAGAGGCATAGGGAATGCCCCCCAAGCACTTGATACAGCATTCAAAACAACCTGAGGAGAGAAGAATGTACTTAATGTATGACATCATTCTTTTGCCTCAAAACAATCTAAAGCCTTTTTTCCACTTTACGACTGGTATTTCTTTTAAGCCCAGCTAGGTAGTATGCAGGGGTGGGTTTCTACCGGTTCTGTCCACCACTATAGAACCGGTAGCTCTGAAGAGCAGCTGACATAGAACCGGTTCTATGTCTGCTGATGTTTTTGCCCACCCGCCCACCCAGGCTCTTACCTGACCTTTATTTCCTGATTTTTTTCAACTTCAGCTGCCATACGAGGCACAGCTGCAGTTAAAAAAAGCAGGAAAAAAGGGCTTTTTGAAAGACTGTTTCTCTGCACGCAGCTTGCTAAGGACGATTTACAGATGTGCGCTGAACAGCGTGCAGGGGAAGCACATTGTAAATCACCGAAACCCGTAAATGACCGAACTGGTAGTTAACCCTGTCGGATCCCACCTCTGGTGGTATGCCTAGGTTACCTGAAATATTAAGCAGGGTCTTGTATGAAACCATATCCCTTCCCCATCAAAAACTGAAATACTGCATGGTTTGTGGAATGGCGTTCAATCCATTTTCCATCAGTGGTCATAAGCGGCACCAATATTTTCTGAAGAAAATGAAGAAACATTTTGAATCTATTTCTGCTACACTTTCTGCTTTGCCCTCATGTTGCAGCACTGTTTGTGTCTATGTGTGTTCTGGGAAGCACAGAATGGATTGCATGTATTCTTTTGGATACCTGATCAGGAAAAGAGATCATGTCAGAATGAGAACTCAGCAACATTTCATGTGAATGTCCAACTGCATCTTCCATAAGGAAGTGCACATTGTGCACTTTGCCTTCTTCGTTGATAACCGATTTTATTCCATTGTGTTCAGTTTTTAAAGTGATATCTAGATGACAGATTTCCCTTTCATATTTTTCCAACATTCCACTCAATTGGAAAAAAATGTTCTTATAGTTGACAATAGCATGCCATTTGCAATGTATTAAAATTAATGGATGTGCCCTTGCTCTAATAAGATTTTATCTTTACACTGCCTAAACCATTAAAATAAACTCAGTAAGGATATTAAAGATTATTTCAAACAACCAGCATTTTAAATTGTTCTGGACACCTAGACTTCTAGTGAATTATGAACTGAAAAGGCAACTCCACTAAAAGCAGAGCTGACAGCCATGATGGAATAAAGAACTGGCAAGTAAACTGTAATTCCTTTGTGAACAAGGCAAGGACTTGAGGTTGCCCACAAATGCTCCAGACAGTTACTCCTAACAAGGAGTTGTCTCCAGAAATTAAAGCTCTGACAGATAAGGAAATAGCCATCTTGCTCAAATTACACTTGGAAACTTTAATCACTAAATATATGGGACCCTTGAACTCACTTAATCACTTGTCAGGATTAAGCTAAAGTTGATTCTATGCAAATTATTATATAGGGATCTCTCTCCTAATTATTATTGATTGTTGTGATATTCGTGACCAGAAAAGTTTAAAAAGTACAGAAAGATTATAAAATGGGCTGTCCAACAAACAAATTAAGATAGGATAATCAAGATAGACAATGAAAATCTAAATATTATTTTCTGTAGAGCAATATTTAAAATCATTGTACAATCTTTGTAATGTTATTCTTTATATGAAGTTCACCCTCTTGTGCCAAATATCATACATGCAGGAAATAAGATATGTCAAATAAACTTGCATTTTAAAATAAAGCAAATGAATCCAAAATATAGCAAAATAAGTTCATTGAAATAATGTAACAGGTTCTAATACTCAACACATCTATAGAATTGAAAAGCATGTTGAATCAATACTTAAATGTAATAAAATAAAATAAATAAATAAAATAGTATTATTCATTGGGATGAAGTCAATGAGAAAATGAAAAGATTCTCAACAAAATTTAAATAATCTACTAAATAGGAAACTCCACAAATAATTGCTAATTTTTATAGGATTTTTATAGGATTCCACACCAATTCTAATTGTTACATAAAATCCCACATCCCTTTAAGTGGAAGAATTTATGTTTATAACATGACATTAGTCAATGTCATTGATTAATATTACTCTCACCATCTTTAAAGAGTGATTTGTCTATAAAAAAATAGTTCAGATTAAAACAACTATCATTAGAAATGATGGGCTTGCCTTTTGTAAAGGTATCAGATATTGACTAGCTTAATCATGATGAACAAGTAGGCAAGTCAAAACAAAATGAAGATGGTTATTAAAAATAGTTGATCTCCAGAAACAATGAATAACTCAGTGGTGGGATTCAAAATTTTTTACTATCGGTTCTGTGGGCATGGCTTGGTGGGTGGGGCGTGGTTTGGTAGGCATGGTTTGGTGGACATGTCAGGGAAAGGATACTGCAAAATCCCATTCTCTGCCCACCCCACTAACTTTCTCCTGTGCAGGCAACAAAAGAAGACCCAGATGATCAGCTGGAACCTGGGAGGTAGAGAATGGATGGGAGCGGGGCCAGTCAGACATGGTATTTGCTGGTTTTCTGAACTACTCAAAATTTCTGCTACTGGTTCTCTCAAACTGATCAGAACATGCTGAATACCACCTCTGGAATAACTGCTCATAAAAATTCCTGGCCATGGTGGCTGGAAATTCAGGAAGATATAATCTCAAAAGCTCTAGAGTATGAACATGCTGAAAAGATTATCACATACAGTTCTCTGAATGTATAATTAATCACCTGAGGTATCTTATGAAACAAGAGCTTAGTTGATAAGAATGTACGCATGGGACATTATTTCTGGAGTTAAAATTGTATTGAATAACAGACAACATTTGAAGTTGTGGTTTACTTCAGTATAATGTATCTTGATTAGCTAAGACTATACAATCATAATTAATGTTAAATTTACATACTGCTCTTCAAGGAATCACTTTTTCTAAAGATTTATTGCTCAATAAATACCTACTTGCTTAAAGTATACTCTGTTTGTAGCATTGCATTTGGAATGCTTATGCTACTTAAGGGAGTTGGGAGAAATATGATTCATATTGAATTACAACCATAAAGCAACATAAAGAAGTTTGTGATGTTAGTTGAAAATAAGGAACATAAGTGTATTTTAAAATACGCTAGATCTCTTAAGCTGAGATAATGCACATGCCCTTACATTAACTATTGTCCTTCTTTAAAAAAATCAGTACATTCCACCCACTACCTTTATAAAAAGATGAGAGTGGGTGGGTGGGACGTGATCAAAAATTGTCTGCCTAAGCTTCCATCTGAAAATAGGGTGTGGGGGATTTAGTTTTCTTTCATATTTTACATGTACAGCAAAATTATATTATTGAAAATATTAAGCATATTGCATACATAAATGCCCAATCAATATATTTAATTTATATATTCTGCTGTGTTACACATTTCATTTACCCAAATATATCAACTTCCAGATTTTTAATGTGCCCAGGTGACATGAGAAAAATGGCCTTTTACAATATTTTAACAAAATGCATTACATATTTCTAAAGTGGTATAGCAAGAAAAACAAAAATAACTCTTTTGCATTCTTTAAATCCCAAGTTACAGATGTTGTTTTTAACAAGTTTATAAGCAAACATTGTAAAATAAGCAAAAAGTGTGATCCATTTCCCATTCCTCTAAAATCTCATACCAAAGCAGTTTTTTAGTTTTGTTTTTAAAAACAATTTCAATGGCAAAACATTGTGCTTTTTGCAAAACAAAGTTCCCCACAAGCTTCAGTCACTCAGAGCATCCCAAATTGCCTATATAAATACAATCATTAATCTAAAAACCATATGTCTCTGCAATAATTGATTTTGTAATTCTTTGTGAATTCGAATAACTTAAAGTTCCTAGGTTTGTTTGTTTTTAATGCTTTCATTTTTTTAAAGTAATTCCTCTGTTTGGAATATTGATATTTCTTATTATTGTACATAACTTCTTTAAGAATTGTTCTATATTTATTGAAAATACTGCTATTGAATGTTAATTTTTTGATTCAATAAAACAAAATACTCATAAATGTCTTTTGGGTGATTTTTTTTAATTATTTTCATTCTAAATAGTCGTGATAGTCCAATGTTAGAATTTGATTGTATCACAAATGTTGGATCTTAAATCACACAATCTACTGAAAATCAGACATTTCCAACAGAAATAGTTCCTTAATCTCCAAAAGATAACTTTTATTGTTATTTTTTTAACTGTGAGCACAATGGCTTACAATAAAATAACACACATACAAAATAGAGAAGCTTTTGTTTCATAAACACGAATTGAACAAATTTTCCAATGCTGGATCTAAGAAGCTATTTGTGCATTAAAAAGAATTTGAAAAAACTTTATAATTGAGCTGAATATTTATGCAATGATTCCTCCTGATTGATGAGAACAAGAGTGGTTCCCACCATATGTTGACTGTAATGGAGAAAGATTTTTTAAAAATCTAGTAGCCAAAGTAGCAGAAATTCAGTTGGAGTTCAAGTGATACACTGAACTATGGTTGAACGGAACCACCTACTATATATAATACCATGTAACAAATTCAAATTAAGTTTTTGTTCCTGGCTACAAAAATGTGTTTTCCTAACCTTTTATGTTGTAGGAAGTTAGCATCCACCCCTCTCCTAGAAAATTGAAATACCCTAGGAAATATTAAAAGGCAGAATATTTATCCTAAAAAGAAACTCACTCAAGAAGCAGAAACTCACCCCCACCTTTGTTAATGGGTGGGCCATTAAGGCCTGGGCCAGAATACTTTACATAAGAAGGGACTCCAGGGTGATGGGATTAAGGATGGCCCTCAGGAAATGATAGGATTACCCATCTCACCACATGGCCTGGGAAGATTGCATTAGCCAGCATTCAGGTAAAGCCATGTGGTCCAGACCAAGCCTACAGAGTTAAGACCCCCCACCCCTGGGAGTCTGACAACCAATTAGAATATAAGCTCCAATTCAAATCCCAACAGAGAGTATAAAACCCAGGTACTCTCAGCACCTCAACACTTTTTTCCTTTTTTCTCTTTTCTCTTTTCCCTTTTTCCCTTCTCTTCTCATCTTGAAGCATGTGATTATTCTTCTCTGGACCTCCAGGCCATGTGGCCCTGTAACCATTAAACCTTCCAAGCAGCCTCCATGTTTCCAGTGTCTTTTTCCCCACTTGGAACTGAACCCAGAAGGATATTTCTTTCAACAATGTCTAAATTAAATAGGCATTTAAATGAAACATTTTTATGCCTGTTTTATAGTTGTCAGTAGCTATTGTTCCACAAAAAACTCTGCTTCTATGGTCAGGACAATGGTATTTTGAAACATACCTGTTTTTGAGAACAGACTCAATTCACATTCAGTGCTGAGTAATTTCCAGAATATTCCAAAACTGTGGGAACTGTCCTGAAGTTTCTAGAATTGGCCAAAATTTTCTAGAACTTTCTAAAATCTTTTAGAACTTTCTAAAACTTTCTGGGATCATCCAGGAGTATCCATTGAAGTATAAAAAGTACAAGTGCCTTAAACCAACATTTTAGTTTGTCTAATTGCTGAGTAAGAGAATAGTGAGTTTGATTTAGTTTGCATCAAGAGGTTGCTTGCATCCAGCAGAATACTTCATGAAAGCTTATGATGTGTGAGGCCTACAAAGCATACTACAATATACTACTTGTAGGGAATCAAGACAATCCCTGGGCACCTCATTTGTTGCAAATACTGCAACAAAACTCTTAAAGGTGAAGTGAAAAATTGCTGCTCGTTAGATGGAATTGCAGTGATTTATTATAGTTTAAAAGAGTTACAATTAAGAAAATTTTCACTATTTTCAGTGTTCTACAATATATATTTTATGCCCTAAGGTAATATCTTGCACAAAGTTAGGTAATGTGTGAAATATCAATTTTTTTGAAAATATTATATAATTCTACTATGTTTTCAGGTTTGTACAGGGGAGAAAAGAGAATCGTGAAGTTTTCTAGCTCAAGAATTTGGTGGGAACTGATTTACCACTCAAGCGATTGCTACTTCTGCCTGGTGGACATTTCCAACAACAAACTGGCAAGAGCACACCTCCTATCATGTATCCAAACATTCCTTCATCCATTGCCCCATCCCACATTGCCCTGATCTCCAGTGGTGGAGGAAGGATACTGCAAAATCCCCATTCCCTCCCCATCCCATTAGCCTGCTTTCCAGCTCCATTTTCCTGTGCAAGGCAATGAAAGAAGACCCAACCAATCAGCTGGGACTTGGGAGGCAGAAAATAGATGGGGGCGGGCCAAGTCAGAGGTGGTATTTGCCAGTTCTCCAAACTACTTTAAAATTTCCACTACCGGTTTTCCAGAATTGATCAGAACCTGCTGAATACCACCTCTGCTGAGCTCCCTATTCCCATCCCTCCGAGAGGGATCATCTATCATCTATCTTCAAGAGTGAGAAGCATATCAGACAGTGAGGAAGATCTTGTCAATATAGGTTACAATTTCACAGGTGCAGCTGAGGAGAGAAACCCATATTTCCCCATCCAGAAAGACCTCAACAATCTGATCAGAGAATTTAGTCTTATCAAGTCCCATGTTCAGTTTCTGACATCTAGGCTCAAGGAGTGGAACTGTTGGATGAAAGTGTGCAGTCATCACAAGTCACAGCTCAGAGAACGTGTCACCAACGTTCTTCCAACTTCTTCAGCCGACAAGATGGACCGTGCTTCTGCAACAATGGCCAGTCTATTCCAGGCTATAGGAATACCTGTAGCCTGAGTGAATGACGCATATTCATAGACAGTTCATCCAGGAACCTCAAAGCCATGCTGCTTCATAACAGGAACAAGTTCCCATCTGAATGAAAAAGAATGCTTTTCAATATTTAACCAATGGACATGGCATAAGTATCAGGATTCTGCTTTTTATCTCACCTTCCTCTTAGATAATATATGATACTTCTATGATAATTAATCCAGGACGTCACAAAACGTATTCTACTAAATGTCTCTTATAGATTTTATTTACGTTTGTTCAAACATAGGCCTTCTGTATCATATGGCAAATCATTTTTATTACTGGGATATTTGTGGGATATTTTTCCTTAAAGAAATTAAGCTCTGGTATTTTGACAATATTTAGCTCCAAAAATCGGGCAACATGGATTTCTTTTAGCTTATACCGGTCAATTTCTTGATTGACAATTTCATACTGAGAACAAAGTTGTTGGTAAAACAGTAAAATCACTTTCTACAATGTCACAGAAAAGTACTTTATATATTTTAGTTTTTAAAAATATTTAATATATCCAATGAACACAAAACAGCAAAAAGAAATTCATCGATATACCCAACAGCTAACTGCATAGTATATATTTCATTAAACAGAAAACTCTCATTTGTGAGGCATTAATGGTTATGAAAATGCAGAGCAAATTGGGTTCTGATTAGCTTTTATATGTTTTCAGTACATTAAGTTTATTGCAATTTAAATGAAACATTCTACTCCCACAACTAATAAACATAAAAGATATGGATATTTAGCATTGCCTGCCTGCATGTATGGTAAATTAGTCACAACCCTGCAGAGGGACCCTCTAATCTATAAACTATCCTGTGAGTTGGTCTTACTTGTTTCTCTGTCATATCAAACTAAATAAAGAGGATTAATCCTTTTATTCTACAATAATTTCCTTTGTTAGGTAGAACTTTATATTCTATCAATATTCCTGGTAACCACTAACCATTTTGCTACTCTTAGAGCTTCCATGAACCAACAATTCTTGTTTTGAGACAGGAGACTTGGTCCATTACTTGAGAACTGGATAGTGATCCTATTCTAATTTAATTTATATCCAGATGGAGAATTGGAAGCAGTTATTAAATGTTTCCCTGTGTAAATGTTGCTGAGAAATATGACAGTAAATGGTCCCAAACAATGGTAATTGGAGCTTGCTGCAGGACACCCTGAGGGTATGAGTAAGGGGTCAGGTTTTTGTTGTTCGTTTGACCATTGATTTGTTCTATGTTTTAAGTAATTGGTTTTATTGCTATTGTGAGCCAGCCAAAGTTGTATAAGATAGTCATACAAAACCTTATAAATAAACACTTAACACTGAGATTTATCCCAAAACATAGAATATAACTGAAAAATCTAGTAGCCTTAGTAAAAAAAAAAAAAGTATCCTTGAGCTAAGCTTCCCTGCTAATGACCATATGAATACTTCTATATAATCTTCTTCATAAAGGGGATTGCCACTACTGTATTATTGCAGGCCAAATCTTTAGACTGAATTGAGCATTGTTATCTACCTATCAAATCCTTTTCAGGACTTTGCATAGACAGATGCTATTGCTTCATGATATTAAAGGCATTGTTAAAGTATGTAAACTGTACGGAGCAAATCTGTCTTTTGCAATTGATTGAGAGTGATTTTGTCAATGCCAGTGGCTGATGCTATTATTATAATATTCACAATAATGAGAAATCTCAGCTGCCGTTAACAAATTACAGAGTTAGAAGAGATCTTGTAGATCAGGAGTATCAAACTCAAGGCCTGCGGGTAAGACCCAGCCTGAGATGTGGTTGGATCTGGCCAGCTGAGCCACACTGGAAACAGTGAAGGACCAGTCCGCAGCGCCTCGGTCCAGTCCAGACCAACCAGGCATTAATCTGCAACGTGGTGGTAGCCATCTGGGCCAGAACATGGTCAGGTTTAGATCCACAAGACTAGCTTGGAACCAGTGAGGAACTGCCCCGCCATCCCCGTGGCATGCGCAGAGAAGGTGGCAAGCATGCACGGGGTCTGGCATCCCTGAGGCCCATCTTGCCCCACAGACTGACTGTGTTCTAAGCACTTCCCTTTCACCCAGGATGCTAGTGTCCTCCTGTGCACATATCCAGAGGGTGGGGCCGAGGCAGTGGGGCGGTCTCTCGCTGCTCCAGGGCAGCTGTGCAGGTCAGATCTAAGACTGACTGCATTCAGGCCAGGTGGCCACAACGAGTTGTAGATCAGCGCCCGTTTTGCTTGGGCCGGGCCAAGATGATGCAGGCTGGTCCTTCGCTGTTTCCAGGGCAGCCCCACATGCTAGGAGCATTCTTCGATTGAAGAAAGGGGGGTTGGATTTGATACATTTAATTTTTTTCCTCTCTATGTATCCTAAATATTCTATTTCTTACATTGCCTCTTGTATAAACTTTTACACAATTTATAATTGTTGCCTGGCACCCGGATGTCTGGAAAATTCTCACCTCTTGGGGGAATGCAAGGGGAAGAGGAGGCCATGTGGATTGCAATGGCCAGAAGATAGTCCTGGGAAACTTTCCTTATCTGCTTTCTCAGAGACACTGGCCTTGGTCCTGTCATGCAAGAGGCATGGACTTCCTTGGTCATTCAGGGTTTCTGATTGGGATATATCCTAATAACTTTATCCACAGTGATAGTATCTGTGCAGTGCTTGATATAGCACAGAACAATTGCAGTGTGCTCCTGTAGGTCAGAGTGGTAAAAGATGTCCCAATTTGTGTTCTTAAAACAATCCTGAAGTTGCTGGAAAGCATCTTCTGGCCAAGATTTCACTGTCTTTATTATAGGCAGAGCCTATTTCCTAAGAGGGATGTACGCTGGTGCTAAAAGCAGTGACATATGGTCTGATTGTCCCAAATGTGGTAATTGTAAAACCTTATAGCCTTGTTTGATATTGGTATATACTTTGTCCAATATGCTTGCTCCTCTTAACTTAACATGCTGATAGAATTTAGGGAGCATTGCTTTTAAATCAGCTTAATTAAAGTCCCAGTGACTTTAAAGTGCACAGCATTAAGATACTTATTCTGCTGATTACTAACAATGTTATACAAGAATCCCAAAGCTATGGTAGTATTGGCATCAGGGCGATATAGACTGCAGTAATCAAAGCCACGCTGAATTCCCGTGGAAGATATATGGGTCTACATTTAAGAGTCATATACTCCAGATTCATGGAACAGTAGCTGTCTACAGTCTTTGTATTGATACACCAGCTTTTGTTCACATAAAGGCTTAAACCTTCCCCTTTGATCTTGCCAGAATCTCTAGTCCTGTCCTGCAAATGAGCTATGTAGCCTTCCAGCTCAACAGCTGCATCTGAAATGAGTGAATGAAGCCAAGTTTCTGTGATTAGCAAAACACAGCAGTTATTGATGAATTTAGTCTTTGCACATGCGTGCAGGAAGACCAGATGGCCAGGGCACGCATACACTGGGGAGCTGCTCTTCCAGTTTCCAGCACTCCTGCGTGTGCAAAGACTGGCTGGTCGGTGTGTGCAGGCACTCCAGGGGTGCACTGTGTTCACAAAGACCAGCTGGCCAGTGTGCATGCGCTCAGGGGAGCTGCTCTTTTGGTTTCTGGCACTCCTGTGCGCGCGAAGCCAAGCAGGCCAGCATGTGCATAAACTCTGGGGAGGTGCTCGTTTGGTTTCCGGCGCTCCCACTTCCCTGAACTCCTGGATCCTTGATTAAGAGACCAACCAGATCTTTAATGCTTTGAAAAAAAGCATATAAGGTCAGAGCCATATGAAGCTTGGCTGTACATGTTTTTTGAGGGCCAGTGACACTACAGATAAAGCATGACTCCCAAGTCCTCAAAATGGTATTGTTTTAATAAATGGATCCCAGAACGTGCCTACTCTATCAGTGAGTAGAGCAGAAGTAATTCAATATAGGCAATCCAGCAAATAAATCAGCCTATGTCACAAAGAGCTTTGTGACCACATTCAAATTGGCACTTCAAATGTACCAAGAACCCAGTTGAGAGCCACTGCAGCTTGTGGGTTGGTGATATAATGCGGGATAACTACTCAGGCTTATGCTTTCTGGACTGGTTGCAATTCAACTGTGTCATCACAAGGCAGCTAATGATAGAGTGAAGATGCAAGTGGTGGAAGTGGTGAAGATGGGATAAAGGTAAGTGAAAAAGAGCTTTGTCTCTTAAGGGATGCAGCCTTCCCTGGTCTTGGTTGTTTTGTTTTCTTGCCCTTGCAATAGGCCTCAGACTAAGTGGCTTCTTGATGAAGATGGAGATGGAGGTAGCAGGAGAATTCCCAAGTCCAATGCAGAATGATGGCCTTCCTTTGGAGTCTGCAGGGTTTTTTCATTAACATGAGTTTTCTGGAGCTCAGAGCCAATGTCTTTGATGCTCTTACTTTCAAAGCAAGAAAAGTGAAATGTCAAAGAGCCTTCTTTTGGAGATCATATTTTGTAACTAACAGTTACGTTTATGGCATAGCATCATATATTTTGTCTTCATTTCTGACTCACTAAAGATTTTAGTATCAATGAAGGTTTCAGTCCATACTAATTGTTAGCCTCTCAAGGTAGGCCATATCAAGAAACAGATAACACATATCCTACAATTACTTTAATTAACATACTATATTAACAGAATCTTGAAAGTCTTAACATTATTCCTTCCTCCCTCGCTTATCTTCTTGAGAATTATGGAGGTATCTGGGATGTTTTTGTACATTTTCTTTATATGGACCTAAGCCTTGGTAACAGGTCTTTCCTCTTTCCATGAAAGTCACCTTCTATACTCTTTACACTAATAAAAATGAGGATCTTGTGGTAATTTTGAGTATGAGGGAAAAACCTAAATCTGATGTGCCTTTGTGTATTATGAGCCAAATCCAGGAGATTACATGTAATACATCTAGAACAGATGAAACTGCATATCTGCATATATGTATAAAAATAATAAACAAAAAATATGCATAGGCTTATGTATACCAAGAAGTACAGCACTTGTATCAAATAATAACTATTTAGTTTTCAGTGATAATTTATACCTTCATAAAGCAAATTCAGGACAAGTGGGGCAGCTCTTCTATCCAGACTTGTTTTAGGGAATTAATCATCAGAAATAATGCTTGGTATAACAAAAAACAACTTGATCTGTTGTGATACAGTGAATACAGTTTAAGAAATTACACAAACTTTTTTTGTTTTTTAGAAATAATATGGAAATCCATTTGTACTACACATAAACACAAGCACACATATCTCTGTCAAGTAAGCTTAATTTTTCTCTTTATGTCTGGACTGTAGAAAAAACAACAAACCAACAAAAGAAGTATAGTTGGTAATAAAAAAACAGTCCTGTTATCCAAGACGCCAAAGAGTAAATTTAGTAGGAACTCAGGCAGAGTGCCCAGCTATAATAACACTATTCTCAGTTTAGCAGTGCACAGTGGTTTCTTCAGTTACCAGTAAAACACAGAAAACCAATTAACAAATAATGGTCTTTTAATGGGCTTTCCCTTGAGAAGAAACAGAAAGATGTTATGCCCAAATATCTATTCATATTTCATAACAGACTTTCAACATAGTTTAAAAGAAAAAATAATAGAAAGTCATACAGAAAAGAGATCTGAGAATTTTTATCTCAATCAGTTACTATAATTAAAAATAAAAGAACCATTTTAGAGTATGTATTGGGGTTATTTATATTCGCTTTTGGTTAGCTGGAGGCAACTCAGCACTGTGAAGTTCAGTATCAGAAAGATATGGAAAAGACACACTCATAAAATTTGAGTGCTTACTACAAATGTATATGAGTGCTGTTGTGGAGCGACGGAATAACTCAGGCAGAGACCAGGTCAAGGCTAAAAGCTTAACTCTTTATTATAAGTAAAGAGGGTTACCGCTACTGCCGCGCTAACACGGCAGCCAGCTGGAGCGGCAACAGTTGATGCCGTTTGACAGCCGCCTTTTATAGCCGGCTGTCAAACGGCTCAGCCAATGGGAGAGGTCCGTGCTTCCCGCTTGAAGCACGGACCTGAGTGAAGACTCAGTCCATACACAACACTCCTCCCTCCCAGTGAGGAGCATGCGTAGTCCTTCAGATACGTCGGACGCCTGCGAATTCGTCCGGATCTTCTAGGCTCCGTCAAAGATGGCGCTGGGTTGTTGTCTGGAGCTCTCTGCGTGTTTCCAGGCGATGGAGGGGCTGCTGGACTGTCTGGAGTCGGGTCTGCACCTTGGTCAGCTTCCACATCTGGTAGGTAGTCGTCCCCGGTGGGTTGGCAACTGGTTTCGTCGAATGGTGTGGTTGCTTCTGCATGGGGTCCGTCTAGATGACCTCTGGGTGCAGAGCTCCAACGCTTCCTCAGGTGGTCCACGTGACGCCGCCAGGTCCGCCCATCAGCTAACTGGACTCTGTAAGACTTGGGACCAGTTACTGCTATCACAAGCCCTGGTAACCATAGTGGTTGCCCAGTGAAATTTCTGACAAATACCTTGTCATTAACCAGGAACCCCCTGACTTGGCTGTTTGACCCAAGGGGAAGCAAAGGGGCATAATTTGGGTGCAGCCTATCCAAGGTGGTCCTCAGCCGGCGTCCCATTAATATTTCGGCTGGTGACTTGTTAGTAGAGGCACAGGGTGTAGTGTGTTGGCTCAATAAGTATTGGGCCAGCCTGTCATGCCAGTTAGAGGGACCCAATTTTTGTAACACCTCTTTAGCAGATCTAACTGCCCTCTCAGCCAGCCCGTTGCTGGCAGGATGGAAAGGGGCTACTAGTATGTGCCTGATGCCCAAACTTGCTAAAAACATTTCAAACTCACAGGAGGTGAATTGGGGGCCATTGTCAGACACGACAGAATCAGGAAGGCCATGTGTGGCGAATATCCTAGTCAGTGCTTTGCTGACTGCCTCTGTAGTGGTGGAGTGCATTAAAGTTAATTCCACCCATTTTGAATACGAATCTACTACCACCAGGAAAGTGCGCCCATGGAAAGGGCCTGCTAAGTCTATGTGTATCCTGGACCAGGGGTTACTTGCTTCCTCCCAGGTCCTAGGGGTGGTTACTGGTGGTAATGCCCTGGAGGCCTGGCATGCCTGGCAAGAATTTACCCAATTAGAGATTTGGGCATCCATGCCTGGCCACCATACGTAGCTGCGGGCGAGGGCCTTCATTCTCACAATCCCTGGGTGGCCCTCATGCAAAACCTTCAGTATTGAGGTTTGTAATTTGTGGGGAATGACTACTCTGGTTCCCCATAGCAAACAGCCTTGCAAGGAGGAAAGTTCCTGCTGGCGTAATTTGTAGGGTAGGAAGTCTGAAGGATAAGGGGCTGTAGGCCACCCCCTCCCTACCCAGTCCAGGACTTGGGATATTACCTGGTCCTTGGCCGAATGGGCAGCGATGTCAGCAGCAGTGACTGGAAGCTTGAGATCGTCGATAAGAAAGACTGTGGTTGCAGGTGCTGGGTCCACGACTGGCATTGGCAGGGGACAGCGGCTGAGTGCATCAGCATGGGAAAGGCTTTTCCCGGATCGATGGATTAGAGTGTAGGAATACGCAGCCAGGAAAACCGTCCATCTGGTCATCCTTGGGGACAAAATCTGGGGAGTCTGTTTAGAGCCGGATAAAATGCCTAGCAGTGGCTTGTGATCAGTTATCAGTTCGAAATGGTGCCCGTAGAGGAATTCATGGAACTTCTTCACTGAAGCCACTGCAGCCAAGGCCTCCTTGTCGATCTGGCTGTAGTTGCGTTCAGTGGAAGATAGTGTCCTTGAAAAGAAAGCTATAGGTGCTTCTGCACCATTGGGCAGTCTGTGGCTCAGGACAGCCCCGATTCCGAATGGAGAAGCATCGGCTGCTAGAATGAGTGGTAAGTCTTTATTGAATTGGATTAAGACGGCCTTTGAAGTTAACAATGACTTGACTTGTTTGAAAGCAATAGTTTCCCTTGGTCCCCAGTGCCATGGCGAATGCTTGTCTAAAAGTCTATGAAGTGGCTCAGCGACAGAAGCTTTATGGGGCAGGAACGATGCATAGAAATTCAAGAGGCCCAGGAAAGCTTGAAGCTCAGTTTTGTTTGTAGGAGTAGGCGCATCGTGAATGGCCTTAACTTTTGACTCAGTTGGGTGAATACCCTTTGCATCAATTTTGTAACCTAAGAATTCCACTTGTGGAGTGGCTATGGTACATTTTTCCCTTTTTAGCTTGAGACCAGATTGTCTGAAACGGTCAAGTACACTTCTGACCCTTTGTAGTAATTGCTGTTGGTTGGTGGCAGATACCAGAATATCATCAAAGTAAGGCACAACGCCTGGTAACCCTTGCAGTATTCGTTCCATAAGGGATTGGAAAATTCCAGGGGCCACACTAACTCCGAATTGTAGACGTGTGCATTTGAAAGCCCCTCTGTGGGTTACTATTGTTTGCAGTTCAGCAGTTTCATCGTCAACAGGAAACTGCTGATACGCCTGGGACATGTCCAACTTTGCAAAAATGGACCCAGGCTCAAGGGAATGGAGTAAATGTTGTACCACAGGGACTGGGTACGCACTAACTTGTAAATATCTGTTTATTGATGACTTGTAGTCTGAGCAGATCCTCAAGTGTCCATCCTTTTTTAAAGGAGTTACTATGGGGGTCTCCCACTTTGAGAAGTCAGTTGGTTGCAGAATGCCCTGTTTGATTAATTTGTCAAGTTCCTTGTCTAGTTGAGGACGAATTGCAAAAGGAACTCTGCGAGGCTTCAAACGAATTGGAACTGCCTGGGAGTCTACCCTGAAAGATATTGGGGTTCCCACGTAGCAGCCTAGGCCCTCACTGAATACGTCTGCATAGTCCCTGAACAGGGAGTCAACTTCTGAATTGTTAATGGCGTGGATTCCCCCTATGTGGAGGCCCAGGGCTGGGAACCAATCTAGTCCCAATAGGCTTGGGAGGACACCATCCACTATCACTAGAGGCAAGTGACCCTTAAACCCTTGAAAATGGACTAGGAACTTGCCTTTTCCGATGACAGGGATGGTTCTGCCTTGGTAGTCCCGAAGTGTTAGGTTGCAGGCTGGAATTTTTTGTCTTGACATTCTGGGGAGTAGCTTCTTTAAGGTGTCCCATGAGATGATGGACAATGCAGAGCCGGTGTCAACCTCCATCTTGCAGGGTCTACCTTCTATAGAAACAGTGACACTAATTTTGTTAGATTTATTAATTTTTTGAATTTTAAATTGATAGCAAGTGAAACAGTCCTCAATTTGCCTGGGATATTGAATGAGCTTCTGTGGTCTTTGTGGCTGGCTGAAGGTTTTTCCTGACTGACAAATTTTTGCCAGATGGCCTTTCTTTTGACACCTTAAACATGTGGCATTCCTGAATCTGCAGGATGCTCTGAGGTGATTTCCCCCACAGCTTAAGCATACTGTTTGTAACTGTGGGATTTGACTTATACCTTGCCTGAACTCTTTTTGATTTGCATTGGGCTGTCTGAGGCGGTTTACCTCAGTAGCCTCTTCTGGGCCAGTTTCTGAGGAGGCTTCCTCAAAATATACTGTAGGATTTTCTAGCCTGCTGGGTTTTCCCTGAATTTCAGCTGCTGAGAGTGCTGACAGCTCAGCAGCCTGGGATTCCTCTAAGGCTTGCTTAAGGGTTAGATCCCCTTTGGCTAATAAACGTCTTTGTAACTTTGGGTCTCTAACGCCACAAATTAGCTGATCAAGCAGCATATCGTCCAGGTAATCTCTGAACCCACAATGCAGGGCAGTTGTTCTCAGTGCTGCCATATAATCATTAATTGTTTCCCCCTCTGTTTGGATGCGCCTTCTGAAAGCATGGCGCCTAGCAATCCTGGAAGGCTTTGGGGAGTAGTGATTTGAAAGAATTTCCTGCAGTTCCTCCCAGGGAATAGTCTTTATAGATCTAGGGGCCAGTAAAGCTGATGCGGTGTCAAAAACCGTGGCTCCGCAAAAACTTAGGAAGTAAGACTTCTTCCTATGTTCAGAAATTTCTGACAGGTCTAAAGCATCAAGAAAACAGTCAAACCGGTTCTTGTATGACTCCCACGTCTCAGCAGCCGGTCTGAAGGGCGGGAATGCCGGATTCGCAGTCATCTTCTGTCAGCTGTGAAGTTTCTCCTCAGGCAAGTTAGAGACGGCACTTCGCGGTTAGAGTCTGCAACTCTGTAGCGATTTCAGCTCTAGGTAGTGATTTCGCTCCTTTAATTCTCTCCCTTGCCTGGCTTGCCTTTACTTGTATCCCGTCCTCGTCGCCAGTGTTGTGGAGCGACGGAATAACTCAGGCAGAGACCAGGTCAAGGCTAAAAGCTTAACTCTTTATTATAAGTAAAGAGGGTTACCGCTACTGCCGCGCTAACACGGCAGCCAGCTGGAGCGGCAACAGCTGATGCCGTTTGACAGCCGCCTTTTATAGCCGGCTGTCAAACGGCTCAGCCAATGGGAGAGGTCCGTGCTTCCCGCTTGAAGCACGGACCTGAGTGAAGACTCAGTCCATACACAACAAGTGCAAATGTGTGTGAAACAAGTGTGAATGTAATATCCATAAAACTTTTATAAAAATTTAACTTTTTAAAAATGCATCTTTTTTAAAAACCATATAAGAGATATACGCTCATGGACAAGGAGACAGTTGTGTTACAGAGTTGCAGACAGATGCAACTTTCATTCCTTTATATTCTTTGAGGCACTTGCTTTTCTTTGAATCTAGAGGTCTGAAGAGCCCTGACATGAAATGTGATTCCAGAATAGTCTCTGTTACACAGTGTGGCAGCTATAGCAACTTTATGACTTGTGGACTTCTGGAAGTTGAAGGCCACAGGTCTTAAGTTGCCATAATTGCCTACAACTGCTGCTACCTATGCAAGTAGATATCCTTTCAAAACAGAACTATGTGCTGTAGTCTTCGACCACTTTTATTTTTGAAAAATCTTTTTAGGTTATAATTTGCAGGCTAGCTTACCACCTGATTTGCAGGAAAATGATTTGTTATTTTGTTTGTACCTTTTATTTTTAACAGTCGTGAGCTTGCTGTTTTCAGTGTTGTACACACAGACAAGTGAGACAGTAAATAAATGTATATATTATTATATTATTATAATATTGTTCTATATATTGGTTATAGTGTTAATAATTCATGCATTATTAAACATGCTGATATGTTTTCTTCCAGTCCACTCCCATGTCTTATAAGTTCTTTAGCCCAGGGACCTTTCGGATCTCAGCGACCACTAAATTCATAATTTTAAATCCTGCGGACCACTAATAAGATATGCCTAATGATCAGCTGTGTGGATGTGGCTAGGTGGTCATGTGACTGGATGGGCATGGCCAACTCGATGTCACTCATGTCAACCGGCCTCTACTCACCCCTCCCCTCCCAGCCACTCCTTGCCTGCCCACCCAGGCTCCTTAGAGCCCAAACAGGAAGCAGTTGTTGGAGCTAAGCAGCCACCAAAAGAAAGAATTGACAAAACAGCTGGCTCACTTCAAATTGGATCTGATTGAGAAGGAGGCTCAGCAGAAGCACTTCACTGAAGACTACGAGCATTGGCTGTCCAAGCAGAGGGAACACCTGCAGGAGTGCAAGATCAGGTACTGACACCTGGAGGTTCAGTGGGCTGAGATGGTTAGTCAGTTCCAGGCCATGATGCAGTCCCACTGAAACAAGGCCCTCTGGCTCTTTGCCACCAGCGGCACTTCCCTCCAGTCTTCACCCAAAGCCCTGCACCAGGAGGCTGAAGCAGACCTCAAGTCAGAATTTCTGCCCCCGCTTCTGACCCACAGAAAAAGACCCTAAAGGGGGACACTCTCTGAGACAATGCAAACATTCATTGCATGTATCAGGCGCAGGTGCTGTAGTTTGAGGACCCCTAATTTAGTGTAATATAAAAAATGCAAATAATATTCTTGCGGACCACCAAAATTTTCCCATGGACCTGGACTACCAGTTGGTGACCACTATTCTAGTCCTCAGTCTTTGAGTATCACAGTACCTTTAAAGTCTCTAATAAATAGGTGCCAAGGTAGAAAGTTTAATTCAAATTCTGTTTTCCAAAAATACCTTTTCTACATAAGCCTTTTAATTCATGCACACAATTGATGAAAGGCAATTCATGTCTTTACTGCACAATCAAAGCTGAATTGAGCACCTAAAAAGAAAGACTGGCTTGCATTTGTCTAAAAATAGCCTCTGCAATAAACTCCAAACATGTCCTGACAAAAGTTTACTGACGCTTACAAGAAATTAATTTAACTGTATTGAATTTATTTGGAATTTAATGGTATAATTGTTGCCTTCCTTTGGTTATTGTGTCTTTCCTGAATAAATGACTGTTTATATCTACAAATTCATGGGTTTAATAAGGGAATTTCTCATTAAAATCCTTCCATGTGCAACACCATATAATTTCACAGTTATCTTTGAATTATGATGAAACTTTCTACATGCACTGTCAGTTATGAAGTTGACAAGTTTAGGTTCCATGATAAATTTGGTTTATTAAACCAATTAAAGGACAAATGGAAAAAATGGGTATTTGTAGACAGTGAATATCCAGAAGCATAAAGAATCTATATAATTTTGATATAGAGAATCAAATAGATATATTTTTTACAATCGGTATAGCCAAAAGAAAGGAAGGTGCACATGCCATTCAGCTGAAATCCTGAAGATGTGGTCATTCAAAGATGTTATTGAATTCTAACTCCCCTCATACTTAACCTGTGCGAACAACAATAGGCAACTCTAGGAGAAACATTCTAATATTTGGGAGATAAATGTTGTCCACTGTTGTTCTAAAGAAATAGCTATTAAATCAAATTGCAGTTCATTTTTCAACATTCAGTATAAAATCTTCAGTTTTTAATAAGGTTTAAAACTAGGCTTAAGTATAAACAATTACTTACACAATATTCCATGGCCAGGATAGTGTGAATGGTTGTTCTAAACAAAAGTAATTAGTCAAGTATGTAGTTTGCACATAGATTCAACATCGTTAAAACCTAACAGGTAGATTTGCTTTACCGTAAATATTCACAGTAGAGGAAATCTACCAGGCAGGTTTCAAAAATATTCTCTTCTGCCCAGCTCTTATCAAGAGTTACCTTGTAGAAAGTGAATCTTGTTTATTCAGTCCAGGGCATCAGCCTTCTTAGAATTCTCTAGTGACACAAAGGCCTGATAACACTGTCTGTAGAAACTACTTTGAGTGAGGAAGAGTGCTGGAGGAGTAATACATCCTTAAAAGACCTTGGTCCTGCTGGCCTGGCTGGTAGCACCTCACAAGGGCCCCTTTCCAGGGTTACAGGAGAAGATGGTCAACAATTTTGAAGGTGGAAGAGGGCTTTATGCCCAACGGCAGATAAAACGGTAGAACCATCTTCAAGGAGAAGGAAAACTCTGATTTCAAACCTCCACTGCCTTGTGGCTATATCTATTATTGGAAAAGGCTTCAGGAGTCAACCTTGAGGCAAAATCCAGAACCGGAGTACTGGAAGCAGTTCGTGACTATGTACAATCACATTCTGGTAACTCCTGTGACACAGCTGGAACTAATCGTATTGGTTCTGCCATTCGATTAGACTATTTCAATGACGTGGAAAGGGGGGATCTGCTGCTTGGGTAACAGTTTATCTTCCATATTAAATTACCCAGGCCTCATGCTCTGGAGAGGACACTCCAGCTTTGCATACAGCATTGAAACAACACAGAAAGTGGCAGTTACCGGTTTCATAGCGCAATACCATAGTCTCTTGAGACTGAAGGATGCCAATTAATTTCAAGAAATTATTTTTTAATATAAATTTTACTGCTAGCATGGGAGAATGTATTTCCAGTTGTTTATATTTATTTTGAGGGTTTTTAAATAAACAACATAGGTAATTGAATAGCCTTCCTTATTTTGTCCCAAGGAGAAGCTTTGAAAACAAGGACTCTTTAAAAAAATTGTGCCAGGAGCAATAAAATTCATTTCACACTGAATTATATTATACTTCTGCAATCTAATATTTCCATCCTTATTTCAGATAGATATCTGTTTGTTATCTTTATTTAGTCCAGAAAATAATATCCAGGTTTTTCTGGCAAAAAAGCAAGGTAAATCAAATAATTTTGGTCTTATTTGATTACAGTTAAGGGAAGTTTAAACGTTTCTGTTTGCTTGCCTTCAAAGCACAAATTCAATGTTTTACAAATCTACAAGTAGCTGATCAGCAGTGTATTTTAATTTTTTATCCAAAAATATTTTAGATAAATGTGAACATGTATTTCATTTTAATTAAACCTTACATTTGAAACAAGTATTTAATGGCATCCACTTGTCTCAAGATAAAAATTGCTTCTTTATTGGCATGAAAACAAAGCTAAACTACAATATATCTGCTATACAGCTAAGCAGTAAGAAATATAACCAGAAGGAAAATTTTCTACTCTGCATTTGCCCTACTGCCTATTAGTTGATCTGTTAGAATTATTAATATCCAAGCAGCTAAAATGAAAAGGTTGTCTCTTAATTCCACTTGTCCCTAAGGATCCATTTACAATCCCATTAGATTCTAAGCCCTCCACTATTGAATATTATCTGGCAAGGTCTAGGAAGTTCCTAGGCTATGGCATAGCCTCCCCTCCCCCAAGACATGGCAGTTTCTAATCTCTTTGCTTTCTAGGAGGGCCATTATCATGTAAGCTTTTCTGTTATATCAGGATAGGAGGTAAGCCTGCATTTTTTTTGCCTATGTTTTTCTTGATGTAACATTATAGGGCAGGTGATGTGTTTAGAATTTTAGTCTTATGTAGTATTAATATTAAGTGTTTTAGTCTTTCTTTTAGTATTTGTATACTTGTTTAGTATTTATGTACTCATACGTTTTCAAATAAATTAACAAACATTGTGTTTTTCCCAATCATCTTATCTTTGAAATATGTCATGAAATGGATAGTGAAAAAATTGTTGCAACATTATTGTTACAAAATAAAATAGGTATAATTTAAAATCATGATGGCAGACTCTTTTGGTCTAGAAATTTCCAATAAATATATTTGGGATAGCTGGGCTGTATTTCCTGGCATTTTAGTTTCTCTAACTATTGATTTTTGTTCATTCTACTAAGGATTTCTTTTTAAGCGCAGACTAAAGAAAAACAAAAGGAAATAAGGATGTCCTTTACCTTGGTGGTGCAAGCTGTTAATCATCTAGCACTTAGTGCAAGCTGCCTGCAATTAGTGCAGGTTCGAATCCCACCAGGCTCAAGATTGACTCAGCCTTCCATCCTCTCTGGGTAGGTAAATTGAGGACCCAAGAATCGTTGGGGGCAATAAGCTGACTTTGTAAAAATGCCGCTTGGGGGGGCCAAAAGCCCTAGTAATAATAAGCAGGCATATACAATGGAATGAAGGCTATTGCCGAGCACTTAGTATGGTGCTCCATAGACTGTAAGCCACCCTGAGTCTCCGGAGAAGGGCGGCATATAAATGTAATTAAAATAAATAAATAAATAAAATACCGCCTAAAATTTTTGTCACTAAGCAAGTCAGACCCAAAATAGAATGTAAACCTTGCACTAATCCTGAATCAAAAGAGGTACTTGTAAATATAAATTCTCCCCTTCTCTTTCTTGAGCACCATCCACAGTTTTATAGAATATGAAGGATTATTAGTACTAACACACAATCATTAGTTACCAAAATGCAAAAGCGCTTGAATTAAATTCCTGTTAGATGGTGTGAACCCCATAGAATACAAACTGACTATGTATGTCTGTTGATTCCCAATATGGGATGAAGCAGGCCCTGTAGTGCCACCTGTTGGTCAATATAATTGAAATCTACTGTACATGTCAGAAATATAGGATGTTTCTATAGAATTGAAAATTCCTAATGGAAAAACAATGGAGGATTTTTGGCATAACAAGCTAGTAGTGGAATAAGAACCATAGTAGTTTGAATAAAGCAATGCAGTTTTTATCTATGCACGGCTGTACTTGTACAGGCTAGAAATTTTAAAAAAATGCTTTTTCTTAGCTGCTTAACAAATGCAACAAATGAGACATATAAGGTGATGGATGTAAGTACATTCAGCAAAAATGCACAAGATCCTGTAAATATGTTCCTTTTAGATAAAACTCCTTATTCACAAGCAGAAATTCCACAAGGCCAGCATTCTTCTATGAGAGGCAATACAGGCACAATAATATTCCTTCCTTATGTAGGGCAGATCTAATGGAAACAAACCATTTTGTCATTATGTAACCTCACATTTCTTAACAGCTGACATTAGAGCATTTACAGACATCTCAAATATAACATTACCAAATTTAGAAAAAGTGCTCTATTGCAGAACATTTTCTTAGTCATAAACATCTAGCAATCTTTACTATGTTTGAGTATCATATTGCCAGATTTAGAATTTTTATTGAGAGATACAGTTGTTACCTTCCCTTCCCTCCCATCTCTTTCCAATAATCTATTGTACTGAGCTGATTACATATTGTAGGGGCTGAGTCTGCAGAGCTGCCCTAGAGCAACAACTGTAATTACAGAAAGGTCAAAAATTGGATTGCATTATGCGGCCCTTTTTGTAAACACAGAAAACTAACAAGCTCTCAGGATGCTACTGTCAGGAACTACCTCAAAGAGCCCATAGAGTGTTTAGGTTTGTGTATGGTTGTCCTGTACGATGAGCAACCAAGTTATGTATTATTAGGCTATCCATCCTCACTCCCTGTTCACACTTCCTGATTTACCTTTCTGGCCTAAACATAGCTGGCAGACCCATTCTATTTTCTTTTCCTAATGAATTGAAATTATATTCAAAGAATACAAATACCACAACCCTAATTTTCATAGGATACTTGGAGGAAATTTGAAAGAAAGGCTACTGATCAGTGGAAATACGTGTAAGATACACATTATGTGTATGTCTGCATGATATCATTATGCAAATAATGCAAGTTGTATCAATTTACATCATTTGTGTAAATGACATCAATTTGCAAATGGCATTAATTGCCTCATTAAATGATAACATTACCTAAATTGCATTGAGTACCAAACAAATGATGATCATTTGTTCACAAAATTTTAGTATCAAAATGTATTTAGTTTCATATTTGATGGTTTCAAAGCAGTTGAGTATCATGGTACCACTTACCTATATTTGAACATACCTTAAATAAAACTAAGAAGCAACTGCAGGTTTGGGACTAATTTTTTTTAATTTATTGACATGAACTAATAAATGAAAGAATTCTCTGAAATTCTTTATGAAGAATGAAGACCCTGTTAATAATAATATGTGTATGGTACAGCCTCCAACCTGGTATTCTTCACATTTAGTAAATGTCAATATAAGGCTGACTTTTAATAACTTTCAAAGACATCTCTGTGTGTGTGTGTGTGTGTGTGTGTGTGTGTAGAGATAGTTGTTAAGTTATCACCAGTCATTTAACAATTGTTTGCAGCTATGATGGATTTCAAAAAAGTCTATTTACAATCCATCTTTGATATTATGACTGCTGTCCCCCTCTAAACATGGGATCAAATTTCAGTTGCTTGGCAACCAACTCACAAGCAATTACGGCATTCCACAAGCATATGACCACAATTTGTGAAGAGTTTTATTTTTTACATTTTCCAGCAAAAACAAAAACACATTGGATATGCTGGGGTCACTTAATGGTTATGTGATTTGCTTAAAGACTGTGGTTATTACTTTACAAACATTGTAAAAACAGTTGTAAAATCAAGTCTGGTTATGTGGTAACAATTGCAATGACTTATGACCAAAATTCTGGGCTCAACTGAGATCGTAAATTGAGGGCTATGTGCAGGTACAGATATACAGACAAACATGAAATAGCTTCTTATGGATTCTTAGTATGGGAGCTAGTAATACATCAAGTATATATTAAACTTTGTTTAGCTATTTTAACAGAAAGCACATGCATTCTGAGAAAATAACAAAAAGATGCAAGATTGTACAACCTCAGACAGAGTGGTGTGCAACTTAGTGTTTCTCCTAGATTCACAACTCTAGCACAAACATCAGATGCAGTCATGGCTAGGAGAGTCTTTGCACACCACCATGTTGTGTGCCAGTTGCAAACTTTCTTGGATTGCAAGTGTCTGCTCTCAGTCATGCAAGCCCTAGTCATACCTGAACTATCACAATGCACTACATGGGGCTACCTTTGAAATGTATTCTGAAGCTACAATTGGTGCAGAATACAGTGGTGCAGGCAGTTCATAGGGCCCTAGGGTGACCACGTTACATGAACTGCATTGGCTGCCAATTTGCTTCTGGGCCCAATGCAAGGTATTGGTCATTACCTTCAAAGTCCTTTGTGGCATAGGTCCAGATTATCTCAAGAACCATTTCACTCCAATGGGACTGCTCTATCTATGCTGGCAGAGGTGGCATGATGCAGACCCTGCATGATGCAGACCCTGTCAATCAAGGAATGTTAGCTGACAGAGTCCAGGATAAGCTTTTTCTACCATGGCTCCTGTCCTTTGGAACATCATATCCTCCTGAGGTGAAAACCACATCCATCCTTTGACTTTCCGTAAGTGCCTTAAGACCTGGCTCTGCCAACTGGCCTGGGCCCCAACAGTAGCACGCCATTATGGAGATGGTTATTTGATAAGGTAAGATCCCACCTTTCCCTGTGTACTTTGTGTTCTCTCTTCCCCATTCTTTAACAGTATTTATTACCTTTGTTATTTTTTGCTTTATTATTTTAATTTGTAGCTTTGTAGCTTTAATGTTTATAAGGCACCCAAAGTAACATCCAAACCGTCAGCTATGGAATTCATTGCTAGCACACAGTTGAAGAATGTGGGAGGGGGTGATGTAAATTGAATAGCTCTTAGTAGACAAAATATATTATTTTGATAGTTCAAGGTTACAGAGTGTGGTGCAGAAAGTATTAAAACTTACTGTGGGATTGGTGCATGTGATCTGGTGATGAGGGGGAAAAGGTGGGGGTTGTAGCTTGGGACTGTGTGGGGAAGCCGGGGAAATCAGTTCTGGACTTCCCCAGTATTGCCAGGTACTGTTCCAATAAAAGTACTTTGAGAGATGGAGTTACTGGAAGGAATGGATTTTCTCTGGAATGCTGATATTTGTCCAGAACTCTAATAACTTCCAGTTCTCCCAGAGGGAGCTGTCAGGGGGTGGTTGAGCCCCCAGAATTTGTTTCAACTATGAATCAATCCAAATACTCAGCCAGCACAGGAGGTGAGACAGAAAGGCATTGGGAGGGGGCGCTGAAAGATTAATTGAATCCCCCAGCCCCCCTTTGGAGGAGTTAAGGCATACAGAAGAGAGACAAGATTTAGGAGCCTGGCATGATGCACAGTTTCCTGGAGGAGTTATCAGACAGGAGCGGAGAGAAAACTGCCTAAAGAATTCTTTCCATCAAGCCTTTTACATACTGCAAAGGAAGCATATCAGAGGTGTGAAGCTCCAATTATATCGGAAGGCCAACAGGATGGCGTTCTCTTCAAGGGAGAGACAAGAGATGCAATCTAATATAGGTATGTGGCAATCTTCCTCTCCCCCACACCCAGAAGGAAATTTACTCCCTGCAGAAAGAATCCTTCTAGGGTGGGGATTTTATCCTGGTCAAGGGTGGATCCAGTGCCAGTGAATGCCAGCACCAGCAACACCCTGGCCCCAGAGAGACCAGATGCAGTTCATAGCCAATTTTGATGGACAGCCTGAACAATTTCCTTATTTCCTCACACAAATCTGGTCTCACATAGACCAATTTGGAGACCAATATGCAACCAAACGCGATTTAGTTACTGCAATAACAGATAGGATGAATGAAGGGGATGCTTCTGACAGGGTGGCGCAATTGCACTACGAACAGGCCCCACAACTACAGGATATTAATGTGTTTCTTCAACTGCTGAGACTCAAATTTGAGAATCGAAACAAAGTGGCTGAAAATGAGGACAAATTAATGGAAATGAAACAGGGCAGCAGACCCTTATCAGATTTTAAAAGGGTCACAAGCCACCTCATAGATTGGCCTGAAAAATTAATCTTGCGCTATTTTAAAAACACCATTGACCTAGAAATAAAGAAGGCCTGCAACATCAGGGGAATACCAGAGACCCTGCAAGTGTGGTATGCGGCCACCCTCAATTTAGATCGCAACATCAACCAGCAAAGAACCCCCTACCTGAAGGCCCTCCTAGGAGAACTGAGGCCAGGCAACAGCTGAACAGACCTGCTGAAACTGCTTCCACCCAAATCACCAGAATGATAAAGTATTATCATTGTGGCCAGGGTGGTCATAGAGCAGCCGACTGTCTGGCCCCCGCACCTGTTCCACAAGCTCCACAACTGAGGTCTGATGCAGCACCAGGGGCCAGAAGAGTCAAGGAAAGCCCCCAACATTACCTGCTTTGCTAGACACACCATAGAGGGTCCTCTCCATGCAGAAGAAAGCAGCAACCTTCCAGACCAACACAGCCTTCCACTGACGAAGATGATCCTATGGTGAGCGCACCCATCACACCTTTTACTGTCAAAGTGAAGTAAGTGGTGCCTGACATGGGGGAGGCAGGGCAATTAGAAGCGGTCATAGATACCGGATGCTCTAGATGCCTTATTGGGCTCCCCATTGTTGAACAATTGGGCATAAAGACTAAACCACTAAAATGCCCAATCAGATTTCAACAAGTGGATGGGATGTTAATTGGGGGGACCCCAGCCACCCAAATGACAGTTAATCAAACTGCAGATGGGTCCTCACTGCGAACTCATACGTTTTATAGTAGCTCCAAGAATGTCAGAATCTATCATATTGGGACTTGCTTGGCTAGATAAATGGGCTCCTATTATCAAGTGGGAGGATGGATTCCAGAAAATCATAATTGGAGTGGGCCCACTGCCCCAACTCCTCCCACTAAGAAAATATCATCCAACCTGGGTCCAGAAACTGAAGCAGCAACCACCGCCTCGGATCCTCTTCCAGGTACTCCCCAAATGCCCAGACAATATAGAGACTTGGCTGAGGCATTCAGTGAAGAGGAATGTAATATTTTACCTCCCCATCAATCCACAGATTGTGCCATAGAATTAAAACCTGGAGCAAAACTGCCAAAACCAAAGATGTATTCCATGACACCAGCAGAAATGACTGAATTAAGGAAATACATCATAGCAATTTGGAAAGAGGTTTAATTGAACCTGCCAAATCTAAATTGGCTGCTCCAGTGCTGTTCAAGGAAAAGAAAGATGGCGGGTTGATATTATATGTTGATTTTAGGGGCGTGAATGCTGTGTGCGTCAAAAATATGTATCCTCTCCCCCTTATGAAGGACTTATTAAACCACCTGTCAAAAGGCAAGGTCTTCACCAAGCTAGATCTGAGACTACTACCAAGTCCACATAAAAGAGGGAGACGAATGATAAACAGCCTTTAACTGTCCTTTGGGTAGTTTCCAATTCAAAGTCATGCCTTTTAGACTTCAGGGGACCCCCGCAGTATTTATGCAATTCATCAATGAAGTGTTACATCTGCATGTGTACCAGAAGGGGTCCTCGTATACATGGGTGACATCCATATATTCAGCGAAACCACCGAGAAACATCAAATAGGACTGACAAGTCCTGAAATAACTTCTAGCAGCCAAGTTATATGTAAAGCTGTCAAAATATGAATTCCACAAGGAGTTGCTGGATTACTTAGGCTATCGAATATCCAACCTGAAAATTGAGATGGACCCTGGAAAAGTGAAAGTCGTGTTGGACTGGCAACCCCCCCCCCCCCAACCCCAAAAACAACTTCAAAGCTTTTTGGGTTTTGCCAATTTCTATAGATAATTCATTCCTTCTTTGGCCGAGGTTGCCCTCTCTTTGACAGAGTTATTAAAAATGGGCCCTTCACCCACCAAACCGAAGCCCAATCAACTCCTTGCTTGGACCATAGACTGCCAGAAAGCTTTTGAAATCTTAAAATGCCTCTTTGAAGGTGAGCCCATTCTCCAGCACCCAGACCCGACCAGACCTTTTATAGTCCAAGCTGATGCTAGTGATGTGGCGGTAGTGGCCGTTCTGCTACAAAAGGACTGTCAGAACCGACTGATGCCTTGAGCACAGAGCGAAGATGGGCGGTCTGGGAGAAAGAAGCATTTGCAGTATGATGGGCTTTATTAACTTGGAGGCATTTCCTAGGAGTGAAGGAGCCATTTGAGGTGTGGACTGATCACAAAAACCTCAAGGCTCTAAAGACCCCTTGGAAACTATCACCTAAACAAGTCCACTGGGCTCAATACTTCAAGTGGTTCAACATCAACATGAAATATATCCCCGGAGGGAAAAACATCTTGGTGGATGCCTTGTCCAGGAAACCCCAGTTTGACAGTCACCGAGAGGAAATAGGCTTTGATATCAGAAGCTCAATCGGCAGGTCAAGTAACCACTCCAGGCCAAGTCAACCGCAATCCCAAACGCCTGGAACACAAACTGACCACGGAGTTGAAAGCAGCCCTATTGACTTATCCCTGGTTTGTGGACATCAAACTGAATTAACAATGAATGAGGGACTGGCTTGGAAAGGGACTAAACTTTATGTACCCACAAACCTAAGACTAGTGGTGCTAAAGCGTAGCCACAACTCGTGGCTGGGAGGCCACTTAAAAACCCTACATTTAGTCAGGAGACAGTTCTGGTGGCCAAAAATGAAACGTGACATCGAGGACTATGTAAAAAGTTGCTCAATTTGTGCCACGATGAAACTCAGAACTGGAAAAACCCCTGGCCTCCTCCAACAAATAGCTGAATCAACACAACCATGGGAAGAAATCACAATGGACTTTATCGTAAAATTAACTGAAAGTGGGGGGAATACAATCATTTGGACTGTTATTGACTTATTCTCTAAGCATGCCCACTTTACAGCCTGCAAAAGACTTCCATCTACAAAAAATCTTGCAAAACTGTTCGTGAAGCACATTTATAGACTGCATGGAGTACCTCGTAGAATAATATCAGACAGAGGGATACAATTTACCGCTAAGTTCTGGAGGGAATTCTTAAAGTCTATTGGGTCCTCCCAAGGATTACCCTCAGTATTCCATCTGGCCTGTAACGGAGCAGTGGAAAGAGTGAATGCCATGGTTGAACAATACATTAGATGCTATGTAAATTATCAACAGGAATACTGGGCTGAATTATTACCATTTGCAGAGGTTGCTTATAATAATGCAGTACATAGCAGCACAGGGTTGACTCCATTCCAAATCAACATTGGAATGGAATTTGTCCCTTTGCCAGAATTACTTAGAGAACCTCCCACATGCATGTCTCTAACATAATGGATGAACTCATTAAAAAAAGATAGGGAGGATACAAAAAAAACTTTGACTGAAGCTGCAAAAGATTACGAAAAACAGGCAGACAAACATAGATCCCTCCAACCACTGTTTAAAGTAGGAGACAAAGTATTTTTGTCAACCAAATATCTTAGATTGAAACTTCCTAATAAGAAGTTGGGCCCCAAATTCTTAGATCCATTCCCGATTTCAAAAATAATCAATCCAGTCACGGTCCAATTAAGTCTTCCCCAACTATTAGGAAAAATTCACCTAGTGTTCCATAGTAGTTTATTTAAACCAGCTGTTACATCAATGATAAGGCCAATACCAATCGCTCCCCTTAAACCGTTAATCGTATAGGGTGAGACACATTATGAAATCAAGAAAATCCTCGATTCTAGATTACACCGAGGATGGTTACAATACTTGGTCTTATGGAAGGGTTCCCCTATATCAGATGCTACTTGGGTAAAAAGTTGGGATGTACATGCAGATCGATTGGTTAACCAATTCCATGAGGAATTCCCCCACAAACCGAAGGGTCCTCGTGGAGGGGGCAGAGGGGGTTAAGGAAAACACATTAACCCCTGGTTGTGTTTTGTTTCTGATTTCTTATAGGACAAGGATATTTCAAGGGGGAACGCCTGTCAGCTATGGAATTCATTGCTGCCACACAGTTGAAGAATGTGGGAGAGAGTGATGTAAATTGAATAGCTCTTAGTAGATAAAATATATTATTTTGATAGTTCAAGGTTACAGAGTGTGTAACCTCTGAAGAATAAAACTTAATGTAAGATTGGTTCATGTGATCTGGTGATAAGAGAAAAAAGGTGGGGGTTGTAGTTTGGGAATGTATGGGGAAGCTGGGAAAATCAGTTCTGGACTTCCCCAGTATGTGCCAGGTACTGTTCCAATAAAAGTACTTTGAAATGGAGTGTGTCTTGGAGTTACTGGAGGAAATGGATTTTCTCTGGAACACTGACACAAACATTATGGGCAGAATATAAATTTAATAAATAAATAATGTGTGCAATATATTTATCAGACATTCTAAGTCCAGATCAGTGATGGCATTCAATCTTGTTAGCAATCTGTACTGATAGACTTTCTAGTCAAACAATATATAAGACAATACTGTAGGGACAAGCAATAAAAACTGGCTACAGGCTTCCCTGGATATAATTATCAGTATATCTGAGGTGAAAAGAAAAAAAAAACTTTATCTCACTTTCAGCAGATGTCTCACTGTTGCAGGTAGCATCTATTTTTAGCATTTTAACCATTATCAAATAAGATGTCATTTTCACTACTATGTCTTAGTTCCATTTCCTTAATTTTAAAATTAAGCATTACCTCATGCAAAGAAAGTATATGTTCAATGTTGGCAGGTTTCTTGGATATGAAAAGCAGATTATAGAGAAATATTTATCTGGTGAACAAACATATAAAAAATCAAAATGTCTGCAGTTCTAAAATGAAATATTAATAATTCTGAGCCAGCAGAATTTGAATGATTTATATTCCATTATTCAGCCTGAATTATAGGTGAACTGAGGTGGAATAGATCAGTAGTGGTATTCAAATTTTCTTACTACTGGTTCTGTGGACGTGGCTTAATTTGTGGGTGTGGCTTGGTGGTTATGTGATTGTGTGGGCGTGGCTTGGTCACATGACCAGACGGGCATGGCTTTATGGTCACATGACCAGATGGGCATGGGTTTGTGGCCATGTGACTGGGTGGGCATGTCTTTGTGGCCATGTGGGTGGGCGTGGCCAGGCAATCATGTGACCAGCAAACCAAATACAAGTGGTCCTCACTTAATGGCCGGTTGCTTAGCAAGTGTTCTAATTTATGACTGATCTCCCCAGAGCTGATGTTAGGCAGTTATTTTCCTATGTATGTAGAAGGATTTATTATTCTACAGGCATTTCTTATCTTGCTGTTGTGGAAAATATTTCTCTATCCTTTTGTAAAACTAGCCTGCAATTAGTTACATCTCTCTCATCTGAAGACACATGATTATCCCATCTAAATCAATCTGAATCCATCTGGTTTATGTTCCACCCCCTTAAGAATGGAACGTACTCCCTAGGAAAGTAACTCCCTACATCTGGAGCAATATACACCTTTTGAAGTATGCTGTTAACAGCCTCTTAAATGGTCAATTATGATTGATTAGCAAAACAATAGGAGAAGGAATAATGAAAGATAGTGCCAGAAGGACATTTGTTTTTTGCAGGAGAGATGTAAATCAAAGTTAAGAGTGTTTTACAATGCAGTTACTCTACTTCTAAAAGAATCTTAAGGTATAAGAAGAGTTACTTTCCCCTATATGCTTTGTAATTTTCCTCACATATCTGTGTATATGAGAGGAGAGGTCTTATCCTTTTATTGATCAATAAAAGTTAGATTTTGTTCTTCAAAGCCTATGCTTAAGTTCATTTTTGACACATCGTGATCTTAAGTTATAGCTGAACCTTACACTATGATTCTGTAAGGATCTCCTGCTGGAGGAGGGGGTTGGACTAGATGACCTCTGAGATCCCTTGTACGCCAGCACTAGATTGCTGTGTACTTTAAAGAATCTTCTGAAGCCAGGGTTTGTGCTCTTCCTTCCTCTCCTTTTTTCTCTCTCTCCCTCCCTCCCTCCTTCCTTGTATTTATCTACCCATCCATATATCTCATTCATGGTCTCCTCCCTCCCTCCCTCTCTTTCTTTTTCTTTGTCCCTTCCTTCCATCTCTCCCTTTCTTTGTCTATCCTTTTTCTTCCTTTCACTTCCTTTTCTCTTTTTTCTTTCTTTCTCTTTTTTCTTTCTTTTCTTTCTTGTCTCTCTCCCTTTCTCTCTCAATCCCTCTTTTTCTCTTTCCCTTTCTTCTTCTCTTTCTGTCTCTCTCTCCTCTCCCCTCTCTGTGTCTCTCTCTCTATGGGTATTTGTCTCTCCCCATGTATCTCTCTCTCTCTCTCTCTCTCTCTCTGCCCTCTCCTTATCTTCCCCTCTCTCTTTCGTACTCTCTCTTTCTGAGTGGACAGCAGTGAACAGAGGAGCTTCCACAGGCACGAACCACCCGAGTGGAAGGTTTCCCCCATTCCCTAACCTGAAGAAGGAGGAAAGCTGCATTGACTTGCTTTCTACTGTTTGTTGTGTGGAGCATGGCGAGCGATGGCGTTTGGGGTGAAGAGGTGAGGGGGAGGGAGAGAGAGAGGTTGAAATTTGCAATATGCTGTGGGGTGGAGCTCTGCAGCATTTGGGGGGCTGTCAAGCTTTGCAGCATGGAGTGGAAGGTGGGGGGCATTTGCAGACTACACTGGCAGGGCTAGGGGAAGGAGAAGAGGTGAGGGGGGATTTGCGGGCAGTAGGGCTCAGAAGAGAGTGCACGCAAAGCTCTTTCCATTTTTCCCAGGTCTTTTTCTGCCTTCGCGAGTGGCATCTTCTGCAGCATCAGTCCCACCCCCTTTTCCTTCGCTTACCTTTTTTATGGCCTGAGATAGGGTGGGGGATTGAGCAGGTGTGTGTGTGTGGGGGGGTGGAGGGTTGAGAGAGGGCGAGACCTGAATGGAATTGCTGAGGGGAAGGCAGCATAGGAAAGAGGCATCCAGCCAGACCCACGCACAGAGCAAGAAGAGTGGTGGGTGGGAAGCCCCTGAAAGAGGATGGGGGAAAGGAGGAAGGAGAACTGCGGGCAATCCAAGGCACCTTGTTTTGCACACTTCAACTGGTTGACTCCCCCGATGCAGCCAGCTTCTTTAACTTTAACTCGGGACGGCTGATGGCTGGGGGCGGGGTGAAACCACCGCCACTGCTGCTACCGGGACTACTACTGAGAGTGCTGCTGGTTCGGCTCTGTGTGTGTGTGTTTTTTTCCTCCACTTTCAGTGAATAACACTGAGGCTGGCACTTGAGGAGATAGAGGTCCCAAGATTGGCTGCCGCCAAGGAGGGGGTGGCGGCGAAATTCAGCAACCGGGGCGGGCTGAAGCAAAAATTCAGTCTTCTCCCTCATTGCGGGGGGTAGGGTCACCGCACATGGACGGAGTGGGTAGGTGGGAATGGCAAGCACACAAGCGTGTCTGCCTGGAGCTGGAGGCACTGTTAAATGGAAATCAATGAGACGCTTCCAGCACAGCTGGCGATCCTTGTTCAGCCAGTCCCTTCAGGCGACCCTTCTACTCCATTCGCGCACACACACGGACACAGAGAGTGGGGGAGAGAGAGGGAAAGATAGGGACCTACTGCTTCACTATCCCCTGCTGTCGCCCTTACCTTCTCAGGCCGGCCAAAGGGCTGCTGCTGCAGGCATTGGCAAAAAGGGGGGCGAGAAACTCTGGGATATCCGCCCACCCACATGCTTGCTGGCCGGGCCGGGCCGGTCTGGGCTGGAAGAGGTGCTCCAGGAGGGTAGGCAGGCAGGCGGTTGTCCCGGGGCTGCTGCACACGCGCACATCCACCCGAGCTGCCCCATGGCCACCACGTGGTACGGAAAGCTATGAGAGCAACCAGGACAAATGACCCTGTTCAGGGGCGTGGCCAGCCAGGGGTCGCCAGCAGTTCTGCGAACCATGCCAAATCACCTCTATCGGTTCTCCTGAATAGGTGCGAACCGGTTGAATAGCACCTCTGGAATAGATCCAACATAATGTAGTGCTGCAATTAGCTATTACAACAATATTTCTTTTTGTTACCAAAACAAGATTCTCGACATCTACACAAAATACAGATAAATGTTGCTGGAAAAAAAATTACATGATATTTATTTTAATTTATATATTTAATTTATTAAAAGCCACCTGACTCCAAAATAACTCCTTCAAATTTAAAAACCATAAAAATAATAAAGCAAAAAATGTTCCATATGAATGGTCCATGTTAATGTCCTTTTCATATACTAAAATGCATAACAATGAACCCCTAAGCAATATTTTTCCCAGATGATTCATAAACCACAACTAACATGTTTGGATTCTAACTATAGAATCTTTTTTTGCTAACTATAGAGTTAACTTCCTCTTTTGTCTGGCTGGGAATGCTAAGAAAATAAAAAAGGGTAGCATCTTCTCATTTTATCACAAATTTAAACTCTGCCTTTCAGCCTGTTTTCAAAATTTCTGCAGTTGCAAATATGAATTAGAGTGATGTACACAGGATGAACCCAGTAAATGTCTTTTATTTGCCACAATTCAATCCTTATCCTCTTTTCTTCACTATAGGGATATAAAGTTAATTCACACAAACATCTGGGTAAATGGAGGCTATAGAAAACATGTTAAATAGTGATTTGTTTCTTTATTTAATTGCATTTTTATTCTTGACATCAGGACCACTGCCCCCCAAAAATTCTGAGTAGTTTGCCTACTGTTAGTGACATAAATTTAGGATTTGAAAGTCATGATAAAAAAGAAAAAATAGGATGGGAGGGGACCCTACACATCTAGGCACATTCTTAAAATTAAATACAGCTGAACAATACCTCAGTCAAAGAACTGCCAAACAAGCAAGCAGCAAACAGTCCAACTAAAAAGAAAAAAGAAAAGAAACCACCAAGATCACCCCTGCCAACATTGACCAAGCCCTAGAATATAAATTGGGACCAAACCGAATCCCTACAAGCGTTTATGATGTTATCTAGTTTGGGTTATAAATGTCTGCATGAAAACAATCAAGCTCAGGAGCACGAAGGACCCCATAAATACTAAGGAGTACAGCTACTACTGTTTCTGAAGGCCAAATCACCAAGCTCCATTTTCCTTTTCTTCTCCTTTATATGAAGATTCAGAATATTGCAGTAGATAATCAATTCTCAACAGTCTATAGCAGTGTTTCTCAAACTTGACAACTTGAAGTTGTGAATACTTTAGCTCCCAGAATTTCCCAGGCAGCTTGCTGGCTGGGGAATTCTGGAAGCTGAAGTTCACGTGTCTTCAAGTTGCCAAATTTGAGAAACACTGGTCTATATAACATATATTTTTGTTTTATTTCTTTTAGATTCTTGCCCCATTTTTCTTGTAGGAGTATCTTTACATAGCATTCCCAATTCTATTTTTGATCCAGATATAGAAAAACTGACAAAAAATCATTCCACAAACATCCATAAGAGGGGGTTGAATGGATTCTGAGTCTTTCAATCTCTTAATAGTTAATGGTGAGGTCAGTTGTCCTATTTGTATGAATGCTTGCTATCAACACTTTTACATTGATATAATTCCATAATACATCAGGTGACATAATGCTTTTATAAACCTTATGTATAAAGGATGTACAAACAATGGTACTGTTATTGTACACTGTCTATTGAATACTAAATGCATGCAATGGATCATGTATATCATTCAGAAATAAAGAATTACACAAAGACAGAGCTTGACTGTCACTCATAAACTCTTCTGGCTATTGCAGTTATATGTATAACCTCTGAGTTCTTAAAAGTACTGTACGATAGAGTACATGTATAAAAATAATTAAATACTATAAGATATTATATTGAGAATGAAATTGCATAACTACAATTGGTCAATAACCCAATTAAAGCATCCTGACAACCTTCACTTGTCATAAATACTGCACTACTCTTTTGATTCATGTTCTACATCCAGCAGCAATCCTGAAGTTAATGGCAAAATTAATAAAACATATTGAAGCCAACCTCCAAAATCTATTAATGAGCTTGGCCCCTGAGCCCAAATAATAATTTGTGGCATGTGAATTCCACAGCAGATGTCTATGGAGATTCTCAGTCACCCAAGTCAGAGTTGTCCCAAAGGTGCTTTTTTCAAGGCTTAATTGTTTTTCTTTGAATACATTTTTGCTTCTCATCCAAGAAATTTCTTCAGCTCTGACTGGATGGTAGGGAATGGAAGGATTTATATCCCTAGCGGATAGCTGGTCATTTGCATTCTTTTAGACAGTCATTGAAGGTTTATGTGTGTCTTCAGGGTCACCTGAGTAATACAAATGATGAGTGCGGAGTCTTCTGGGACCTGTTGAAAGGACTGTGCTATAGACTGGAGGTAGATAATGTCATATCCTTCCCCCTCTGTTGAGAGAGGGCTGTTCAATTTTGACATACAGGGCCTTTTTCACCAAACATAACAAATCCATGGATAGATACAAATTCACACGGGAAGATGTGTTCATGATTTTATTTATTTTCTGAGAAAACAAGGATAGATAAGGAAAATAGTCAACCTTTCTGGACTGTGCAGTACACATTAAGGAAGTCAGAAGTCTTCACACTGAAATTTACAGAAACCCCACCCATACATATTAATATTTACATTTTGATTCTCGCCATCCACTGGAGTACAAAATGGGAGTTATCAGAACTCTACAGCACCAAGCTGAAGGCATGCATACCAACAAAGATGGGAAAGAAAAAGAACTAAAATACAGCAATGAAGCATTCAAAACATGTGGCTATCCCAAGTGGGCATTCATCAAATCTCAAAAAAAGACCCCACAGGGGCTCCTAATAACAGACAAAGAAGAGAACAATAAATGAAGCAACATTGTCATTATGTATGTTGCAGGAATATTAGAAAAGTTCAGAAGGATCTTCAGACAACACAACATACATGCGCATTTCAAACCCAAGAATACACTAAGGCAGAAGCTTGTCAACCGCAAGGATAAAACACCCAGACACAAATTGAGCAACCTGGTATAAGCAGCACAATGCAGTGAGCCATACGCAGATCTGTACATTGGTGGAAAAAAGCAACGACTTCATAAACGCATGGCACAACATAGGAGAACAAACCCATCAGGACAAGATTCAGCAGTGCATCTGCATTTAAAAGTCAAAGACCATTCTTTTGAAGACAGAACAGTCCACATTTTGGACAGAGAGGACTGCTGGTTTGAAAGAGGGGTCAAAGAGGTCATCTATGTCAAAATTGAACAGCCTTCTCTCAACAAAGGGGTAGGGATACAACATCATCTATCTCCTGTCTACAACACAACAGATGCAATTGTGAACAGTTTCAACAGTTCTAAGACGGCTCCACATCCATTTGCACTACTCAGTTGACCCTGAGGACACAGATAAATCTCCAAGTGGTCCCAGTGACTCTCTAAAAAATGCAAATGACCAGCTGTTTGCAAGGAGTATAAACCTTCCATTCCCCACCATCTAGTCAAAGCTGAAGAAGTTTCTTAGATGAGAAGCGAAATGTCTTCAAAGAAAAACAAGAAAGTCCAGCTGTCTCTGAAAAAGCACCTTTGGGATAGTTCATAGTAGATGACATTCACAAATTTTAAATCATATAAATAGGAAAAAACTCTGAACTGTGAGTTTATTTATTTCTCTGCTTCTTTATTATTACATTCCATAAGGCTACAACTGGTTCTCAGGGGAACAGAAATATTTGCAGGAAGGATGAGTGTGCCATCAGCTAGACTTGCCACCTTTTCTCCTGCAATTACAGTCACTTGTATGGGCAAGTAGGACATAAGGGACTTATTATGAGCAGAAAATGGTCATGAATATTTAGTCACATCATTTTAATAATCCTAGTGACTAAATATTGAATTAACACAGGGTCATGATGATAATTAATATTTTCTGCATAATTTTAAATGTGTTGCGTTGTTTCAATGCAAAAAAAAAATCCTACTACCTTTTCATGTATATTTTTAATTTCATTACATCAACTATTGTTTTTACTGATTCCTTCCAAACTAATAAGGTCTCCTTCTCACTTTGTTCCATTCAAATATTTTTAAAGCCAAAGATAAATGTAGGTAACTTTAGTTGGGCTAGCAATTTTGCTGCACTAACATATGGACAAGTTACATTAATTTGATTATTTACCTATCTATGAATGGCAATTATTGTGAGCAAGCAATGCATTCATTATTTTGATGTAAATCATTCTACTAATTCCATCAAAATGTTTTCCTTTTCCATCAGCAGTTTTTAACTCAGATTCAGCATATTTTACATTTAATTTCAGCAATGTTGAAACAGTTTAATTGGACCATATGTGTAGTTTCAAAGGTTCTTTTTCAAGAGGCAACTGGACTTTCTGGTTTTTCTTTCAAGACATTTCTGCTTCTTATTCAAGAATCTTCTTCAGCTCTGGCTGCATGGTGGGAATAGAAGGATTTATACTCTGGTTATTTGCATTCTTTTAGAGTGTCATTGAGGCTACCTGGAGGTTTATCGGTGTTGTCAGGGCCACCAGAATAGTGTAAATGGGTGTGGAGCCTTCTTGGAACTGTACACAGAGCTGTACATCCAGCCAGAGCTGAAGAAGCCTCTTGGATGAGAAGTGAAACATATTCAAAGAAAAACTTCCAGTTGGACTTTCAGTTGCCTCTTGAAAAAAGCATCTTTGGGATGCTTTGGGACAACCATGACCTAGAGATGGAGATACTCCATAGACATTGATCTTATATGTAGAATTGAAACTGTAAGAAACTCTGCTAATATATCTTGCAGATTTGGCTGGTATCTGAGTGAGTAAATTCAGTTATAATATAGAATAGAATAGAATAGAATAGAATAGAATAGAATAGAATAGAATAGAATACTTTATTGGCCAAGTGTCATTGGACACACAAAGAATTTGTCTTGGTGTAAATACTCTCAGTATACATAAAGAAGGAACATTCGTTAAGAATCAAGAATCATAATGTACAACACTTAATGATAGTCATTGGATACAATCAACATCAAATCATGCTAGGAAACAGAGGATACAAGCAACAAAGTTACAGTCACAGTGGGAGGCTGTATGTGTCCTGCTGAACATTGATTACATTTATTTAATTTGTCAAGCAAATATTAAATAAGTGCACACGATTATGAATACATGAAATGGATAAGAATAAAAAGGAACATTAAGATAGGAACAATAGACACGTTGGTGCTCTTATGCACACCCTCTACAGATCTTTAAGGAAAGGGGTGAGGTCAACAGTAGACAGTCTAAGGTTAAAGTTTTTGGGGTTTAGGGAAGAAACCACAAAGTCAGGTAGAATATTCCAGACATTGACCACTCTGTTGCTGAAGTCATATTTCCTGCAATCAAGTTTGGTGCGATTTACCCTGAGTTTGTATCTATTGTGTGCTCTTGTATTATTGTGGTTGAAACTGAAGTAGTCATTGATGGGTAGGACATTGCAATAGATAATTTTATGTACTACACTTAGGTCAGACTGAAGGCGGTGTAGTTCTAGATTGTCTAGAGATGAGGACCATCCCCCACCCATTGAGCTTCCGGTGCGCACTAAAAACCCACTTATTCCATCAAGCCGGTCTGGCCTAAAGTTACGTGTAAGGTTTTAAATTTGATTTTAAAAGATTTTAGCTTTCTTAATTTCCTAATCTTTTAATCTTTTGATAATGGCCAATCTATTTAATTCTTTTAATTCATTTTAACTATTGTATGTGTATTTATATGTATATTTTATCTGGCTGTACACCGCCCCGAGTCCCTCTGGGAGAGGGGGCGGTATATAAATTTAAATAAAGTAAAGTAAAGTCTAAGCCTAAAATTTCAAGTCTGGTGGCATAAAGTATTCTGCTACAAGTAGAGGAGTAGAGAAGTCTTCTCATGAAATATCTCTGGACTCTGACTTTATTAATATCCGATATGTAGTGCGGGTTCCAGACTGATGAGCTGTATTCAAGTATTGGTCTAGCAAATGTTTTGTATGCTTTAGTTAGTAGTGCGGTATTACTGGAGAAAAAGCTATGTAGGATTGGGTTAACAACTCTTAATCCTATTTTAGCTATGTAGTTACAGTGGGCTCTACCACTTAGATCATTAGAGATGAGTACTCCAAGGTCCTTGACATAGTGGGGTAATCAACAAGGTTTTGACCATTCAGCAGGTATTTTAATTTCTGATTTTTTTTTACCAATATGTAAGACATTGTTCTCTGTTATTCTCACAATAAGGGTTTACATCTATTAAGGATTTGCAATCATTTATCAGAATAGTCAGATTATTGATAAGAGGTTACAGTAGAGCTAAGTATAGGACAGGCAAGTATGTTATTGCCTGATTAACAGACTTTAAAGGTACAGACTGAATTTAGAACAGTGTTAGATGGAATGCTAGCAGGATATGGTTTCTATAGCAACTGAACAAGAGATAGTGTGGTACCAGTAACTGAATATATGTAAGCAAAGCTGAAAACATGTTCTGTTAAAAAAAAACCTTCTAGAATCTTTCTCTTTGCCTGTAACTAATATAAAATGGTCTGGTCACTGTTATCTTTGTGTGTAATTAATATAACATGGCCTGGCTGTTGTGCTACATCTGAAATATTCCTAGATGCCAAATCAGCTTTCTAACACCAACAATGACCCTATTGATCAAATGTGACTGATATTCTCCTCTAAAACTAACAAGACTTGTCACATATGTCAATTCTGTCTTGCTGGAAATCAGCCTTAATTCTGATAGCTTTATGCAGTTGGAACAGCCAGAACAGGCAGTTGGAACAGCCAGAACAGGCGTTGCCCTTGAAGAATTGGACATTTTATATCACTGGGTCTGAAAGGTCGTTTTATCCACAAAGAGTGAGAAGGTCCACCCATATAAGCAGAGCATTGATTATTTTACTTAGTTTGTGTAAGAAATGTGTACTCTGTTCTTTGTATAGAACTTTGTGCAGTGTAATCAGCTGACTTGAGCCAAAGATACCTGACAAATCCTTTGGGTACTCGAACCTCACTCTCCCTATTCCTTATCCACTTAATCTCTTATACTGTATAGTGGCAACTGTTACTGAACTACAATGAGTGTTAATTTTCAATCATTAAAATACTTTAAGAATGCAAACTATTTTAAAGCTCCATTAAATTATATAATTTTACTTGATTTATTTCCTAATCAAATAAATTATGCACTAAATCTATTTCACAAAAGCGAACCTATAGTTATAAAAATAAATATAAACAGGACGAAATTCATATTATAAATGCAGATTATGTTGTAAAATGAATTCAATCCTAAAATTGTACATTATACAGTATAGTAATGTATTAATACTGTAGATTATATAGAGACATACTGCACCGTTTTCTCATTTTTGAAGGCTTCAATAAACCAAAAAAATGTATTTTTATGCATGTTTAAATCAGGAGTATATGTCATATTTCTTAAGACATAAATTCGTTGATTCTCCTAATTTATATAGTCAATTTTTTTATTTCACAGCTTAAATATGTAAATAAAAGATTCATTTTTCTTTTTAATTCCATATAAAATTGAATTGTTGGTTTTCATTCAGGTGCTTCAACTCTTAAGGATGATAAATTATTAAAGTACCAAGATACTCTTTAATTAATGCAAGTTTCAATGGCGTATACTGCCAGCTGTATAATATGTATGCCAATTCAACATGCATTCTTGCAAAGTCTTTAAAACAGTGGTTGCCAACCAGTGGAGAGGGACCACTGGTGGTCCGTGAGAAAATTTTGGTGGTCTACAGAGAAATGCCCCCCAAACAATTAATCCAGGCTGTGCAGGAACAAAAGGCTTGCATTGCTTGCATTGTGAACAACACAAGGTAGTGAGGGGAAGGGGAAAAGGGCGGAGGGGGGAAACTTGCCCTACGTGCCCCACGCACCTGGCCTGGCCACCGGGCTGCTTCTTTCCACTTGTTTCTTCTTCTGTTTTTGGCTGCACGCAAGGAAAGCAGCAAAAGTCTTTTTTTCTCTCCCCCAAACTCCACCAGAAATGAGTCTTTGGGACCCTGCAAGTCCTCCTGCTCCAAGAGGCTGCACCGGCAAAGACTCATTTCTGGCAAAATTGTGGGGAAAGAAAGAAAGACTTCTGCTGATTCTGCTGTTTTCCTTGCATGAAGCCAAAAGTCTCTTCTCTCTTCTCCCCTTGAAAACAGAGCTGGAGATGGTATCCTGTGATCCCAAATAAAGAATGATCAATTGATAGGAAAACAGGGTAGGGGATTTTCCTGCAGACTTTTGGGGGATTTTCCCAGAGTCTCTGGTCCGCAGGATTTAAAATGATGAGTTTGGTGGTCCCTGAGGTCCAAAAGGTTGGCAACCCCTGCTTTAAAACAACCATTTGAAATCAGCTGATCTAAAGGATTCATAACCAATGAAAAGATTTTCAGTATTGCTAGGTCCTGCAATGTAATCCAGTTACATAGACATTTTTTAAAATGTCTCAGCAAATAGTAAAAATGTTAAATCATTTTTTTAAAACCAATTCTCAACCCTCGGCAGATACCAGTACCTAATTAGAGAGCCACACCACCACATTCTTTTTCCCTAGTAGATGGCATTCTACTAGTTTGTTCTTTGTTGTTTAACTTTATCGTATTATGTTCTATTGTTTGTATTTGCATTATATTGAATTCCAATAATACATGGTCACTTTTCCCCAATGTTGTGTAACTTTAACTCCCTCTATCATTTCTTCTTTGTTAGTAAGAATTAGTCCAGTATAGCTGTATCTCTAGTTCCCTCTTCTACCTTCTGGAGGACGAAGTTGTCAGCTAGGCTGGTCAGGAACCAAATCTCCCACTTGATCCAGAGTTTGTCTTCCCAGTTGATATTAGGGTAGTTAAACTACTACTGTGTTTGGAACCTGGATTATATTGTACTGATTTGTTTTTGCTTTGTTATTTTTTAAATATATTATTAGCTACCTGGAGTTACAAAGTTGAGATAGGTCATCTTATACATTCTATAAAAGACCCATCTTATACATTCTATAAAAGAAACAAACAATCTATAAAAATACTCTGCAATGCCACTGTCAGAAAGTGAGCATATGAACATAAATTTTAAAGCTAACCAATTCACAGCTTTTCAAGAATATATAAAAGCACACACCCTGAGAGCCTAGATATCAGCTGGACTAGCTTTACTCAAATAATTTTGCTGATAATGGATAGTGAATCATTTTTCTGGTGGAAGCTTATATATCCTCATTCAAAATACTTGGAGTCAGCTTTTAATGTGTACATTAAATTTATAAACAAGAGATCTAAAGAAATAATAAACTAAGAATAAGGATTAGGCAATGTTTTCATTTAAGACATCCTCAATTTAACTGAAATATATATCATGTTGACTGTATTTTAAAATTAAATCTTAGTCATAATCACTTACAAGCACCTCACTTTCACCTAAGTTTCCAAGAAATATCCCACTTTCTCAATCAATATTTCACTATAAATAATAGCAAGTTTTCCTAAGAAGTACAGTAATTGCCATCATTACAGTAAAGGTCAGTTCATTTAAACTTGCATAAAACGCATATGTTCTGTACTGAAACCATCTATAAAATGCTAGAAAGCTAGCCAATCAGGTCAGGAAATCACTGATCCTCTCCTCTTCCCTTCCCTTCCCTCCAATACCCACCTATCCTATTCCATCTACAATCAAAGAAAAAATTATGTTATTTCCACCAGACAACTTACTCTAGGAAATTGATTAGAAAAAGTCTGTATGCTTCTTTGATATGGCTAAGTATGTTGGCATCCTGGATGGATGGATGGATGGATGGGTAGATGGATGGATGGATGGATAGATGGATGATACAGATTCTTAATTTTTTAAAAATACTCATGCTTTCAGAAAGGACTTCACTTTTTAGATCCTGCTATTCAATTAACAAATAGTTATTAATTCTTTAACACTAAAATACTGCTTATATGTATCACATTCGGAGCACTGTCATGAAAGCTTATTTTAATCTGTAGGATGAGGTTGTTTACTTTCATATAATTCCAGAAATCTGAGTTGCATTTTGAACACAGCAATTCTCATTCACCAAGAATTGGAATGGCAAGTGAGGTGAGTGTTTTCTTGCCTTAAACCAACTTCTCTTAAAATGTTGCAGCTTGCAAAAACACTGACAATTGCTTCTGGCAATTTCCCATTGTAACTGTACTGAGATAACGATTACAGCACAAGTGTCCAAAGAGAAAAAAACAATAAAGAAGTAATAAAATATTCACTGCAATGGTGCAACACAAACTCATCTTATTTACCTATTTATTTGTACTATTATTGCAAAGTATAAAAAGATGAAACTTGCATTGTGATGCTATGATGCATATTTTGCTATTTTGGCATTATTATAGTTTGGAATGGATGCCTGAGAATCACATGTTTGTTTTCTTCTACAGTGCCCGGTGCTTATAAATCAAATCTCCCATTCTTCCCCTCCTTGCAATATATTGTCCCACTTCCATTCCTCTCTGTATGTATCCTGCTCCAGAAAGTATCAGGTCAGATGGCCAGAGCATTATATAATCCCATACAATCCATGCAGTGTTACTCCTCATTACATCGAGATAGGACTAGGATAAGATAACAGAGTTGGAAAGGGACCTTGGAGGTCTTCAAGTCCAATCCCCTACTTAGACAGGAAACCCTACACCACTTCAGACAAATGATTGTCCAATCTCTTCTCAAAAATTCCCAGTGTTGGAGCATTCACAACTTCTGGAGGCAAATTGTTCTACTGATTAATTGTTCTGTCAGGAAATTTCTCCTTAGTTCTTGGTTGCTTCTCTCCTTGATTAGTTTCCATCCATTGATTCTTGTCCTGCTTTCAGGGGCTTTGGAGAATAGATTGACACCCCTCTTCTTTGTGACAACTCCTGAAATATTGGAACACTGCTATCATGTCTCCCCTAGTCCTTCTTTTCATTAGACTAGATATACCCAATTCCAGCAACTGTTCTTTATATGTTTTAGCCTCCATACTCTAATCATCTTTGTGGTTCTTCTTGGTACTTTTTCTAGAAACTCAACATCTTTTTTACATCATAGTGACCAAAACTGGATGCCGTATTCCAAGTGTGGCCTTCCTTACCAAGACATAAAGTGGTATTAACACTTCACATGATCTTGATTCTATATATATAGTGTGTGTATATCATATACACATACTATGTGTACAGTATAGTATAGTATCGTATTGTGTGCCCCAATCAAGGGAGGAAGCATACTGCTGTCCTTTTCTGTCTTTCGGCTCATCACCAGAGACCATCCAGACAGAAAGCTATTTGTTTTGTTGTCTTTTGTTTATATGTGTGTTAGGTTTTTGAGCTGATAAATAATTAAACAAGGGAGACTAGGATAGATGTATTTCGAGCTACTTAGCTCTCGTCAGCTAGCCATACCCTTACCGGGATTCGAACCAAGTAAGTATTACATGTGAGGCAGTTGTAATTGCCATTAGGCCACTGGTTCTCATCCAGATCAGTGATACAGGGGAATGAGTATATACACTTGTGTAACAACACCCTGGTAAGCCCCAATCAAGAGAGGAAGCATACTGCTGTCCTTTTCTGTCTTTCGGCTCATCACCAGAGACCATCCAGACAGAAAGCTAGGTGACGAGAGCTAAGTAGCTCAAAATAGATCTATCCTAGTCTCCCTTTTTTAATTATTTATCAGCTCAAAAACCTAACACACACACACACACATATATATACATACACATATATATACATACATACATATAATGTATGCATGTATATATTGTATGTATATATACTTGGTTTTTCATTTGTGAATATCTATGGTCTCTGAAGCAATATTGATATCTATGCTTCTGGGAAGAGTGATAGTACATTCCTAGCATTTTTTTAATTAGTGATTTTCACCCATTTTAATTATTGGATTTATTGTTGGTCTAAAGAGCTATATTCAATAACCTTTTAGTACACAAAGCACGAATTTCAATAATACTAATTCATCTCTTCCATAAATTTTATAGCCAGTTAAATTTCACTGAAATGTATATTTACGAAATTTATATTGGTAAAATTCACAGCACATTCTCTTTTCAAATACTTTTTGAGCAATTCTGAGCAATACCACAGCAAAGGAAAAAAATCCCAGCTGCATATCCTGATTCTTAATGCCTTCATATTTTTAGGCAATTTCAACTATTGTCATATATATATACATATATACATACATATGCATTTACACACACACATACATGTCTGTGCATGTGTATGTATATGCATGTATGTATACACAGAGAAATACATACACAGAAACATGTACATATACATATACCTGCACAAACACGTGTGCGTGCATGCACGCGCGCACACACACACACATTCTACAGAATTCTCTTAAGTATATTGATGAAACCTACAGGCCTAAGTGTCTCTACCTGGCTAATGCAGCTAGATTAGAAGTTCCAGTTACCAAGTTTTGTCATAAAGTAACCTTCTATTGCTTTTTTGCTTCTATTTTGCATCTTCTGTCTGATTCTATTCTAATAACAAATATGGCGACTTGGTAGCTCTTCCTTCTTCCAATCTTTGTTCCTCTGATGACAACCTCTGTTATTTTTTAATCAGTTACAATTATTCAGAATGTGACTTGGAATAAATATAATCAATAAAGTTGTTTTCTTCTTATATCACTGTCCTACTTTCATGCCACATTTCAGGCAATCAATTCCATGCAGTATTTCTATTGGCTACATTATATATTCAAACTGCAAACAGAAAACAACTAATATTTTTGCCATATACTGAATAAATTATTCATATCATTTGTAAATGCTCAATTTAAATATACCATGTAAACAAAATGTTAAAAGATAACACATTTCAATTAGTTCACACATTTATTTCTTTAGCTTTCCCTGCTTTTTGTGCAAATATCCCCCTAAATTATTAATAAATGCTATTATCATTTCCATTAATGTTACTTTTTTATACCAGGGAAAAGTGATATATATTGCGATTCTCATCCTGAGAAGCTTGTTTTATTTTTAAAAAGTGCAGCACACCCCCGCCCCCCCGCCCCAAGTACATCTCAGCTACTGCTGATTTCATCCAGTTTATCAAGAATAAGAAGAGATCTACCATTGCCTTGGTTATTTTTTTTTTTCAATTGAAAGTCAAGTCTACACCTCTGGTATTCCTTAGAGACATCCTAGCTGAGAAGCAATTATGTAGAATTAATTGTATGTGGTTTTGCTTAGCTTATAATCATAGGCAAGAGTGATCACATTCTGAGATATGCTGCAGGTAGAAGGAAACAATCTGGCAGCTTCCTCCCTTCCCTCAAAAATGCTTTGTTCTCAAAAAGATAACTCCTAACCAGAGTAATTAATATCATAATCCATTGCTGGAGGCTTCCAATCAGATATTCTCCAAACATGTGATCGCCACATGACCCAGAATTTCCTCTACATCTGTGGTACACCAGGAAATTCTCCAGGAGAAACAGCAAAGAAGAAAGCAAATTTAAACACCTTCCTATTGAGTGATGTTGACTCAGGGAACAATCCTGAGACTGATAGGCTATAGTTTTCGTTATATCTTGTGAAGAAAATAACCGCTGTTAGTGGATAAGTGATAATGATAAATGTATTGTATGTGAGACCAAAAAAGCGAAGTTAAAGACCTAGGCAATTATTTGGCTGACACAGACTTAAATCAAGGACATTAATCTCAAAATTATGCAGAAAACACTGTACATTAAATGCAATTTTGTCTGCAATTTTAACAAAACTTAGGGTTACACTTGGCTTTAGAGTAACGTGACTTATGTCACTTTCCAAAAAAATACACAAGGACATAAATTGAAATTTATTTTATTTACATGCAGGTCTTGAGAATGAATAATACATAGCTCATGGCCTTAGTGTGTGCAAATCCAGATTAGATAATATAAAGCTAATGAACACTGCATCCTTCAGCCCTTATGATGATAGTAGGAATTTTAACTCTTGAAGTACATACAGATGAGCCAAGTCTAGTTTATATTTATAGTACAGAACATTTATGGAATTTTCTAACTGTATTGAAGTTATTCTTGTCAAAATCATAACCATGGTCCCCAACTTACAACTGGTTTGCTGGCCAATTCCTCATGTAAGATTATTGCTCCTTTTTATTTTGGAAGGAGAAACTATGTTCATAGAAATTAGTCTAGGCAAAGCAAGTTTTGTCTTTATGCATATGACAGAGAACCCTATTTGATGAAGAACTAAAAGACAAATGTACAGCTTACCTAAACGATGACAAGTGAGATGCATGTTAACCAAGCAGATTTCTTCCTCTCTCCCTGTCCTACTGCCCATATCTGAAAGGTGTAAACACCAAGTAGGCAAAAAAAAAAATTAAGTACATGACTAATACAACTGATTTAAATAAACATGGGAGATGGATGGTTTAAATTTAGAAAATTCCTGAATCTGTATTATCTTAATGCAAGATCCAACATCAGAGATTTTTTAAAAACCAATTATACAAAATTATAAAATAAACAAACATATTAACAAAGATATTAAATCCATGTACTGTATAAAAATCCAAGTTTAATTCATTTGTAATCAATCTTTCTGTAAAATTTTCTAGTAACCACAATCCTGTTTAATAGTTTAATCAGATAATAAAATTGACTAAAAACAAACATGTGAGTTCCTCTAATGGATGATAGACTATCTGATTGTAGCTCCCAAAACACAGAAGAATAAATTCAGGGCTAATCTGAGCAAACACATTGCATTAAAACTCGTCATGTTATTCTTTTTTTTTTAATCTTAGAACCAGTAACACTGAAAAAATTGGTGTTTGTTGTTAACTAGCTAAAAAGGATATAAACTTCCATAAAAGTCTATATATAACATAGGTTTACTGCAACTTTAGCATATAAAATTGTGGTTAGAGGACTGCCTATATGTTATAATTAAACAATTTTAATTAATACACCAAATCAATATCAAACAATAGAAAAGAAGTATTATAATTTTTAGATATACTATTATTTAAATCACTATGGAAGAATAATTTTATATTTCAGGTTGTTGTTTTTTTAAATAAATTTTCTTATTGCTATTGAGAAAACTGTTATCACATACCTGAAATCATTTTGGGGGTTTGGAAACCTTCCTGCAGTGAAAGATACATCCAGTGCAGTGGTGGGATTCAAATTTTTTTATTACCGGTTCTGTGGGCGTGGCTTGGTGGGCGTGGCAGGGAAGGATACTGTAAAATCTCCAGTCAGAGGTGGTATTTGCTGGTTCTCTGAACTACTCAAAATTTCTGCTACCAGTTCTCCAGAACTGGTCAGAATCTGCTGAATAACACCTCTGATCCACTGGCAGAAGCATTATTCAAAATCATGCAAATATGTGTCTGATTTTAAGCAATTCTTTCATCAACCTCCAACTGGGGATCCTACAGTAATCCCCAGAATCTCATTTTATCTCTTAAAGATAATCTTTATCCATGAAGCCAGTTGCACTGGATTAAAGAAACATTTCCCATCATAAACATCTTTTTATTAATTTATTTTCTCATACAAATTTTTAAATATCAAAATTAAATTTTGAAGTAAACACTTGTTATACACAAAATAAAACTATGATTTGAACATATAAAATTAGTATTTTACTGAAAGATTATATTATAATTATAGTTCCTTTCATATCCAGAAATTCCAGTGATATAGGGAATTTTGTATATAGAGTAATATATCTATATTCTTATATTTATTGATACTGCAACATCAATTTGTACTCCTTTTCCCATATGTAATTTATAAACATAAAATGTCTTTGCTTTCATTTGTGATGCTAGCTTTGGCTTTATATGCTTTGCTACTGCTTGTGCATTGCATAATTTAATAATAATTTAATATTTATTTTTAATATTAAATTTAATATTTATTTTTATTTAAATTTAATATTTAGTGTGTGTTTATATGTATATATGTATATGTGTACATGTATGTATGTGTGTGTATATATATATATATATGTGGCGTGTGTATGCTAGTTCTGTGTAACTATGTTTTCATTTAGTTAGCACCTAGTGAGTTTATGCAAAAAATTTAAAGCTTTTTCCAGTAGTCAGCACATATGTTTACATGCACAGCCGCTTTCCTTTATTGGGAAAAAATGAACCAAGTGACTGAATATGCACCAGCATTCAAACACAGTTGGGAACAGTTAACAAACAGCTGTGGAACTATGGAACAAAACATGGCTGCTTTAAAAAGGAGCTTCCTATGTCTGCCTCTGTTGAAGTACTTGTACAGCTTTACAACAGAAAGTGGATCTTAGCATGCAAGGATTGAGGTAGCCTAACCTGAATCCTTGGACAAACACCAAAACATGCAAAAGGAAGAGTGAGAGACAACATTTAACATAGCTACATAACAAATACTGAAACTCACTGAAAAACATTAACAAATGAGAAAAGAAGTGATCCATAGAGTAACTGCAAAAAAAATTACAAAATGAAAATACTACAAAATACCATATGTGACTGTAGGAAGTTAGCACCCACCCCTCTCCTAGAAAATTGAAGTAGCCTAGGAAATATTAAAAAGGCAGAATATTTCCCCTAAAAAGAGTAAAAACTCAGAAGCAGAAACTCACCCCAGAAGCAGAATCTCACCCCCACCTTTGTTAATGGGTAGGCCATTAAGGCCTGGGCCAGAATACTTTACATAAGATCTCCAGGTAAAGTTACAGAAATTGCCAAAAGCACTTTTAAGGGCATAAATCATCCAGCAAGGCTAGACCAAGCCTGGAACTCAGGACAGCCTGCAGACTTGCACCTGGGAGTCTGACAATGGGATACATTTCTTACACAGGAACAGGAAACACTAAGGTGGGCCCCAACAAAGGTTATAACATCCAGGCACTCTCAGCAACTCTGCCCTTCTTGACCTTCTCTTCTCATCTTTTTTATTGATCTCTTCCCTTTCACTCTGGAGCTCCAGGCCATGTAGTACTGTCCACCATTAAACCTTCCAAGCAGCCTCCATGTTTCCAGTGTCTTTTTCCCCACTTGGAACTGAACCCAGAAGGATATTTCTTTCAACATGACTTTATGCATAAATGCTACCCATATGTATTTCAAGTTCATCTGGTCAATACATTTAACTAGCTTTTGGACCAGCACCAGTTTGTGGCATGCCAGCACCCATGCTGCACAAACAAGCATGCCCCCCTCCAGTCCATGGAAAAACCTCTCTCTACAGAACTGGTCCCTGGTGCCCAAAAGATTGGGGGTCGCTGCTCTAAAAGCAAAAATGTATAACTACATTAAAACACTCAGAAGAATTTTTCACATCAGAAGAAAATGATGCACAATTATAGTTTGTGGTGTTGTTGCTGCATCCATACTCTGTATTGATCCCCTATGATCCCAAAGAAAGCAGTTCCCCAATGATTGGAAGCTGTATTTGATAGCTTCAGGATTGAGAAGTTCAGTTGGTAAAGGTACAGAACAAAATAAATGTGAGCATAACTTTTTTTACATATTTTTGGAACAAATTCTCCCCTTTTTTCTCTGCTCTAAATTTAATTGAATGTGTTTAACAGCAGAAATTTTATATTTGATGATGCAATTGAAAGGCCCTAATACAGCCATATTTTACTGTTCTCTGCTATTAAACCATGATTGATTTTCCTGTTCGTTCAAAGCTACACTTTTCATCTCTGTGATCTCACTCTACCAATAATAGAAAGACCCTATGAACTACAGAGCAGCTTAAAATTCTCAAAATTCCAAATTTATCGGTTAATGCTACACCATCATTAAAATTTATCATTAAAATTGCATCAACATAAATCAACAGCTGTATTAACAAATGTTTGCAAAAATGCATTATATTTTAAAGCATACATAAAAATGACTTCATAAATTTTTAAAAGACAATTTCTCCATATCTTTCTAAAAACATGGAACGTTAATTCACATAAATCCAGTGCATTTGTTAGATAGGTTCAATTTAGTATCTTCTCATTATAATAGTAAAACTTCTATATTATAGGCATTGTTTTTAAAATAGCCCTTACCAATGTCTGCTTTGGATACTAGATATTATATCATGTGGAGTTGATATTATACTCAATATAAATGTAACCAGAAACATAAGGTTTGAATTTCTTCTGACATAGAGAATAGCAAATTTGACCAAATTTATATTTTGATAATATTTTTTGTTGTACATGGGGTATCCTTTATACAAGGTGTGGATATCTGGACATAAAATGTGCCTATGTAGATTGCAACTTGAAACATTTGATTCTCAGTAAATAATCCAGAGTTACATTAAATCCTACTGTTACAAATTATGCATCCATGCTGAAACCACTTTTTACCTTCTAATGCTGTCCTATCAACTACTAAGATGACAAAAAGGTTAAATTTACTCTCTGAAGATTATCATCTTTCAAATATTTTTAAATGTCAGATGAATACACTAAAATTTAAAAGCAGCTTTGCTTTTTCTCAAAAACTGTATTAGTAATTTCCTTACCTCTTGTTGCTAGTATCAGTATTCAGAACACAGCACACCAATCCTGACATAAGACCACAGTGAAACTTTTGTATTACTTGTATATTTTTTATCGCAAGTGCTGAATGCATTTTGGTGCAACCTTTCACTAAAAATTGAGGTTAGGATTAAATACAAGTAGATTGTCTTCCTCAAGGAATTACATACTATATATGTAAATAGTGTTTAAAGACAAGAAATATCCAGTATCTGGTAGAACATAGAATGTAATCTATATGTTTGCATCTGATTTAAAGTTTCACTGATATTTCTTGACTGCTCGAGACAAAGAGTCACACATCACATAAACATTAGTAATGTTTTCTTTGACTTAGCAAGTTGTCTAGAACATTTACACGTTCTGATCTTTAAAATTATGAACTAATATGTAAACCCAGTAAATAGTGGCTTATTTACTTAACCATAGTTCAACAATCCATGGATTAGTGCCATGTGTGCACCAGCTTAACCATGCGAACTGCAAAGTCCTGAGCTTTGTGGATTATAGTGTGTATCACCAATACATGCTGAGTGATTCTTTGATGTCTGACTAGCAATGACTGAATAAGAGAAAACTACATCTCATTTCATCTAACCACCACCCCATACTTAGCTATTTTTCTCTCACAACCCTGTCATCTGCTTAGTAAATCTACATCTGGAAAAGTTATAGGTGGCTGTTTCCTTGATAAAAGATGAAGGGTGTTCAGAAGAGAATCCACCATTCCCTTTCCTTAACTTGTGTCAGAGTAGGAAAAAAAAAACCCACAGCACTATTTCCTGCTCATATAGGAATAGTGCATGGCAGGAAAAGGATCTGCAATTAATGCTACAAATACTTTGAAGGAGTACTTTTCTTCCACCCAAGGAATGGTGGATAGCAATTTAATTTACCCATGAGAAAGGAGCTCCATATTAAACTGAACTGATCTTTCTACATCCTGGCCTTTTTGGTTTTGGTTTTATTTTAAGCTGAATTAAATAAGGTACTAGAAATTTCTATTTTTATCCCAGAGATAAATAATATTACATTTTCATTAGGTTGTTTTCATTTGCTATTCATGATGATTTATAGCTTGCATTTATTTTGTTTTGTGTTTATGTTTCAGGTTCAAAGAAAGCGATTCAACATTAGTTATTTTTTTGGGAGTGGGCTTTCTCCCTTGCCCCCGCTTTTTTTTCCCTAGAAGATTGCCATGTTAAAAAACACATTAGAAAATTTCTTTGGAATTGTCTTTTTATATGCTCATTAAAACATTTTTCCCTTTTAACAATCTATTTTGCAGCATTGAAAAACCATAGGCTGATGACGCCTCTCTGCGCATGTTTAATCGACCACTATGGTTGTCATGCCAACCAGTCAAGAGAATTCTAAGCCTACACTTGGTATTTCAATGCAGTGACCCAATTACTGTCTGTCAACAAATTCACCAGGACAATGAAGTGTAATACATTACTGAGATTACAGCCCAGAGACAGAAACATAAAATGTCTGGAACTGAAATCTTTGTCCATTTCACAAGATAAAATAATATAAATAGAGTTAATGATAACATTTTCTAATCCTTCAAATGTACTACATGCTTTTAAATAACTATTTTTTTTTATTTAAAAAATCCAATCATGGTATTAGCCTATAGACCTTTTGTGCTATCTTTCTTGTAAATGTTACTATTTACCTAGCCCAGTTGTGTTGTGAATGCTCCAAACTTGAAAACAGGAAATATGTAACAAACAAAAATATTATTTTATCAATCCCAGTGCTAAATGTAAACACTAAATGAAGTGTTACATATTTTTTTGTGCAGACTTGCATTAAATGAATAAAATTATTTTAGCTTTTAATAAAATAGACATTGTTCCCACTTTTGATAACAAACCAAAGTTATATAGCAGAAAAACAGCAATTATTGTATTTCTCAGCAAATACCAGCCAAAGAGCTTGTTCAGGATATAAGATATTCTGTTTTCTTTAATTATTGCCTCACCATTGTTTTCTATTCTACATCTCCATTCTTAACATAAACAGATGGATCATTTAATATAAATAAGTACAAAATTAATAATGAAGTTGTCATAGGAACAAAGATATTTTGCTGTCATGTAGATAAAATATATTAACATATCACTGATGCAAAACCCTATTAATAACTCTAATCTAATAATAACAATTTCATGTACTTTATAAAATTATCTGACTCTTACTTAGAGAAACTTGTGTAGTAGAGCAGCAAACTTAACTATAACAATATAGGAATAATACAATCCTGATCTATCTTACAATAGGAAGATAGGAGGCATAATTTTAAATGCTTTAACCATAATTTAATCACAACTACTGTAATACCAAAATCTGCCTTCCAATGCCCTTCCCCTGTAAAAACAACTTGTACTCATCTATCTTGTATGCATTCAATTTATTTAGAATTTCTTCTGGCTTGAGTTTTGCTTTATTGTGGTGGACAATTTTTCCATCTATCCATCCAACCGTCCATCCATCCATCCATCTTCACTATGCTGCAGCTTCCCTTGATGCCTAATTCTTCCTGTACTGAGAACATCCATGAAAAAAGTTTTGTTCATGGTATCTAATTTTTGGAAGCCTGAAAACCACAGTAAACACTGAAAAGCTTGTTGTAAATTAAAAAGCAGGACAATAACATTGAAACGTTTGTCATCATGTAAGAAAAAAGCCAGAAACCTGCACATACTCTTGAAAATTTAACCGTTTTGTAAAACAAACAAGAAAACAAATAAACAAAAAAAAATAGAGAGGGGGCAAATTATCCATGAAAATTAATGAAGAAAACAAGTTTAAAAGGCATTAAAACCTCAAAAAGTGCTAGTTTAAAAATGAATTGGCAACAGGTGATGTGAAAAACTTTCATTTCCAACTCTTTTTAAAATTGGAATATACTGTCCATATACGGTATACAACATTACAAATGAAATATACCGTCCACGTTTAACATAGTGTCCTCTATATTCATTCTCTCAAGTCAACTACTATGTAGTCCATAGGCTGCCTGAATTCTATAACTTGTCTTGGTATAGGTGAGTTTCATTTGCAATATTTAAAATTTTAATTATAATTTTCATTAACATTATTAAATAGCATCTACACATTCTATGCTGTACATTTTGCAGTTACCATCTTGCACATGAAAAGGTAAGCAAAGAAATGGCTTATTATTTCCTTTTCATCTATGTTCTCTGAATGAATATTTCTGTTTAATGAATGAATCTGAACTACTGGATCACTCAACCAGGACATGAGTCAATTAACATTCAAAGGAATTAGAAATGACAAAATAAATTAAGTAGCACATTCTTTTCGTACCAATGTTTTTCTCTAGCAGGGGAAAATGAATAAAATACTTTGATTAAAACTCAAGTAAGAAATGTGTACCTTGACCCACAAATAATAGCTAATATGTTCATAAAGATATCCTTTGTCAAAAATGAATTGAAATGCTAACTTAAGATATTACCCCCATTTTTTATAATACATAGACACAGATAAAATAAAGGTAAAGGTTTTCCATGGCAAATCATATCTGACTCTAGAGGGCAGTGTTCATCTCCATTTTTCAGCCAAGAGAGCCAGCTTGTCTGAAGACATTTCCAGGGTCATTGTGGCCAGCATGACTATATGTTGTGGCACATGGAATACATAAAGGTAAATGAGAAGGAAATATTAAACTCAGAAAAAAAAATCTATGGGAATATTTAGACAAAGGAATGTAGTACTATTATGTAGCTGCAGTGGCGCAGTGGTTGAAATACAGGCTACTTCTGCTGATCTCAGGCTGCCAGCAGTTTGGCAGTTCGGGTCTCACCTAGCTCAAGATAGACCCAGTCTTCCATCCTTCCGAGGACCCAGATTCTTGGGGGTAATATGCTGACTCTGTAAAACCACTTAAAGGGCTGTGGAGCACTGTGAAGCAGTATATAAGTCTAAGTGCTATTGCTATGTTGGAAGTTAAAACCCACCCCTCTCCTAGGAAAATGAAATATTTTAGGATATACTAAAAAGGCAGAATATTTCCCCTAAAAAGAAAAGTAGAAACTCAGAGACAGAAACTCAGCCCACCACCTTTGCTTATGGGCGATTACTCTGGCCTGGGCCAGTCTATTTTACATAACAAAGATTTACTCCAGGTAGAGCCATAATAGGAATTGCCCAAAGCCCTTTCATTACATCATCATCCAGCAAGCCTCAACCAAGCCTGGGACTCAGGACAGCCTACAGAGTTGCCCCTGCGTGGCCTAATGGGAGGCCATTAGGGAGTCTAACAACCAATCAGAATACAAACTCAAATTCAAATCTCAACAGAGGGCATAAAACCAAGGGTCTCTCAGAATCTTGCTCCTTCTTCTTTTCCTTTACCCAACATCTTGAAACATGTGATCGTCCTTTTCACTTTGGAGCTCCAAGCCATGTGGTCCTGTCCACCATTACACCATCTTTCCAAGCAGTCACCATGTTTCCAGTGTCTTTCTTCCCCACTTGGAACTAAATGCAGAAGGATATTTCTTCCAACAGCTATGTATCTCAACTATTTTTTGTCAATATAATTTTTAGTTAGTGCCAGCTATCCTCAAGCTGATATCTCCATATTTGTTGACATTTCATGAAAAGATGAAAAGGTGCTAAGAGGGATTTAAAAAAAAAAAGCTTTTATTTCTTTAATTTGCTAGAAGAGAATTCTTGGCTTGATCCAGGCCAGATCTTCTAAATCTAAAGAGTACAGGACAGTTGCTTGAAGCAGAGGTGAATTTTATTCAAGAGCGTAACAGTCAAAGCAATTGAAGTTTATTCAAAGAGTTTGCAAAGGTTACTTTAATAGAGGAGCCTTTCTATTGTCCTCAGAAAGCATGCAAACTCAGCCTCCATTCTAGGGATTCCTGGAAAGCTTACCAGATCTGATTATAGGGGGGAAACATGGCCTGACTCTCTGAGGCATTTGTAATCTTTATTTGTTATGTGTCAAGGTTGTGACCTTAAGTGATGGGTCCAGGATTAGGGAATTGTATGTGTGTGAAAGATTTCCATATCTTCAAGAGATTTTCTTATTTGGTTAATTTCCTGGTATTTGACAATTTCACCTAAGTAAATATATGCTTTATCAACCTAGGAGTTAAAAGGCTTCTGTGGTCTTTTGTTTTAGTGTCTGGGATTCATTGGATGGTCAGATAAGCAGCAGATAAGGATGGTATGGGGGAGAGGTACTTCCTACAATTTTATTATAATCTCATTCATTACCCGTGAATGCACAAAAATCCAGAAATTCTTTTAATTATAAGAACACACTAAAGCTAACTTACATGTAATTATGACTTTTAAAAATATAAAAAGAAATGGATGGCTACTGTTGAAATGATTCTAAAAATGAACCTTATAGTCTTCTTCCCTAAAACGTATTGATTTGTCATAGCCCAGAATTAAGCTGCTAATAAATAAATAAATAAATAGTATAGTAATTATCTCATAAATATCTAATAGCATTAATAACAGAGATTTGCAGTCCATCCTAAAAATATTTAATTTCAAATGTATGATTAGTTCTCACAGCTTTCCCCATCAAATTCATGACATTTTTTAATTCCCTGCATTTTATTTTTAAAAAATGTCCCCTGGCCTGACTTATTTTCTCACACCATTATTTACAAGATGCTCTACATATGGCTGCCTTTAAACACCAGTTAAATGTATTTTATTTATTTGATTTGTCAATTGCTTACAAGATAATAAATATAAGAATAAACATGAGAATGAATACAGAAAATAGGTACAAATAAATGGGGACAATAGGACAGGGATGGTAGGTATGACTGTGCACTTATGCACGCCCCCTACTAGACCTCTTAGGAAAGGAGCGAGGTCAACAGTAGACAGTCTAAGGTTAAAGTTTTTAGGATTTGGGGAAGAAACCACAGAGTCAGGTAGTGTATTCCAGACATTGACCACTTTGTTGCTGAAATCGTATTTCCTGCAATCAAGTTTGGTGCAGTTTACCTTGAGTTTGTATATATTGTATGTTCTTGTATTGTTGCAGTTGAAGCTGAAGTAGTCATTGACTGGTAGGACATTGTAGCAGATATTTTTGTGTACTACACTTAAGTTCAACCATAGGCAGCATAGTTCTAGGTTGTCCAAAATTTCAAGCCTGGTGGTGTAGGGTATTCTGTTACAAGCAGAGGAGTGTAGTACTCTTTCATGAAATACTTCTGGAATCGCTCAATTCTATTAATGTCTGATATTCAGTGAGGATTCCAGACAGATGAGCTGTATTCAAGTATTGGTCTAGCAAAGGTTTTATATGCTCTAGTTAGCAATTCAATATTACCAGAGGAGAAGCTTCGTAAGATTAGATTTATAACTCTTAATGCCTTTTTGGCAATGCTATTACAGTGAGCTCTGGCGCTTAAATTGTTTGATATGAGTACTCCAAGGTCCTTGACAGAGTGAGGGCCATCAACAAGGTCATATCCACCTAGATTGTATTTGGTGTACTGATTTTTTTACCAATGTGTAGGAGAGAGCATTTGTTGGCTGAGAATTGGAGTTGCCAATTGTTTGACCATTCAGAAACATAATAAAGGTTGCTTTGAAGAATAGTAGCATTGTCGGTAGTGTTGAATAGTTTTACGTCATCAGCGAAGAGGACGCAGTTGCTTATAAGGTGATTGCAAAAGTCATTTATGTAAAATATAAAGAGTGTGGGTCCTAGAACGCTGCCTTGGGGGTCACTGCGGTTGTATTGGTCCAGAAGCTAGTTCATGTGCAATCAGTTTCAGGGAACATATTATTGCTGTCCTTTGTGCCCTGTACTTTATAGGTATGGAATTTAAAATGCTGGCTATAGGTATGGAATTTAAAATGTCACCTGGCCACCTATATTTACTGGAATTGACCTAACCAAAAAAGTCATGGTTAATAGCAGGGATGGGATCCGACAGGGTTAACTACCAGTTCGGTCATTTATGAGATTCGGTGATTTACAATGTGCTTCCCTGCAGCTGCTGCCAGCGCGCGTCTGTAAATCGTCAGCATGCTGCGTGCAGAGAAGCAGCCTTTCAAAAAGCCCTTTTTTTCCTGTTTTTTTTAACTGCAGCTGTGCCTCGCACAGCAGCCGAAGTTGAAAAAAGCAGGAAATAAAGGTCAGGTAAGAGCCCAGGTGGGCGGGTGGGCAAAAACATCAGCCGACATAGAACCAGTTCTATGTCTGCTGCTCTTCAGAGCTACCGGCTCTACAGAGGTGGACAGAACCGGTAGAAACCCACCCCTGGTTAATAGTTCTTTATTCTATGAAGTAAAGAGGGCTAAAGCCAAAAAATACTCAGCAATAGTTTAGTCTTTTGAAACAGAGTTCCAGTGAAATTAAGACTAGACCCATTCCTGAATTTATTCCAGAAAAGTTTTAAAATGGTAGAGAATTTGTCATTTATTCTAGAATTAACATATATTGATTCAACATCTGGATGCACATTTCTCATTGATGATGCTTGATTGTCTTGTGGCTTTACCAATTTAGATGTTTTTAATTAGGCATTCTATGTATCTTGTGTTTTCATTATTTTATTTATCAATAAATAACTTTTCTATATATTTTATAAATGGCTGAAAGCTGCATTTGATTGCAGTGGGACAATAAATAAATCCCCAGCCAATACTGCCATCATTAATCAGACCTATCCCATCATTTCAACTATAGATCACATGCTTTATTTTCTTGATTGTCATTGTAACCCAAGGCATGCAGGTTGTGATAATTAAATGGGAAGCAGAGGGAATCCCAGGTAAGGAGTACAGTGTACCATAGAAATATGGGAATCCTGGGAGGCTGGATAAAGCCCTTTTGGAGGACAGGATGCTTGGTGCAATGTAAGCTCAGAACAGCTGACGAATGAGAGTGCAGGATGCATATGGTCACAAGGAAAAAGGATGGTGGGTGTGTGGGGATATGCACACCCATGACTGTGAAAAGAGGGCACCTAAAGGGCATTTGCTCTATATATGTTATTGAACCAACTTAATCAGGAAGAAAAATGTGTGGTAGATCTGTCATTACTTAGAAAACTATTGATATACAGTGTATATGTCTGTATACTCTGTACATTGTACATGGCTTACAATCAGAGTCAGTTTTATAATCTAACTATTTTACAAAAATACCTGTACCTGGCAGTTCATTCTCAACTATATAGAAATAGCCTAATCCAATGATGATAACAGTATGTATAACTATTTTTATTGTAAATGCAATTGATTAAATCAAAACAGCTCCATTTTATTAAAACACATACATATGTCTTAAATTACACTCATAGTAATTACCTTCAATATTTTCATGTACATACTTTTTCTTTCCAGTTAATTAATATAACTTTTATGATGAACATTGGTTTGGAAAGCTTCCTGAGTAATATATGAATCATAATTAAATTGATATAATAATCTACTGCGAATTTTTTGACTAGACTTTGGCTGTAGCTTATAAAAATAATTATAATATTCGGTATCACTAAAAAATAAAATGAAATGAAAAAGTTACAGGCAATTAACATACTACGAATAAACATGATAATTTAACAAAAGTAGGTATTATATTTGTAACAAGTAACTGTTAACAGGATTTCTGAAATCAATTTTCATTATTGACTATTAACATATTATCAACCTTCTACGGTATGGTAATAGTCAATTCTAGAAACGTAGAATAACGTAAGAAATATTTCATTGCAGCTTTTACTGTTCCATTTCAAAGAAAAGGTAAAAACTGCAATTTAACTTAGATGTAGCCATGAAATTTGTTCCATTCTAATCTGTAAAACAAAGTGGATTTTTATTTCTGTCAGTCAACTAAGAAGAAAATAAGAAAAAAATATGTGATATAAACACGTTGGAAAATGGATAGAATGAAATACTTCTCTGTTCCATTTTGTGAAACCCAGTTGGCCTTCTAGAAATCAGTCAAAACACAGCTCTTCTGGAAGGTTTTTAATTAATTAATTGGCACAATGTCATTAAGGTCTCAAATGTTATCAGCTAGTTGTTTTAATTTCAATTAACGATAATGTTTGCTATGGTTTCATTATTTTGTGAATAATTTGTTTTGCAAGCCATTGAGTGTCTCAAAATTGATTAGGCTTAAAGGTCAAACTGAATGAAAAAAATATTTCAAGTCAACCCAACTCTTATTGACTTAATGGACATATATATGTATCATTCCTGACAAAAATACAGAAGTAATTTGCTATTGCTACCTAATGAGGTCTATTTTCAACTTCCTAGGCTAACTTATACCATTCCATTGAGTACTGATTCTGCTTAGCTTCTATGCCCAGATATGTTGCTAAGTGCTACCCCTGTTGGCTCAATTAAAGTCATACTGACATATTAGAACAAAAGCATAGGTTGTTTCTGTCTTGTGCATTTTGTAAACAATAAAGTAGGATGGATAATACTGGCCAAACACCAGTCACAGACGTCCAATCACAAAAGAGATAGGGAAAACATGAGCAGTATACAAGGATGCTGTCTGCTCTCAAATTCAGTTCTAGCAACATGACTGGTGAAATGTTAGTACATTTCTTTATTATTGCACACATCACTGGAAGTTATTGTTACCAATAAATAGCTATGAAAACCTATACTCTGTAATTAACACATTATTTTCCACTTTATTTGAACCTGGCTCCTACATAACACTGTAGCTGTCTCAATTTGAATTGCAGCTCAAATTAAAGCTGAAATCAAGCTTTGGAAAGAACTGTGGGAGACTGAGGTAGCTATATTAAGAGTCAGAGTTCAAAGGTTGCAGGGGAATACTACACAAGAAATAAAAAGTATTAAGTCCTCTGTGCTTGTTTAATTTTATGAAGCTTCTATTGAAGGGATATGCAATATATTTAATTAATTTTTAGTGACAAGAATTATTCACACATCCTGATCAGTTAAAGCCAAAGTCTACTAAATCTGCCCCTCAAATTATCACAGCACCAGCAAATGATTCTCCTTGTATTCCTTCTGTAACTGAAGTCACAAGAGGGCAAGGTATTGTTAGCATTTAGTAGAATAATCGTTCTGCAAAATTTATGTACCATCATTAAATTACAAAGAAATGCAGATCACTCTAATTCTCCTTTCAAGTGGAATCTGGATTTTTGCAATCCAGTATGGTAGTCTTAAAATATAGTATGAGGCTTTGAATTACCAAGCACTGAGTTAAGATCAGTCTATTTGTTTAGTTCTAATCTAACTGGAGTGGGGAGGAATGGAGTTTTATGGGTTTTTATGTTTGTAGATTTTTAATATGGTAAGCCACTGGGAGGCATCTGTTATGAGTGGACACCATATAAATTATATGATAAAAAAATAAAATTGTATGAACATTAGAAATTAGAGAGTTATATAAGGAAACATTACTTTAAAATGACAATCAAAATACTTCCATCTTTGTTTAATAGTAATGCAATATAGTAAACTCTCGTTTTAACAGATTTTTATTTAGCACCAATGCAACATATAAATTTTTCATTTCCGTCTCTTTTTAACTGGCTAAAGTCTATGCAGACACCGTCAGTATCCTAAGATTAAAAAGTGGGCAAAAAAAAAAAAAAAAGGTCTGTAACCACTAGTAACAATGTGGGAATAACTTATCCAGGAGCTGCTATAAATATGATTGGATTCCTAGATCTAGCAGTAGTTAATCTTACACCAAGACCGTATTTCATATGTTCAATTACAACAATTAATTTGTATCAGCCTCATTTTTCCCTCGTACATGTGTATTTACATTCTTAAAAGATATTTATTGCAATGTTTTGGGTTAAGCTCCGATAGAAAGAATGGAATATTGCAACGTAAGATTTTTTTTTTAATTAGTGTGGTGTACTTTTTTAACCTGAAACTGATATACATAATTGCAATATATACACACCAGCAAAGGATGGGAAAAATATGAAAGTAATAACTGTCCTGCAGTCTTCAAGAGACCTGGTTCATCAGTAACTGCTTATTTCAGCTCATATAAAGTCATGCTAATACCTAGCCATCTTGTCTTTTGTCAATCTCACTTTGTTCACCTTTGATTTTCTGAAGCATCACGATCTTCTCCAGTAATCTGTGCCTTAAATTATATGTCCAAAATGTCTATACTTCAGTTTCAGTATTAGTGTTTTGGACCAGCAGCATGGTTTCAATTCATGTAGTACTGAACTATTTTCTTCCTTGATCCAAAAACATCTCGACAATTTTATGCAGAAATATTAATTCAAAAAGTATTGACTTTTCTTTATTCAAACTTCTGATGATCCAGCTTTCATAGCTATATGTTACCACATAATAAATCATAATCTTGATGATGTCTACTTTTATTGCCAGTATTTTATTACCCATCTATTCACCTGGCTTTAATCCCAGATGAAAGCACAGGTCTGACATATATTATGGAGATTTGGCTAAGAGACAAAATGAAACTTATTTGTCTCAGCTCTCTCTACTGGATTCCTCTGTGGTGCAATATACTAGGACTGGAAGATCAAGAGGTAGTAGGATTGTAGGACTCTAGTAATAGGACTGTAGATGTAGGTAGTAGGACTGTAGTAGGACTGTAATCTATACAATTTAAATATCACTGAGCAGAAATTCAATTTATCACTTTGTCAATTTTGAATGTTTATTGTAGTGTTTCAGTGATCAAGACTTTGATGTGCAACAGTTTCTCTGTCCAAATTATTTAACATAGGAATGGGCTGATAAAGCAGCAGACTTTCACAAATTTCTTGTCCTGGACCTGGAGGCTATCTGATTAGGATTTGCTCTTTAATATCAGCCACAAGGATCTGTCTATTGTACTACTATTGTACTACAATTGTACGACGAATCTGCATACAGATGGGAAGTTGTACAACTTGCCTCTTAGTGCGACAGAACAATCTGGAACTGAACTCACTCAAAACCGTAGAAATGGCGGTAGACTTTAGGAGAAACCCTCCCGTACTACCACCTCTTACAATACTAGACAATACAGTATCAGCAGTAGAGATCTTCAAATGTTTAGGTTCTATCATATCTCAAGATCTAAAATGGACAACATAAAAAATGTCATCAAAAAAGCACAACAAAGAATGTTTTTTCTGCGCCAACTCAAAAAGCTCAAACAGCTCAAACAGCTTCTGATACAGTTCTATAGAGGAACTATTGAGTCTTTTATCTGCACTTCTATAACTGTATGGTTTGATTCTGCAGCCCAACAAGACAGACACAGACTTCAGAGAGTCTGTGGACTGCAGAAAAACTATTACTACCAACCTGCCTTCCATCGAGAACTTGTATACTGCACGAGCCAAAAAGAGGGCTGTGAAAATATCTACAGACCCCCTCACATCCCGGACATAAACTGTTTCACTCCAACCCTCAAATCGACACTATAGAGCAATGCACACCAGAACAACTAGACACACTAAGCTTTTTCCCGAACACTATCACTCTGCTAATCAAATAATTCCCTTAACACTATCAAACTATTTAATAAGTCCGTATTACTATTACTATTCATCTTCTCATCCTTCCTTTCACCCATCTCCTCCCACGCATGAATGTAACTTTGTTGCTTTATCCTTATGATTTTTTAATTGACTGTTTATTAGTATAATTTGATTGTATTTGATCACTTATTGTTATGTTTCCCTGTATGATTTGATTGCTTATTTGTATCCTTTGACTACTATTAAGTGTTCTATGATTCTTGACAAATGTATTTTTTAATGTACACTTAGAGCACATGCATCAAAGACAAATTTCTTGTGTGTCCAATCACACTTGGCCAATAAAGTATTCTATTCTATTCTATTCCTGGCCCAGATAGCTATTAAAAACTATCCAGAAAAAATGTATGCATCTATGTGCAGATAAAAGAAATCTAAATGAATAAAATTCACAAGGATGTACTAATTGGTCTTTCATGATTGTAAAATACATGTGTAATTTGAGGTTAAACTGTAAGAGTTTGAAAGCTTAGATTAAAATCTCTGGTTAGCCACACCAATAGTACAGAATTTTACTATCTGTTCTGAAGGATTCTGCACATGGGACTTCCAAAATAACAGCATTTTCTGCTCATGTTGTCAAAGCAATTTTGCAATAAGGGAATTATTAGATTTGAGCAGAAGTCCTTATAAAAGAACAGTGAAATAGAACATGAGAGACAGACTTGGTATCTCCCAGGGATATGTTTGGCTCTGACTGAGATGTTTTATCCCAGTATATTAATCCATATATTAATCCAGTATATGAATCCAGTATATTAATCTTTACTGTGGAATGATTTTTTTGGTGAAGCAAATACAAGTTACCTATCTAAAGGACCATGATGTAGGCTGGAGATAGATTATGTCATATCCCTCCCCCTCTATTCAGAGAGGGCTGTTTGAAACAGGGGTGAAGGAGGCCATCTATGTCAAAGTTGAACAGCCCTGTCTCAACACAGGAGGATACCACATCATTTATCTCCAGTCTACAACAGTCCTTTCAGTAGTTCTAAGAAGGGCTCCACACCCATTTGCACTACTCAGGTGACCCTGAGGACACAGCTAAACCTCCAACTAGCCTCAACGACTCTCTAAAAGAATGCAAATGACCTGCGAGGAATATAAATCTTTCCATTCCCCACCATCCAATCAGAGCTGAAGAAGTTTCTTGGATGAAAAGCAAAACATCTTGAAAGAAAAATAAGAAAGCCAAGTTGCCACTTGAAAAAGCACCTTTGGGTACTGCCAGAAAAGAAGCTATTATCAAGAAATTTCAAAATGATATCTGCATGAGAATCCCATTTAGAAATGTAGGTATATTCATATGTATCTGGGTACATAAGCAAGTATCACATTTTTTGTGGTGCACATGCATATGTGTGTATATTTGTATACACAAACATACATATACTACAATAAAAATATTGTGAAGAGATGACTTACTGTCCAGAAACTAACTATTGATAAACATATTCTCTTTATTTCAAAACTGGTCATGAATATGTAGTTCCATATTTTGCCAACAGGATTCTATCTCTTATCTCAATGTAAAGTAGGATCACTTTATAAAAACCATCAAAGTAAAGATCAGGAAATCCTTATCCTGAAATATGGCTAATCAGTCTACTGCAGCAGATGAAGGGCTGCAGGAAATATGAAATATCTGTAAACTAAGGATGTGTTTCTCAGAAACAAATATTTATGAAGTAAATCTACTTATTCCATATTAAAAGGTATACTGTATTTTGATCCCACAATTAATATATACAGGCCTAAAATATGTCTTTTAGTACATACTGTATATCCTTCTGAATATAGTTGACAAAATTGCTGGCAAATCTTTGTCTTTATGTAGACACACACACACATACACAGACACAATATATAATTGACAAGATTTTTCACTAGAGGAGAAAGCTTCAGAAATATCTTAAAAAATTAAAAGCAACAACAATATACTCAAACACAAACAACTTACAAATTCCAACATCCTTCTGCAGTGCCCATGTGTAATTTAACATGAACTGAAACTGATTTGTCCTTATATATGATATATTCAGGAAGCCAGTTGATAGCTAAAGAAGTATGGGTTCTTCTTCAATAGTTTTATAGATTTATTGCACATTGATAATGAGCAAATAAAGCAAAATGTCATAAGTCTATGTCTGAAATCAATGAACCAGACAATGGTACGCTATGATATTTGCTGGGTAGAACAGTTGTAACCATAATAGAAGGTGATATGTTAGAGACATAGGAAATTTTACAGATGGCACAAATAGAGCACAGCTGTTTAATGGAAGCAAAAAAATTCATCCATCCGTCCAAACAAAGGAAAAAGCCTGGAAAAAATATTCCAAGTGTCCATGACGGCTTCCACAGTACTTTCAATTTTTAATGATTGTGCCAGATGGGGACAAGTCTATTCTAACTGAACCATTAATAAAAATGCATCTGATTTAAAAGTCCTGTCTGTAATATAGCTATACTTTAGCTACTAAGCAGTGGCCTTTGTGAATTCAGAACAAATTATACAAAAGCTGAGCACCTTTTGGTTCAAATATTTAAAATACTGTATGAAATATATACAATATGTTAAATTTCCTTTTAAAAGGAAGATTAGAAATCGAAGTATGAATTAGCTCCTGTTTCTTAATGTCATTTTATTATTTTAACTAACAGAAATAATATCCCATATTCATTTTATTCAATCTATTTGAATTCAGTAAACTTGTCTACGATAGGTATCATGCTCATGAACAAGTCTTTGGGCTATTCTTTACCCTTATGGAAGTCACATAAATGAATCTCAAGAGTAAAGGAGCTACAGAAGTATTTATTTATTTAATTTGTATCCTGTCTTTATTATTTTTACTAATAACTCAAAATGGTGAACATATGCAACATATGCAATACACTTTCCTCCTATTTTCCCCACGACTACCCTGTGACATGGGTTGGGTTGGGCTGAGAGAGAGTGAAGGTCCAAAGTCACTCAGCTGGCTTTTATGGCTAAGGCAGAACTTGAACTCATGATCTCCTCACTCCTTAACTGCTGGACTAAACTGATTCTCTAAGAGTAGACGATATTGCTTAGCATCTTCTGTGTGAGCAAATATTCAATACAAATCTTAATCTCTTTCTAGAATGGCATGAGAGAACCTACAGTGTATTTTATGCTTAGTATTTAATTATAATAATACAAAATATTAAAAAGTCAAGCCAAAGGTGCTTTTTCAGGAGGCAACTGCACTTTCTTATTTTTCTCTGAAGATGTTTCATTTGTCATCCAAGAAGCTTCTTCATCTCTGACTGGATGGTGGGGAATGGAAGGATTTATACTCCTTGCAGACAGCTGGTCATTTGCATTCTTTTAGAGAGTCGTTGAGGTTTATCTGTGTCCTAAGGATCATCTGAATGGTGCAAATGGATGTGGAGCCTTCTTGGAACTGCTGGAATGTGTTGTAAACTGGGGATAGATGATATTGTATCCTCCCGCTCTGTTGTACCCTGCCCCCGCTGTTCAATTTTGACATAGATGGCCTCTTTGACCCCCTCTTTCAAAACAGTGGTTCTATCTGTCCAAAATGTGGACTGTTCTGTCTTCAAAAGAGTGGCCTTTGTCTTTTAAATGCTGGTGGACTGCTGAATATTGTCTTGATGGGTTTGTTCTCCTATGTTGTGCCATGCATTTATGAAGTAGTTGTTTCGTTTCCCCAATGTACAGATCTGCACATGGCTCACTGCATTGTACTGCACATACCACATTGCTCAGTTTGTATTTGGGTGTTTTATCCTTGGGTGGACAAACTTCTGCCTTAGTGTATTCTGAGGGCACAGATAAACCTCCAAGTGGCCTCAATGACTCTCTAAATGAATTCAAATGACCAGCTGTCTGCAAAGAATATAAATCCTTCCATTCCCCACCATCCAGTCAGAGCTGAAGAATCTTCTTGGATGAGAAGTGAAATGTCTTCAAACAAAAACAAAAAAGTCAGTTGCGTCTTTAAAAAGCACCTTTGGGACAACTATGATAGGGATGACTGAGAATTTCCATAGACATAAATTGCACATGAAATGAAGCTTTTTGCACACAAGAATAAAAAATTAAACTCAATAGTGCATTCAAAACATTTATAAACCTATGGTCTAAAGCTCAAATTCTTTATTCATCCTTCCACCTTTCTAAGTTAATAAATATTCAGCAATTTCCCTGGTGGCTTGGGAAGTTGCAATGGGGCACGGGAGGCCTGTGAAGGCCTGAAAGGAGCATCGGAGGGATGGATCCGCCCCTCAGAAGCTCTATTTCAGTCTGCAACATGCTGGTCGAGGCCCCTGGAGGTCCGAACAGAGCATCAGAGGGGTGAATCTGCCCCTTAGAAGCTCCATTTTGGCTGGCAATGTTCAGGACAAATGTTGCAAAACCTCTGCAGTTGTTCGTATGGGCAAACAACTGCTGTGGTGCTGCAAGATTCTAGTTTGGGAACTTATTCGCATACACTAGGGACACTTATTGTGTAATTTCAAACATTCACTAAGGGAATGCTCATAACCTGGGAATTACCTGTATAGAATACCAGATACTTACCTTTGTAGATAATGATCTTTGTTATAATTAAAGTTGCTTGAATCTGCAATCAAGTATCTTATAAAACTGAGCCCTCATGTTCCCATGAGAACTTCTTAAGTGTAAGAATTACTTCAGTGGCCTTGGGACAACATTTGACAACCCCCCCCCCCCTCCACATCCGTAGCTTTTTATGTGAACCAGGGGCATTTCAGTAATTACACAAGCATGTCCTACTCATATTGTCTGTCAGGGTTTACAACAATCCAACCAGCACACAAGTAAATAATTCAGCAGGATTCGTTTATAGAAGAAATTTGTGTATATACAATAATATAAAGTATGATGCATGCATACAATACCCAGAATCAGAAATCAGAATCCAGAAGTCATAACCACAGAAACAATAAGGACAAACTAACCCTTACATACAGATCAATAAGCTTAAGCCACACCCAGTCCCCGAGCCATCTGGTTCACAACAGGTACTGTATCTTAGTCACCAAACAGTTCCCATTGGCTGACCTGTTACCATGTCTATTCCAATTCATGAACTCTCATACACTGACATGGTCCAACTGTGATAAAGAAAATAAACGGATCTGTGAATAGAACATATTCACTGAGATATAACAGCTTTCATTGCACTGCTGGGTCTGCATGTGAACATGAAAGACATATAAGGTTGAGCATCTCTTTTCTGGCAATGATGTGGGTAACCAATACACCATGATGTAATGTGAATTAACTTAAAATCTAAAACTATAGGTAGTCCTTGACTTAAAACCATTGATTTAGCTATTCTTGAAAGCTACAATGGCAATGAAAATTGTGACTTACAAGGTCCTCACATTGACAAACACTGTAGCATCCTCCATGGTCACATGATCAAAATTTGGTAACTTGGCAACCAGCATATATTTATGAGAGCTGCAGCATTCTGGGGCAGGCAATCGCTATTTGTGACCTACCCAGTTGACAAACAAAGTCAATGGGGGAAGTTGGATTTGTTTAATGACCATGTGATTAACTTAACTTCAGTGATTTGTTTAATGATCATGACAAAAAGGATTGATAAATCAGATGTGACTCACTTAATTTCCTTAGCGATAGAAATTCTGGTCCCAATTGTGGTCATAAACTGAGAATTAATCATACTTCTGTTTCATTTTATTGTAATTATGAAGGCCTTGCAGTTTGTATGGCATGTCTACCATTCATATAGTTCATTTCTATTAGGTTTACATAAATGTCATATCAACAGAGGTGCAGAGACGAGCAGCTTATTTCAAATTCACTGATTATTTATGAAATATTTATTCTGTTTTGTTCAGCTGCATGGATGCAAAATCTACCATGGTGGGTGGCACAGTGGTTAGAGTGCAGTATTGCAGGCTGCTTCTGCTGACTGCCGGCTGACTTCAATTTAGCAGTTCAAATCTCATCAGGCTCAAGGTTGACTCAGCCTTCCATCCTTCCAAGGTTGTAAAATGAGGACCCAAATTGTTAGAGGCAATATGCTGACTTTGTAAACCGTTTAGAGAGGGCTGTAAAGCACTGTAAAGTGGTATATAAGTCTAAGTGCTAATGCTATTGCTACCTGGACAGATATGGAAGAAACATATCCCACATATTGTTTGGGATATTCAACCTACTGGAACTATATCTGTATAAAAACATGTATAAAAACTCTGTATAAAGACATGTATAAAAACATGTTTAGAAGGAATTGAAACTGGTTAAGGGGAAGAAGCGCATAATATTACCTGTGATATATTATTTAAGTTTTAGAGATGTAGAAGAATCTTTAGTGGATAAAAAAGACACTGCATGAAAAACACTGCATAAAAAAAAAACAATTCTGTAGAACAAGGTTGTCCTGATGCATACATGTAAATTGGATCGATGCATAGAAATAGACTGCATGTAATTTGCAGAGAAGCACAATGGGAACTCTTGCTATGGAAACCGCATTGATTTCACAACTAACGAATGAACTCCAAGGAAAAACTATTTTAGCATCATATAAATTATATGTTTAACTGATCCAGAACATTTTGAAGTGTTGTATTATTAATTGATATCGATGTTAACAACAGAAATTTAACTGTTGTTACCGAAGATAACAACAAAACTTATTTTCAAGGTAAATGCACACAGTGGAGAAAATTAATGCTGCATTTTAAAAAGAGAAATAGAGAGGCAAGGATGCAAATAAGAACTGAAAGACAGTCCAGTATATAGTCAATCACTGAACTGCTATGGCTGACAGTGGACTTGAATCTGGGCTTCCCTAGTTCCAATCCAACAACTTCACTACTATACCTCATTGGCTCATGCAGTTCTATGTATCACAATCAGCTGAGTTCAGCAGATAAAGTGACACCCAAGCCCGTAGTTAGTGTGACATTTGCTGGAAATAATACCCACCTTAAGTTCTGAATCTGTCTCTCTCAATATCCTATGCAAAATGGATATACTGTAAATCTAGTAACACAGTAAAAATCTAGACTCTTAAAAAATGACATTTGATCTGCTTACTCCAACTTTGCTTGCAACAATAAGAGGCTTTTAAAAATATTATTGGAAAATATGATTTCATCCAGTACCCGTATGTGGAATTGTACATAGAAAATGTGTGTTGGAGGTGTCTGCATCACTTTTAGTACAAGGAAGTATATATTCAGACTTATTAGCTTTGACTGATGCATTATTATGCATTGAAAAGGGTCCTTCATTTTCTTGAAGCATGACTAAAAATGTCAATTTGTTTAAACATCTGGATTTATAGGCAGGAAGTCGGGGAATTTTTAGCTTGAGTTTGTTTTGTTTTGTTTTTATTTTCTTTCCAGTGTGAAGAAGAATGTTATTCTTAGCTAACTTGCTGGCTAATAGTACACTGGTGATACAGTTACCAGCTGTTATATTTTCCCTAGATCCCTGTAAATATGTTGGTTCTTGTCTGGATTTTGGATTGTGACATGATTGTTTATAAAGAAATAAATAGTGCTTTTCCAAACTCTTTCTAAAATAGAGAAAAGAACTTCTACATGAGAAGTCATTAAATATGATTTTTGTTGAAGCAAGAATTTTTTAAAAACACAGTTGGGAATCAAAATGATCTAAAAGGCAGAATTAATAAGCATTGTTCATATGAATTCTGCAAATAGAGAGGGAGGGGAGGGGAGGAGGAAGGAAGGAAGGCCAATTTTCATAGTGTCAAACATTTGACACAAATATTAACTCAGGTTTAATGAAACCTTTCTATAATCATCAATTTCTTTATTTTTGGCCATACTACCACTCTCTGCTAAGAAATTTTGCTTTCTTACAACTAGAAAATTTAAAATATTTCAAAATTTTATTGATAGGTATTTTGAAGAACTAGTACGGCCAAACATATGACAGGACTCAACATATTATATTAATATGAAAATCATTATACTAGCAACTGCCTTTAGTTTTCCAAGATGACAATTTTATATCAATTTATTTTTATGCAGAATAAGAACAATACTAAAAATGAAATTAGATTTGATTGTGGAATTACTATACTGGGTATAAAGATTCTAATTACATAATGGAAGAACTGTAGGCTTTGAATAAGAAATAGAATTTAATTCAAAGCAATCAAATTAATGTTGTTAATCTCCCTAGATGAATATCACACCATCTCATGATATTTCTGTTTGAAATAATTATCTCAGAATCAATGAGTGTTATTTGGCAGTCCCTCTTTAATCAGGCTTTCCCAGAAGTAGATGCTATTACATGCCAATATGACTTCATACAAGGAAACTTAAAATTATAGGATTTTTGCTAGTTCAAATATTCATGTACCATCTGTTGTTGACAGTCAAAATAAGACTGTAGAATGTACACACATAAGCAGGAAACAGTTTTTGCCTCCAACGTACTTTTATTTATTCCAAACAGCTAAAGTTGATGATGTCATAAATTCATGTTGGTTAAAGCACAGCTTGCTATACAATGGTGGTGAATATCTGTAGCTTGAGCATGGAGATATGTTGGGTTGTAATAAATTGTTAATATTGGTTATACTTGCTGGGGATGATGGGGGGTTTATTTCTCTTACTGTCTTTTTTGAGGTAGGAATTTTTTTTCTTACAACAGTTTCATTTTTTTTCTTTTTACATATTATTTATTTGTAATAGGTTTCTTTCTTAGTTTTATTTGTTTTATATAATTCTTAATAACATTATTAAAAAAACATTAAATTCCATAGTTGAAGTTAATACTTATGAACAAATGAAATCAATTTAAAAAAGAAAGAACAAAGAAATAAGTTAAAAATATTAAAATTAAACCACAACTAACATTTGAATTGCTCACAACAGGGGAATAGTAAGGGAACAAAGATAAAATTTAATATTTGAGACCAATGTCTTCCTGACCAATAGAAAAAAAAAGAAAACCATTTCCAATATATAGTAACAATGTTAGTTACAGTACAACTTGAGACAGATTATAGTTGCCATTGTAGTACCACTCAAGGCAGTCCCAGGTGGAATTTGAAGTCCACTGAAATTAACCTTTTAAAACATCTCAATGTCAAGCCCATGAGTACAGTATACTAGTCACCTCAGAGAGGTGCTCCAGCAGCAGAATCACTGATCTGTCCCAAGTGTTGAAAACAAGTTACACTTTAAAAAGTCACTTGAAAAGACTGGTAATCTGTAAAGAGAGAGAAAATTCATGTCGATATGAGCTGATCATTTATCATTGACCTATTATAGTGTAGCTCATCTGGGGACAATAACACTCCTGTGGTGGCACAAAGAAGACACCATCAGTCTTTTTGGAATAAGCCAAAAAGCCAAGAAGTGAGGATTTTAAATTTATGCCTGAAACTTTAAAGGCTGTATGCCTGAAACTTTAAAGGCTTTATGCATAAAACTTTAGAAAAATGAAAAGTTTCCACCAGAATGGTATATGAAGTTACTTTCTCTAAAGCTCTTAGGGAGATACACAGATGTTACATTATGCCATGGCCCACATGCACAAAAACTAGAGCCATTTGATTTAAATGTGCATAAAATAAACTGTGATTTTCTTCACAAGTTATCCGTTAATGTTTCAGCTCTACCCCTTTGTCCTGAAAAGTTGTATACCCTTTCTTTGCAGATGTCATATTCTTCTGAAGTTCCACTAGTTTAGTTCTGCTGGTGAAAGTCAAGACAAAGCAACTCAGTCCAGATAAAAGTTTAATATATTTATGGATTATGAAAGGATTGACATTTGAATTTAATAGAATCTTCATTCAATAAGAAAAGTTCTAAATATTTTGGATACTTACAATGTAAAGTAGGATTGACTCTTTGTGTTATTCACCAATCTTGGGGATTGTCCTAGTGAGATGCACATTGTCTCTTAGTGACTCTTAGACACAGCATTTGAAATAGAGTCCTGATGGCATAGATTTCCTTTGTGTATAGATAGCTCTCACTTTGCTGAGGCAATTGCTATCATTTTTAGGAGTGACAATTTTTAAAAAGTTACAACAAATGCCTTGTACTTATAACCTTGACAAGACTTTAAAGCAAAGGAAAGCTGAAGTAAGATTATAAGCATAGTTTCATTTAGTGACCATTTTGCTTAATGAACAAGTTGCTGGTAAATGTGAGCACTAAACAAGGACTACCTGTATTAAGATATTTATCTTTTTTCTCTCTCCAGGTTTATCCAGGCACATTACTAATTATTTGTCCCTTAAGTACCTGTTTAATAATTACTTTAATAAAATTGTGGCATTTTAGTACAATTAAGGAAATTAGATTAAAAATCACCATTAAGGTCAATTCAACATTAATTGTTCACTGAGATTCATTGAAAACAATAAAGCGATCAGAACCTTCAAAAGGAAACACTGAGGTTTCCAACATGGACATACTGAAAAGCCCTCACTATAACTTTGTCAAATTTGGGTATGCAGTTGTTGCTGATGATATTAATGATAATACATTCTCTACAAATCAGATTTTTGGAGGAAAAACACTAGCACTAACATATTTGAAAAATACGTTATACAAAGTCTTTATATTAAATAAGTAAGCAAAGAATAGAAATTCAGACAAAAACTTTTCAATGGAATAAACAGAGTATATGAGAAAGGAAGGAAGAATGTGCTATATGCAGAAGGGCATGTGTGATTTAACAGACATTCATGAAAACTGGTAAGATGAAACTCGCAAATGGAGTGCAAACATTGAAGGATTCAATTAAAAATGAATAGACCAGAAAAAGTGAAGGAGAGGTGGCATTATATGTGAAGGACGGACCCCTAAGAATTTAGATGCATGATTCTGAGCATGAGGGTTCAGTCAAATATGCCTGGATAAGATTAAGGGGAGGGCAAAGGACATAAAAATTACTTTTACTTGTCATTGAGCAAATAATTACTGCTAAAAGATACTTGGGACAAATGGTGTGCTTCAAGTAAACAATATTCCCATGAATCAAATTTCACAACTTTAAAGAAGGCTTTTACCCATACATATATACTGAATAGTCAACTCAGACAAGATTTCTCAGTGCCTTCATAGTATTGGTTTTTCTATATGTATACTAATAAACAGGAAAGAATTGGCTGAAGAAACAGCCAATTGACTTACTACCACAATGGAGCCCAAGCTTTCTGTTGCTAAATGAGGCAGTTGTTAAGTGAATTTTGCCCCATTTGACAATCATTCTTGCCACAGTTGTAAAGTGAATCACTGCAGTTAAGTCAGTAACATGGTTATTAAATTAATCTGGGTCCCCCACTGACTTTCCTTGTCAGGTCATAAAAGGTGATCACATCACCCTGGGCTACTGCAACTGTCATAAATATGAGCCAGATGCCAAGCATCTGGATTCTCATCAAATGATCATGGGAATGCTGCAATGGCTGTAAACATGAAAAATGATCATAACTAACTTTTTCACTGCTGTTGTAACTTTGAACGGTCACTAAATGAACTGTTGTAAATCAAGGACTATGTGTAATGATTGTGTTATCTCAGAGTTCAAATACTGAAGAAAGACACACTGGATCATCAATACATAATATTATACATAAAAGATTTCAGAATGTCAACAAGCTTAGAGTACACCCATGAAAGATTATACATATAAATCTTCAGATCAAGTAGAGCAAAGTGCTGGGAACTTCTAAAAATAAGATATTGCAAGTACACTTGCACATCTTTCTAAGGAGAAAATAAAAGGGGCTAGGCAGGCAAAGGAAATTGTTATGGATCCATATATAACTTTCAACTACAGTAAAAACTAAAAAAACATATATGGAAGGTAGATGTAATAGCAAAGGAGCTAATATTACAGAAAGGAAGTTAGAAAATATTAACGGTAAGAGGAACTTTGACTTGAAATGAGAAACAAAAGAGAAAAATGTAGATATGCTAGCAGAAAAGAAAAGCCAATAATAAGAGAAGATAGGGGAGGTAAAATTCTTTAACTCCTAAGTTGTCTCAGTTATATCCATAGAAGGGAACTGTATTCATATTGGACTATACAAAACAACTGACAGGAGAAGGAATGACAACCCAGGTAAATAAGATAAATAGGGAGCATCCGGCTATCAGGAATGAGCTTAAATCTCTAGAACGAGATCCCCTTGAAATCTGAAAGACCCTGTAGTGTAGATGATACTTTGTAGATCCTTTTCTCCAATATTTTAAAAAATTATGCAGAACATTTTTGTTGAAATTCCTCAGTGAAACATGTAGTTCCTGAGCTAGCTCCAGAACTGTAAGAACTCAACTATCTAGGTGTTCCTTTGCTTCAATGCACTAAACATGGAACTATTTTGCATTTTACATTCTATTACTAACAATATCACATTTGGGCTTGCACCAAAGCAATAATTCTTTTAATATTGACAACCTATATAGAGTACCTTGATCTGAATTAAGTTGTGAACAATTTAATCTATTAATTAACTACCAATAATAAACATAATTACCTCATTACTGCTAGTTATGCAATCCTATTGCCAGACTAGAACTGGCTTTGAAATTTCACTGATGGATGTAGCCAAGAACAAAATCAAGGTCAGGACAAAATGTAATGCACTCATCAGAACATAAAGAAAAGCTTTATTATCTTTTGTACAGCTTAAACATAAACAGTATATGAAATGGAAGGCATTGTATTTTGCACTCTTCTTTCCACTTCTAAAGAAGTAGCTACTCATATGAGTGTAAAAATGAAATACCCAGCAGATATTTCCTTCCTGCTTTGAAAATTGCTGCTAATATGTTCAATGTGGCTTTATTTTGTATGTGTACCCAGGTTCAATTACTACACATACTAGTTCTTGCAACTTTTCTAATCATCTATGACAGTAGTTGCCAACTGGTGTGCCGCGGCCCATTATGGTCCATGAGAAAATTTTGATGGGCTGCAGAGAAATGTCCCCAAACCACCCCCCAAAGCCCACCCACCCGCTGGCTCCCACCCTTCAGCCGAGCGCAAACCTGCAAAAAGTAACACAGCCCTCGGCAGCCAGGATGAGGTAATGGTGCTGTTGCAGCAAGAGGAGACTGGTGGCACAGGCACACTGAAGCGGCAATGGAGATGGCTGGAAGGTGCAGGAGCTCCGTGCTATTTGCATTTGTGTGGCAGTCCCGCACCTTCCAGTTTGCCTCTTCTGGCCTGGGCTCTTCCTCTATGGCCACGGGCTGTAGGGACGGCCCAGGGCAAGAAATGTACTGGCTGGTGGTGGTGGGAGGGGGCAGAGTGGGCAAATCTGCGCTCACCAACCAGTTCAGAGGTCCAGAATGGGGCATCGGCATTGGTTTCCTCATCCCCCCTCAGCCCTCTGCTCTGCTGCCCCCCCCCCACCAGCCACAGCCATCGCTGCCCAGGGAAAGCACAGAAAAAGCGAGCAGAAACAGCTTTCGCTAGGGCGAAAGAGCTCAGATCAAGGAAAGCACAGGCAAGAGAAGACGGAAGCTGCCTGGGTCGTAATGTCCTGGAGATTACAATACAAGACCCAGGATGTCACAACATTAGAACTCAGAAGGTCATCACACAGCTCATTACCTAGGTCATTATGACCCAGGAGATTACAGCATAAGACCCAGGATGTCAAAACAATAGAACTCAGAAGGTCATCACACAGCCCATTACCCAAGTCGTTACAACACAGGAGGCTGATAGACAGACAGCCAATACCTCAGCCCCATATGTTCTTAAGAAAAAGCCAGCCAATCTGCACACATCAACTCCATCAACCAATCAAGAAATGACAACACAGCCAAACTCCCCACCAGTATATATAGGGATACAGAAGCTCAGATCATGCTTTGCTCGCACAAGGACGAAGCTGAAAGCACCAGCCTGAAGATGGCGAGTGAGATCTCATCAAAACTTTGCCCAGATAGTCTCAATCTTATACAGGAAAAGACTCGAACATGCCAAGACATGCATATATATATACTTACATATATATAAGCTTACCAGAGTGTTGTAACACACGTATATACTCATTCCCCTGTCTCAGCTGATCTGGAGGAGAACCAGTGGTCTAATGGCAATTACAATTGCCTCACATATAATACTTCTCTGGTTCGAATCTCAGTAAGGGTATGGCTAGCTAACAAGAGCTAAATAGCTCGAAATAGATCTATCCTAGTCTCCCTTGTTTAATTATTTATCAGCTCAAAAACCTAACACACACACACATATATATAATTTATATTTAATATAAAAATTAAAATTTGTATTAGTGGTCCTCAGGATTTAAAAGTATGAGTTTGATGGTCCCTGAGGTCGAAAAGGTTGGCAACCCTGATCTATGAAATACTTCTTACATCTTTGAGTCCTGATACTTAATAACTAACCTTGAGCTACTCTTGCTTGTTCATTTTTCTATGCATTACAACAGGACAGGCAACAAAGTATCATAAACACTAGTGTGTCCTTGACACTTTCTTTTGACTACCCGGCCCTACTAAACTTTACTTTGGTATCTGAATCTGTTTGCACATGGGACATGCTACAGAATAAAGATGCATCTTCTAATATAAACTTTATTGGAATTATTTTGGGTTCACACAGATCCCAAACTATCTTTAGAAATAAAACTGGGAAATAATTGAACCAGTTCTTTACTAGGACTAGATTAACCACTCCAGAAGAAATTCAACAAATACCAAGCTGACAATGTCTTGTATCATCTAAGAAAAACTCCCTAGAAAAAGAAGTCAGACTAGGCTATCCTACCCAATCTCATATACCAACATAATAAAACCTAGACTCAACTGAAGCCAAAATCAGTGCATGGCAGCCCTTGGTTCTAGGATTCTGATCCAGAAGTTCATATCCAGATATGAAAACAAAAATCCTGATGATTACCAGAGTTAGAATTTTCTGCGTTCTTTTCATTTAACACCAGAACAAGAAACCATGATGTATCTGAACAGCAACTCTCTCAATCTGAATGGTACTTATGATATAGAAAGTAAATGTTTTTGTTAGGAGGAAGAGCACCTTGGGAATAAGATATGCTTGACAGTAGTTCAGGAGTGTCAAAGTCACTGCGTCATGGCAGCGTCACTTGATGTATTGGGACGTTTTCCCCCTCTGCTAAACTGGGTGTGAGCGTGGCCAGCACATGACACATCCTGCCCATGGGCCAGGAGTTTAACAACCCTGCAGTAGTTGAATTCACCTAGATGCCTTGCAGCTAAATCAGGCTAGTTGAATATCAGCTGTATTAGGGAAAATTGATTCAGCTTTCTTTAGAAACAGCTCAATGTTCAAAGCAGAACGTCTTATTTATAACCCGGTGTATCTTGTTACTTGGCCTTTTGCATCCTAGATACCTGTTAAGCCTCCAATAAGTCTTTATTGCTCTAACCCAACTTTGCTCCTTCTTCACCCCTCAAAATTCAAATTTAATTTGGATCAATTTGCTTTTGAGTTTCAGATTAATTTGCTGACAGCAATTTCTATGCCTTTTTGGTTATCAGTAGTCTCTAGAGAATTAGACTTGGATTGTTTGACTATTCTACCTGTCATTTTTCAGAGGGGAGACTAAGAGGGCTACAAAGGCAAGTGAAATTTGTAATTCATGAATATATAGTGGATAACAGGCACAATTCAATCATTTTATAAAACTCTGTTAAAATTGGTCACAGCCCAACCAAGTTGCTTGTTTTTCTTTTAGGAACTATTCTAAGGAGGAGGCTCGGTTTTTTACACCAAATGGATCCTAATGGAAAGAATTCAGTTCTGAGGACAAACATAAGCACATAATCTCAAGTTAAATTCATCGTCCTCCAGATATACTATCAGGCAGCACACATTTGCCTCCTTTCCTGGAAACATGATTACTGTGTATTTGTGTGTGTGTGTGTGTGTATTTCTGTCTGTCTGTCATTTGTAACTGTGTTACAATAAGATGGGATAAGATGGGGAAATAAACCATACAAAAGGAATTCAAAGTATGGTTTATAGAAAACATTTTTCTTTATCTTCAAATATTTTCTTAATAAAAATACTGTAACAAAAAGCAGCTTTTTGCTCTGAATGAAAAGTTACTATCTTCACCTAATTGGGGCAAATAGTTGAGCCAGTTGATTTTATAGTAGTTTAGTGCCACATGGGAAAGAAATTATGTAGTTTTTGACTTGGTGTAAGAACCACTGTTTTTTTTTCTAAAAGAAATGATAGATAAATGCATACACACATTTAATGTACCATTTACTCTGTCCCTGTATCTTGGAAAATATTCTTTCTGATGGACTCTGAATCTAGAATGAAAAATGGCAGGCCATTTTTATCCCACTTCATCTTCACCCCATCAATATTCATTCATGATTAAGTGTACAAATTAATTAGATTCTGCAGTCAGAATTCCACCCAATGACTTTTTCTTGCTAAAGTTACGCAGCATTTCAGATCAGATTCCAAGATATCTCTGGAAGAATGTGAACACTGCATCTGTCTGCAACAGGTGTCTTTTTTAAAAAATTGCAACTGCTTGAGTGTCATGTGAACTATACAACCCTACTTCCTGCTATCCCTAAAACAGCCACTGTCAAGATATTGACTCTCAGATGACAGGTTCCTTATGAAAGTCTTTTTCCATCTGGAGGGCACCAATATATTTGAAGAATACCAGACTGATTCAGGGAACAAGGAAAGGTGAAACTGCTTTCCTTCATTTATACCGTCCACAGAAGAAGAAGAAAAATGTAATGATGTGAATTGGAAACAATCCAGAACATTGATTTAGATAAACTGTAGCATCATTCTTCCCTGAAAGATCTGTAAATTTAAACAATCTAGATATTAGCTTTGTTACTGTTCATTCTTGATGCATAAATATAAAATTACATCTTACTGGAATATTTTAATTCATTTTTATACAAAAAATAGCATACAACAAAACAAATGTTGTTCTTAAATGGCTTTTGCTTGTTGATTTGGGCTTGAAGCTCCAAATTCCAAGGTTATTAATTCATGCTATAAAATATTTTTAGAAAAGAGTGCTTGTTATCATTTAATATTTTGTAGCACTTGCATTGATCAGTTGGAATTTCGTTATCTTGAATTATCATCCTTTATAAAGATTATCTGAATGATTATTCCCCATATGATAGTCATGGTTAATTTAGGATCTGGATTATGTTAAATTGTTGGTTGAATAAATATATATTTATGCCACTGATTAAAGATGCATATATGAGTGTATATGTCACATACAAAAGCAAGACCCATATTAGACTTTTAGTGGCCATGATCCTTATTATTATTATTTGCACTGGTTCATTTCCCGCCTTACATCAGCAAATAATGAGAATACAAATAATGAACCCTTCAAAATAATTACCTTTTACAAATGTTGAAGCTATGTATCATTTTGAACATGTGTAATATAACAAAAAAAAGAGGAAAACCTCAAGAATGTCAGTACTGTAATATTAAGGTCTGATTTCTTTTTAACAACCACAGAAAATGACACCATGTGTAACGGAACTATGGATGACGAAGTTCTCCTCTACCATATTACCATTTTAAACTGATATTTTACTACAGGCAATGGACCCAATGATTATTATTGTATAAATAAAGAGGCAACTGTCTCAATTCTGTGTATGTGTATGTGTGTGTGTGTTTGTGTGTAGAGAGGGAGAGAGGGAGTGGAAGAAGGAGAGGGAGGGGGAGAGGGAGAGAGAGAGATTTGCTGATAGCAGCTTGATAGCTTGCTATCTTATGAAGGGGAAGTTCAAAACATTCTGATGATGTAAAGAATGGAGGATTTCATAGTGATGCTACATATAATTGAACTGGTTTGCAAGGAGAAGGGAGAAAACAAATAATTTCAGTGGATATGGAAGCATTTTGACAGCCTTTATGAATCTTTCATCAATAGCAATACTTCTATGGAAAACAACAAAATGAGCTAGTCAAAGCATAAAAAATATCATGCAGGCTAAAAAATGATACATATATCTTGTACATGTTGATATAACAATTTCTTACAAACACAAAGGTTCAAGATTATTGCCTCTTCTGAGGCAAAGGATTATTTTTAGACCCCAGAGCTTCATAGCCTGTGTTTGCCATAGGAACATCTTCCCAGTTCAGATCATAATGTTTATGCTCCTAATTTTCCCACCCCGCTTTTCAAACAATGCTAGATTAATGGTCATTTTTCCCTGCTGTCCAGCTAAAACAAAAGTATTCTTCCAATGTCTATGATCATATCTGGGCTCATCTACAGAGAAAAAGGCTTTCACGCATGGCAAATTTTGTGTGGGAAAAGTCTTAACTGAAGCATCCCAATATCAATTACAGCATGCAGAATAACCACTGATTATTTCAATTACCTATCATTTGAATAAGGACTTATCTTTGTCTACAGCAGTCATTGCTTGGTATATGTCTTGCTAATTGTAAATATTTTCAGGGTCTGCTCCCCCTAATATTCCCAATTGGGATTTATACTACTGTTATATTACATGTTCAGAATATGTTTTCATATGAAAAATCAGTAATTGTAATATTGGGCAGAAAAACATATATGTTATATTTTACAATCTAACAGAATGATCTCAGAAAATGAAATTTACTACCCACACAAGTACCCATACACTATGTTCTGTTTCTGGTTTTTCATGAAATTTCATGTATACATGTTGCTGTTAAATGTTAAAAAAAAAAAAAAAACATGATTGTATATGTTTATGCTTTAGAATTACAAATAGATTTTGAAAAACATTTGACACTTAGAAACACAAAAACACAAAAAAAATCACATTGCTGAAAGAAATGACGATTTTTAAATAGGGGCAATACACTGGTCAGAGAATAGGTAAACACTGAAAGAATAAATGCAATCTTAGTGGGTCAACTATAAAGGAAAATCATGACATCTACATGCAGCAAGAAGACTAACATGGATCTAAAAATCAAAACATGGAAGCCACCATTATATCAGGGTTCTGAAATAGGTAGCTGTTTTAAGTAGTTCCTAAAGCAATCTTCTGAAATGGGTTGTAATATCTGTTATCTTGCTAAACCAGATCATATTGGGCTTAAATATGTTCTTATTACTAATGCATTGGATATTCCAAATGTGTTCTTTAGTATGTCTAAGGAATCCCACAATGCCCAGGCAACACAAAATGCACTGATGTAATAGCAGAAGATTATGAAGGGGATGGGGGTAGGGAGAATTAAAAGAGAAAAATGCATCACCTGATATACAAAGCAATAAGCATAGTATGCCATGTAAATGGTGGCACATTTCAGCTACATACAATGCTCATGAGAAATTGCACACAAAATAATACAGGAACACAGTCGGCAGACTATTTTATTCAGGAACAAAAAGATTCATTGTGCATAATCCAATGGGGGGGGAGAATCGTCAACCTGCAATCTTTCAGCATTTACAACATTTTTTTCACCATATAACAAAGCCTTCTCAACAGACAGTGAAAGGAAAGGACGGAGGGAAAGAAATTAAGACAGGTCTACCAGAAATTTACCAAATATATGCAGACTCTTTGTTTATCTTGGAAAGGGAACCCATTCAAAGGTGTAAATAATGGTCACTTTGTTGGATTCCAAATGCAGCTAACTACAAATGTGTGTGTGAGTGGCTCTCTCTTAATTCACCCTGGGATCCCTTGACCCAGCTAGACAAGCGTGAAAACACGAAATAAATGAAGGTTAACAAAGACTGGTCTGGGAAACAGTACAGATTAAAATGTTCACCGCATGAATTATTTTATATATAGGATGGTGTTGTAAATTCCTTCAGCCTGTAAATTTTGAAAGCAAACTGGCAAAACGTTAACCACCTATCTTGTTGCACAAACCACAAATGGAAGAAAAAAACATCTTCCTCATCATCTATGCACAATTTACACATTAAGGCAGCAACAGCAAGAACAAATGCAGAAATATTAACCGGCTCATTAAAAAACAGAGCTCAAACAGCTATCACAATACCTTTTTGTGTCTGTCCTTCTTCCATATTTTCTTCCATGGCTACCTTTCTTCACTAAAAACTGTAGCACAGGTTGAATCAAAAGCTTCCCTCCTATGTTGAGGAAGCTGTGAATTTATTTTCCCCAGGAAGCTCCAAGTGCACTGATTTTAGGCAAGTCTTTGGAGCTTAGCAAAGGCTCTCACTCTCCTTGCTTGCTTGGAGACAGGCTGTCAAGTGTAATTTCATTCAAATTACTCTTCCATGAAGATTATCAATTTTTCTTCTCAAAGCTGTCCATTGCACACCACTGTAAGCAAGGTATTCAAACGAAAAGCCTGTGAATTTGGGGAGGGGAGAATTTGGTTGGGGTCCCAGTAGCAGTAACGCTGTGATTCATAAGGCTCACTTTGCATATAAAACAGGGAAAGAAATTGATGTTTGCATTGAAATCTGTGCTTTAAATTGGAAACAAGCTGCACTGTGAACAGATGGAGGGGTGTCTCCCTAACATGAAGGAACTGGGAACCTATAATTCCCCCTATTTGCTACCAAAATGGGAAAGCCCAAATGCCTGTAGCTTTAGATGCTGCAATACTGCAATGCTTTTTTCTTCCACACTATTAATACCGATTTCTAATTTTCATTAACAGTGTTCTATTACCTATTTAAAATTTAAAAAAAAACAGTTTTAAATATAAAGCTCTGTTCTAAAAGACTGCAAACTATTTTGGAGAGATTTTTGTATGTGCACTCACAAATATACCCTACAGTTCTAGTCTTGATTTGTTAAACGTTTGACCAATATGTTTTAAAATAAATGATTAATTCCCAAGTGGGTTCCAAACACAGTCTAGATGTGAAAAATCTAATTTGTGAGTTAAATATGCATCCCATTATCAAATAATTTATAATTCTTAGATGATACAAATAAATGGGGTATCCTTGAAATGGTAGTTACTTCATTGGCAAAAATAGGACTTATTTCAATATGTTGTAAGAAAAGGAGCTGTGCTGCTATGAACTATGGAGAAGAAACACAGAGGTTAAGTATCTTATGGGGACAGCCACTCCTTTGAAAGACTCTGAAACTGGATTTTGAATACAAATCGATGGAATACTGCAGTTTGGAGGTAATTTGCATTTCTGTACCTTATGTCATTGAGTAACAGAATTACTCTGACGTTCTATCATAGGGAAAACCTATGATAGGTACCCACTATTTATTTCAATTCTACTATTTCTATTTATTAGGGTGCATTATTATCTTCTTATGAAAAACATTTCAAGAATATAGCAAGGACCTGTTTTAATATATTAAAAAGTGGTTTATACTATAAACTTCTCTTATGGGAAGCAAAGAAGATTATATCACTAGCTTTCAATAGAAATGGTCATACTTCTGTGAATACAACTTCTATAATGGGATCTGACACCAAATTAAATTCAGGATTAAATAAATAGTGAATTTATCTTTATAAGCCTGCATCTCATCGACCAGGGGTGTCAAACTCGCAACATCACCTTGTCATCATGTACGTATCCTGACTTTTTCCCCCTTTTGCTAAACCGGGGATAGGTGTGGCCAGTGGGTGATGCATCCAGCCCACAGGCCACAAGTTTGATACCCCTGTCTTAGACATACATTATCTTCAAATTACTTCAGTTAAGCTATAAAGGAGTTAACTGTGATTAGTTATGCAACATTCAATGCACTATGGTAGCTACCAGGGAGAGACAAATAAGAGCATAGTGATGCATTGACAGAAAAGAAAGGCAGCTTACAATAAAGCATTTGGGCATGGAACAGGATTTTTTTCTTGCTTGCTTGTCTTGAAAGTAAATACTATTTTAGCATTGTGAGAGTTATCTCAAAGGCCTTTGGAAATATGAATATCAGTCTAATAGTTTGTCTCAAAAAGATCTAAAATTTCACAATTTACTTTCTACTTTGTTGTGGCTATTGTATAAGTACTAAACATGTAGTGGCACTGAATTAAATGAAATATGAATGCTGGGAACTTCAGATAAATACAGTCAAAGTGAATATACATTTTCTTCTAACAAATATCCATTCCATGTAATTCCAAACCTGTGAATTCAAGCACAAATAATGACAACCCCACATTGGCAGGTATTGGTTGATGGAAATATGTGCAACCAGAGTTTCAACTTACAGAGGTAGGAAGTGAAGATACTTATTGCTTCTCTACACCAGTTTCCCTTCATAAGGGGGATGACTAAAAAAAAGAAACAAATTTTCTTTCCCATCTGCACATTAGGGATAAGAAACAAGAGAGATACTAGGGTAGCAACTGCTCTTCAGCTCCTTCCTATACAGTTTTCTTGAGTGTAATAGTGCAGAATGTTGACATTCTGGGGAGAGAATGGGTTGCAAACTAGCATATGAAAAACATGTAGCGCAGGGGGACATAAAACATAAAGAAATATTGTGCAAGGCTGCTACACACAACTATAAATCAAAGATACCATCTTGCTGAAAGCAAAAAAAAAGTTTAATCTTATTTCAAATGTATTAAAATGCATTATACCACAATAGTTAAATAAACCTTCATTTAAATGGGGCAGAGGAGGGAGGATAGGAATTAAGAGAAATGCTGAAAACTTGACTATTCAGTGCAATTATTTAGTTCACTGAACTTTACAGTACAGCCTAATTTTTGTCTGAAATGAACTGTAACCATTTCATCTTCATCCAAGTACTGATAACAGCCAGATACTGTGCAGAATCAATCAACCATATTAGGAAGTCTTGATGCAAAAGTGTCACAGAATTGACATACTGACACAGTGGTCTACAATCACAATACATAGATCCAAACTGCATGTTTAAATATTATAGTTCCATCAATACTTTTAACTAAATCGCAAAATCAACAAAGCTATATTCTTTTAATAATAAACTAGAGGGTTCTGATTGTTTCATTATATTAATTCTTAACGATAAATATATCTTAAAAGAAGTTACACATTTGGAGTCCTGTTTAACTATAAGTACTACTTCCTCTAGAAATTTTTATTTCTTCCTAATGTTGTTTGAGTTTTAATCCATTAGTTGTGAGAGGAATTGATCAACCAACTTGTTGCCTGAGCAAGATATCATGGGCTGAGAGAGAGAACAATTGGCTCAAGTCACCCAGGCAGCCTTCAAGGCTGAGATTACAACTAGATAGAATTCAGTCTCCTAGTTTCTAGCCTGGTGTCTTAACCACTAGGCCAAACTCTTTACTTCCTCAGGAATTTCCTGTAATATTTTAATTTCAAGACAAAGTATCAGGAACAAAATGCTACTTACCTATTTAGTAAATGTTTCCTGCAAGCTTTGATGAATTATGAAGTGAAGCACAAATATCTAAACTTTTTGGGGAAAGTAGATGGGTATTTCTTTATTTATTTATTTCTTTCTTTCTTTTTATATTTATTTATTTATTTATTTATTTATTTATTTATTTATTTATTTAATGGATTTATGTTGCTGCCTATTCACCCATGGCGACTCAGGTGGCCTACAGAATGTAAAACCATAATTAAAATAAAAAATAATAAAAACAAACAAAAAGAATCAAATAAATTAATAAAGTACAATAGAACAAAATCTGGAAAATATAAATAAAAAAATCACTCCACCCCCTACCCCGATGACAGCAAATCACACAAGCTCCATCCCGCACTGGGTTTTCCAGGTCCATTGGCAGAACCAGGTCTTCAGTACCTTCTGGAAGAGTATTAGAGAGGGGGTCATTCTAATCCCTGGGGGAATAATGTTCTAGAGAGAGGGAGCTACACGGAGAAAGCCCTTTTTCTGGGTCCCACTAGGTGTATCTCCCTCAGGGATGGGATTTGCAACATTCTCTGCCTCCCCACACTAATGGGTCGGGTAGATGTGACTGGCAAGAGATGTTCCCTTAGATAACGTGGCCCAAGTCATGAAGAAAAGGTGACAACCAGCATCTTGAACTGCACCTGGAAGCAAATCAGCAACCAATGCCGCTCCCACAGGAAAGGTGAAACATGTGCACACCAGGGTCTACACAAAACCATGTGGGCCACTGCATTTTTCACCAACTGGAGCTTCCAGATGTTCTTCAAGGGCAGCCACATGTAGACCATGTTACAATAATCAAGACAGGAAGTGACTAGGGCATGAGTGACTGTGAGTAGGAACCACTGGTCCAGGAAAAGGCATAACTGGTGCACAACCTGCAGATGCAAAAAAGCTCTCCTGGCCATGACCACCAACTTTGAGCAGGAGTTGTGAGTCCAGGAAAACCCCTAGATTACACACAGCGTCTGTTTGGGGTAGTGCCACCCAATCCAAGGCCAAAGGTGGCAATTCTCCATGAGCCAACAAGCCCCAAACCCAGAGCCACTCAGACTTCCAAAGGTTTAGTTTCAACTCATTGCTCCCCATCCAGCCCTTAACAGCCTCTAGGCATTGCGAGAGGGAGGACACAGCAACACTTAACTCACCAAGAGCTGAGACATACAGCTGACTTTCATCAGCATATTGGTAATACCTCAGTCCCTGGTGACAAATCCGGCGGCTTCATATAAATGTTGAACAGGATTGGAAAGAGTATGAGCCCTACGGACCCGTAAAGCAGTGGGTGAGGGCTGAATCTCTCCCCTCCTATCAACACTGACTGAGAGTGGCCGCAGAGGAAGGAAATGAACCAGGACAGCACAAGGCCTCCCACTCCCATCCCCCGAAGCCACCCCAGGAGAATCCCACGGTCAAGGGTATTGAAAGCTATCGGAGGTCAACCAGAGCAAGATGGATGCACTACCCCCTTTCTACTCCCGCCAGAGATCATCCAAAAGTGAGACCAATGCCATTTCTGTCCCAAATCCAGGCCTGAATCCTGACTGGTAGGGTTCGAGATATCAGTTTCATCCAGAAACCTCTGGAGCTGCTACACAACCACCTTCTCAACCACCTTCCCCAAAAAGGGAAGATTGAAGACAGGTTGGAAATTCCAGTGATGGCTTCTTAAGAAGAGGGCTAACCACAGCCTCCTTAAAGTGCTGTGGCACTGGCCCCTTCTGTAGGGAAGCATTAATCATCACCAGAGTCCACCCATCTGTCACCTCCTGGGATGCTTTCACAAGCCAGGAGGAACATGGGTCTAAAACATAGGTGCTTGTGCGCATACTCCCTAGGATCCTGTCCACTTCCTCAGGAGCAACAGGGTCAAACCATTCCCAGATAACAGGACAATAACCTGCCTCAGCATCTTCCACCAGACCAGCAACCATGCCATCTAACTGGGAATGAAGTCGAGCGATTTTTTAACATTGCTGGTTCATACTTAAGTAATGGTCCACCAAGACACCTAGATCTCTCTCTCAGGCACTATTGAGCCAGCTATTGTCTATTCTGTACTTGTGCATTTGATTTTTCTGCCTAAATGCAGGATCCTATTTTTCTCACCATTGAACTGTATCTTGTTGGATGGGGCCCAATGTTTAAGTCTCTCTTCTGAATCTTGAATCTATCTTGCAAAGCGTTAGCAATTCCTTCCAGCTTGGTACCAACTGCAAATTTGATGAGTGCCCCTTCAATCGCCTTATCTGTGTCATTTATAAAGATGTTGAAGAGCACTGGGCCCAAAACAGAACCTTGAGGTACCCATTAGATAGATTACCCCTCCATGTAAATGTAGTCTCATTGAGGACCTGGATTCCTTGCCTATTTTGATGTGTATTTCTGCTCTATCTTCTATAGTGCTGCTTTTAAGAGATTTTTCCTTTTATGTAAGGACTACTAACCTTCTACTAACCTTTTCTACTAACTTTCATGACATTTTCCCCTAAAACAAATGAATGAAGGAATGAGGGAATGATACTTGGAAAATGTCACAACAGCATTAAAAGAAATTACCATCTGAAAAAATGGACAAAAATTATCTTAAAAGTCCTGGATGATCATACTCATGGATTCTTCTTCCTCAAGGCTGTCATTTTCATAAACTGAAACCAAGTCCTACTTATCTTCAACTTTGGCAACCTCAATAGTAACAGAATAAGCAAAGATATTATAAACCATCAATATGACAATAGGCATTCAACCAGTATTTCACTCACTGAGTTGTTGCTGCTTCAAAATAACAAAACTCTCCCTACCCAAAAATCAGGGGTGGGTTTCTACTGGTTTTGTCCACCTCTGCAGAACCAGTAGCTCTGAAGAGCAGCAGACATAGAACCGGTTCTATGTTGGCTGATATTTTTGCCCCCCCCCCCGCCCCCCGGGGCTCTTACCTGATCTTTATTTCCTGATTTTTCAACTTCAGCTGCCGAACAAGGCACAGCTACAGTTAATAAAGCAGGAAAAGAGGGCTGTTTTAAAGGCTGCTTCTCTGCACACAGTGTGCTGATGATGATTTACAGGCGCACGCGCTCCCAGCGTGCAGAGAAGTACATCATAAATCACCGACCCTCGTAAATCCTGAACCGGTAGTTAACCCTGTCGTATTGCACCCCTGTCCAAAATCCTAATAAGAGAAAAATGTTAGTGCAGCCATGTTTCCTCTACACATTTATGTTTCTTTTTGGTTGCCCATTTGCAAAAAACAAACAAACAAAAACAAACAAAATTCTATGAGCTTCTGCTTTTATTTAAAAGTCCATGTAAGGTATGAAGCCAAAAGCTTATGCCATAGGCATTTTGGATGGGATATTTTTCACAATAGTTCTGACCAAGGTTATTTGTTGCTGTGGTAGGAAAGAGGCATACAATCCAAACTCAGTGTTTTAACTTTGAAAATCCTTGCAACAAATGAAATTGACTTAAGTCCTGTTTTAGTCTTTTTTTCTGGCTGCATATTAGAGAGCCATATTGGTTTAGTGATTAAGGCACCAAGCTGGAGACAGGGAGTTCTAGGTCTGCCTTAGGTATGAAAGCTGGCTGGGTTACTTTGGGCCACTCAGTCTCTCTCAATTCAAATCACCTCACATGGATGTTATGATGGGAAAGTAGGAGGAAGAGGGAATATTAGGTATGTTTGCTGCTTGTCTTGTTTATAAAATTAATGAAGGTGGGATAGTAAATAAATGAAAAGGCCAAGTAATCATTTACAGATTTTAAAAAATTACTTAGAGAGATTGGAGTTTCCTAAAGAGAAATTCCCTTAAGGCACTTCTGCCTTAAATTTAAAAGTCAGGGGACAGAATTAAACACTTGTTTCTCCTAAAAGGGATAATGGAGTGTCTATTATCAAAGGGTGGCAAAATAAAGTATCTATTTTGCTATGATTTTAAATATATTGAGGTTAGAAATAACTTTTCATCCTGTGGTGATCAGAGCTGCTTTCAGACTGGCACAGAATCTTTCTGCAGAAACGTCCCATAGCTCCTCATCTTCTAGTATACATTTTTCTATGAAATGTCATTGATTCCGTGGGTGGGTGGGTTGTCAGACATCACACCAAAACTCAGCCAGAAGAAACAACTTTCCAATAATAAAGGACCACATGGAAATAGCAATTTTATCCCTATACATTTCTGTTGGTCTTGAACATTTTATCTTACACCAACACACTTAAGCTCCCATACATGAGTGGAAAAGGAGGCTATTCCCAGAGAGGTGGTCTAGAGATGAAGAATAGCAGACAATTCCAGACACACAGCTGATACTGACAGCAAAACTGTAAAAGAGAAATTAAGCTAATACATTCATGTGACTCTGGGTTAACAAACTCCTATTTTAAGGCTAGGAAAAGGTGAATTTAAAATTAAAACTATACTTAAAGTTTATATAACTGGAATCCAGGTTTCATAGACAGTATTATTTACTGGAACCTACAGAAGTATATATTTGTCAGGCCCCACAGTATTATATGTAAAATCAACTTCATGTCTTCAAAACTAACAAATGATTTACTATAGTCAGTGCTGTGGTCTCATTCATAGTGAAAAAAGGAATCACAAAGATGAGACAAAAATAATACTCAGTCTGCATAGTCGGGGGGGGGGAGTTTTCCTTCTTCTTTTCTTAATATATTTAAATTAGGCATCTTTTTGTGCAATATAATTAGCAGATTTTGTTAATCTGTAAAAGCAACAACAAATACAAATTTCAGATTAATTTTTAAATGTGTAATTCTTCTGGTATATATAAAGACAGAACCCACATACCCAGGGGAAAAAAGAGTTAATGGACAGTATTGTCACTGCAGTATGGGCTGCCCCAAAACTATCATCTTTAGAAAAGAAGTGATGCAGTAACAAAGTGTAATGGTTAATATTAAATTTAGAATTCATTTTCTCTAGTAGGCTAGCAGTTTCCATTAATATTCCTCAGAAACACTGCAATCCATGTATATTCTTCTAAGCCTTGTATATAACAGTCTCCAATCATTCACATCTACTTACTTTTCTTAGAAGCTGTAAACAAATAGAATATAATTCCTTAGAATTAGAATTCTTAATTGGCCAAATTGGATATGCAAGGAATTTGTCTCTGGTGCATAAGGTCTCAATGTACATACAAGTAACAAGTGATAAACCATGATCATAATAAAATAATACAATCATAATAATAAAATAATACAATCACCATAATTTATAAGCTACAATACTCAATGACAGTCATAGGATACTAAATAATAGGCTACGAAATAAAAACAATCAAGATAAATTATGAGAAATAAACAACGAAGTTTTAGTTATAAGAAGCTAAGGAAAAAGATGAGATGGCTAATAGTAATATAGCCCTGGTAGGTGGTTTGACGTCCCAGGGCATAAGACAATTGTGGGAATTAGTTGTTTATGAGGGCACGGAGGGAAAATCTGCCCTTATGTCTAGTTGTTTTGGCGCACAATGCCCTATATCATCATCTGGAGGAAGTACTTTAACAGAGAGATTCTTTTGAGATGCAGTTGTTGGTATAGAGAGAAAATAATAATGGAAAGAGCATACAGCCCTGGGGGAACACCTATGCTAATTGTACAGGTATCTGATGTGATTTTGTCTAGCTTCACCTGCTGCTTTCTATCTGTTAGAAAGCTTATGATCCACTTACAAGCATGGTCAAGCACAGTTAGCTGACTCAGTTTAGTGAGAAGAATATCTGGAATGATACAATATGAATCTTCTTTCAAGGACATATACTTAACTGATGATTATTAAATACATATATATGAGATGTATAGCCTGAAGAGAATTTTTGGTAAACATGTTTTTGACTAGTTTAAAACACCTGAGATGTTTTATTCCATATAAGGAATAAAATGTTCTTGTAGTGGTCAAAGTAAAAGTAAACCACCAATAATTACTACTACAACTACTACAACACAGAGGGAATTTTAGCTAAGGCCTTGAGAAATGCAATGGGCAATGAAATAAACTGAAACAAAGGAAAACATTTTGAAATATTTTGGGAACCTCAAAAATATTCCCTATTTTCAAACTGGTCATACAGGAAATACTCCTTTTTTGCCACTCTAGGACGAGGGAACCTCTACAGCATAGAATCATGAAAAAGGAAAAGAGGTAGGACAACCACATTCCTCTGAATATGAATAGTTTTTAGTGAATCTAAATAGATGAAGATGAATATAAATATAGATAAAAATTCATGTGGCCAAGATCACTTTCTCACCCTTGGAGGAGTGATTATAGTGTTGGACTGAAACAGGAGGATCTATTCTCAAATCTATACCTGATCATAAAATAGGAGACTTTACAGCCTTCTATCATCTATACATTTCTTGGAAACATTTATGATTTTTGTCAGACATCTACTTGAGAAGCATGATACTAATATTACAAGCAAGTGCCAAAATTCTGTTTGATAAACTGGTGAATGTACTGCATAAAAAAAGAAAAGAAATTTGGAGAAAAAAGATAAACATATTCTAGGGATAAGCAGGATAGTATTTTAGCAACTTAGTACTTTTGTATTTTAGAATTTTTAGTATCATACGATCTCAGCTTGTTAGTTTTCCCAATTTTTAGTATTTAGTATTTGCACTCATATTCTGGTGCATTTAAAAAAAATATGATTAGTGATTGTATGAAACAATATCCTGATAGATAAAATATGTTTGTAATTATTGCATTAACTGTATTTAATGCAAATAAATGAAATGACTGATATTTTTATCCTCTGTGAAGTTCTTCATATACCATGTAATAAAACAGTGTAGCCCATAACTCGCAAAAGTAGATGAGTAGGTAATGAAGAAATTACGCAATCCTCAATCAGTCCATCACAGTTTTTTGTCTATTTGGCTTCTCATTGCATATCAAATTGTATGATTGCGTCTTAAATGGTAACACTTAGTAAGAAAACTACTTTTGCTTTTCAAAACTTTCTAATACAAGACAAGCACATGAATAACAACTAAGATCTGGTTTGCATCATATAGCAACTGATATAAAAAATGGAATACTTAATACAGTGAGAAATGTAAAATATGACATGGTATGCAAATCTTTGGATAATTATCCAAAATATATGATTGGAACAACTGTGAAAAGGTGAAGGAAAGTGAAAGAAAGTAAAGGAAAAAGTGAAATTGAAATGATAGGTTTCACTGAGCAGCTATTGCTGAATTACCTTTCTTTTTATTTCCTTTCACATTTCAAAGGAAGCTACATAATCAATATAATATTGACCAGAGCTCTTAAAATCTATCCCCAGAATCCTATCCATCTATATACAACCAAGCTGTCAGTAACCCTGACTGAATATTCCCTCTGTACAAAGGCCATGGATTATATAATCTTCTATTAATTAATTCAAGGATTGATGTAATTGTCAAACCTAGATGATTTTCAGAAGAGTACAGTTGGGAGAAATAATGCTCATTTAAAGAGGGGGGGAAAGTATTAAAAGGCTTAGACTTCCTACAGTTAATAACATGAGCACACAACTTCCCATCAAAAGGAACACCAGGTACATTTTATATGCCACCACTACAGAAAAGGGTCTGAAGATAACAAAAGTGAAAGCAATAAGATAGAATTAGAATTCCTGACAGGATTTCCTATTCATGCACTGATATATGTGGGCCTTGCCAAACTATGAAAACTATGAAAAACAGCTACAAGTATATTTTCCCCCAGCTTTATCTCAAGGATGTGATAAGTGAAAAGGATGGCCTAATAGGATTAATGTTTTAATTCTGTATTTTATACAGAATAATCTAGAGATTGAGAGTCAAAATGAAACTAAAGCATGGCATCAAAGTGTAAAGAAGACAGGTCATTGCTATGTTTGCATTTATATATTTTTCACAGAATCTGTATTTCTGTATTCAAATAAATTTTTGTCACTACTTCATTCCCAGTGTCTCAGTTACAATTAATCAGAAGATTAAATATGAGTATTAGACTGTTTGCAAAACTCTGTAACCTATGGGGAATTCCTTGACCATTTCCATTCAGGGACTCCAACCTGCTTAGCTGAGCCATATATACCTTTAGGTTATGTCTTGATTATGTAGCATAGTGGAACAGACATACTTGTTTATTAATATTCACTATATGATTCTAAGATTTACTGCTATTGAAAAACTAGAACTATTGTCTCTAACAGAGATTGATTTTGGAAGTTCAAGAGAATTGACCTTAGCTTCAAAATTCCCTATTAAAAATTTACAATGATGTATGTAGTCATAGAAGAAATATGGTATAGTTGTCAAAATTGATATTTATGATATTTTATGTGAATGGTTTGTGGAACTAATGAACACAAATTCTATATATAAATAAATAAAGTGGGTACATTGGTGGTTCTGCTTGAAGTAGGAATCATATGCTCTTCATTGAATGATCATAATGCATTATAGTACATGATTAAAAAATGCTGATAAAATAAAATAACCCATATACTGTAGCATCTCAGAGGTACATGAAAAAAGTGAAAGTTTAAGGGATGTTAATTGAAGCAAAAACAATCCAATTTTATATGAAACCAAAAAAAGAGGACAAAGGGTAAAAGTAATACTAGAAGCTGTATTTAGATATGCATAAGCACATTTCTAGTTATATCTAAGTAGACATATATGCTTCTATATGTTATGTGTGATAAGAAACCTTGCCTTATAAGCATTTAGTCAGAAAGTATATATGTGCTTGCAGTTGTTTTTGTGTATATTTTTTAGCTACCATGCTAGACACAATGCCTTCCTTTCCCTCTGTATGCATTAAAATATCTGAATTGAACTTAAAATGTATCTATTAATAGAAAAAGTGTATATTCAAGAGTGCTCACAAGCTGCTAAGCAAGAGTGGGAAGGATAATGCTCCTATGGGGCATTGTGACCTGTTTGCCAGAAATTTTATAGATAACAGCATTCATATTTCTTCATATTATATACCATTTGACTAGAATCTCAGTCTCAGCCACTCTCTGGTCAGCATGTCGGATGAGGCAATAAACACTAAAGTCCAAATGAACCAGCAAGAGTTTTATTCCAAGAAGCAGCGAGCATATTAAACTAAAATTAGCGCTGAATGTCCGCTATCCCAGCGTTCCATTGTGGCTAGCCAGCGCCCAGCTGATGTATATTAGCCGCGCCTGCTGCTGCCGCCGCACCTACTGCTGCCGTGGTGTAAAGCAACAGGTTCAGCAAGTCCATTCCTTTGTTAGCTGGTAAGTCTGTGGTGGTGTTGTGCACGGCTTGAGTCGAGCGCGACAGGTAGCCCCCTCTACCAGGAGTCTACCTGGAAAGTAAGGAACAATATGGTTACTGTCATACAGAGTTTCATACGCTCCTCCCAGGCCTATCAGGATATTGTCTGTGAAAATGGTGTTTTAGTCTGTCTGCATTCATGTCACTGTCTTTCATCCAGGAAGATTCTGGTTCCCGATAATCCTTCCATCGCACCAGATATTGGAGGGATCCCTGTCGTATTCGAGAATCAAATATTCTATCAATGTCGTAGTAGTCTCTCCCCACAGGACTCGTCTGTATTGTTGTCAGTGGTATATGGGCTGGATAAATGGTCTTTATCAGGCTTGCATGGAATACTGGATGTACTCAACCCAAAATTCCTGGTAGTTTCAACTGAACCATTATAGGGTTAATTACCCGTATTATCGGAAAAGGGCCTATATACTTCGGCCCCAGTTTTTTGTTAACCAATTTCATTTTTATGTACTTGATTGAGAGATACACTTGATCCCCAACCACGAATGGTTTGTGACTATCCCGTTTCTTATTGGCTTGGATTTCATATGCTTCAGATGTTTTAGTCAATGCTTTTTTCACATTTTCCCAGCAGTCCCGAACTGTTCGTGTCCATGTTTGCAGGATAACCAGCTCACACAAGTCACATTTTAATTCCAGAATAGGGATGAACTCTGTTCCATTTACTGTGTGGAAGGGGCTGCAGCCAGTACCATCACGCACAGCATTATTGTATGCTACTTCTGCAAAAGGGAGCAAATCAGCCCAATCCCTTTGCTAATACGAAATGTAGGATCTCAGGTAGTGTTCTTTCAGAGGTCCCATTCATGCTAGGATGGTACGCAGAACTGAGGCCTTGGGATGACCCTAGTAAGTGAATAAACGCATGCCAGAATCTGGCAGTGAACTGGATTACACGATCTGATATTATTCATCGTGGCACTCCATGGATTCTAGATAAATACTTAAGGAATAGACCCGCCAATTTCCGGGCTGACGGCAATCCCACACATGGCACAAAGTGAGGCTGTTTAGAGAATAAATCAATGATTGTCCACATAACCATATACTCCTTACTATTGAGCAACTCAACAATAAAATCCATTGTGATATCCTGCCACGGGCAACAGGGCTCTGATACTGTTTGTAGCAGTCTTAATGGCTTTCCGGTATGCAGCTTCAATGTAGCACAGGTATGACATCTCTTTTACGTACTGTTCAATGTCGGAATCCATTTTAGACCATCAGAATTGTCTCCTAACTATTTGCAACATTTTCAAAAACCCAAAGTGTCCATCTTGTTCATCATGGCATTTGTACAATAGAGAGTCTCGGAGTGTTACGGGTACGTACATTTTATCCCCTTTCCAAGCTAACCATGTCACATCGTGACTAGCCGATGCCCGGCTGATATGTATTAGCCACACCTGCTGCCACCGCGCCTACTGCTGCCGCACCTGCCTCCATGCCTGCTGCCACCACGCCTGCTGCCACAGCACCTGCTGCCGCCGCACCTATTGCTACCGCGCCTGCTGCTGCCATGTGTTGTGGTTCGCCAGCAGCAGGTGTGGAAAGCTGAGGTCTCGGAGAGTGAGGATTCAGATGAGGAGCCTGCATGTGAGGCAGGGGATGGAGCCAGGACCATAGGGAGTGAATGCTGCCTTTGGAGATTGTGGAGGCTGGCAGCAGTAATAAAGAGGTCCCTGAGAAGCCTGTGCTCAGTGTGCATACACACAGGGCTGCTCGAAGGAAAGAGCAGCTGCAGCAGCACGGGCAACTCAGGAGTAAGGCTGCAAGGTAATGGCTCCTCCCTCAGGAGATAAAAGCCAGCAGAGAAGTCGGAATTCTTTGCAGGAAGCAAAGAAGTTTTTGCACTCAAGCCTCGTAGACATTCGGAATATCTTGGTTGGTGTTTGGAGACTCTGTGTTTGAAATCTTTCTTAGTGACTTTATCTAGTGTTCTTGGCAGCCTTGCATCACTTTGGCAAGGCTCGTTCTTCACAGAGATAATTAATTTGAAACAGCCTTTTAATCATGAAGGAACGGAATTTGTAAAGAATCATTAAAAGGTTTTTCTGTTACCTCTGCTTTGTGTTTGTTTCCTTGGAACAAGGTTTGGGTCAGAACACCGTGGTGTAAAGCAACAGGTGCAGCAAGTCCATTCCTTTGTTAGCTGGTAAATCCATGGTGGTGTCAAGTGTGGCTCCAGCTGAGCATGACACTAAGTAATAACTTGTAGACATCTGTGATTCATTTCACCCTATGGAAGCCAAAGACGTGAATAGAAATCTCAATAATATGAACTTAGACAATTGCAGGCTTTGGGCAGCCAAGGAGTATGTTTGGTTTTCAGAGGCAATTAATGTCTGTCATTGAGAGGATATGGTACCAGTGGCCTTAAGTAAGTGGTGATGTATCCATTCCTGAAGAACCACATAGTAGGATCACTTGGTCCTACTATATAAGACAACTTCTTTTAAACACAAGTTTTGGGGGAAAATTCTGGAGAAGATGGTAGAGAAGCAGTTGCCAAAAATCCTAACTGATGCAGATAACTTTCAACAATGTTCAATGCTCTCTGATCTTTCTGGGAATCTTTTGTGAGGATCTTGATTAAATGAATGCCACTCCGCTGGTCCAATGAAAGCTCACATTGGCATTCAGTATTATCAACCACTATCTTCTCTTGGATAGCCTGAGAAGTTAGGAGATAAAAGGTATTGTTTAAGGTGGTTCATGTTCTGAATAGACATTTATATTTACTATCTGGCTTTTTAAAGTATTTATTAAACTAGTTAGTCATTGCTCCATTGAATATTTATTGTAGTTGTTAAGACCAATGCAATCTTAAAATATGGTAGTATATATGTTCTTGTGATTGAAAATATATATTCCTTGTAGGGAAATTGTTTCCTCCAGGGAAGGAAGGAAGAAACAATTCTTTTATCCACTGCTTCCATTTTGTCCTGCAGTTTCTTATTGTCTTATTATATCTTCAGATAATTGGAATTAACAAGGAATGAGTCTTGGAATAGCAGGAGAAAGAATGGGATTGTCAGCCCTTTAAAGTGTGTCAGGTCAAGAAACATATACTAACCAGCTTTCAAAATCACCTCCAGATTTTTCTCTGTCTCATCTTACACTAAACAAAATCAAGCTGAGGTTAATTTAGTTTCTTAATCATACTGTCTCCTTCCCAGGACTATTGTATGTGATTTTATCCTCAAGTACTATCCCCACTCCAACAATAGCTTGGGCATTCTTTCCCTATGGCCAAGGTCATCTCTCCATTTCTTTACAAGGTGAGAGAGATCATTCAAAAGAACAGCATTCAGTTAGTGGAGGAGCACCAAGGAAAAACAATCAGACTACAGTGACCAAAAATCAGTTCCATTACTTTTCACATGAATGTGAATGTTAGTGCATTAAGTGGTGCTATTTGTACAGTAATAGTTAAATGACCAAAATAAAGGACACAAGTGGGTTTTTGAAAAATAAATACATCTAAAAGACAGAAGGACTCTCCTTTAAAATAAAGTATGCATGATTATTATAATCTTAGCTAAAATGAAAATTAAGTGTGATAATACAAATGTGTTGCTACTATACTAGAAATCAGTACATTATGAGCAGGATGAGATACCACCTAGTCTGCAGGTTGAAATAGGCTCCAAATACTATTATTAAAAAGTAAATAACATGGAAGTCATCTAAACAACAGCTAAGTGTTTTTGCCTCTGAGCTATTTATTTCTTTAATCTGCAACAGTATACTACAGCATAAGCAAATGAAAAAGGCCAAGGTCTTAATTATGCTCAGCTAAAGCACTTGTGATACCTGTGATAGTTATCACTCTCTAACACCATGTGCTGATTATTGACATGCCACTTTAAATGTCCTAATAAACCCAAATTCTTTCAATATTGGCTATTAGGCTATCCATTGTTTGTGTTTCATTCCATCATCAAAAGAGTAGCTATAAGAACTAAGAAAACTGTCCATTAGAATTACACCCAAGCTAGGAGTATTCAAAACAATCTATCAACAATGACAAATCAATTATTTAAACAACAACAACAACCAAATTTGAGAAGTGGTTTCTTTTCATAGAATTGGTTTTCCCTATGAAATGTTTTAAATCCAAAGTATTGACTGATTTGTATATTTTGAAACTATAACTGAGATATAGCCATGAACATTTATTTGAAAATATGTACAGCATTATGATGAATAGAAAAGTAAGCAATATACAGAACTGATTTGGGGGTTTGTATACACATATTTAATTTTTTGTAAAATAAACTGCTGCATGAAAAAATTAATATAAGGATATGACAATAAATTTTGCCATCTTCTACACCTCAAGGATAATCTCTATCATACAATTAATTGGAACTTGGCATATTAAGATCTTACATCAGTCCTAATTCCTGGGTGTTTATGAGGTTATTATCTGATATTTATGGGCATCAAACAAAATCAAAGGAATATAAAATAAGAGATTTCTTGTCTCCTTGAATGCAGGGATCCTCCTAAAGTGAATTTACTCCAAGAACCTATAAAATCTTATATAAAAAGCAAGCCAAAGCAGATCAACCTACATGAAAATCTCCATTGCCATGACAACAGAGACATAGCATTAAAGGACCAGAGCATTTTTAGAGAATCTGATTGCCAAAACATAACAATATTGTTTTCAAACGTTATTCTTTGAAAAAGTAAAGCTTATTTCTCTCTGTAGCATGTTGCACAAAAGATGGATAGATAGCTTGTTTTAACACAAGAAAATAGCATATATTTTATAGCCTACATCAAAACTGCCCAGCTCTAGTGTGAGTTTCAAAAAGTGAGAAAGAGAAAGAAAATAATTATTTGTTCTATCATATTATATAATAATGTATTATGAGAAAAGCATAAATCATTTTACTATTATTATTGTTAGCAGAATCGGATAAAAATTGCAGATTAAGTATAATACACCACATAAAGCTTGAAAGATTACCAATAAAGAAATTAAAGCAGCATTTAAAAAAAATTCTTTTAATGCTTATAACTTGTTTTCAGACAAAATGTAATGAAATGAAATCTGCAGTGACAGTAGACCCTTCTGTCAGAAAATCTGTGCCAATATTTTTGGTACAAAGGAAAGGTATTCCTAAGGAAATTTGATCCCCATTCTGGAATGAAGTAGAGTTGATTGTTACAGGCAAGATGACTACAGATGAGTAATCTACTGGCCTTCTATGATGTGTGTCATTAGAAAGGGCAAGAAGACGGATGATGATATCATCATGAAACTGCTTTGAATACATACATCAAACATCAGGACAAATGTTTGTGGCATCTATGTATGTGCTATCATATTCATTCATACACATATATAAAGGCACACGTATATAAAGGCACACATATATGTGGAAGGAATCTCCTCCAAAATAAGTGTAGAAATTACTTCAGTCCTTAAAATCGATGTCAAGGCTATTCTCTTCTGTGTTAACACTCCCCCCATATCACTAGAGAGATCACATGATTATTGAAAGCCACACTGTCTAAGATCAAGACCAATACCTATTGATCCATTATGGCTTTTACAAAACCAGCAATTTCTCAGGACCCAAAGCCACTGATGGTTTCTTAGTTGTTCAGTCCTATGCACAGAATTTAATGAAAAATTGGAAGAGGAAATAAGTGGCTAGCCTAAAAGCATGGAAGTTCTAATAGGAGAGCAAACACTGCAGGTCCTGTGTGATGTGCCTCAGTTGTGTGCTGGGTGAAGGCTCAGTGTGGCTTATCCTCCCTTTTCTCAGCAAAGTGCTAAAAAATGTTCTTCAAAAATCATATGCTTATATGTTGCTTTACCCACATCTTACACACTGGGGTTTGCCTTACTTTGTCTCTTGCTTGTCTTCTAGATTTGTTTCCTGATTGTTTACTTGTCTCAATTCATACCTGACCCATTTGACCATGAGCAGAATTAGTCTTCAACAACCTGAAAAACTATTGTTTTAAAACCTATTTATTTTTTATAGACTATGAAATAGCCTGACATTACAGCCTACATTAATATTCTAGTAGCGAGATAGCCAGCATAGAAAATTAAAATATTTAACTGGATCATCCAGTCAAATGATTTCCAATAGAGGTGTTTTATGTATCACTTATTAACTAGGATTAGGAGACTGTAGACAGCAGGTGGAAATGTCTTCTAATAGCTTTTTATGTCGAAGACTATCTTTTTAAAAGTAAAGCATATGACCAAACTAATATGAATGCACATGAGATAATCCAGAAAAATGTTTCAAAATAATGTTTGATAGGGAAAATATCTCTCTTTCCATGCTATTTTGGAATTTCCTTTGGAAAAAGAACCATTATTCTACCTGCTTATTGCGCTTCCGTATGGTTTAATGTTTTCTATTTAGAAAGAGATTGTCAACTTGCCTTTACAATTTGATGATCCTTGCTTTCCACTTTAATTAGCATTGCCAATGGTGGTATTCAACCGGTTCGCACTAGTTCAGCCATACCGGTAGCATAAATTAGGTGTGGGTCGCCAAACTGGTAGCGACTTATGGCTGACCACACCCCCAACCCGGTTGCCCAGTCGCCACCACTTGCTGGGGTGCCCCTATTGTCTCCATAGCTTGCTGTCCCAACCCCACTGTCTCCACCATGCTCACATGGCTGGCTAAACTGCCATGGCCCGGCTCCATTCCAGGTCACACTGCCTGCAGCCTAGCTTGCCATGGGCCCCCAACATCCCTGCATCCTGAACTTCCTCCCATGGCTAGGTGGTAGAGGAGAAGGCAACTAGCCAGCGCCCATGAGGAACCGAGGCCTGGAGCAGTTTACAGGAGGACTGCTCTTCCATCCCAGCCGTGTGTTTTTAAGCAGCCACTTGTGAGTTAAAGTGCCTGGAATGAGAGGGAGTACAGGCTGATAGAGGGAGTTGGATGAATCTGGTACTTCCAGCACCCAAAAGTAATCTGGGGTGCAGGAACAGTCAGTTAAGCTCCAAAACTGCTCCAAGTCTGGATTCGTAGCTTGCAGCAGCAGCAGCAACAGTTTGGAGCTTGTTAAGAAGGACCGCTCCTCCACCCCAGGCTTTCCAAACCCTGCTCTGGCTGCAGGCATGAGATTTTGAGGGCACGCTTTTCCTTTTGCTCAGAAGATCAGCAGGTAGAAGAGCCAGTGCGTGGCAAGGAGAAAGGGAGCCACATCCTAAGCTCTGAGGGGCCTAGCAGGGAGTGCATTCCTGTCCCCACTAGAGGAGATGATGTTGCTGGCATGGGGGATTCTGGAGACTTGGCTGGGGGAAGGGGAAGAGCTGGGAATTGCGCCTATTGTGTGAGTTGCTTTGTGGTGAGTTTGCGCCATTTTCTGTGGGCGTTTTGTGAAAGAGAGAGAGAGTGGGAGGAAGGAAGGGAGATGGAGGGAGAAGAAAGAAAGAAAGAAAGGAAGGAAGGAAGGAAGGAAGGAAGGAAGGAAGGAAGGAAGGAAGGAAGGAAGGAAGGAAGAAAGAAAGAAAGAAAGAAAGAAAGAAAGAAATACGGAGAGAGAGAGAATGTGTGTGTGTGAGAGAGGGAGAGGGAGAGAGGAGAGAAAGAGAAAGAAATAAGAAGGGTGAGAGAGAGAGAAAAAAAACTATTATTTTTAATTGTTCCATTATTTATCATGTGTTAATATTTTACATCGTCCCTACACCTAGAGTGATTTTACTGCCTTTCTTTTGCCCAGGGCTACCACATATTTTTCAGGGTTTATGTGTATTCAATATCTACAGTCCAGAGCATAAATACATGTATGTTTAACAGAGTTGAAAGGGACTATAGAGTTCTTCTAGTCCAACCCCCTGCTCAGGCAGGAAAACTGAGGATGCCAAACTCTGAGTAGAGGTCCTGGGAAAGGTGTCAGAATAAGAGAATCTTAGAAGGAACCTTGGTGGGAACCCTATACCATTTCAGAGAAATGGATGTCCAGTCATTTCTTAAAAACTTCCAGTGATTGAGCACTCAGAACTTCTGAAGACAAGCAGTTCCACTGGTTAATTGTTCTCAGGAAGTTTCTCCTTATTTTAGATTGCTTCTCTCTTTGTTCAGTTTCCATCCATTGTTTGCCTTCTGGTGCTTTGGAAAATACACTGTCCCTCCTTTTTGTCAGCCCCTTAAAAGCCTGTTGCCTATGACACTCTTGAGCAAAGCATGTGAGCCATTTCCTCCTTTCAGTGGTCCATGAAAGTACATATATAGTACATAGATAATAAAATAAAATCAAAAAAACATTTTTACAGAACTATAGATACATTGAGGTTGGGTGTGACAAGGAATGGCTGGGAGAGGAGGGGCCAGGCAAGGGACCCCTTGACATGAATGACATTGAATTGCTACGCCCACCCAGTCACATGGCCAAGCATGCCCACAGTCACATGATGACCAAGCCAGACCCACCAAGCAAGCCACGCCCACAGAACTGATAGTAAAAAAATTTGAATCCCACCACTGATATTGGCAATATATTATAATATTTTATGGGTTATAGCTTTTTATTATGTCTTTTGCAATTTCTCTCTCATGGAAGAATGCAGGGAAAGATTTAACTAACAGGTTAAGGAAGACAGATTCCGACTGACATTTAAGGGGAAAAATACTAATAGCAAGATCATTGTGATAGTGGAATTAACTGACTAAATGATATATTGGGGTGCTGTTCACTGGATATGTTAAAGCAGATGCTAGATAGCCAGCTTCTAGGGATGTTTCCAATTGATAACTGCACTAAGCAGGAGCTCAGGCCTAAATATCCCATTCAACTCTGATTTTATGTGCCCTTAAGCTGCTCTTACGGGAAAAACACAGGAAATATTTTAAATAGTTCTATATGCTAAATATTTCTGAGGAAAACAGAATGACGATCCCTTTCTTAATCCTTTGTTTCTTAATATCCTAGGTCAATACACTCTAACCTGAGCTCATCAATTCACTGCAGAGACTTCCCAGTTGATGGGACCAAAGAAATACTTACAAGCTAGTTTCCAGATTAAAAATCCAGTTTATATAGAAATGCTTGAACATTCTGAAGTAAAAGCTTCATTCTGGTCATGTTTATGGAATACTGGCCAAAATATTCCTAAACTAAATAAACTGTGTTTGAATTATGGACTGCTTTGAAATTTAAAGTTGGCTGCTGGATGCAATATCCATTTTTACACCACGTCTTGGCAGTAATTCTTGGCTTTCAAAGCACTTTATTCCATATTCAGAACTGCCTGCTTTTCAGAAGTGTCTTAGACACCCCAGTTAGATTAGACTAGACTTTAACATAAGCCATAAACATGAAGATGATTTGCCAGTCAAAATCTTTGTGTACGTGTATGTTCCAGAGTGTAAATTCAGGGAAGGGTGGAGATCTTTCATCCTGCTTTATTTCTGACTATCTGCACCTTAGTTGGTGATCTTCAGCAACGTATATATTATTATGTAATAATAGAGGATGAGGCTAGCCATAGAGAGGCAGAGGATAGTGTGCTGTCTGCTAAGTATTTATCTAATATAGCCAGTTTATCTTACTAACTATATTACCAAATATTGAAATAATATTAAGCAGGACGTTAAGGAAGGAATCTACAAAAAGGAAAATGGATTGAAATTTATTTGGCATGTACCTTTTCCCTCTAATGAAGAAAAGAGAGTAGAAGAAAGCACTGTGCACAGACACAGATAGACATCTGATATAAAGGTAATTGGACAATTATACAACTTAAAAACAAGACAGAATGCTGTGGGAGTTTTGGCAAATATGTCTGAGCAAATCAATAAACTTAAGAAAATGCTATGAGAAACAGCAGATATAGCCAGCAAAGCTTATAATATGGCTACAAATATCTAAGCAATAGACAAGTCTCCAAAGAATATTTCTGAAATAAAGGTTGAGTTGGTAGATTTATAGGATCATAGCTGGAGAAATAAGTTAGGGATCAAAGGAGTGTCAGAGAAAACTGGACCAAGGAATTTGACTACTTATCTCATTTCTAAAATTAATGGAGCATTGATTTGACTTAACACAAAGATACTGAACATGTCCTCCTAGGAACATGCAGAAGCCTGGACACATTTTGGTTAGATTTCTAAATCCAAATGTAAAAGATAAAATTATGAGAAAATCACATAAACTGGAGGAGATGAGAGAATATTTTTCCAAGGTATCAGTGTAACTATATTGAAATGGAAAAAAAATTCAAACTATTGACCAAAACATATGCAGAATTATATTTAATACAAATTGGGATTCTTTTCAACAACTTAAAATTGTTTTTATGCCACAAGAGTGAAAAAATTGTTTCTACTTTGACTGACATGCATACACTGTTGGCCAAACTCTCTAATAGGATATGAGCCATGGTGGCACAGTGGTTAGAATGCAGTATTGCAGGTTAATTCACTGCTCACTGCCAGGAGTTCGATCTTGATTGAGGCTGACTCAAGCCTTCCATCCTTCCGCAGTCAGTAAAATGAGAACCCAGACTGCTGGGGACAATATGCTCACTCTATAAACCACTTAGGTAGGGCTATAAAGCACTATGAAGCAGTATGTAAGTCTAAGTGCTAATGTTATTGCTATGAAGAAAGCAATCATGACTTATACTTGAAACTGTGGGAAGCACTTTCAACTACAGATTGAAGATCAAATAAGAATATTGCATTGAGCTGCAGAAAAAAAAGAAATTATACTGACTATATTATTCTTATTTTAGGTTGAGGTGGTTCAAAGGAAACTTGGGATATTGATCCTGTAATCCCATGCGGAAAACAATTGGTCGAAATTATGGAAACCAACTGTATTCACTTCAGCTTCAATGTAAGAACTGCACTGGAAGATTATACATCATTGGTGTTTGACTTCTATTAGATTGACACATAATACAGCAAAATTATCTTTCTAAATTATCAAAAAATGTGTCAGGGGATCATTTCTTCATTGGAGATGGTCAAGGAATAGGTTTTATCAGCTTTACAGTGTAAAGAACATAAGCTCAGAGGAAAAAGAATGAAAAAAGAAAACAGCATAAATCTGGTATAAGTAGTTCTGGACTACAACAGTCCCTTTAGTGACCGTTCAAAGTTACATTATCACTGACCTGGAAATATGCTGTCCACTGACAAGAGCCTTTTAGTATTTGCAATGTGAAAAAATTAATAAAACTTGTTTTAAAAAAAAGTTACATCATCACTGAAAAAAGTGACTTTATATCAATTCCACCACAGATATGGGCCAACTCTGAAATATTACAAGGAAGATCTGCTAAATAGTTGATGGTCTGAATACTGTCATAATGCTTTTTATTTTGCATATTTACTAAGATCCAGATACTTGGCTTCTACCATACTCACTTAAAACTAGCAAAAGCAGCAGGACATAGTTTTAATAAACAAATTGCAAAAAAAACTTTAAATACAAGTAGTCTACAGTCCATTTAGTGACCATTCAAAGTTACAACGGCCCTGAAAAAAGTGACTTGTGACCATTTTTCATACTTACAATCATCCAGCATCCCCTTGGTCACATGATCAAAATCCAGATACTTGGCAACTTGTTCATATTTATGATGATTGCAGTGTCCTGGAGTCATGTGATCAACTTTTGCATGCTTTGACAAACAAAGTCAATGGGGAAGCCAGATTCACTTAACAACCATGTTACTAACTTAACTGTGGCAAGAAAGGTCATAAAATGGGGCAATACTTCACTTAACAAACGTGTCACTTAGCAACATAAATTTTGGGCTGCTTTGGACTACCTTTACTCCTTTCAGCCTTGTTTATTTTGTGTTATGATATTAAAGATAATTTTTATAAAATGATGTCATTACTACATGATGCCAGAAAAATTATCTAGAATATACATTCTAGATAGGCACCTCAAATGTATGCTGGAAATATGAACAATATGAAAGGACATTTTATCATGCTATTAGACATATAAAACAAAAATAGGATTCAAATACATACTTACAAGCAGAGGATTTTAAAATCAACTTTAATTTGAAGAATCTTTTCTTTTAGGAATGAAGCAATAGTTAAGATTATTTCAATATGATTACTGTGGTAAGATTATTATATACACAGAGATGGAAAGATAGTGGGCAGTATCCATTGTAGGTCAAAATTTATAATTTTGCTATGTATAAATTGGCTTCTTTGATTAGAGAGAAGACTTTATCTATAATTATTGGTAACTGGAAATCTCTTCTGGATTTTTTGCATAAAAATGAAAACAATGATTTTGGATCTATTAAAAAAAAAGCAGTATGATGTAACTTTAGAGACAGAGATTAAAATATATTTGTAGTTATAACTTCTGTGAAGACTATTGGAAGCCGCTACTTTATATCTTTATCTTTGTAAGCAAAAAAATTCAAGAAAAGAAAAAAAGTTGAAGAAAAATAGAAAATATAAGTCTATTTTCCTTTACCTGTTTTCTTTTCTTGCCCTTTTTGCTTTTTTGTTGTTTATTTCTTTTTTCCTTCATTACTTTATATTACTATGTGTTAGTGTTTATCTTGTTTAAAAGTTTTAATAATAATTATATACAAAAAAGGGAAAAGAAGGCTGTCATAGTAAGACATAAGGAACACATATTCCAACCGCAAAAACATCAGCTATTAAGCATAACTGGACAGAGGGTAGATACTAATGGATGCCAAACTACTTCCCTTCCCATTTTCAACACTCTTCTTTGCACAATATGAACTGCTATTGTCAAGTGAGAATTGCTTTTCTAAGTTCTGTTTAAAAAAAATTTCAATGTGAGACTCATGCCCATTTTTTCATTAATTACAGGATTATCATTAATTACAATGCAAGTTTTGAAGTCCCCAAACGTTTGCACTGATGATAAACTGGCTAATTAAAATAGGAGCAGTTTACTTTTCTTTTTTAGATGTTAAGAGCAACCTGTTTTAAGTATGGGGTGTCTGAATTACAGTATGCTCTGAATGTATCATGACTATTGTCATCATGCTATAAACAGAAATCTGCCAAATAAATCTCTTGTCAGTTGTCAGTATGGGCCCTTAGAAAGGGGAAATGTCAAGTATGCCCATTTCCAAAATACTATGTCTTTACGAATATTTACTGTCTTAATCTGATGTGGTTTCACTGGTTTTTCCATTATTTTTGCTTTAGTTTATGACCTCAGACAGTATAAAAAGTGAAGGCCATATTCAAGAATGTTCATATGTTTTACTATTGAGATAACTACATTGAGAAAGACAGGATAACCAATTATCAAATTTTTCACTTGGCAAAACTTTTTCTCCTTTTCCAATGCATAACTTAAAAATCATGGAAAGGGGGACCAATGCTTACATTATAAAGTACATCTCTGGCTCCACATTAATAAAAACCTGAGAGAATCAAAATTACCCACTGCAGGCTTAACTGTTTTTCCAATTTTGATTCTTAGATTATTTTTTATGAAATACCAAAAATCAAGCTGCAGAATTATCATGAAATTCTGTGGTGCAACCTGGAGAATTGAAAAGGTCTAATGTGAGTTTTTGAATCTCTTATAGATTATTTAACCCCAATAGTTAATAGTGTATTTAACACAACTAAGCCAGCAAGCAATATTTACAAGTATACTGATCAACTATGAATTACAGAAAAAATCTTACACATTTCTAATTTAATTTTTGACTGCTATGATTTGGTGCTCACTAAATTTAATTTAAAGTGTCCATTTAATTAATTAATGGATAGCCTAGATACAGATTAATTCCAGGCTGTATCTTTAAGCTTCTCCTGATCTGTGTTTATATTGACCAAGAATAACTTGTCCAGACTGAAACAATTTGGAAATAATCTGCAAAGATTCAGCCCACTGCAGGCTACAAATCAACTGCTGCGTTGATTTATTGTATTTCTAGTCAATTGAAATTGAAGGATTTTATCTCCAGCTCCCAAAACAGCCCAAGTGAATGATATAATGCTATATGATATGATATAACTTGCTTTCTGGTTTGCTTGTTTACATTGTGGGATCCTTGGTACTTTATGATCTTGCTTGTTTTCTTGCAGAAGTTTTGCCATCAAACAAGATAACATATCAGCGCCCGAAACAGAGTGCGGTTTGCTAACATTTTACATACTAGGCTTGCCCTGTCAGTGTTGATGGGGGCAGCCTTGACTGTTTATTAGTATCTTGTTTGACTTGATGGCTCCTTAATTAGATTATTGTTTATTGTTTCATGGCAACCATATTTTTATATCACCTGGTGCTTCTGTAAATATTACTTTCTATAAGATGGGCAGCAATATATTAACAATCATTGAAATGAAGCCAGATTTTGCATTACAAAATAGTATTAAATTGTGGCAACTGCAGTACTAGGCAGAATTTTCAGACTAAATCTTGATTTCCATGATATAGAACTAAACCAGTGGTATTCAGCAGGTTCTGACCAGTTCTGGAGAACCGGTAGTGGAAATTTTGAGTAGTTCAGAGAACCAGCAAATACCACCTCTGACTGGAGATTTTACAGTATCCTTCCCCAGCCACGCCCACCAAGCCACGCCCACAGAACCGGTAGTAAAAAATTTTGAATCCCACCACTGAACTAAACAATCTGAATCAGCCTCTGGCTTCAATGAAGTCTTCATCTTCTGTTTCTCTGGGATTATGAGGTTCTACAAAGAATAGAACCATTCCATTTTTTAAAAAAAAGCTTTCTAATTTAATGGTTTATATAAAACATGACTGTACTGAGAGATACATATATTGGATTTCAGTCACTGATAGACCAAGCACCCAAATCTCTACTGGTTACATCATTCATGGCATCATCAGTAGTAAAACTATCCTGAAAATAAATAGATCCTTTATTATTAGCTTTATACAGTTATGCCTCATAGTCATCAAGATCACATCCTTAGAAACTATTTTTTCCTGATATATAGCAAAATTGATAATTTTATTTGATCTTAATAGTTTGAAGATTCCAGGCCTTTTCTTATTCTCCCTTCCCTTCCTTCGATTTTTACATTGAGCAAAAGCATATAGAAAACCCAGAACTGATGAAAATCTTATTCCTTACAACTACATCATGTACATATTACAAGTACATATTAAAATGACACCCTAAAAGTATAGCACTATATTATCTGTCTGTTCTGCAATTGATTATAAAAAGATGCAGTTCCAGTGGCAATAAATATAATTAATAAGTACTTTCAACGGCAAAAAATTTCATTAAAGCTGTATGAGCAATTTGGAGAATAAAAAAAGTGGTTAATGCAAATGATGCAGTGAAAAAGGGGCAGACAGAAGGCTTAATCTTCCTATGAGAACTTGTGTTCTAAAACTGACACTACTATATATTATGAAGCACTTTCTTGCCTTCTATGTAGTAATATTTACTAAATTAATCTCCCAAAATCTTTCTATAATGAACACTAATAAGATAATACTGAGTGACACCCGCACCTTGGTTTTGATCCTCAACGTCCCTTTCTGCTTTGACAAAGACAATTGTGCTCTTTTTATATGCAAGTGGGTTTAACTATGTGCACCAATCTCCTGCTGTCATCAATGACAACATATCACAGAATAAGAGAATACATTCAAACATTTAAGAATTGGGCCTACCTAGAAATTAAAATGGATTCTAATGCAGGTCTTTTTGTAAAGATCTGAAATGAGCATTTGGTTCAACACAAGATAACCAAAATTGCTCCAGCTATTATACTACATGACTTCTAAGAAACTTCTTGGTGACAAGTAGCCACATTTAATATTTTTTTACAGACACTGAATTGGAACTGGATTGGCTAATCATACAACATATGCAGGGTGGTATTCTACCAGTTCAGACTGGTTTGGTAGAACCGGTTGTTATGATTCTCTGCAGTTCAGAGAACTGGTAAATCGGGCCTCTAGTTGGCCCTGTCCCGCTCCACCCGCTTCTCTGCTCCCTGCCCAGTCAGTCCCTATAGCACATGTGAAACATTGTGCACATGCATGATATGCCTGCAGCCTGCTTTTGCCTGCCCGCCAGGCCAGTCATTGCTACCTGCTTTTCGCTGCGGCCCTGCCTGATCTGATAATCTCTCTGGGTAACTGAGGCTCTGCAAGCCCCGGTCACCTTCCCCACCACCACTTGCCTTTTGTTTTGCCCCTTCCCCACCACCACCACTTGCATTTTGCCACTACTGCCGGTTGCCTTTCCCCCCATCATTACTTGCCTTCTGCCAGGGAACATGTGGAGAGGCTCCCATTGGCTCCGGCTAGGACAGCAGTTGCTTCTCTCACCTGCTGTTCCAGCTGGGAGAGCAAGAGTCTTTCCCGGCACAGCAAAAAGCTTGCAAATCCTCCTCCCTTCAGGAAATGGCTCCTGGGCAGCAGAGAAGCAGCCCGGTTGAATCCCATTTCTCTCTGCTGCCCAGGAGCCATTTCCCAAAGGGAGGGAGACTTGCAAGCTTTTCGTCCTTCTGGGAGAGACTGTCCCAGCAAGAGTAGGTGAGAGAAGCAGCCGCTGACCTGGCCCGATCCGACCCAAGCCTCTCCACTGTCCCTAAGTTAGAAACCTAGCTAAGTTAGGCTAACTCTAACCCCAATTGAGCAGCCCTGTGAGTCATGCTAGCCCCTCCCCCACTGTCCCAGGACCTTGCTGGCCCACCCCCACCATCTCCAGAACTTACTGGGGGGCCCCACCGTCCCCAGGCTAGGCTGACTGGCTTCCCCACCAGTGCGGCCCCATTCCAGCGGCGGTGCTGGCTGGTGTCTAGTTAGCTGCCTCCCCCACCATCCCCGGGCTTGGCTGGCTGGCTAGCTTCACCCAGTCATCCCTGCACGACCCTGGGCCTCATTCAGTCATTCCCGAACTTTGCTGAGCCCTTGCCAGGCCTCCCCCCACCTTGCACCCATTCTGGGCCTCCTCCTGCCTGGCTACCAGCTTCTTGACATGAGCAGAGGCTGCTGGTTGGAGTGAGGAGAACCACAGTGCTGGGCTCCTGCAGCAGCAAGTGCCAAGGGCATAGCTAGAATTGGAAGAGGCTGCACATCTCAGGCAGAAAGAACCAGAACTTCTTGACATGAGAGCAGCCGCTGCCTTGCTCACGCCTTCTCATCCAAGCTGCCGGGTATTGCCCCAGTTCTTTCTGCCACAGCTGCACAGCCTTTTATTCCAATTCTAGCTATGACCTTGACATTTACCACCGCTGGAGCCTAGCACTGTAGTTCTCCTCGCTCCAACCAGCAGCCTCTGCTCACATCAACAAGTCAGTTGAGGAGACCAAGATGGGATGCCGTTTCCAGGCCAGTCTGGCCAGCAGATGGGAGAGCAGGTGGCATTCAGGGAAGAGCACTGCACTGGGTGATGCGGCGATGGTGGCAGCCAGAGCATGGCCATTTGCTGCACTGGGGCTGAGAGGGATGGTGGAGATGTCCCAAAAGGGAGGGCAGGAACTCCTGGGGTTGCTTCCCCCTGCCGTGCTACTGTCCCCAATGCCACCACCCACCACCCCCACCATGGTGCTCTGAAAGGGAGGGCGGGTAGATATTCCGGGGCTGCTGCTTTCTTTGTTCTCCTGCTGACTGCTGCTCTGTTCACCGGATCAGTTCGTCCCACTCTCTCTCTCTCTCTCTGTGTGAGAGAGAGAGAGACGAGAGAGAGTGGTATGTGTGTGTGTGTGTGTGTGTGCGAGAGAGAGAGAGAGAGAGAGAAGGAAGGAAGGGCAAGAAAGAAAGAGCAAGAAAGAAAAAGCATGAAAGAAAGAAAGAGAAAGCAAGAGGAAAGGAGAAAAAGAAATAGAGAAAGAAAGAAAAGTAAGAAAAGAAAGAAAGATAAGAAAAGGAAGTAAGGAAGGGAGAGAGAGAGAAAGAAAGAGAAAAAAATAGGAAGGGTGTGAGAGAGAGAGAGAGAGAACTGTGCTATTATTTTTAATTGTTCCATTACTTATGATATATTAATATTTTACACTGTCCCTACACCTAGAGTGATTTTACTGCCTTTCTTTTGCCCAGGTATTTTTCAGGGTTTACATGTCTACAATCCAGAACATAAATACATGTGTGTTTAACAGAGCTGAAAGGGACTATGGAGGTCTTCTAGTCCAACCCGCTGCTCAGGCAGGAAAACTGAGGATGCTAAACTCTGAGTAGAGATCCTGGGAAAGGTGTCAGAATAACAGAATAACACCTAGAAGGGACCTTGGGGGGAACCCTATACCATTTCAGAAAAATTGTTGTCCAGTCTTTTCTTAAACACCTCCAGTGTTGGAGCACCCAGAACCTCTGGGTACAAGCAGTTCCACAGATTAATTGTTCTCACTGTCATGAAGTTTCTCCTTAGTTTTAGGTTGCTTTTCTCTTTGTTCAGTTTCCATTTATTGCTTCTTTTTTGCCTTCTGGTGCTTTGGAAAATACATTGCCGCCTCTCTTTCTGACAGCCCGCTAAAAGCCTGTTGCCTATCACACTCTTGAGCAGAGCATGTGAACCAGTTCCTCCTTTCAGTGGTCCATGAAAGTACATATATAGTACGTAGATAATAAAATTTAAAAAGTGAACATTTTTACAGTACTATAGATAAGTTGAGGCTGGGTATGACAAAGAATGGCTGGGAGGGGAGGGGCCAGGCGAGGGACCCCTTGACATGAGTGACATTGAATTGGCCACACCCACCAAGTCACATGACCACCAAGTCACACCCAGTCAGCAAGCCACACCCAGCCAGTCACATGACCACTAAGCCACACCCACAAATTAGGCCTCCTATAACACCCACAGAACCGGTTATTAAGAAATTTGAATCCCACCCCTGAACATATGTAGGGCTAAATAATGCTCACAGGGAATACTGATAACTTTGTGATTTGGATTGTTAGTTGGGACAGATGGATTCAATATGACAATTGTAGGGTCCTCAAGAAGATATTTTAAAAAGTATCATGTTGCCGATTCTTAGTCCATATCCACTCTTAAAATGGCTTACACTAATTTTAATTAAGCCTTACTAGGATTTGCATTATTACACAGTAATTTAAGATTAACCTTAAGTTCTGTTTTACATGTCACTAATGTATTACAGCATTATAAAATTTTAATTATCTTAGGTGGATAATTAATTAAATTAAATTTAGGACAGGACTGATTAAATAGTGTTCCATGTAACTGTAGATGAGAGAAACAAAGTCAATTTCTCTCACTATTGCTTTTTTATCAGTTTGTGATTTTATTTTTATTTTGTATTGTGCAAATTCTGTATCTTGAACGTTTTTGAATACCTCTGAGCTGGAACTTTAAAAACCTCTTAAAGAACGCCTTGCTAGCTGGGACAAAAAATAAATAGGAGAGAAAAATGGCATCAAATAACCACAAGACAATGATACACCATTCAAATCAAGCCTGAGTTGCATACAATTTCCAAAAATAACTTGGATTCAAAACAAACAAGATAAAAACATTTTCATTCAATATTTAATTATGTTAGATCTTATTAATTAATTTGGCTCATTTTTGTAAATGTTTTTAATTATACTTTTTTAAGAAATTCAAAAATCCAGGTAACAGTTACAAAGTGGTCATAAGTGACTACACATACACACACGTGTGTGTGTGTGTGTGTGTGTGTGTGCACGCGCATATGTAGACATACACATTCATGATTTTGAAGCTGAATGTTCAGCACCCTAATATAGCAAATATATTCTTTTTATATAGTGAGACCTGGGGCTCTCTGAGATTGGTGATTTGCTTACAGATATTTCTTCAGCCAACTAACATCATCCATGGGAGTTAAGTGTGGTATTCATTCCCTGTTTCTATATAGTAGTTTGCCCTGCTAGTTTTAGTGGGGATATGTTTTTTTCCTTGACAGGGAGAAGTGGGAACAAACCCTACATTCACTTGCACTGCTAATGTTACCTGGTCAGGTAACAAAATGTCAGAGAGCTCAAAAAGCAGCCAAGCTCAGAGGGCATCAATGACTCCACAGTTCAACTATGAGCTACATAATTTCATTTAGTTCAACCCTTTATTATTTTTACAAATAACTGAAGGTGATGAACATATCTAATGCATCTTCCTTCAATTTTCCGGACAACAAGAAGTGAGTTTGCTGAGAGTGAGTGACTGGTCAAGGTCACCCACCCAGTTTTCATAGCTAAGGCAGAACTTGAACTCAGCACCAGCTTTCTAGTCTGGTGTTTCAACTCTACACCGAATTGGTTCTATTGTTTTCTAGCAGAGAAAAAATTAAGTTTCAGATTATTAGGCTCAAGGATGTTAGTCCATATTTATCCTCCGTCTTGTTTTAAGTCAGAAATAAGCAAAGGATATCTATCACAAGACTTTTCCAGAAAAGAAAATTGACGGAAAGGGAAAAAGATACTTTGATGGATTTTTATTTGGGAGAAAATTGGGAGAACGAAAGAGGAAGAAACGGATTAATGACTTGCAGACAGATTTAACACAGAGACCTCTAATTGGGTCCATGCTAAAGATCAAACTAATAATTAAGGATAAAAGGGGATGGACTTGGGACATAACCAATGATCATAAGAAAATGCCTAAGACATTTCTCTTTATATATGTTTGTCTCTCTCCACATGAACTTGCCTAAACTATTTTATAAAAAATATGGCATAAATAGCAAAACATTTTGTGAAGTTTATTGATTTGGATCCTATGGGAAATAAGGCCCATCTCAGAATCAGAGAGGGCATTAACTATTCAATCACCATTTAGCTTTGGAACATCCCCCGAGTTTTGTTAGTTCCATCCCTGTTAATATTCAGGAAGTCTCTCAAGACCTGGTTATGCCACCAGCCTTGAGGGTCCCAGGAAACTGGTTACGTTTTATTTGTAAATTCATCATTTCTACCTTTTTCTTGTAAGCTGTATTCTTTAATTCATGTGTAAAACAGATTCAGGTTTTTATATTGGGACTCATTCCTCTTTAAGAATACCTTCCAATTCTAATGTAGAGTTAAATAGTTCAGAAATCTCCTGTATTCATAAACCAAATGCTTCTTTTAAGATAGCCATGTTGTGCCCTTTGGTATTCAATACTCAAAAGGCATGTCATTGATTTTAGAGTTTAAATGAAATAAAAATTCCCATGTGAAAGGATCCCTTCAATCAAATTTAAAGTCTTAAATCAAGTTCATCTGAGCCCAACCTGTTTAAAGCAAAAAATGATAGTCCATATAGTTGAACTTTCTTTAAAAAGAAAAGGATTGAAGGAAACTTACTTGGTGAATTCAATAAAGCCAGTCAAGATAGATTGAAAATTCTTAATCTTTAAAGGAAGCTAAAAAGGGGAAAAAATAAGTCCAATATGATTAAGAGATGAGTTTCAGTTGAAGGCAACATTAGCAGCTATGAGCACCATGGAGTCCCATGACTTCCAGCTAATCTCAAGATGATCACAAAAAAGCAGTTCCTGGCAAATCCCACCCTTCTCCAACAACATCAACAACAACAACCAGAGTTTATATAGTATATGGTGAGTACTCTGACAATTTCTTTTAATTCCAGGGAGATTTCAGCAATATGAATCCTGCATTTGGGCACCATTTCAGCCACAATGTGTTCTTCTCTTTTAGAGGAATGTCAGCTCACCATTACAGATCACCAGAAACAGGTAGGTCAGTCGATTGGTAGACAGGCAGACAGGCAGATCTGCATCTATTTTTCTGACACTGAAAAGCTAGAGAAATCACTGAAATACCAATTTCATCAAAGAACTCTGAATCAATTTAAAAGCCCCAAATCAAGCTGAAGTTTTGGTCTGAAGCTTCTTTTAGAATCCTTGCTTAATCAAATATCCTTAGAACAGAATTACCCATCCAAAGTTTTGCATTGCTTATACACTAAATCACATAATGTAGTTACAATGTCAGAATTATATATACAGTATATGAATGCACCAAACTTGGCTAAATTCTGTATTAAATATAAGTCATTGCTTTCTCCAAAGATCATGATAGAAACAGTATTGTATCATAAGCTCTGTTCCTTTGGGGCATTTTTGTGCCATTTAACACTGGTAGAAAACTCATTGCTTTCATCAATAAGATCTTCTTTTCCTCCCGCTGTGGATATTTCAATGTAAAAATATTAAAATTAAGCCTTACTCAAACAACTGTCCTTCAGAAATGTTTGGTAAGGTAGGTAAGATAAACCTTTATTAGTTTTTTAGCAGCATGTTGCAGAAGTGTTTGATTTCTCTAGTCTGCATGGCCACTGAATATTTTGTTTAAAGAATAAGTTCGAAGTTTGTATAGAAGATACCAGACTTGGTATTCAGCAGGTTCTGACTAGTTCTGGAGAACCAGTAGCCGAAATTTTGAGTAGTTCAGAGAACTGGCAAATACCACCTCTGACTGGAGATTTTACAGTATCTTTCCCCTGCCACGCCCACCAAGCCATGCCCACAGAACTGGTAATAAAAAAAAATTGAATCTCGCCACTGGAAGATACCTATTATGGAAACCTGGTAGAATTGATCAAAAACAGAATGCAATCCTGTTCTGAATACGATATCAAGAGCAAAAATGAAAAGTATAAAATGCATATTTAGAATAATATAATTCCAATTAAAAAAATCTAAGCCATCAGATCAAAGAGGTACAGATATGGCATTTTGTGTTGGCATCATATTAGATTTTACATGAAGACCAACCTCAAACATAAGACTTAAATAATGTGACATATCTATCTCTTTAGTCTGAGAGCTCAAGAAACAGACATGTATTCAATTCCCCATAAAGAGTTTGAGAGCTTTAGAGAGATTTGTGGCTACACTTGATGAGTCCCAAGGGGATGAAACTATCACATACTATCTTCCTGTGTTCAATATTACTCAGCATTATACTGTGTAGAAGCAGAGAAATTTTATGCACACATTTCCTCCATTTCTCTGGTCTGAGAACTTAAGAAAAGGAAAGTGGGTTATATATATCATTTGAAAAATAAATCTTATATTTCCTGCAAGATTGTGATACCAGGATCTGGATGACTCCTAAAGCTAATGCATTGTATAGAGTATTGCGAATGCAATGCCCACAACTTCAATTTCCAATAGAATTTGAACCCCCTAGAAACATTTTTGGCTACATTCTATATATGATGAACCTCAAATAGATAAAACTGCTTGTGCACTACCTATCACAATATTACCAAATGTAAAATGACATTGTATGTAATTACTATATTTTGGTAATGATTTTATGGTATTAGTATATTTAGGTTTCTGCTTAATTATAATTACAGGATATTGTAACCAGAAACAAACACAATGCAAAGAACATTTTTGATACCAAGTTGGAAAGGGTGCCAAATTCATTCTACCCCACTAAATGTTTACTCGACTGGCAGTTAGTTAAAATGTCTGCCAAGCTATCATTTAAACTGAAAAACTGCCAGAGGACCAGGTAGATGAAATAAGATGTGATCAAAGGCAGAAACTATAGAGGAAGTAGTAATTGCCCTCAGACTCAAACTACACTGACATTCAAAGAAATCAGAGAAAGCTTAGAATAAGCAGTATCTTTTCAGGCTAAGCAGTTTGGATTCAAACCTTTTGCAATCTAATCTATCACTCTGGACTAGAAAAAATATATAAAAGCAAACTATTCTCCCTTAAGGACCATGTTTCTTCAAATGATAAATTCAGAACAGAAATCTATTAGAAAGCAAAGCAGAACAGAAAAGCTGGATCTTTGAAAAAAAGTATAATTTCACCATTTTTTTTCTTTCCGTTTGTACACTCATCTCCTATATTATGTATTTCCTCAGTTTATAGGCAAAGTTACTGATCTAAAAATTATACTTTTAACAAAAGAACTCCAGAAGGATAATGTAATAAAATGTTTTTTTTTAATAGAAAATTAAATCAAGACTAAGGGTCTGTAGAGCAGTAAAATAAAATCCACTAAGATTCTGTAATTGACATAATATAAATTACAATGATTTATATGTGATTTCAAGTACAGGTAGTCCTCAGGTTATGACCAAAACTGAACCCAAAATTTCCACTGCTAAACGAGACATTTTTAACTGAATTTTTCCCCGTTTTACAATCTTTCTTGCCAAAGATGTTAAGTGAATCATTGCAATTGTTAGCAACACATTTGTTAACTGAATCTGATTTCTCCATTGACTTTGCTTGTCAAAGGTTCCAAAAGGCCTCAGGGCACGGCAACATCATAAATATAAGTCATTTGCCAAGCATCTGAATTTTTATCAAATGACCATGGGGATGCTGCAGTGGTATGAAAAACATTCATAAATCACGTTTTTCAATACCTTGTAACTTTGAATGGTCACTAAATGAACTGTTTATAAGTTAAGGACTATCTGTACTTCAAGTACTTCATCTCTACTGTCTTATAACATTTACAAAAATCCAGTGGTGTAAATCAATATTATTACTGTCTTCTAATGGACTCTTCAGGGGAATGGCTGTTGGTAAATTTACCTGTGAACACCCTTTCTATCTATGCTGCGAGAGAGCCCAGGATTGGGTAGACTGCTTCCTATGATGTCATTAAGTTGGGTCTGTACTAGTATATAAAAGCCAGCACCCGGGAGAAACCCCAGCTTTGGCGAAGATAGTTGACAGACTGAGAAGTGTCTCTGAAAGCAAACCTCTGATACCATATAAGCTTTACCATCTCCGGACAAACCAAGGGAGGGGCTGGGCTCTCTCGCAGCATAGATAGAAAGGGCATTCACAGGTAAATTTACCAACGCCCATTCTCCTCCATGCTGCATCGAGAGCCCAGGACTGGGACATACCAAAGCTTGCATGTCCGCGGGCGGGTCCTCGTCTGACCAATCACTCTGATGGTGGAACCACTTGCTGAAGAACCCGTCTGCCGAAGGCCACTGTCGCCAAGGCAAAGGAGTCCAGCCAGTAATGCCTGATGAAGGGAGACGGGGAAGTCCACGTAGTGGCCCTGCAAATCTCTTCAAAGGACGCCTGAGTAGTCCAGGCGGCTGAAGTGGCCGCACTTCTAGTAGACTGTGCCGTTAGACCCCGTGGAACCGGGAGAGATAGTGTCTTATAGGCCTGCGTGATACAGGCCCTGACCCACCTGCTAATAGTAGGGTAAGAGGCCTTATTCCCCAAATGGGAAGGGGAAAAGGAAACAAGCATGGTTTCTGTCCGTCTAAAAGGGGACGTGCACTTGATGTAGATTCTAAGGGACCTTCGAACGTCTAGAGAGTGCCACTTGCGCTCTAAGTCATGGCTTGGGGCAGGACAGAAGTCAGGCAAGACAATGTCCTGGAATCTGTGGAATAAGGTGTTCACTTTTGGGAGAAAGGAGGGATCCAAACGGAGAACTACCCTATCCTCGTGAAAGGTGCAGAGATCCTGCCTGATAGACAGGGCAGCTATTTCCGACACCCTCCTAGCCAAAGTGATAGAAACTAGGAACACTACCTTAAAAGTTAGGAATTGGAGAGAGACAGTTCTGAGGGGCTCAAAGGGGGCTTCGTAAGGGCATCAAGGACCAGGTGAAGGTCCCATGAAGGATACCTGTGCACTACAGGGGGGCGAAGGTTAGAAGCCCCTTTCAAAAATCTCTTGACAGAGGATGATGGGCCAGGGTAGGGAATGAGTCCCATGAAAGGACCGAGGAAAGCCGCGACCTGGCGACATAAGGTATTGGGGCCAAACCTTTCTCTAATCCATCCTGAAGGAACCCAAGAACCTCAGCCAACTGGGCGAGGTAGGGGAGAGACCTTCCTTGAGGCACCATTGTGAGAAAACCTTCCAAATGGCGTCATAGATGCGACTTGTGGAAGGTTTGCGAGAAGCCTGGATGGTGAGCATAACCTTCTCTGGAAGATTAGCCTCCTTAGCTGCAGCCGCTCAAGTGCCACACGGTCAACTTGAGCCACTGGGGCTCCGGATGGATCAGGGCTTCTTGGTGCAGGGAGATCAAATGGGCTGGTATCCTCCAAGGTGGAGCCACCGACAGGTTGACGAGGTCCACAAACCAGGGCCTCCGTGGCCAATATGGTGCCAGGAAAATTAGCTCTGCTCGTTCCTCCAACAGCTTCCGTATGGGTGCCGGAATGATGGGAAGAGGGGGAAAGGCGTATAGGAGACCTGTGGGCCATCTGCACCGAAGAGCATTGGTCCCCTCCGCTTCCTGGCAAGGAAACCTGGTGAAGAATCTGTTGACTTGGGTGTTTTGAGGAGTAGAGAAGAGATCCACCACTGGATAGCTGAATCTGAGGGAGAGATCCTTGAACAGGGAAGGGGGAATGGACCATTCCGCCTGGTCGACTGAACTCCGGCTCAGCCAGTCGGCTTGGGAGTTGTCGACTCCAGAGATGTGATCTGCTGAGATCGACAGCAAATATTTCTCTGCCCATAACCCCAAATGTTCCGTCTCCCTCATGAAGGCCCTGGATCTCGTCCCCCCCTGTCCATTGACGTGGGCCTTTGCAGCCATGTTGCCTGTCAACACGAGAACATGGGAGCCGATTATCGATGTCCTGAACTGCTTGAGAGCCAGAAGGATAGCCCTGAGTTCTAACCAGCTTATGGGATGGATGCTGTCTGACCTGGACCACACCCCTTGGGTTATCTGGCCCTCCATATGGGAGCCCCAACCCAGGAAGCTGGCATCCGTAGTGACAACCAACCTATGTGGTTCCCTGAAATGGAGACCCTTCCATAGGGATGGGGAGATCCACCAATTGAGGGACCTTCGGGCTTGAGGGGAGAGAAGGACCCTGATTCGAGGAGTGATTGTTTCCTGCTCATTGAAAGGGGAGCAGGAACCATTGGAGCGATCGGAAGTGAAGCCTCGCCCACGGGATGATGCCAATGCAGGAGACCATCTTCCCCAGGAGCTTGGACAGCAGAGATAGGGGAACATTCTGTTGGTGCTGGATGTCACTGATGATTTCTGCAAGGCTTTTCCCACGGTCTGGAGACAGGAAAACCTGACCCAAAGTTGTATCGATGACTGCTCCCAAGTGAAGCAATCTGGTCATGGAAGAAAGATGGCTCTTCTTGATGTTGATTGAAAAGCCGTGATTTGGAGGCAGGCTAGGGTAATTTGTAAGTCCCGATGGGCAGAGTGGAGGCTGGAGGACAGGATCAGCATGTCGTCCAAGTAGCATTGGATCCTCACTGGAACAGAACAAAGCGAAGCTACCAATGCTGCAAGAACCTTTGTGAAGACCCTTGGAGCCAATGAGAGGCCAAATGGAAGTGCCCAGTACTGGTAGTGGACCTTCTGGTAACAGAAATGGAGAAACTGGCGATGATGGAGCCAGATGGGAATGTGAAGGTAAGCCTCCATGAGATCAATGGAAGAGAGGAGGTCGGCCTCCCAAATGCTCTCTAAAATAGAATACAGAGTCTGCATTTTGAAATGCCTGTATTTGACAAATTTATTGAGAAATTTGAGATCCAGGATGGCACGCCTCCCCCGATGCTTTGGGAACAACGAAAAGCCTAGAGTAAAACCCCCGACCCTGGTGGAGCGCAGGGACTAGTTGGATAGCCCTTATGTCAAGTAGGTGTTGGATGGCCGAATTCATAAGGGCTCTTTTTGATCCATCCTGTGAGACAGGACAAATTAGAAATTTTTCTGGGGGTGACGATAAGAACTCCAATTTTAGCCCTGACCGAACTGTGTTGAGCAACCAGGCGTCCATCGTTGACTCCTCCCATTTGGAGGCAAAGAAAGCTAGCTGACCTCCGATGGGTGGGGAGAACGAGGAGTTACTTAGAGCGACGGAAGGAATGACCCCCTCCCCCTCAAAAGGGCCATTTACCCACAGAAGATTGTTGTCTGCCAGGGACATCTGGGCATTGGTCTTGTCGTTGAGAATACGCCCTCTGAGGCCGAGCAAAGCGGGAGGTGTTCTCAGCCCAAAAAGCAGGAGGGCGATAAGGAGCTGGGCGATAGTCCGCTTTCTTCCCCGACGAGGAAAGAATTTTCCGCTTATTTCTGGTCTCCACGAGATAAGGCTCCAGGGCGTCACCGAAGAGCTTGTCTCCTGCGCAGGGGGCAGAAGCTAGCTACCATTTGCGACGTGACTCTGCTTGCCAACTTCGGAGCCACAGAAGCCTCCTTGCCGCCACCGAAGAAGTCATGGCTCTTGATGCAAACTTGGCAGAATTGAGGGTGGCATCCGCGATGAATTCTGCCGCTGCTATGATCTTGTTCAGGTCTTGGTGGGACCTAAGATCAGAGGCAGGCCACCAGTCCTGCAGTTGATGCAACCATCGTAGAGATGCCCTTGTAAAAAAGGATGCAGCGGTAGAAGCCCTGACAGCCCAAACCGCTGTTTGGTGGTTGCGTTTGAGGGTCTGTTCAGAACATTTATCTTCTGCCTTAAGTACATCAACAGGCTCGGTGGGAGTGCCAGAAGACGAAAATGATGCCACTACTGAGGGCACTGCAAGGGCATTGGCTAGAGGTGAGTTGACATTGTAGAAGCACTTATCCAGGGATGATGGGCGTGGAATCTGCAGAAGGGGAAGCACACTGTTCCTTGACCAGGTCAAGGAATAAGCTGGGAAAAGGCAAAACTTCCGTGTAAACCACTGGCTTGGAGAAGAGGGAGTCTCCTTGCCTGGAAGGTTCCCCTTGGGGATCTGGGGCTGCCTCCTCCAGGGACAACTTAGCAGTTGCCAGGGCCTTGTTAAGCAAGGGTTTGAAGAGGGCTGGTTTGAAGACCAATGCTGAGGAGGGTTGATCCAGGTAAGAATCTTCTTCCTCTGAAAGATTGCGATCGCAAATTTCGCCTTCCTCAAGCTCTGAACAAGGGGAGCCACTGTGATCAGAAGGGGAGGCACCCTCTTCCCCTTCATAATCATCCCATTCTGCCTGTGAAGAGTGGACTCTAAGGTCCTGTGGTCTGTGAGGATCTCGATGGTGAGGCAATGGATCAACTGGCTGAGAAGGGAGAAAGGCCTGAACCCTTTCCAGAGGCCTCAGAATTTGTTGAAAGCCTTCAGCCAACCCCTGCCTGATGGCCAAGGAGACAACATCTTGGATCTCCCTGGACCTGTTGTCAAGGGTGGTAGAGGGCCTAAGACCAGCTGCAGTGGGTGTGAAGGTGGCTTCCGGCCTGCTGTGGGAGGCCTGAACTCTAGATGGAAGAGGAGCATACAATGCAGACCCTTTCTGGAAATATGGCCCAGACCTGCTCAAATCCTGAGGATTTAGTTGTTCCTCCAATGGCTGAGGGGACCAGGCCAGGGGGGGCGGGGGCAAAGGCTCCATGAGCAGAGTCCCCTCCCCTGGGAAGGCTTCTCTGGGAACCATGATGTTCACCTAACTGGGAAGCCCTCTCTAGAGCAGCATGTCTGCGTTTTTCTGCTCTCAACTCAGCCTGAGTTGTCTTCTTAGGGGCTAGAGCCTTGGCTCTGATTTTAGCAGCCACCTCCCTCTGAGCAGTACGTAATCTGCACCTTTTTCTTTTGTTGGGCTGAAAACCCCGCTTTCCTGAAGTTGCAGCTGCCCGGGTCCCCGGGAGCTGAAAAAAACAAAAGTAGTTTCTCTTTCAATTCACTGAGGCTAATACTAACACGCTTTCAGAGACAGCTTGTGACTATTAAGAAACTGAGTCAAAGCTGGGGTTTCTCCCGGGGGCTGGCTTTTATATACTAGTACAGACCCAGCTTAATGATGTCATAGGAAGCAGTCTACCCAATTCTGGGCTCTCGATGCAGCATGGAGGAAAAAACGGCATACCTAACCAATTTAACAGATTCACAGCACAGATATCACTAAAATTATGCTCTCATGCATACATTACTTATTCCAATCCTTTGGCTACCACAAGATCCTCAGCCACTATATTACAGTAACTCCTAAAACAATGTTGATTTACTTTAAATACTTATAATTCCTTTCATTACACAGCTCAAGATGATGGTCTATAAAACTGCAATAAAAGCAGTAAAAAAAAACATCAACTCAGCAACAAAAACTATTCAGAACATCACCAGAGAAAATAGGACAAAATCAACTCAATTAAAGCTAAGAGAAACAATAAAACCCATATTTTAAAAACAAAGATCTTCCTGAACAGGAAGCTTTTAATAATAGAAAAGAAGGCAAATGGGAAGAGAGGCAAAGTGAATCACAAGTTTCTAAATTTGGGCAAGAGAAAACAGAAAAAAACCCTTTAAGCAAAATATGAGTTTGAAGTAGGGAGATAGACAGCTTAATGACTCGTTTCATGTATTATATTAAGCCATGATTTTACATAGCTTATGGTCAAATAATTATTGGTTAAATTAATTCAATGTACGTTCAATGTAGGTTTGTGAACCTATTCAGTGAGCAACCTCAAATAAGAAAAGATGAGTTTTCAGATACACCAATCTTACATTAATTTTAAAAATTATTTGTACATATTGAATTGTTGGTGCATAAAAAAGATCCGTGTTGTCAAATATTCCTGTAAAAGGAGAATTATTTTCAATACAAGAGATGGCATTACTGATAAAATAGTAAAAACAATGTTATATGACATCAATACTATTGTGTCCAATATATTCTTTGGGGCTAGGTAGGAGATTTCACACAACTTATTTTAAACAGTATCATAGCTGACAATATGAATACGTATAAGAAATATTAAACAAAATTTAGTTGAAATTATGAGCGTGTAACAAGGCATCATTGCTACTCTCATTGCTGTTCAAAAATCAGCATACAAGTACATAATAAAAGTAAAATATTCATCCTAATATACCACTGATATGGTAATTGTGTTTGTGTTTTTATTTTTTTTTAATTACATTTATTATTTATTTATTTATTTATTTATTTAATTTTTTATACCGCCCTTCTCCCTGGGGACTCAGGGCGGTGTACAGCCAATCTAAAACCCCAGCAATAATACAAAAGTTAAAAAAGATTAAATTGGATATTTGGCCGAATAAAAAACCCACCCCACCCCCTTAAAACCCCCAAATTAAAATTACTGGAGACACATTAAAACCCTCTCTCAGCCCAGGCCGGCCTGCTCGAAAAGCCAGGTCTTCAACGCGCGCCTGAAGGACCTCAGGTCCATGCCGGTACGCAGTTCCGGTGGCAGAGTATTCCAGAGGGCAGGGGCCGCCACAGAGAAGGCCCTACCCCTTGGGACCGCCAGGCGACACATGGCAGCCGACGGAACCCGGAGAAGGCCCTCCCTGTGTGCACGCACTGGCCTGCTGGAGATCACCGGTAGGATGCGGTCCTGTAGGTAACCTGGTCCAATGCCATGGATCGCCTTAAAGGTCAGAACCAGAACCTTAAAGCGAACCCGGAAAGCCACTGGCAGCCAATGCAGCTCGCGCAGGAGAGGCGTCACGTGGGCGCTACGTGACGCCCCCATAATCACCCGCGCGGCCGCATTCTGTACCAGTTGGAGTCTCCGGGTGCTCCCCGCAGGGAGCCCCATGTAGAGGGCATTACAATAGTCCAGGCGAGAGGTGACAAGGGCCTGAGTGACCGTGCGCAGGGCGTCCCGATCCAGAAAGGGCCGCAACCGGTAGATCCGACGGATCTGATGAAATGCCCCCCTGGAGACGGCCGCGACATGGTGTTCAAGCGACAGCCGCACATCCAGGAGGACTCCCAGATTGCGAGCCCTCTCTGTGGGGGGCAAAATTTCCCCCCCAATAGCCAGCGACGGAGTCAACTGGCTATATCGGGGCGCCGGGAACCACAGCCACTCGGTCTTGGATGGGTTGAGCCGGAGCCTGTTCCCGCCCATCCAATCCCGCACGGCCTCCAGGCACCTGGACATAGCCCCCACAGCATCGTTGGGGTGGTCCGGGGTGGAGATGTATAACTGAGTGTCATCTGCATAGAGATGACACTTCACCCCAAGACCACGGATGATCTCGCCCTGCGGTTTCATATAGATGTTGAACAAAAGAGGGGAGAGAACCGACCCCTGAGGCACCCCACAAACCAGGGGCCTAGAGGTGGACCTCTCCCCTCCCGCCAACACAAATTGCGAACGGTTGGAGAGGAAGGAGGAGAACCATCGAAAGACAGTTCCCCCAATTCCTAACCCCTCCAACCGTCGCAACAGGATACTATGGTCGATAGTATCGAAAGCCGCCGAGAGATCTAATAGGACCAGGACAGAGGAGAACCCTCTGTCACGAGCCCTCCAGAGAATATCAACCAACGCGACCAATGCCGTCTCAGTGCTATGCCCAGGCCTGAAGCCCGATTGGAACGGATTGAGGTAAGTTGTTTCCTCCAGGTACTGAGGAAGCTGACGTGCCACCACACTCTCAACAACCTTCGCCACAAAGGGCAGGTTGGAGACTGGACGAAAGTTATTTAAAACAGCTGGATCCAGGGAAGGCTTCTTGAGGAGGGGCCGCACCACCGCCATCTTCAGGGCGGTCGGGAGCGACCCCTCTCTCAGAGAAGCGTTGATAATCCCCTGGAGCCAGCCTCGTGTCATCTCCCTGGCAGCCAAAACCAGCCAGGAAGGGCACGGGTCCAATAAACAGGTGGTGGCATTCAGACCCCCCAGCAACCTGTCCACACCCTCGGCGGTCACAGGATCGAACTCTCCCCAAATAACATTCACAAGACCTGCCCCGGTCACCTCCCCCGGGACCATCCAATTGGAGTTAAGCCCCTCCCGGATCTGAGCGATTTTATCATGCAGGAATCGAGAGAACTCCTCTGCTCTACCCTGCAAGAGGTCATCCCGCGCTCTCGGTTCGAGCAGAGAGCGGGTCACTCTAAACAGGGCGGCAGGCCGATTTCCTGCCGACGCAATAAGGGCGGAGAAATACGAAGATTTCGCCGCCCCTATCGCCACAAGGTAAGTCTTAATATGAGATCTTACCTGTGATCGGTCAGATTCAGAACGAGTCGCCCTCCAAATGCCCTCTAGACGTCTTTTCCGGCACTTCATCTCCCGTAGCTCCTCCGTAAACCACGGAGCCAAATGGGATCTGTGCCGGGTCAGAGGTCGCAGAGGCACAACTCGGTCTAGAGCCCCGGCGGCCAACCCATCCCAGGTGGCCACCAGGTTTCCAGGCGAGTTGAGAGCCAGAGACTCAGGAAATGGCCCAAGCTCCCTCTGGAACCGCTCCGGGTCCATTAGGCGCCTGGGGCGGAACCATCTAAGTGGCTCCGCCTCCCTGCGGTGGGGGGTGGCGGAACAGAAGTCCAGTCTAAGGAGGGAATGATCTGTCCATGACAAGGGAGTAATGACTAAATCCCCGCACTTACAGTCATTCAACCACTGCCCAGAGACAAAAATCAGGTCCAGCGTGTGTCCTCCTATGTGAGTGGGAGCAGAAACTAACTGGGTCAGGTCCATGGCCGTCATGGAAGCCAAGAACTCCCGGACCAACCCAGAGGTTTCACCGAGCGATGGCAGGTTGAAATCCCCCATGACCAAAAGCCTGGGGGTCTCAACCGCCAGCCCGGCTATCACCTCTAGGAGTCCGGGCAGGGCTGATGAGACGTGGCAGGGAGCCAGGTACGTCAACAAAAGACCCATCTGAACCCCTTGCCCCCACTTCACAAAAAGAGATTCACAGCCAGCCGTCTGAGGGACAGTGGCCTCCCTAGGACAAAGGACTTCCTTTATAAGCACCGCCACCCCGCCACCCCTTCCCTGAGCCCTAGGCTGGTGAAATGCAAGGAAACCTGGTGGGCACATCTCAACCAGAGGGACACCTCCCTCTGGGCCCAACCAGGTTTCGGTGACACCTACCAGGTCCGCGGCCTCCTCCTGAACCAACTCAAAGATCAGGGGGGCCTTATTAATCACGGACCTGGCATTGCACAACAGCAGCCGGGTATTCAGGGTCTGAGATTCTGGACAACCAGGACTACAGGATGGGTAAGGAGGGTCGGAGCGCGCTACCGCTTGTAAACATCGGGAGCGCGATCCCCTAACCGGATATGGCCCTCTACCCCCCGCATACCTACCTCTCCCAGTCACCGTGCTAATAAAATTGGCCCCCGGCTGCCCACCCTCTGTCTGCCCCCCCGACACGGGAACCCCCGAGGCCCCCCAGGCGCGCAAGCCGGCCCGGCTGCCCCCAATTCCGTGCGGGCTGTCTCCCTCACCCGCCCTGGACCTTTCCCCCTTAAAAAACCCCATTAAAAATTTAACAACCCCTGGATTACAATGCTTTCCCCGGTTTCCCCGGTCCCACCATCGCTCCGGATCCCAGGATCCATCATTACGGAAGGTCTTAGAGAGCTTCGAAGGCCATCTAAGGGAGAGGGGGACATCCCTCAGGGCCCACAGCTCTGCCCTCGGGTACATCCGTGGACCCGGCCGCCTCATCTCTACAGTCCCGGAGCGTCTGCGGTCTCTGTCGTCCTCTGGCTGCGGATGTTGAAGTCCAGTCAGGCTGGGGTGTATGCCGCCTCTCCCCGGTCGTCCCACCTCTGCCACCGGTGGGACCCCCGGGGGGAAAAGAGTCACAGGCAGAGCCAGACCCTCCCCCAGGCCCACCACCTCTGCCACCGGTGGGGGCCCCAGGAAAGGGAGGGACACCATAGCTCCGTCCAAGCGGCCCACGGGGGCATCGGCACCACCACTCTTCAGCCGAGCCCCTCCGTGGGTCTCCCAGCCTCCACGCCATCTTCGAGGCCATCAAGGGTGCCCCAGGTCCGTTCCAGGGCCGCCCTGACCACAGCAGGCCCGTATCCGAACTAACAGGGGCCTCCCACGACCGCCGCGGCCCGAACAAGGCCGCCGAGCCCGCACCAAGGCCACCAACACACCGAACACAGGGAGCGCCGTCACAGCAAGTCCGGAGGCCGCAGCTGCCACTGCTGCCGCCGCCGAACGCCCGTCTGCGGCCTCTCCGCTCTGCCGGCCGCCGGGAAGGGCCGCCGCCGCCGAGCACCCGTCCATCACCGCCGAGCGCCCGTCCGCAGCCGCCCCGCTCCGACGACCACCGGAGAAGGCCTCCGAGGCCTCCAGAATCAACCCGGAGCCGCCGGGGCCGTCGTGACCACGCCGTCCTCCACACCGGTCCCGCGGCTCCAGCCGACCCCCAGCCAGTCTTTAGATGTCCCGACTGGTCATGAAGAAGTAGTTTACATGAAGAAGTAGTTTACAAACCAACGTGACCCATTTGAAAACTTGCATTCTTTGCAAGGCATAAGCAGAAAACTCTTCCTTCGGACTAAAACAGTTTTGCACAATCCTAATAAATCTTCAGCAGAGAAATGGCATTATTATAAGAAATAGGGCAACACATGTGTGTTGTTTAAAGAATATCAGGGAGCAGTTTTTAATGCTCTCATTTGCAAACTGCCATCTGTTTAATCCTAATCTGGTCATGCAAGATAGCGTATGTTAACCCTATTCCTGGAAAATATGGCCTTTAGGTTCAATATCTAGCCGCTAGAACGCTGTCACTGTTCTAAAGAGTTTGCCATATGTTAAGAAGTTTTTTGTGACCTCTGCAATTTTAAACTTGTTCTTTCTCATTCCAATATTCAGAACATGAAATAATAGGTTTAATTTACATGATGGCAAATTCCAATTGAATGTCAGAAGCAGGTTTCCTTACAATAAAAGCAGTTTGATGGTGAAACAAATTATACACAGAAAGATTGGGGGTTCTTCTTGGAAGAGGCTGGATGTATGAATGCATCTAGTGAGTAGGGAGATAGACTATAACTTAAATACATAATTTCAATAGCCCCTTTCCCCTTTTTTCATTTTATCATTCAATGGAACTCAAATCCCTTGGCAATACAAACTACAAGGATGCTGGTGTAATTCCATTGAACAAACAACAGCTATTAAGGGTGACCCTAACCCTAATCCTTACCATAGGCAGAAGCAAAGCTGGCAATAATTGGCATGTGACCCATTTCATAGGTTCCATGAAGACAAAAACATCAAGGTCCGTCATACTTACTCTCACATTTATCTACTGCATATGGAAAATGCCTCCTATCCACCAGTAAACAATACATTAACAGCAAGGAGCACCAAATGAAAGTCCAAAAGGAAACAAAGCTTGTAGTGTGATATTACGTGACTGAATCACTTAGCTATGACAATCCCGTCAGTCATGATTGTCATCATAATGCCAAGGCAGTTATGTTAGTGAAAGAGAAGTGGTGAGAGTCCTATGTAAGGACTACAAGGCAGTTGTAGGAGGGAGGGACGAGGAGGAGGGAAGAAAGCTGGGATTATTTACTGGAGCAACTTGCAACCTTTCCCGCTGGTTTCCCCATTGACTTTGCTTGTGAGAAGCCAGCAGAAAAGGTTCTATGACATAATAGATGTCAAGATGGATCACAAGTGCTCAGATTGCAATCATTAGCCGCAGGGTGCTAGATAGCCAGAACTTCAAGGATCAAAAAAGAATGAAGTTGAAGAAATCCTGTAAACTTTGTCAGAATACAATCATAACACATTCAAATAATAATAATTTCCCTTTTACTCTCTTTAGAGCAATATTCTCTTGCTGAAAAAGAATTTTATTTTCACATATTAAAAATATTAATAATTGTATTCTCTATTAAAGCAGTCTCTTATTAAATATTTATTAAACATTAAACTCTTTTAGATTAGAACATCTCATTCTTTTAGGACTGGGGGCATCTTTTACTTTTTGAGATTAAAACATTGGCATTCAAAATGATTGCTTTGGTAAATCTGGCCACAAACCAAATATCCACTTGCCAAAGGAAAACTACTGAGCTTGTTCCCCATCAAAGCTTTCTGGTCTCCCAGGATGCTGAAATTCTTCAATTTATTTCTGTATTTTTTTTTAAAGGCAGATGGCATTCTTCTAAAATAAAGTATCAGTCTGCAGCCATTATCATGCATTTCAATAAATAAATTAAATACAAGACTCAGAAGCATTTTCAGAGAGATTTTCCTAGAAGCTAGGAAAGCTATATACATACCTGGATACATCATTGCAGTTGAAGAATAAAATTTAGTAAGGTGTTAGCCATATGGTAAGAGAAATGTCTGATCCTTGGCAAACAGTATGTATGCATCTTGTTAGAAAACAAGGTTCTAGACCTGTTATAGCGAACCTATGGCATGAGTGCCGGAAGTGGCACACAGAGCCATCTCTGTGGGCATGTGAGCCATTGCCCCAACTCAGTTCCACTGCACATGCAACTCCTGCCAGCCAGCTGATTTTTGGGTATCTGCCGCATATGCGTGGGGGGGGGCGCATGCAGGATATGCGTGCACATGCAAAGGGGCGGGGGGAGTGTAGGGGCATCCACACATGCACAGGGGGGTGGGGGGAGTGGAAGGGGACCGCACGTGCATTGCATTATGGGTGCAGGCATGTGTGCGTGCTGTCATGCGCGCACGTGTGCACTTTCAGCACGCAACAACAAAAACGTTAGCCATCACTGTTCTAGACTATAATGACTTGTTACTTGCAACATCGATATGATCATTTAAAATTTGCTGAATTTGCAAAATAGGAAAATTATAATCTCATGAGAGCATGAACTATTTTCTTTCAGCCACTTTTGCTTTATCTGATGATGCACCAGCAATTCAAGCACCTTGAACAGATGGGAACCAAGAAATGCCCGGTTTGTAGACTAGCCTTGAAGTTGCAAAAGAATCCCAGAAAAGTGCCCAGTACAAGCTTGAGTTGGAAAAATTACAGAAGAATGCTGAAGTAGTATTTTACTTTGGATAACATAGCATGTTAATCAGAAGAATGAATGCATAGGTACAGTCTCCGGAAGAATACCATTTAAAAATAAATAAATTAGTTTTTAATTAAGTTACAAAATACAAGTCAGTTTACAATCAAACTACAAAGCTTTGTGATTATACTAATGTTTTCAAACATTTTTTATAAAAATACCTCTCCTGGATAAGTGTCAAAATATTTCATTAACAGTCAAAAATGCAAATGACACATTTTAATCAGGTATTCTATTAATATATATAGAATTATTCAACAAGAAAGTATTTATTTTTAGGATAAATAAGTATAAATAATACTTAGCATTATTGAACAATAAATTATTTACATTTTCAGAGCTCCATGCAAGTTAAAAGTCAACATTTAGACATCATTATTGGTTAATGTACATTGTTCAAACTGCCCCATGAAGTAGTAGTAATAGTAGAAATAGTATGGCTTCATCAGTGCTTTGCTTCATGTTACACACAAATTTCAAAATGTGATTTGTTGTACATAAGCATCTCCCAATGGCAGTCCCAAACTGAATTCTTGACTCAGAAACAATTACAAATTGATCCATTATCCTCAGGATATGTCCAAAATACTCCTTTACCCTTATTTTAAAAACCACTGTTCTACAGAGTTTGGTGACTTTACCACTTAAGGAATCCCACCTAATGAAGGATGGGTACAAAAGAGATGTTTGAAGTTACATAGGTGGGACTTGGATTCTATGATATTCCCCCCACAAACAATTAAGTTTAGGGTGGAAATTATAAAGGTAATTCTTGATTTACAGCCATTCAATTAGCAATCATTCAAAGTTACAAAGATGCTGAAAAAAGTAATTTATAATCCTACATAAATAAGGTAATAACATAGTAAATACATTCCCACAGTTTTGTGAATGTGTAAACAAAACCAAGTAAGCAATTGTCCAATAGTCCAAATAAAGTAGCACAATCTGCAAAGATGACACATAGACGGCAATGCTAAATCAACTATTTTTGTGCAAAACAGTTGATGAAGAATTTCAATTTGAGAGACTCCTGTTCTTACTACACATTTACCCTAGGTGGCTAAACCTCTTTATGGTGTTCTTATGGTAACTATGATAAGTCTTAAATTAAACATAACAAAAGCATCTTCTTCCTTAATCTTGCACTATTAACCAAAATGAAGAAGAAATTGAACATATTCTATTAATAGAATAATTTACATTCATTACATTGTCACTGTGGCTACTTTGTTATAGAAACTTAATAAATGGGCAGTTAACACTTTCTGGAAATATTTATTAATTCAATTTATTATTTATTAATTCGATTTATATACCGCCCCCCTCTCCCCAAAGGGACTCACCAAAACCCCTCACTAGCCTATCTTGTGCTACAATTTCAAACATGTTTTTCCACCAAAAAAAATTCACCATAATAGACTTTAAGCACCAATAGATAGATGTTACATATTAATTTTATTTTTTATTCATTTTATAGGATGTTCTATTAGTTCAGGTTTTGTGATAATAAAATGTCAAAGAACAAAATTGCAAGTTGTTTGTGACTTAAGATACCCAAGGAATTAATTTTATGCTGGCATATAGTGTACTGTAATTAGAAATGGCTCTCTGCATTGTGATTAACCTAGTAACTATAGTAACCAAAGCAGAAGAGAATGAGCAAAGTAAGAGTAAGCTAGCAAAAATCCTTTATTAATTTATTTCACTATATGCAGAAATACATCTTTATATATAATACTAAACATTGTTATTATTATGATTTGTCACATTGTCAGTTAGCCAGGTGGATTTTGCATTTTTAGGTATCTATCGAGTCCCAAAGAACCTGGGATGGACAGATGTTGTTGTTTGATGTGTTAAAGGCATGGTCCCAAGATGTAAGCTGTTCCAAGCCATCCTCATCAAATTCTTCCCAAGAACCTAGTATATTGTAATGCATTGTTGTAGTATATGTGTGAATCCAAGCAATGTGGCCTTTTGCAATTCAGATGGAAATTTTGTCAAGGTGTGGATTTTCTAAGTGCTATCCAAGTTTTTTTTGTATGGACTTATTATGGTTTGGTCACACAGTCAGCCAAGTATTTAGATTGGATTTAGCATTTTTGTCTATCTATCAAGTCCTTCGGATAGACATTGTATTATTATTTGAAGCATTTCAAAGAAGAAAACAGATTGCTCCTGCATATTAAAGTGACCATTACAAGTTTTATATCAGAACATGTCAACCCACACAATCTGAAATGTTATAAATATGCTGTATTTTAATTAAAGATGCCATGTTACTTTTTGTAGCTTTCAAAGAGCAAAATAAATACTGGGCCAAGGGCCCCTCTCATTTGTCACACAAGAATATTTGCTGTTGCTATATTACATATAGAAATATGTTAAAATAAAGAACTGAAATATTGTATAATGCAAGAATTCCATATGAGTGTGTGGTGGTTTTGAAGGGGAAGGTGATAGTTATAACCAGCTATCTCAAAATAATGTTTGCAAATCTGAATTATTGATATATATACAAATTCAACTTTAAAAAAAACATGAAGGATTTATGAAATAGCTATGAGTATCTGTTAATAGATAATAATCTGTTAATAGATGTCTGGAAACCATTTGCAATATGCTTGGAAAAAGAATTCTGAAAATTACAGCGAAATTAAATATATGGATGAAAAATCTGAAAGTTGGTGTTGCAGGAAATGGTTACAGAAATGTCATCTTTTTTTTCAAAAGCGAAAGCATTCGGCCATGCCATAGAAATATTTGTTGGTTCACCAAGAACATTTCTTCATTTATGTGCGAGCAAGTTTTATGTTTTAAAATTTAATCAAATTCAGACATAATTAGCTTGTTTTAATTAAAAACAATATTATTCAGGGTTATTCCATGTACCCTAGGAACTTGTATATATGTCAACTTGAGACACACTTTGATTTCCCAAAGCAAGTATATTCTCATTCTCTTTCTTCTCTCTTTCTCTCTCTCTCTCTCTCTCTCGCTCTCAGGAATAAGAAGCAAACCTTTAAAAGAGACATATTGTTTACTCCTTATCTTCTCACAGGTGCTTGAAGGCTGTGGACAAAAGTCCCATATATTGTGTAATTGTATTTCACCTAACATTGCTGATCTTGGAATTAGTAAGCAGCAGTCTGAGCTACATGCTCAGCTACAGTGGTAGGATTAAAAAATTTTTACTACTAGTTCTGTGGGCATGGCTTGGTGGGCATGGCATGGCTTGGTGGGTGTGGCAGGGGAAGGATACTGTAAAATCTTCATTCCCACCCCACTCCAGGGGAAGGATACTAATCCATCTACTAATGGTAGATGAGGATGATTTGTTCCCAAAGACAATGGCTAGAAAGAGACGGATATCACTTCGGATTTTCTAAAGGCTGCAGTACGTTTGATGTAAATATGGAGGGCCCGCCTCACATCCAACGTATGCCATTTGTGCTCTAAGTCATGCAACACAATGACTTGAGCCTGATGGAACCAAGAGTTCACTTTAGGAACAAACATAGGATCCAATCTAAGAACCACCCTGTTCTCATGGAAAATACACAGGTCCTGTCAAACTGAGAGTGCCACTAGTTCCGACACCCTCCTGGCCAAAGTAATGGCCACTAGAAAGACTGCCTTTAGGGTTAGAAATTGAATGGACACTGAATTAAGAGATTCAAATGGCCGATCTGTTAAGGGCCTGTAAAACCTTAGGAAGGTCCCAAGTGGGATACCTATGGACCACAGGAGGGAGGTGATAAGAAGCCCCCTAAAGGAATCTGTGGACTCTTCCCAGGACAACACAGATGACAGAGCTGCCACCTGATTTTGAAGGGTGTTAGGTGCTAACCCCTGATCTAACCCATCCTGGAGGAACTCTATAGTATATCTGTGACAGACGCAAATGAGGGGTCCCGTGCCGACTAGATACACCAAGTACAGAAAACCTTCCAGGTCACATTGTAAATGCTGGTAATGGAAGGCTTTCAGGAAGCCTGGATGGTCTCTACCACCCTGTCAGGCAAGTCAGAGTCTCTCAGAGATTGCCGCTCAAGTGCAAACAGCTAGGTGAAACCACTGAGGGTCTGGATGGAGAAAGGCTCCTTGATGGAGGGAGATTCTGTTGGCCGGAATCCTCCATGGCCGGGCTAGACAGATTCACCAGGTTGGTGAACTAGGGCCTCCTGGGCCAATGGGGTTCCAGAAGTATCAGCTCCGCCATTTCCTCCAACATCTTCTGAATAACAGCCGGAATGATTGGAAGGGGGGGAAAGGGGTAGAGGAGACCCAGAGGTCATTTGTTTCGAAGAGTGTTGGTCCCCTTCGTCCCCCGGGTTGGGTACCTGCTTGTTTGATATCTGCTTATCTGGGCGTTTTGAGGAGAGGCAAAGAGATCCACTGTCAGAAACCTGAACCTGTGGAATAGTTCCAGGAACAAGGAAGGATGGAGACTCCACTCCGATTGGTTGACTCTGGACCAACACCACCAGTTGGCCTGGGTGTTGTTGATCCCCAAAATGTGGTCCGCCTGATGGAAAGAAGGTGAGTTTCCACCCACCGACCAGGCATTCTGCTTCTCTCATCAAGGTCCCTGGACCTGGTCCCCCCCGCCTGTTGACATGTGCCTACGCAGTCACATTGTCTGTCATGTTAAGTACATAATAACCTGGTACCCTGTACTCAAAATGCTTCAGGGCTAGGAAGATGGCCCTGAGCTCTAACCAATTTATGGGGCAGGACATGTCTACCTGAGACAGGACCTCTGGGCTATCTCACCATTCAGAATGGCCCCAGCCCTGGAGGCTGGCATCTGTGGTTAGTAGGAGTTTGACTGGTTCCCTAAATGGATGACCCTTCCAGACAGCTAGAGATTGCCACCACCTGAGGAGAGAAGTACCTGAGGTGTTATCTGAAACTTGGTGAAAGAGTGGCTGGTTCCTGCTCGTTGAAACAGCAGCAGGAACCCTTGAAAGGTCCAGGCATGAAGGCAGGCCCATGGGACGATTCCAATGCAGGAAATCATTTTCCTTAGCAGCTTGGACAGATGGGCCAAGGGAACTGCTCGCCAACCTCGAATCTGAACAATGAATTTGTTGAGGCTCTCCCAGAGTTCCGGGAAAAGAAAGACCTTGCAGATTGATATATCAATGACTGCCCCAAGATGGAGCAACCTGGTCATTGGAGAAACGTGGCATTTCTTGAAGTTGATAGAAAACCCGTGGTCTTGCAGGAATTGCAACGTGATGTGGAAGTCACGATAGGTGAATTGCAGCTATGTCGACTGGATCAAGAAGTTGTCCAGACAGCATTGGACCGTCACCGGGATCGTTCTAAGTGAAGCTGCCAATGTCGTCAGGATCTTGGTGAAGACTCTGGGGGCCAAAGAAAGCCCGAAGGGAAGGGCCCAGTACTGGAAATATTTATTCTGGTAACAAAAATGAAGAAATTGGTGGTGATGGGGCCAGATAGGTATGTGGAGATATGCTTCTGTGAGGTCTATTGAAGAGATCGCCCGCCTGAACACTCTCTAGGATTGAATGCAACGTCTGCATCTTAAAACGTCTGAAGTCCACGAGGTGTTGAATGGCTGATTCCATCAGGGTCCATCTTGGAATATCCCTAGGTATCGGACAGGAGATTAAAAAAAATGTGGGGGTGGAGAGAGGAACTCCAGTTGGAGGCCTCATCGTTCTGAGCACCCAGGCGACCGATGTCGACTCTTCCTATCTGGGGGTGAATAAGATCAAATGACCTCCAATGGATGGGGAGGAAGGGCATTCACTTTGAGCGTCAGAAGGAACGACCTCCTCCTCCTCCTCCTCGAAGGGCCGTTTACCCGAGGCCTGCTGTTGTCTACCTGCTGTCTCAGGACACTGTTCCTGATGAAGGGGAAATGATCTCTGCCCCCAGGAGAAGTGAGCAAAAGGCTCAGTGTGGAAGGAAGAAGATCTGTAGTAAGGAGCGAGACACTGTTCTGACCTTCCCCGCCGACAAGAGAACCTTTCCCTTGTCCCTGGTTTCAACCAACTATGGTTCCAGGGCGTCACTAAACAGCTAGTCACCGGCGCATGAAGCGGATACCAGCTTCCACTTTCAGCGGGAATCAGATTGCCAGTTACACAGCCAAAGGGGAGTCCTAGATGCCACCGATGAGGCCATAGCCCTCGATGCAAATTTGGCCGAATTCAACATAGCGTCTGCTGTGAATTCTGCCGCCACAATGTTTTTATTGAGGTCCTGATGTGACCTAAAATTGGTGGTAGGAAGCCGGTCTTGCAGTTGGCGCAGCCATCGAGAGATGCCCTTATGAAGGAGGCCACTGTGAAAGCCTGGACTGCCAAAGCAGCCAACTGGTGGGTACACTTGAGCGTTTGCTCTGACCTTTTGTCCTCAGCCTTGAAGATGTCCTCTGACTCAGGAATCAGAGGGGTGCCCGATGTTGGGGGTGCCCGATGTTGAGAACGAGGGGTGCCCGATGTTGAGAACGAGGCGACCACTGGGGCATCCACAGCTGGAACCAGGAGAGCATTGGCCATGGAAAGGCCTACGTTGTAAAACACCTGTCGTGTGACGAAGGACAAGGCCCTGCCCCTGGAAAGAGACACTGCTCCTTGATCAAAACCAGAAATAACAGAGGGGATGGGAGGACCTCTGTGTGGACCACTGGCTTTGAGAAAGGTGAACCCCGTGGCTGGAAGAAGCCACCTGTGGTTCTGGAGCCATCTCTCAGGATTTAATTGGGCCATGACTAGGGCCTTTTGCCGAAGCAGTTTGAATAGAGCAGATTTAAAAACAGAAGCTGGTTGGTTTGGATAAGATCTAATCCTTTCATCAGATAAGTTGGGATCCCTGATCTCCCGCTCCTCCTCCTCTGACATGGAGGAGTGATTGTGTTCAAAGGAGTTAATGTAATCCCTTTCCTCATACTCACCCATTTGATTGAGAAGATGGGTAAGTGTACTGAACCTGCCTGGGAAAACCACTCTGAGCTGGGGGAGCCCATTGGGAGAAGCCAGGGGACAGATATGAGAGAGAAACTGGTCCAAAGTCACTCAGCTTTCATGCCTAAGGCAGGATTAAAACTCACAGCCTCCTGGTTTCTATCCTGAGGTCTTTACCGCTGGACCAAACTGGCTCTTTCCCTTGACCACCCCCTAAAGGATGGAGGAAATGCTGAAACCTCTCACCTAGGCCCTGCCAGATGGCTAGTAAGGCCATGTCTCCGATATCCCCAGGTCTGCCCCCAGTGTGGTCCCTGGACCACTGGTTGCCAACCGGTGGGCCACGGTTCACTGGTGGGCCATGAGAAAATTTTGGTGGGCTGCAGAGAAATGTCCCCCCAAACCACCCCCCCAAAGCCTACCCACCCGCTGGCTCCCACCCTTCGGCCAAGTGCAAACCTGCAAAAAGTAGCGCAGCCCTCACCGGACAGAACAAAGTAATGGTGCTGTTGCAGCAAGAGGGGGCTGGCGGCACAGGTGGGCTGAAGCGGCAATGGAGATGGCCAGAAGGTGCAGGAGCGCTGTGCTACTTGCATTTGCGTGGCACTCCCGCACCTTCCAGTTTGCGTCTCCTGGCCTGGGCTCTTCCTCTATGGCCACGGACTGTAGGGATGGCCCAGGGCAGGAAAAGTACTGGCTGATGCTGGTGGGAGGGGTCGGAGTGAGCAAGTCCATCCAGTTCAGGGGTCCGGAATGGGGAGTCAGCATTAGTTTCCTCATCCCTCTCGGAGCTCTGCTCTGCTGCCCCCCAGCACCACAGCACCAGAGATCGCTGCCCGGGGAAAGCACAGGAAAAGTGAGCAGAAACAGCTCTCGCTGGAGCGAAAGAGCTCAGATCGAGGAAAGCACAGGCAAGAGAAGGTGGAAGCTGCTGCCTTTGAAAAGCACTGCTTTCTGTTGCCTGTGCCTTCCAATCTCTGCTCTTTCACCCCAGCGAGAGCTGTTTCTGATCGCTTTCTTTTCCTGGGGGGAGGGCAGCAGAGACATCAGGGCTGCTCTCTCGCTCAGCAAGCCAGGCTTGGAGGAACATGAAGAATTGCGAGCAAGCGCTGGAGAAATGCATGTTGGAAAAGCCAATATAGTTTCCAGCTCGCTCTCCTCTGTCCTGAAATAAGATTGAGTGGGGGGAAGAGTAGTAGGGAAGGAAAAGCCTGGCTGGCTTTCCTTTGGCATGGGGTGGGGGAGAGACCAAATGCCCAAACCAAAAAAGAGCTGAGGAAGACGAGCTCCTAATAACTAGCCTGTTTGTTGCAGGCAAGAGCTCCAGCTTTTCGGCCTCCACACAGGGAAGGACCCTTCTCTGCTTGGAAGCAGCAGGAGCAGCTTAGCTTCAGGAAATCCTCTTATGTGGAGGCCGAAGCGGGGGGAGTATTGTCTGGTTATTAGGAGCCTGTCTTCATTGGCAATTCCACCTTGCCCTCCTTCCCTCCCCCAACTCCAGGCATCCACACCTGGCAAAGGAGGGAGAGGTTTCCTCTGACTTGGGGGAGATATGTGAGATGACTCTGCTTTTCTTCCGTTTGAGGGGGAGCCGGTTCCTCCCTGTCCAGATCTTCCCAGCCTCCAGGCACCATGTGGCTTCTTAAATCCTCCCTCTTTCCCCGCCCAAAGGATGAGAGAGGCCCCTCCTTTCCCTTCGCTCTGCCCCACAGTTATGATTAAGCATTTATGATTTTGTTATAATTAAATAAGTATTTATGTGTGTGTGTGTGTATAAAATTAATATTTAATATAAAAAATAATTTTTATATTAAATATATTATCTTTTTAAAAAAAATCATATTAGTGGTCCTCGGGATTTAAAATTATGAGTTTGGTGGCCCCCGGGATCAAAAAGATTGGCGACCCCTGCCCTGGACGCAGGCCTGCAGCTGTGGGAATGTAAGAAGTCTCAGGCCTAGGCCCAGGGCCCCCTAGAGCAACCTGACCTGATAGGTAAGAGGGACCTGGGCCCCAGGAAGCCTGTCTGTGAACCAGACCTGCTTAAATCTTGGGGTAAAGCTTCCTCTTCCCCCCCTCTCTGGAGACCAAGTTAACAGCTGAGTAGCTGATCTTGATTCAGCTTCCCCTGCCCCGATTGAAACCTCTGGGCAAACCTGCACTTCCCCTGCCTGAGAAACCTGTTGGATCTGGTTTCTCATCTCCTCCAGTGCAAAGCAGCGTGCCTTCTCTTCTCAGCCCTGAGCTCAGAATTGGAAGTCTTTTTAGGAGCCAAGGCCTTGGCCTTGATCTTTTCAGCAGCTTCTCTTTGAGCTCTCTGTCTTCTTCTTTTTCTCCCTGGGGCTTGAGGGCCTTGGGCTTCTTCCACACCAGAGAGGCCTTCCATCCTTGAAACTGGAGAGACACAGGGGTGCTGGAAGCTTCCCCTGAAAGGATGCTGCCTGTTGCATGGGCCATATGAGCTATGATAGTTGTGAGGCCCGAAAATGGCTGCTCCTCCAATTCAAATTGCCTCCCAAAATGGCTGCCTGCAAGGTGCACTGGTTTTGGGATGACCTGGTCTACTCATTCACTCCTTAGACTCTGAAAAGCCCTGAGCAAAGCAATCAAATGGAAACAGTTGCGAAGTGGCAAATGGAGCTCCGAGAAACTGCATGGGAGGCTCAGCAGAATTCTCCCAGCAAACACAGTTTCTTAAAGGGGCAGTGCTGCAAGAGCGTGGATCCCTGCTCTCCTCAAAGCACACCTCCACTGGATCCCCAGGAGCTGTGCAGAAGCCTTCTTGCTTGTTTCTAAGCTTTTTGGAATAAATTGCTTTCTCACTAGATTTTAACTCTTACGGTTGCTTCCAGATGTAACAGCTGTTAGACACCAAAGCTGAGTCAAAAAGCTGGGGAGCCAGCTAGGGGTTGGCTTTTTATATAGTGGCAGACTCAGCTTGATGACATCACAGGGTGGAGTCATACCCATCCTGGACTCTCGTCAAAGCATGGATGAGAAGCTGCATATTCTTTGCATAACTCATTACAGGAAGAATGAAAAATGAAAAGGAACAAATCTTTGCAAAAACCCTAAGGAAAAAAAAAAGTCAAATCACAAATCTTTCCTGCAAAGTAGATTCTAAAATGAATTGATTGTTAAAGCTCTGTATCCCTAACAAGAAGCTGTTTCGTATATTAATGTCCCTTTCTGCCCCATTATTATTTTACTTCAATACATTGTATTAATGAATGGCAAACAAATATTTAGTGGAAATAGAGGAATGTAGATACAAAATGGAAAGAGATACTAAATGCTTCTTTCTAATACCATACAGTTGAGCTGTATCCCCAAGTGAATTTTGTCAGTAAATGGCATGCCAAAAAGACGGAATTGCCCAGCTGTTACTTTATATCCACCAATGAACATTGAAGAACTTTCAAAATGCTATAAGAAAATGTACACACAAATGCTTGTACATTAATCAGAAACATATAAAGGTTCTTGTTGGAGGAAAGTACGCCCTGAAAAATATATGCATATCATATGCCTATTAACTGATCTTTTTTTTTTAATTGTAAACCAATTTGGGAATTGGATGAAATGTAAGACTGGAATATGAAGAAGTGAAACTAAAAATGCCAAATTTGTCTTAGCTTAGAAATTAGTTTTTCTTAATTCCTATTCTAATAAGTGATCTGCAACTAGTTAAGCAAGACAAATTTATGATTCTCAATTTAATTCATTTTTATACCTGGATATTTGGCTCTATTGTTTTAAAATGGATTTTGAAATATTCATACTAAATCTTCTTAACATGTAAGGCTGCATGGTTGCTAAGTTACACCGTCTGTTCTTAAGATGTTCACAGTGTATTGTTAAATTCTGTGTTTTTAATTTTACTTTAGCTTTAGGCAAGAGAAAATAAAATTTCTTTTCAAGGTAAGTTAAAGAGAAGAGGCTTTAGAGAGATAGGTTTTCTAAGGTTGCTAACATTCTTAATCAAATATTAGAGTAAATCCTGAGATTGAAAAGAAATGTTGGGGAAGCATCCAAATGAACATATGTGTTTCAACAATAAATAGATTCAATTAGACTCACTTAGATTGGAAGAAAGCAAGCCTGGGTAACTAAAAAACAAAAACCAATCTAGCAGCTGAGGTGCACAGCAGCAGGGGAGGGAATGGGTTCACACTCTCAACCTAATCCCGCACATGTGCAATGTATGCACTTGCCAGCATTTGAGTGACCCAATTCCCAACGGGCCGCAGCCCAGTAGCAGTTCGTAGCCTAGGAGTGGCGACCTCTACTCTGTGTGATTGTAACTGTATAAAGGAGAAGAACAGACCTGTTTTATATCACTTAGTGCTGAATTTTGCCCATTCATACTTTGCTAGAGATATGTAAGGGAAGCAATTTTATATGTGCAGATGTCTCTAAGGTGTGGAAACCTGACTATATGTATGTATGTGATGGAATGCAATAAAGAGTGAGATTCCAATGAATGCGTTCCAGAGAAGAAAGAGGCACATCGGTCCAGATATTATGTGTGATAAAAAAAGGGTAAAGACAGCCTCTTTCTGGCTTCACTACCTAACAGTTCACAGTATATTGTAGATGCAGACAGTAGTGTTCAGTCTAGCAAGATTTTGTCTATAGGTGTGAACCAATAAAAAAAACTCAGCTTCAAAGAATCACCACTTGTATTTGTTGGTTTGGGGCTGACAATATTTTATTCTGCTAGTCATTATTGACTATATGGGGTGGTCCTCATCTCTGTTTCAAGACTATTCGGCCAGAGCTGCCCAAAGACATTTATGTGGTCATGTGGCCAGCATGACATTATGCAGTGCTGTTACCTTTCTAGTGGAGTAGTGCCTATTGATCTACTTGCATTTGCATGCTTTCAGATTGCTAGGTTGGCAGGAGTTAGGGTGAGGACCAGAGGTGGTATTCAGCAGGTTCTGACCAGTTCTGGAGAACTGGTAGCGGAAATTTTAAGTAGTTCGGAGAACTGGCAAATACCATCTCTGACTGGAGATTTTACAGTATCCTTTCCCTGCCATGCTCACCAAGCCCATAGAACCGGTAGTAAAAATTTTTGAATCCCACCACTGGTGAGGACAGAAACTCATCTCGCTGCAAGGCATTCAGATCTCAAACCTGAGCTGTCGGCTTTCCAGGCAACAAGCCCAGTGTCTTAACTGCTGACGCACTGCACCATATCTTCTTTGTGTCCACCCCTCAAATATTGAAGGCAGACCCTTAAATATTGGAATTCAATACAAATATTGGAATACAAATATAAGCAAAATCCAGCTTTATGCTAAACATTCTGACATTATTCTACTACACTTTCATCACCAGAGCTCATTGGATGACTCCTTCTCAGCCCAACCTATCCCACAAGGTATTTGTGAGAAAAATATAGGAGAAGGGAGCACTATGTAAACTAATTTGTTCCTAGAGAAAATGCAGAAAATAAATCTAATAAATAGTTAATTAAACTAAACTAAATTAAGCTAAAAGGGAAAAGGCCTACTACTACCATCCATACAGGAAATCCAGATTACGTTTCTCTAGCTATCTTCTCTATAACAAATATGTGTTGAAACACCTTTCCCCCTTATTCAGTGAGAAAAGAAACAATTAGTTGAGCATATGCAGATAGCATTTGGAATTATCTGTGAAAAAGGATTTTCTTACTATATTTCCCTATATTTCTCCTTTTTAGTACAGTATCTATAGATTTGACATTATTAGTTTATAAAGAACTTTCTAATTATATGCTTCTCTATATTCAAGATTCCTTAGCTACATAGCTACCTATTGTGTTCTAAGACTAAGCACTATTATGTTTTCTTAAATCCAGTAACTATTTCTCTATTTTCTTAGAGTTGGGATGGAGGGTAAATCTTTGTTCTCAGAAGTTCACAAAGCACAGAAAGCAACAGAAAGCATTACAATAAATATTGCATATGTTTATTGATTCAAGTTTCCAATATAAATGTTCCTACTGAACACTTCTCCACTCCAGTACAAACATCTGCGGGATATCTTCAACTGATCATCACACTGTTTTCTCAGTGGAATAAACAGGAAGGTATCTGTCCTTATTGTGGTTACTAGCTATCTTCCCATTTCAGGAGGGCAATGTGCTCCGACTAATAGAGATGAGCACTGAAAATCAACTCAGGTTGACAAATGGAACAGAATTATTGATCCTCAGCCATCATTTGTCACCCATTCATGCCTTTTGTCCTGATATTACTCCTATTTGTGTAGTGCTTGAATGAAAATAAGTGAACTGGAAGAACAGGCCACAAAGCTACTCTTGTTTCTTGAATTATTACACTGTATAGTCAGTGTGGATAAGCCACCACTAAGGTTTAAGCAGAACTACATTCATCATATAAAAACATAAGAATAAAATGTAACAAGCAAAAAGGATACTGAGCAAGAAGCAGCTTATCTGGGCCAAACTAACTTTCAAATGCTCTATTATTTATTTATTTATTTATTTGTTCATTCTTCTATACCGCTCCCTCTCCCAAAAAGGGACTCGGGGCGGTGCACATTCAACAACGAAAACAGTACAGGTAACGGAGATGAAATAAATAAAAATCTAAAATGGTTAAGAACAACACCCAACAGAAAGATTATCTAAAATTTAATTTAACCCGAATGATTCAATTGGCTAGACCGGCCTGCTTGAACAACAAGGTCTTGACTGCGCGCCGGAAGGTGAGGATATCCGACATGGCTCGTGTCTCTGAGGGAAGACAATTCCAGAGGGATGGGGCTCCCACAGAGAAAGCACGTAGTCTCGGGGCTGCCAGTCGGCAGTGATTTAGTGGTGGGACCCCGAGCATGGCGACTCTGTGGGAGCGTACTGGGCGGCGGGAGGTTGTTGGTGGCAGAAGGCGGTCCCGTAAGTATCCAGGTCCCGAGCCATGGAGCACTTTGAATACTATTAGTACCACCTTGAATCGAATCCGGAAGGCCACAGGAAGCCAGTGCAGCCGGCGGAGAAGAGGTGTTATGTGGGCGTCCCGAGGGGCGCTGATGATCATCCGCGCGGCGGCATTCTGAACTAACTGTAGCCTACGGAGAGTCTTCAAGGGGAGCCCCATGTAGAGAGCATTACAGTAGTCCAAACGGGAGATGACGAGAGCAGAGGTGACTGTGCGAAGTGCGCCCAGATCCAGGAAGGGTCGCAATTGGTAGATCAGACGAATCTGATAAAAAGTACTCCTGGTGGCGGCTGCAATATGGTCTTCCAAAGACAGTCGCACATCCAGGAGTACACCCAAGTTGCGTGCCCTTTCCACAGGGGATAGTGTCTCTCCTCCTATGGTCAGCGATGGAATAAGCTGACTGAATCTGGGGGCAGGAAACCACAGCCACTCGGTTTTGGTCGGGTTGAGACGGAGTCTGTTTTGACCCATCCAATTTCGTACGGCTTCCAGGCACTGGGTCATCACCTCGACGGCTTCGTTGGGGTGGTCTGGAGTGGAGATGTACAGCTGAGTATCATCAGCTACTGGTGGAATTCCACTCCAAAGCCACGGATGATATTACCTAGCGGCTTCATATAAATGTTGAACAGCAGGGGAGAGAGCACCGACCCCTGAGGCACCCCACAGAGTAGGGGTCTCGGGGTCGATCTCTGTCCCCCTGTCAACACAAATTGCGAACGGTCGGAGAGGAAGGAGGAGAACCATTGAAGCACGGTGCCTCCAATCCCTAGCCCCTCCAACCGATGCAACAGGATACTGTGGTCGACAGTATCAAAAGCCGCCGATAAATCGAGGAGGACCAGAACAGAGGAATGGCCTCTGTCCCGTGCCCTCCAAAGATCATCCATCAACGTGACCAACGCCGTCTCAGTGCTGTGCCCGGGCCTGAAGCCCAATTGGAGGGGGTCAAGATAATTCGCTTCATCCAGGTACTAAGGGAACTGATGTGCCACCACGGTCTCTATAACCTTCGCTACAAAGCGAAGGTTGGAGACAGGACGATAATTGGATAGTAATGCTGGGTCCAAGGACGGTTTCTTGAGGAGGGGACGAACCACCGCTTCTTTCAAAGCAGTGGGTAGAAACCCCTCTCTCAAGGAAGCGTTTATAATGCCTTGGAACCAGCCTCGTGTTACCTCCCGAGTGGCTAGAACCAGCCAGGAGGGACACGGGTCTAATAAACAAGTGGTAGCATTCAGTCCCCCCAGTATTCTGTCAACGTGTTCTTTGGTAACAGAGTCGAACTCAACCCAGTTGACCTCACCGATATCTGATCCCGCCCTCTCGTCTGGAGAGGACCAGTCGGAGTCCAAATCGTTCCGAATCTGAGCGATTTTATCCTGGAGAAATATGGAAAATTCCTCAGCTCGACCTTGCAAAGGGTCATCCTGTGACTCCACTTTTAATAGGGAGCGAGTCACCTTAAACAAGGCAGCTGGGCAGTTTTCTGCGGATGCAATAAGGGTGGAGAGGTAAGTTCTCCTCGCCATCCTTATCGCCACTAAATACGTCTTAATATAAGCACGTAGTAGTGTTCGGTCAGAATCAGAACGGGTGGATCTCCAACTACTCTCTAGGCGTCTTTTCCGGCGTTTCATCTCCCTCAGCTCCTCGGAGAACCAAGGGGCTATCTGGGAGCGGCGCCGGGTCAGAGGCCGCAAGGGCACAACCCGATCAAGTGCTTTAGCAGCCGCCAAATTCCAGGCGGCAACCAAGTCCTCGACCGAGTTGTGTGTGTGAGTTTCGGGGAGTGGCCCAAGCTCCATCAGGAACCTTTCAGGGTCCATCAAGCGCCTGGGACGGTACCATTTTAATGGCCCCGCCTCCCTGCGGTCAAGAGGTGTGGAACGGAAGTCAAGCTTTAGGAGTGAGTGGTCTGACCATGACAGGGGTTCTATGACTATATTCCCTACACCCAGATCACTCTGCCACTGATCAGAGACAAAAACTAAGTCTAGGGTATGACCTCCGATGTGAGTAGGGTCCCGGATTAATTGGGTTAGGCCCATGGCTGTCATGGAAGCCATGAACTCCTGAGCAGGTCCCGAGGTACCGCCGGCAGAGGGAAGGTTGAAATCACCCATGACCATAAGCCTAGGGGTCTCAACCGCCATGCCAGCAATAACCTCAAGAAGCTCAAGCAGGGCAGATGATGCATAGCAGGGAGCCAGGTAAGCGATCAACAAGCCCTTCTGAACCTTGGAACCAAACTTCACGAAAAGAGATTCACATCCAGACGTCTGAGAAACAGTGGACTCCCTCAGACAAAGATCTTCCTTGATAACTAACGCAACACCTCCACCCCTTCCCTGGGTCCTCGGCCGATGAAAAGCCCGAAACCCGGCCAGGCACATATCGACCAGAGGGACACCCCCCTCTGGGCCCAGCCAGGTCTCGGTGATACCCACCAGGTCCGCCCCCCCCTCTAAGATCAAGTCATGAATGAGAGGGGCTTTGTTCATGACGGACCTGGCGTTACACAACATCAGTCGAAGGCCCAGGGCCCGAACACTCAGACCACCTGGCGAACGGGAAGCGATAATGGGGTCGGAGCGCATCACAGCAGATAGAGAGCGGAGACGCGCTCCCGAAACAGAATGTGGCCCCTTATAGACGCCAAATCTGCCTCTCCCGCTCACCGTTTTAATGGATTTGATGACACCCTCTTCTGGATAACCCCCCATCCTCAATTGAGCCATGTCGGAATCCTGACCATTCCGGCTGCGCTCTAACTGTGAACAGGTCGGAGCCCCAGGTGGGTTGTCCCCCAATTTGCTAAGGAATTTGATTAGAAATTTTAAGAAACCCTCCCTCCCACGCTTCCGACGACGACTCCACCATCTCTCTGGATCCCAGGATCCGTCCTTGAGATGGGATTTGGAGAGACAAGGGGGCCAGATTTGAGATAGGGGAACATATCTCAAGGCCCGCAGTTCAGTTGAAGAATATGATAATATATGGGGGATATGACTGTGAGTTTGTGATGGAGTAGGCGGGTCAAATGATGGTCCTAAGATCTTGAAAGGGGTTGGAGGAGGAACGAATAATGGCCACAGTTTAGGTTTAGATCTCCAGACAGGATGTGAGCAAGGTGGTGATATAGTTCTGGATTTCGGGTCTCGCCGCTGGTCGATGAGTAACTGCTGCAACTGTGATGGCGGCGGAGGACAAGAGGATGGAGAGTGGTCGTGAGATGGTCCTGGCTCATTCCCTAGGCCTTGTCGTTGTCTGTAAGGTCTCCGGTTGATGATTGATCAGGAGCTGCGGTCTTGACTCCGGGTCTCGCTGTCGACCAAGACATAGTCGCTGCAGTGGTGGTGGTGGCAGAGGCCATGAAGGCAAAAAGTGGCTGTGTGGTGGCCTCTGGATCATCCCCAGGCCTTGTCGCCATCCATAAGGTGATTGACGTAATAGCGGTGGTGGTAGTGGTGGCGGCGGAGGCGGAGGCCACGGGGACAGAACACGGTTGTGTGGGAGTCCCGGCCCTGTTCCCGGGCCTCGTCGCCGCATGTAAGGAGACCATTTTGACAGCAGCGGTGGTAGCGGGTGTGACCATGGGGACGGCCAATGGTCAAACAGGGGTCGTAGCCTTGTCAGTGGGCCTTGCCGCCAATCGAGATGTATTCGTTGCGGCGGTGATGGAGGTCCCGGATGTAAAACACGGCCATGGGGCTGCGCCGGCCAAATTGGAAGGTCATGCCGGCGTTCGCAAGATGTTTGTTGCTGCGGTAGCGGCGATGGCGGTGGCGGAGGTAACGAGGGCAGAGTATGGTTGTGTGAATGTCTCAACCCTGCCCTGAGGCCCCGCCGCCATCCGCAAAATGTTCGTTGCAGCTGATGGCCAGGTGGGAACCGCAGTCTTGCTTCCGGGCCTTGACGCCCACCAAAACACACTCGCTGCAGCGGTGGCGGCGGCGGAAGCCACGGGTGAAGAATATTGCCATGGGGAGGTCTCGGCCGAATTTCGAGGCCCTGCCGGTGATTGTAAAATGTTCGTTGGAACTGCGGAGGTGGTGGCGGTGGCGGAGGCAGCGGGGATAGGGTACGGCCGAGTGAATGTCCCGAAACCGCCCCAAGGCCCCGCCATCATCCACAAGACGCTCGCCGCAGCGGTAGCAGAGGAGGCGGCCCTGGCCGCATGGGCAGTCGCCAGCCGAACGGGAGCTCAGGGCCTGTCTCTGAGCCTTGCCGCCGATCAAAATGTAAACGCTGCGGCGGCGGCGGTGGTGGGGGCCATGAGGGAAGCCTCTGGCAAGGCGCCAGCAGTTCGGGCCGAGAAATCAGCTGCCGTGACGGGATGGTGTTGGTCGCGATGACAGCTCCAGGCACAGCCCCAGCAATGGTCGGAGGCAGCGGGAACAGGGCACGGCCGAGTGGATGTCCCGGACCCGCCCCGAGGTCCCGACGACGCCCGCAGGACGTCCGCCGCAGCGGCAACGGAGGCGGCGGTCCCAGCCGCATGGGCAGCCGCCAGCCGATCGGAAGCCCAGGTCCCGCCTCCGAGCCCCGCCACCGACCAAAACGCAAACATTGCGGCGACGGCAATGGAGGAGACCATGAGGGAAGCCCTCGGCAAGACGCCAGCAGTCCAGGACGAGAGGAGACCGGCCGCCGCGACGGGAAGGTGCCGGCCGCGACGACAGCTCCAGGCATGGCCCCAGCAATGGACGGAGGCAGCGGGAATAGGGCATGGCCGAGTGGATGTCTCGGACCTGCCTTGAGGGCCTGACGCCGTCCGTTGGATGCCCGTTGTAACGGCAACGGAGGCGGCGGTCCTGGCTGCATGGGCAGCCGCCAGCTGATCGGGAGCTCAGGTCCTATCCCCGAGCCTCGCCGCCGATCAAAATGTAAACGTTGCGGCGGCGGCAGTGGTGGGGGCCATGGGGGAAGCAGTTCAGGTCGAGAACCAGAGGAGATCAGCTGCCGAGACGGGATGGCGTTGGTCGCGCTGACAGCTCTAGGCATGGCCTCAATAACGGTCGGGCAAGTGGGGAGGCCGATGCCGTCCTGGGGCACCTCCAAAGCCCCGGCTGTTTCCCCAAGGGTGCCTATCCTCCCCCAGGGTCCTCTTGACACCATTGGTATGGGTGAGGACCCGGGGGAGGGGGTTCGTCCCAACAACGGATCATCTCGGGGGAGGACACCAACTGAACAGCCTCCGGTTGCCATGATAGAAGCGAAAAAAAAAAAGTCTTTCTCATTTGAGCAAGAGGCTATTCCACAGGGTCAAGGCCAACACAGAGAAAGTCTACTTCCAGACCCTGGATTCACTACTTTCATAAAGAAAATTAATACATAGCAAATTATCCTGGCTTGCATGCACAGGATGGGTATATGCCACATGAAAAGGAGTATCCAATAGGAGATGAACCATCAAGAACTTTTAGCTAATGAGAAATATTTTGTACTGTTCCTTGGAAATCAATGCAATGTCTGCATCGCAGGTATGCTTCTGCTATAACTACTTTTGCCTAACAGCACCCTTTTCTACCAACAGAGTTTCAGAAAAGTTGCCCAAGGAATCTTCTGACAGAGTGTAGTATGAGCAAATTTTTCAAAAGGCAACTGGACTTTCTAGTTTTTCTTTGAAGACATTTCACTTTTCATCTAAGAAACTTCTGCAGCTTCAAAGCATCAACAACCAGAAATTCCAGTTGCCTCTTGAAAAAGCATCTTTGGGACAACCATGACCTGGATGACTGAGAATCTCCATAGACATTATTAGCAAACTTCATATGATAGTTGATATTTTCAGCAAAGCCTGTTTTTAGCTTGGAAATTCAGCTCCTTTGAAGCTGTATTAGAATGAAAAGGTTCATCAATATTTTCTGATCAATTCCTAGCCATGGAATCTATGAAAACTTGATCCCAAAAGAGGCATTAGAGGGAAATATTTCACACAATCCCTGTTGTGTGAATATTTATATTTTATCTGAAGTAGAATTTCTACTTTTTTTATTCCAAAAACCTCACTAGTAGTGTCCATAGAGAATGGTGAGGGTGGGTGTCAAAACAAGTAAGATGGTAGTCACAAAATCACAATTGAAGCTCCATCCCTTTGCACATATACCAACATAACACAAGGGTAGAAAATGACAATGCTTCTTATATTGCCAATAACCACTATCTTCTATGGATGCTGTTTGACAGATCCTGTAACAATGACAAAAAAAATTGTGATGCAAAATAAAAAGAACATGACAAAACTGTTTTATTAAATCATTCAACTCCAGAATATGTAATTAGTAGGTAAATATATACTGCCCCCTACTGGCTGGAATGTATATATTTTTGCTTTATTATTACAACCAACATCTAATGTCTATAGAAAACGTAAACTATTAAAAGAATTCTAGACTTATTTAATAATCAGCTAGAAGTCATAAATAGGGAGAAGAGAACATGACTCACTTACACTCTGAAACCAGTTGTAAGTATTGTAGTGTGCTTTATTAGATATACAGTATTTACCAACATCAATTGGTTGTTCTTGATTTACATTTTCATGGGCTTAGTTAAATTAAGTGGAATGTAGCGCTTCTTTCTGCTGTCTAAAATAACCATCAGTAGAAATAATAGTAGGTGTAAAAAATGGAAAGTTGAGATTTTTACTCTTTCCTCTATTGTTTACATTTGTTATTATTAGCAACAGCAATGATATAAAATCATTACATTGCAACTGAATATATTGAGACCCTAGAAAATGCCCCTATTTATTAGTGTTTTCTTTGTATATATAAAAACAGCAAGTGATAAAATTGTGGAAGGACACTTTTATAGTATTAATGAACAGTTAATTAATCTCAATTTTACCTCATCAGAACAAACAGAAAATCTAGCAAATTGGAATGCAGCACAATAAGATCTTCAATAAAGATACTAGAAGAGGACATATAAAGAATGGAACTACTTTTTTCCCATTTGGATTTTTTTTTCTGATGAGCCTTGCCTCTTTCCAAAAACTAGCTAAATTAGATCTTGAAAGGGTAGAACAGGATAGGATCAGGTAAACAGAACATTTATTTTATTTTTATTTATTTATTTTGATTTGTCAATCGCTTACAAGATAATAGGTATAAGTATATACATAGTTATGAATACATGAAATGGGTACATATAAGAAAAATAAAAGAAACAATAGGACAGGGATGGTAGGCACGTTGATGCGCTTATGCACGCCCCCTACAGACTTCTTAGGAAAGGGGTGAGGTCAATAGTAGACAGTCTAAAATTAAAGTTTTTGGGGTTTGGTGAAGAAACCAGAGAGTCAGGTAGAGTATTCCAGACATTGACCACTCTGTTGTTGAAGTCGTATTTCCTGCAATCAAGTTTGGTGCGGTTAACCTTGAGTTTGTATCTATTTTGTGCTCTTGTGTTGTTATGGTTGAAGCTGAAGTATTCATTGACAGGTAAGTCATTGCAATGTATGATTTTATATACGATACTTAGATCAGACCGAAGATGGCGTAATTCAAGGTTTTCTAGGTCTAGAAGTCTGGTGGCATAACGTATTCTACAACGAGTAGAATATCTGTAGGCTAGCCTGTGAAGTAAAATAAAAAAACAAAACACTCCTGGAAAATGCAATAAAGCAAATGCCAAGAAAATTATATTAATGTATCCATAAATGTCAATAAATGTATTTACAAAAGTCAAATTTGTCTTTCAAAAAGTTATTATTGTATGCATTCTAATGAACAAGCATGAAGCCAAGGATTCTATCTAACCCAGAAAGAAATATAGTCAGCAATCATATCCCCAGGGCCAGATAGATGCTGCAGAAACTGCAGGTAGTCCTCTACTTATGACTATAATTGATCCTGGACTTATGTTCTTAAGATGCAGTTGTTATGTGGATCACCATGTGAACACATTCGATTTTAGTGACACTTTTTGCAGCAGTCATTAAGAGAAGTAAACAGGGTAGTAGTTAAATCAAATCTATTATATCCAATTACATTTTTGTCAGATACAAGAAGGAAATGCTAGAAACCAGCAAAAACTGCCAAAAATCATGATGCAGCAAATAACCATTAATGCAAACTGTTTGCCAAATGCCCAAATTGCAAATGCCCAAATTTTTCTTTTTAATATGTTTACAGACATTTCTAAAATTCTGTTTTCACTTTGTCATTATAGGGTACTGAGTGTAGATTAATGAGAAAAAATGAATTTCAGCAACTGTAGAATCAGGCTGCAGCATAACAAAATTGACAAAAGTGAGGGGTGGGGTTTAATACTTTCTGAATGCACTGTATATAATGTACCTAAATTACATTAAAGTATCCATTCCCCTTCAGAAATGTGCAAAATAAACAAAATTTAATTTTAAAAACACTAATTGTCCCTTTAAAAAAAAGAATGAGAATTCTTTTATTGACCAAGTGTGATTGGACACACAAGGAATTTGTCTTGGTGCAAATGCTCTCAGTATATATAAAATAAAAGATACATTTGTCAAGAGTCAAGAATCATAAGGTACAACATTTAATACTAGTCATAGGATATAATAAGCAATCAAAATCATATTAGGAAACAGTCAATATAAACTGTAAGGATACAAGCAACAAAGTTACAGTCATACAAGTGGTAGGAGATGGGTGATAAGGAGTGATGAGTAGAGTAATAATAATAGTAGTGCAGACTTTGTAAATAGTGGAACAGAGTGAATTATTTGTTTAGCAGAGTGATGGCTTTTGGGAAAAAACTGTTCTTGTGTCTAGTTGTTCTGGTGTGCAGTGCTCTATAGCGTTGTCTTGAGGGAAGGAGTTGAAACAGTTTATGTCCGGGATGTGAGGGGCCTGTAAATATTTTCAGAGCCCTCTTTTTGACTCATGCAGTTTACAGGTCCTCAATTGAAGGCAGGTGGGTAGTAATTGTTTTTTCTGCAGTCCTAATTATCCTCTGAAGTCTGTGTCTGTCCTGTTGGGTTGCAGAACCAAACCAGACAATTATAGAGGCGCAGATGATAGACTCAATAATTCTTCTGTAGAACTGTATCAGCAGCTTCTTGGGCAGTTTGAGCTTTCTGAGTTGGTACAGAAAGGACATTCTTTGTTGTGCCCTTTTGATGATGTTTTTGATGTTAGGTATCTATTTTAGGTCATGTGATATAGTAGAACCTAGAAATTTGAAGGTCCCTACTGTTGATACTATGTTGTCTAGTATTGTAAGAGATGGTAGTATGGGAGAGTTTCTTCGAAAGTCTACCTCCATTTCTAGGGTTTTGAGCGTGTTCAGTTCCAGATTGTTCTGGTTACACCACGAGGCAAGTTGTACAACCTACTGTCTGTATGCGGATTCATCATCTAGAATGCGACCAATCACTGTTGTGTCAAATGTTATAGAAGTGGCAGCTGTGTAAGAGTGTTTGCATTATGGTGGGATTCAGCCAATTTTCACTGGTCAAACCGTTAGTTAATTGCTTATGCAATTCGGAGAACCGGTTAAAAATAAAATGTAAGAGAGGGCTTTTTTTCTCTCTCTCTTCTTTCAGTTAATAGCTCTGGACAGACAGCCAAGAACCACTTAACAGTTGCAGCTGGAATGCAGCCAATACATGATGAATTAAGTCAATAAACAACAGAAACTGACAGGATTAGGGCAGGGAAACCCATCAGTCACCCATCTAGGAATGGGATTAACCTCTTCCCTTCAGGAAGAAGGACAAGATTACAAACATTTTCATTATAAAGAGCATTAAGTAACACTTCTGTAATCAGCTGATACTCCCTGGAGTTCCCCAAGACCTTTTATAGCTGCTGCAGTGTTGGTTACTCCTTGTTTCTTGGGGGGGGGGGGAAGATACAGGAGGGGACAATGATGCAGCTTGATCATACAGGCAGTGAATTTAATGCATGTGTGGTCCAACCAGCTCTATTGCTTCTTCTGTGAAGCATCCAATTTAGAACAGAGAGAACATAGAATAATAGTGTTGGAAGGATTAATGGCTCTTGGCAGCATGCCCAGGCTTTCAATTAGCATGAACAGCTGCTCTTAGTTCCTTTCTCGGTTGCTGCTTGCTTTGGGGTTGACTTTTTTTTTTAAGGGGAATGGCTGTTTTAAAGTTTTCTGCATTGTTTTAGTGATTCCTGGCACTATCCTTTTGGGGTGTACTTCCCTCACTCTTTTTGAAAGCCTCTAGCAATGGAGCACCCGTAACTTCTGAAGGCAAGCTATTCCATTGGTTGATTGATCTCACCCTTATGAAATTTCTCCTTAGTCCTAGGTTGCTTCTCTCTTTGGTTAGTTTTCATCCATTGTTTCTTGTTGTGCATCTTTTGGTGCTTTGGAAAATATATTGCTTCCCTCATTTTTGTAGAAGCTCCTCAAATTTCATTACAGAACAATTAATCAGTGGAACAACTTGCCTCCAGAAGTTATAAATGCTCCAACACTGAAAGTTTTTAAGAAGAGATTGGATAACCATTTGTCTGAAGTAGAGTTTCCTGTCTAAGCAGGGGGTTGGACTAGAAGATCTCCAAGGTCCTTTCCAACTCTGATATTCTATTCTAAATATTGGAACAGTGTTATTATATTGTGCTATTTTATTGTGAGTTAGACTAAGGAGAAATTTCCTAAGGGTGAGACCAATCAAGTTGGCCATGACCACCCAATCACATGACCACCCAGCCACGCCCACCCAGTCATTAGGGCAGAGAACTGGTTGTTAAATTATTTGAATCCCACCACTGACACAAATAGAACAGAAATATTTTTCAGAATCAAAATTGTTGTTCTAACTGGAAATGCAGGTGGGGATAGAAACATATGCAGTGATACCTTGGTACTTATTGTTAATTGGTTCTGGGAGGCACAATGAATATCAAAAAGGGTAAGTACCAAACACATTTTCCCATAAGGAATAATGTAGTGACAGGAGTGGGATTCTACTAGTTCGCACCTATTCGCTAGAACCGGTTAACATTCTAAGCAGTTCGGAGAACCGGTTGTTAAAAGAAATTACTGACCTAAACCTGTAAGGAAGGCAGGAAGGAAACATTCTGGTGTTGTTTACAGAAACTGCCTCTCCATTAACTCTTATTACATTCTTGGCAGGATTAGACTTCCTGTCTCAGGAATTTGTCTGGAGTTTTTTCCCCTCCTTTGCTGGTACTTTGTTTGTGTGGAGTGACCATTTAAAGTTAAAATGGCACTGAAAAAAGTGACTGATGACCATTTTTCACATTTATGACTATTGCAGCATCTCCACAGTCATGAGAGGCCAGGCGAGGAGATGCGTGCCTCGATGTGAGTGATATTGGCCATGCCCAGCCAATAACATGACCACCAAGCTATGCCCACCAACTAAGCCATGCCCACAGAACCAGTTGTTAAAAAATTTGAATCCCACCTCTGTGTAGTGAGTCACAAGGCAGCCGACACCAACAGTGCTTGTACATTGAATACCCAACAAATGATGAGTAACAGGACAATTTTTTTGCATCAAAATGTACTGAGTACCAAATTTGATAAATTTCAAAGCTGAGTACCAAGGTACCACTGAAGAATGAAATAAAACCTTTTCAATCTTGGATACTATCCAGATCTCAAAGCTGACAAACTATTCTAAATTGTTTTAAGGAGATTTGATTGATAAGTTAAACACAAAGGAGTCATGCTTTATCAGTAATGGTGCATGCTATATTCCCTACACTCTTGATTTTTAATTTTATTTCCAGCCAAGTACTAAAAAAAACTATACCATTCATACTTTAAAAGATCTTATAATATTTTCATCCAATAATATGTAAAACCAGATTCAATTATTATTATTTATTTCAAATATTTAAGTATCAACCTTTTTACAGGCATTACTATTTGTTTCCTTTAGCCAAAAAACAACAGAAATATCAGCAAGAAACTTGCTGAATTACAAACTGAAGCAAGTCTCCAAATGGATAACAATTCCACAAATGAAACCTAGGAAATTATTGGAAAAAGTATAATACTATTAAGTAATATACTATTAAGATTAGTATATTACACCTGGGGGGGGAACCCTCTAGAGTCTAGACAATATGTTGCTGTGATGTACAAGGAATTCCCACCTATAGTAGTTAGATCCCAAGATCAAGATTAGTTACACATAAAAGACAAGCAGAATAATTGGCATTGTATTAACCATAGATCTTCAAAGAAGTAACCAATACCTTGCAATGGGACTGATCAGGCCCCAATGCATTTACTATAGTGTCTTTGTATGAATCCCGATCTATAGATTGCAGCAAAATTTTATAGGTTAATCTTAGTAAATATGTATGATTTAAAACTTCATTCTTTGTGTAAAATAACTATAGGCAAGACATAATGTCTCATCTAAGACATAAAGACTCTTTTATGGTCATTCAGTGTTTCTGCTGGAGACAGTGTAAGTTTTAGGTATAAACTAAACAAGGACCTCACAATCTGCCTTATAAAATTTCAGATTTTTTTTTTTTTGGCTTTTAGAATTTTATGTGTCTTTTTAGCAATAGCAATAGCACTTAGACTTACATACCGCTTTATAGTGCTTTACAGCCTTCTCTAAGTGGTTTTACAAAGTCAGCGTATTGCCCCCAACCATCTGAGTCCTCATTTTACCCACCTCAGAAGGATGGAAGGCTGAGTAAACCTTGAGCCTGGTGGGATTTGAACTGCCAAATTGCAGGCAGCCGGCAGTCAGCAAAAGTAGCCTGCAGTACCTGCACTCTAACCAATGTGCCACCAAGGCTCTGGGTTGGGTTTTGGTTTTTTTTGTACTCTATAAATAATCTATGAGAGAGATCAGACTAGCCAAATGATACGTATGTAACTGGTAAATGCATTCAAACTAAAACTATTTGTATTTTTTTCTTTAAACATCTTGCCCTTAATTAACAAATAGGCATATGCCGTATATTTACAATTTTTGTGGTGTTCCCAGGATCTGTTTTGGCACACACCTTTGTGAAATCTTCTGGCATAATTTTCTAACAAGATCTTTAGGCGTTATATGGTAAGGGGTCCACCAAGTCTAAATCAGACACTGGATTTATTTTTTTCTCCCAATTACTTTGAAATCAGCTATTTCTCACTCTCAGTGATAGGATTTAGGTTGACTTCCAGGTGAACTTTTAATCCTAAAGGATACATTCTTTTGCTAGCTTTTGTCTTCTGGCAAATTCTCTCATGTTTTCAGGCTTTTTAAAAAATAAATCTACTAAAATTAAAAGAAAGCTATGATCTAATCTGTAATTTTTAGATTGATTCATAAAAAAGGGAAGTATTGTGAGGGCTGAAGCTGGCAAATCATCAGCACTGTAGCTGAGGTCAGGCAGAACCATTATCAAATATGGGACATGTGTTTTTACACCCAAAGCCAAAAAATGAGTGGGAAGAAGTCAATTACCATGTAAAAGTCAGAAACAAGTAGAAGATTTAAACTCTGCTATTGTTATAAGCAGAGGGCTTGGCTGATTCTTTCTATTGCAGGACTTACTATATCTGCAATAATTGTAATACAAAAAGTGTAATACAAAAACTTGATCTTTCTCTTAACAGTGTTCTTCATCTTCATTGCAAACACCTAAATATGGTTTTAACTTTCTAGAGAAAGTTTTAATAGTTAGCCCTAGGTAAAGCTCCCACTGATTAAGTCCGAACTTGTATAAAACTTTAACCACAAAAAATAACCTTAGTTAATTGGAACCTAGCTTACCTTATTGTACTAATGCATCTATTACTGCAATGTGATTCACATATTGCTACAGACTTGAGGTATAAATAAGATGAGGACCATACACCACTTTGAGCTTCTCAGAAAAAAGGCAGGATATAAATGTACAGTAATAATAAAATAGGAAACCATTTGAAAATGAGAATTCTTCATTAATGGATACAGCAAATAAAATACTTCTATTACATTAAATAAAAATACTACATTATTCCTATAACCAAGAGAAAACGTATCTTCCTCATCATTCTTTTTTTAAATCATAATTTAAAATACACTTATTGATTAAATCAATTTATAGTAATCACATTTTTTAAATAAAGTTAAGGATTAATATACACAATCTGTACATGACATAAGATAGAGAACTGAAAATTGTAATATCATTATTTCAAAGTACACATGATAATTCAGAGAAAACAACTCCAAAAGGAAGGAATTGGTCCTTTTTAGTGTACCTGTTTCCTGATTAAAATATGTCTGTCCCATTAACCCCTGTGAAGAAGAAAAAAAAAATCACATGCAGGTAGTCCTTGACTTATGACCAGAATTTAGTCTAAAATTTATGTTGCTGAGTGAGACAGTTCTTAAGTGAGTTTTGCCCTATTTTGCGACCTTTCTTGCCACAGCTGTTAAGTGAATCACTGCAATTGTTAAATTAGTAACATGGTTATTAAGTGCATCTGGCTTCCAGACTTTGCTTGTCAGAAGCTGGCTGGGAAGGTTACAAATAATGATCAAATGACCCCAGGACAATGCAATTGTCATAAATACAGGCTGGTTGTCAAGCATCCAAATTTTGATCACGTTATTGTGAGGATACTACAACGGTCATAAGTGTGAAAAATGGTCATAAGTCACTTTTTTCAGTGCTGTTGTAACTTGTTGTAATGGTCACTAAATGAATGGTTGTAAGTTAAGGACTACCTGTAATATTCTAAGTGGTTGAACTAGAAGATCTCCAAGTTTCCTTCCAACCCTATGATTTTATGGTTATACCGTATTTCCATGTTGTCACCAGCATTAACTCAAATTAGTGATTTCCCAAGCCATTATAAAGTGGATAAAATGAATCAGGAAATGAGATCATAGTAAAAAAAAAACCTAACAAGAACCCTTTTGAAGCAAGTTTGTTCTATTCACACAGTAGATAAATTACTAGCAAGAAATGACAGCAATAAAACGGTAAATCATGTTCTCCGGTAATTTGTATTCAGTATTGCTTTTGATATAGATATTATAAACCTTACATGCCATATGAAATCTGGTCCTTAAAAACTCTTTCAGTCACCTCTACAAATTATTATTCATGGAAAAAAAAGATTTAAGCAGAGTTATTTATTCAAAGGAGAAGTAAACTTTATGCCCTACGTAATAAAGTATCAAGAAACACCTTCATCCATTCAAATAAATAGAATAGCGCAATTCTGTAATACTAACCACATATTGGTTGTCATATTTTACAATATGTACTCTGGCAACAAGTATCTGACAAGAAACAAATGAAGGAAAGAATCATAACTTAATAAATTATAGTTGGTATTTTTATATTCCTTTGTTTTTTAATGTGTTTTTGTTGCTGTTCTTTATGGAACCATCCAGATTCCACAGTTTATGAGAACTGTTATATGAGAAAATGAGGGATTTTATTGTTTTATTTTGCTGTACTTGTTGCATTTTAGAAATTCATTGTGACTAAGGAAATTCTTTGGAAGCAGTGAAGTGTTGCTGTGTTTCCAAAGATGGGTTGTTTATTAGTAGGGGAAAATCAAACCAAGAGAAAAGACATTGTGAAACAGATATGCAAATTATTTATCAAAACCAGCTCTGTTAACCTAAGCAAGTGCTTTTTAATGCAAGAGATCCCGATTGTTACTAATACATTAGAAGAATACAGCCTTCAAATCTAAATTAAAGGAAAACCTAGTTATTATCTAACTCATTCATACCGAAACTAAAAAGAGCAACAGGCAAAATGTGTTTAATCTATTTAATTGGAATAATAAGCTATTTATTCCATCAATGTACAACCATTTGTTAGTGACCATTCAAAGTTACAACAGCACTGAAAAAAGTGACACAACTGGTCTCACACTTACAATCACTGCAACATCCCTATGTTCACACGATCAAACTACTGGAAGTTAGCAATTGGCATTTATAGGGCAACAGTTGCAACATCCCAGGCCAAGTCATTTGCCTTCGTCACTTCCCTAGCCATCTTTTGACAAGCAAAATCAAGGGGAAAGCTGGATTCACTTAACAACTGTGTGAGTCACTAAACAACTGCAGCGATTGGTTGTTTCATTGCTAAAATATTCTTATGTGACATTAGTAAAAGAATGTCTTTCAAGATCACTGCATACAATTTATTTTTAAGAATAGAAACCTAACAAATAAATGAGAAAGCATAAGCTTCACATGGTGAGAAAGCAGTAATTTGAGTTTGGGCTATTATATTTATGAAAGGAAGGATTAACAGTACTAATTATCAGCATTATTAAGCACCATGAGGCAGACAATGTAATATAATGGGGCAGAGAATATAATACTACTGTATAGTATGCAGCGGTGGACCGAAGTGAAACATATACAACAGGGAAGAATAAAAGATGTTATGTAGCAAGATATAGTCCTCGAGTTACGACCACAATTCAGCCCAAAATTTATGTTGCTAAATGAAACATTTGCTAAGTGAGTTTCACCATTTTATGGCTTTTCTTGCCACAATTAAGTGAATCGTTGTTAAGTTAGTAACATGGTTGTTAAGTGAATCTGGCTTCCCCATTGACTTTGCTTGTCAGAAGGTGATCACATGACCCCTGAACACTGCACTGTCGTAAGTATGAACCAGTTGTCAAGCATCTCAATTTTGATCATGTGACCATGAAGATGCTACAATGGTTATGTGAAAAATGGTCGTAAATCGCTTTTTTCAGTGTAACTTTGAATGCACTATTGTAAGTTGAGGATACCTGTATTAGATATCAACTTCCATCAACCTTGCTTTGGCCAAACTTTTCAAGTATTATTTTTAGAAGTGAGACCAGCACCACCTTTGCTATGAAACCATAAATAAGAATATGGCACATGGGGTTCTTCTAAAATACACTGGTTCCATTATATAAGTCAGTCATGTCAAACATTTTTTTAAAAAACCTAGTTTATCTTTTCCCTATATAAAGATGCCACAATTAACTAACTGTAACAGTGACTACACTGAAAATATGGGGAAAGATTTGCCAGTTATCTATACATGCATGTTTTACATTTGTTTCTTATAGTTCACTTTTCTTCTGGAGCTTTATTGGTGAATGATCTCATTTGTTCAGTAACTTCTAAATAAGTATCACCCAAGTTCGTTCAACATATGTAAAATAATATGTCCGTTCTTTTTATTAGAGGTTTTAAAAATAAACAAACACACCAAAGAAAAGAGCAGATGTGATATTTTGCCAGACTTTTAAAGATACAAGGCATGAAATGTATTTAATGGGGACTTAAACTCAACACACTGGTGCCAAAATTGCAACAGTGCCTGGGAGAAAAGGAATGTCTTGGCCTGAGGTCAGCCAAAATGACAGCATGTGGGTGCCAGAAGAGCCTCCCTGGGGGGCATTCCACGAACAAGACTTCGCAAAGAGAAAGGCTTCTCCCGGTTTACTTTCCTTGGCAAAGACACCAGGAAGAGAACCTTCAAAGGCGTCCAAAAAACATCCGCGCAAGTTCATAAGTAACTTTATCCTTACAGATAAGTCAATCTGATATCCAATCCAAACTCTGGCATGTGTTTCTCTCTCAAATGCAGCCCAAAGCTTGCTTTAAACCTTCCGAGATCCTTGAAAGTACTCAGATGCAGGAAAGACGAGGTTACACGTACAGCTCCTTCGCAGGTGCAGCTTCGGCATCTCCTCTTCTATTACTCTCTGGAGACCGAAATTCCGCCCTCCGTTTCAGGGACTCTCCTAAATCCCCTCCCAACGCTCGGAAAGATGGGAGGCTCTGAATGCCCCCCCCCCCCCAAATTCACTTAGAGGCGGGCTTGTGAGAAAGAAAGCGGAGCGCCACACCTCCCACCCCTCACCCCCGCCTTCACTCTCTTCCCCAGCCCTAAAGAAAGGAGCGGGTGGCGTCCCCCAGCGGGGAGAGTTCCCCGGGTACAGCTTGCAAGCTAACAGGAGCGGGAGCAGCCCCTGAATACCCCGTCATGCGGGATTTTGTCAAGTCGGCGCCAACTCGCCTCAAAGTTTCCATGGAAGCGGACAGAACACGGCCCCAACTTAACGCTACAGCCCCAAACACAGCCGGAGCTGCCTAGCTTCTTCTCAACTAACTCACCCATGCCGCTGCCCTTCTTCTTCGCTTTCTTCTCCGACGGCCGAGCCGAGTGATGCTGTCCCACAGACAAGGAGCAGGAACTCTCCGCCACCCGCCTCCGCTTTCTCTACCCGTTCCCCAGGCCGGGCGTCAGCAAAGCAGAGGCGGGTTCAGAAACCCCTCCTCCGTTTGCCTCATCCCACTCGACCCGGGGCTGAGTCCCAGAGCGCTGAGGCGTCGAAATGCGCCTTTCCCAGTCGAGCAGGAAGGCTTGTTCCGCTTGCCCTCGACAGATGGCACACGAACTGTACACTTGCTTCCCATCTAGAAGTTGCGAGGGTACCTTTATAAAGCCTGCTTAATACTGCCACTTTTATTGCTCTGGAAGAACAGTAAGCGACTATGGATTCAAGACGAGGCAACATGCGCCCCTTTCACTACCTGCCTCGGCAAAGGACACCGTGCAGCCGCGCCTTCTGTGTCTCTTGCTCGCTTCTCGGTGTTCTGCAAAAGGAAAACACGGGCTCTGAGCATTATTTAGAATTGCTACTCCCCTCAGCTGGGGAACAGAACAATTTCCGCATGAAAGGAACTGATACTTCCATCTTCCACTTGCTGACTTAAGTTCTCCTTTTGAACAGAGAAACATTAGGATCTTAGCTCTCAGCAAATGGAGTTGGATCCTTCTTGTGGTGGTTTCTCTTTCGAAAGTTAAAAAGACATCCATTTTCTCCCCAAATCACAAACACCTTAAATTTCCACAAGCAGAAAGGGTATGTTCTTCCTGCCAATGAAATACTTGTATGTTACATGCTTGTTACATGTTCATGTCACATGTACATTACATGCCTGTTACATGTTCATGTCACATGTACTTGAGGTTACCTGATCTGTAGATTACTCTAGTTCTCTGACACAGTGAGTCATACACTACATACATTCACAGTAACACTAAATTATAATGTGGATGGCTAGTTTATGGTTTGTCAATGTATTTGACAAACCCACATAATTGGGCTAATTCAGTAATCATAGGTTAGTACAGTATACAAATGCAGTCATTGGATTCCTAAGATTGAGGATGTTTAGTCTTTACCACATAAATAACCATGCTTAAATGAACTATGGGTAATAGAAATACATAAATTAATCTGATAATGAGATTCCTAATTTTATCCCATAAATTGAATTCTATCTCTAAATACAATTACAAATAGTATTTATTTATTAGACTTTTATAACACTTCAATTATAATTGACTCAAAGTATTATACTACCATATAAGACCTGGAGTCTTATAATGGGAATCTGGAGAGAATCAAGAGCATACATTATTCATTAGTGTATTAAATCAATCTAGTTGATGGCATGTAAATGCTATCCCCAATTGTACAGGACTTAAAGCAGGATTTGTGGGGTATACAGTGGCAAATAAACTTGACATGGATCCATCACACATTGTCAGAATCCAGCACTATGGGTAAGATAGTGGCATGCATTTGCTCAAACTGGCTTATACTGTTTGCAGCATCCACACATCACATCATCAAAATTCAGACATTTGGCAACTGACTCATATTTATGATAGTTGCAATGTCTCGGAATCACATGATCACCTGTCATGACATGACAAAGTCAATGGAGAAACCAGATTCTTTTAACAATTGTGATTAACTTAACAACTGCAGTGATTCACTTAACAACTATGGCAAGAAAGGTTGTAAAATGGGACAAAGCTCACTTAACAAATGTCTCACAGAAATGTTGGGCTCAATTGTGATCGGAAGTCTAGAAGTACCTGTATTAGATTATTAGGTTATTTTGTGAATCAAGCCCACTAAACTCACTGTGCTTGAATTAATGACTGTAAATATCTATGATAAATAGCCTAAGTGCTATTGCTATCCCTAATTACATAATAAAAAAATGTTATAGCGCTGTCATTTATTGCTATAACTTATAAGTTATAATAAATTATTGTTAAAACTTTATTGTAACTGTCTTCATTGTTTGGAAGGACAGATAGTTATACATATTATCCTCTGCAAAAATATCAACTAATTAATAACATGCTGAGTGATAGGTCCTTTCAGATAATAGTGGGGACAATATAAGTAAGGTAAGATTAAACAGCCTCCATAAGATTCTGTAATGGCACCTTCCCTATTCGATTTATACATATCAGATATGCCAGTGACAAGGGGACACAAATTTGGATTGGTTACAGCAGTACAAGAAAAACACATGGAGATGGCTGACATTCTCCTTTTCCAAGATCTTAACATCTTGGGAAAATTCTTCACTGGCTGGGGGCTCACTCCTACCACTAGCTAAGCAGTATGTGCTTCCATCTTAAACACAAACTAGTATATGAAGCCCCAAAACTCTACTGGTACCGGAGTCTGTCCTACAAGATATACCTAGAGAATTGGGCAGCAAAAATCAATACTAGGAAAAATGTACTCCAGAAATTATGTGAAACTAAATGGGGAACTTCAGCAGCCATCCTCAGTGCCACTGTGTGGCTTAACAACTTCCCTATTAAGTAAATGCCAGACTCAGCAACACCATGAAGATTACAAGTGGATATATTAAAACTATGCCAACTTGCTGGCTTCCTGTTTTGAGTCATATAGCTCTGCCAGCTTTATGAAGGCAAGATGCACTAGTGAGAGAATACAGAAAAAGTATGAATAGAATAGATAGAATAGAATATTGGCCAAGTGTGATTGGACACACAAGTAATTTGTCTTGGTGTAAATACTTTCAGTATACATAAAGAAAAGGTATATTCGTTAAGGATCAAGAATCATAATGATAGTCATAGGGTATAATCAACAATCAAATCATACTAGGAAACAGTCAATATAAATCGTAAGGATACAAGCAACGAAGTTACAATCCTACAATCACAAGTGGGAGGGGATGGGTGATAAGGAGTGATGAGAAGGTTAACAGTAATAGTAGTGTACACTTTGTAAATAATTGAACAGTGTTGAGGGAATTATTTGTTTAGCAGAGTGATGGCTTTTGGGAAAAAACTGTTCTTGTGTCTAGTTGTTCTGGTGTGCAGTGCTCTATAGCGTCGTCTTGAGGGAAGGAGTTGAAACAGTTTATGTCCAGGATGTGAGAGGTCTAAATATTTTCAGAGCCCTCTTTTTGACTCGTGCAGTATACAGGTCCTCAATTGAAGTCAGGTGGGTAGTAATTGTTTTTTCTGCAATCCTAATTATGCTCTGAAGTCTGTGTCTGTCCTGTTTGGTTGCAGAACCAAACCAGACAGTTATAGAGGTGCAGATAATAGACTCAATAATTCCTCTGTAGAACTGTATCACCAGCTCCTTGGGCAGTTTGAGCTATAGGTGCATGCCAACCTTCCTCATTTATCAGCTGGAAGACTCAAATCCAGGAAGCCTCCACTGGACTTGCATGACATCTGCCCAACAACTTTAACAACTTTTCCAATGGAAAGCCAAGTGAGTTGCTGAACGTCCAGTCACAGGAAGACATATAAATGACCCCACAAAAAAGGTACCAGGCTTTGAACTACCACACTAGCAATGGACAATCTTGAATAGGATTTGCACCTCACACAACATCTACCAGGACTCTGTATAAATGGGGCATAGTATTCTCCCTTCAATGTGACTGTGGGGTCCCTTTCAAACTGTAGATCACATTGTGACCAGCTGTAAGCTGAAGCTATATATTGGTCCAGTAATTGATTTTTTAATATATGATGCTGCACTTCAATGGTTAGATGACCTAGACATTGATATTTGAATATAAATCTTTATCACATTTGTATTTTTATTGTGTTCTCTCTAATCTAGATGAAATGTTATTATATATTGTTAGTGCCATGTATGATATGCCTTATGCTAAATAAACTGTGTACTTTGATCATACTCAGCAAGCAAGCAAATGTTAAAGCATATTGGGTAACATCACAATTCAAATCACATAACTTAAAGGTACTTGTTGTGATATCACATGAATACAAAAGTCAGAGTTTATGTCTTAACGTTATTAACACTTCATCATATTTGTATCATAATAATTTCTACCAGATCTTCATTTAATTTCAAATTGAAGAAAATGGATTTGTTTTAATGACCTCTGTTTTCTTAATGATGGTTATTGTTAGTTGCGAAGTCATGTCCGACCCATCACGACCCCATGGACAACATTCCTCCAGGCCTTCCTCTCCTCTACCCATATTCTGGAGTCCATTTAAGCTCACGCCGACTGTTTCAGTTACTCTACCCAGCCACCTCATTCTCTGCCGTCTCTTTCTTCTATTGCTCTCAATCTTTCCCAGCATTAGGCTCTTCTCCAGTGAGTCCTTCCTTCTCATTAGGTGGCCAAAGCATTTGAATTTCATCTTCAGGAACTGGCCTTCTAAAGAGCACCTAGGGTTGTTCTCCTCTAGGATTGACCGGTTTGATCATCTTGCAGTCCGAGGGACTCCCAGGAGTCTTTTCCAGCACCATAATTCAAAGGCTTCAATTCTTTGGTGGTCAGCCTTCCTTATGGTCCAACTTTCACAGCCATACATTGCAACTGGGAAAACCAGACCCTTGATTACACACACTTTTGTTGGCAGGGTGATGTCTCTGCTTTTTAGTATGCTGTCTTCATTTGCAGTAGTGTTCACTTAATAACCACCCTATTTGCTTATGACATTTGTCTAAAAAGGTTATAATATACAGTGCAGTCATGTGGTGACCCACCAACACTGCCATGACTTGAGACTGTAATTCCAGGCTCAATTACAATTGTAAATTGAGGGCTATATGTTTTATACTTATTTTAATTTTTAAATGTTCTTGTATCTGTTCTTCTGTGAACTAATAAAAATTTAATTCTGTTCTAAATACAATCTTGCCATAACTAATTGTTTAAAAAATCTCAGCATGTATACATGGAAATACTGTATACTCTTATATCACCTTGATTGTTTCTTTCCTTAATATCTGCTGAATTGTTACACAAATTTATATCTGGAGAAGTTATCTTCTAGAAAAGTGATAGTGTTTACTAACTAGAGTTAGTCCTCAACAACAGTTTATTTAGTGACTGTTCCAATTTGCAACAGTGCTGAAAAAAGTTACTGAGGACTGTTATGACCATTGCAGTATTGCCATGGTCACATGATCAAAATTCAGATGCTTGGCAACTGACTCATAGTTATGACAGTTGCAGTCACCTGGGGTCACATGATCCCCTTTGGTGACCTTCTGACAAGCAAACTCATTGGGGAATCCATATTCATTTAATAACCATGTGACTAACTTAATAACTACAGTGATTCGCTATACTATGGCAAGAAATGTTGTCATATGGAGTCAAATTCACTTAAGAAATACAGCAACAGAAATTTTGGACTCAATTGATTAGCAACAGAAATTTTGGACTCAATTGTGGTTGTAAGTCGAGGATAACCTGTATATCTCAATTCAGTTTAATAATCAGAAAACTATTCCATTCACTAGAATATAAGTCAGTCCATTCTATAAATGTCTATAGTTCTACTCTATGTTCCAGCTAAGAAATGATAACGGGATTATACTGCTTAATTATACACACTATTGAAACTTTAAAATATCAATTCAGGTTTTTATTCATTTTTAACCTACATTTTACATAAAATGGTGGCATTCTTTGCTGTACTGTATTTTTTAAGTTAATTGCCAAGCCTGTGAGTTTTACTATAGTAGTTAGTTCGTATAGAAATTTCTCAGGTTCATGAGAGATCAACAGATATAGAAAGTTCAGCGCTACTGTCATCAGTCATCTGTGGAAAAAAATATTTTTCACACTATTTCATGGGAACTCATCTGAGCACAGTTCATTTTGCTCTGCATTGTCCATGCACAGTAGATGAGCACAATGATTTTCCTATAATTTATGCTGTATGTATGCTAGAACATGCTCTAAAGCACAGTGATGCTAAATGATCTCCTGCCACAGCTTTGCTCCTGATGAAACTAGTTGTTTAAAAAAATCTCTGCATGCACATATGGGAAATATAATATTACATCATATTTATCTTTTTTTCCTTGATAACTGCTGAATTGCTATTCAATTTATATATACTGTGTGTGTATACACACACACACACACACACACACACATATATAATTTACAAGTTACTTCTAGAGAAGTGATAGTTCTTGCTAACTGTATCTCAAGTCAATTTAATCATCCGATCAATATTCTATTCAATAGAAACTGGTTAGAGTTGGTGTCCACTGATATAAATATGTTTGTGATTATCTCATTATTATCTGGCTCTGCCGATTTTTTTTTTTAAACCTTGCTTTTAACTTTAAAAAGATTGAGAAGCAATGTATAAAAGTAGCAGTCTTTAGCATCAATCAGGAATACCCAGTGGTGGGATTCAAATAATTTAACAACTGTTGTCTGCCCTAATAAGTTTTTCGAACAACCAGTTTGCCAAACTGCTCAGAAAGTTAACAACCGGTTCTCCCGAAGTGGTGCGAACTGGCTGAATCCCATCAGTGGGAATACCTCTGAATCACACAGACATCCTTAGAAAATAAAAAATGATGGATACAATTGAGTAACTTGCTGGGAAACATGTCTTTCTTCCCAGAATAAAAGCTGTAATATGTCTTCCTGAAAATTCTGAGATGCAATCAAACAAGCATTACCTAATTACGGCACAAACATGGTTTTATATAAGTAGTCCTTGTTTTATGACCATTCATTCAGTGACTGTTCAAAGTTATAGCAGCATTGATTGAAGGAACTTTGGACCAGTGCCAAAGTTAAGACTGTTGCAATATCCCTGCAGTCATGTGATCAAAATTTGGACACTTGATTGCTCACCCATATTTATGACTGCAATGGCAATTCAATTCCTCCTACCTGCCTATCTGTCCCCATATTTTGGTCCCGTCCCCCTGTCCACTATCCCTTAAGACATACCATGGCTTGTATAAGACAAATCTACCTCCCACTGCAACATGCAATCTCCTCCCTTGGCACATCTGTCAGCTGATAAGTCATAGCCCACAGTTACATGGAAGGGAGGTAGAATACTGTGGCCAGACAGCTGCAGTTCATAATCCAGTAAAGGTTCTGAAATGCGGTGAATCATTCCTGCTGCATCATGCAATCTTCGTAATAGGTCATGCAGTGGGATTCTTATTCCCACAGTTGCAGCACAAGGCCTCTGTTTCCCATTAGTCTATCCATTGTTTAGGCTCAACATGAAGGGCAAAAATCCAGAGTCCAGATATAAAGGACTTAAAATTCAAGGTGTCTGGGTAACAACTGGAAAAGTGTAATAACCCTGGTTATGGAGGATTGCCTCATAAATTGTCTCCTGAAAAGTTAGTGCTTTGTGTCTTTTTATCATGTAAGCCATTTTATGGGTATATCCATGACATATCCTTCTTTACATTTGGCCTGCTTTTATGCTGATTGGAAGCTCAGTTTCTTTCTCTTTGCTTGTGTTATTTTGCTTTTCTAAGCTGAAATGATACAAAGAATTAGGTATGTATGTCTTCTTGTCCTACATAAGGTGGTGGCTTTCCTGTACTTTTATATAGCCTTCTCTAAGCAGGTACACTCCAGTTAGGTTAGTTTGTAGTCTCCCTAGCCTGGTCAACAGCTAGCCGCAACATAAACTATCTGGTTCTCCAAAACTTCTTTTTCTAACATTTTGACAGAAATGAAGGGTTTTTTTTTAATGACTCATTTTGGGATACATTAGAGGAATTAATGTATGCCTTGAGTAGGGAATGTATTATCAATAAATGTGATGCAGGATTAAAAATGTTATTTTCTTTTCTGGTTGTTTGATGCTATTATTCAATATATTTCATAGCACTGAAACTGCAATGAAATATTGATTACGGTAGCTATCTTCTTATTTCCTAAACATTTTATTTCTGCCTAGATTAGACTGTATAACCTTATTCTAAACTGTTGGATTTATTTGATAGATTATGTGCCATCAAGTAGTGATACATACATTTTATTATTGGTGATTTGTTTCTAACCCATTCTTTCACATCTCCCAACGGTGCAGTCATTGCCACTGCAACTGAGTCCATACGCATTGCTGCTGCTTGTCATCCTCTTCTCTTTCCTTCCACTTTTCCCAGCGTTAGAATGTTTTCCAGACAGATTATTTAATAAAGTTGAATAAATTTTTATACATAGCAAAATATTTCATATTTCTACATAGTGATTTTGCTTCTTTCACATGGATTAATTTCCTAAAATTTCTCTTTCTTATAAAGAATCATTGATTTTATGATTCACTTTATAATGAATCGAGTATATGTGTAATTGTATAATAAATGCTCTCTCTTTCTCCCTGATGAGTATGCGGTGCACTTCATTGTATGGCTTTCCATTTACTGTTTACCATATCCTGCTATAATTAAAACATTGGCAATTCTTCCCTAGTGCTTTCAATTTTACTCTGTAAAACTGCTGTTAAGTTCCTGTTAGCCACCTACCAAAGACATATTGTAGTTTTCTTTGTAGATCAATTTCAAGGAACTTGTTTTACAGATATTGTGCCTTTGAATATGTACTATTGAAATATTTTTCATATCTGAACTTCCCACTTCAATTATATTGATATTAATCACTTAGTGTGCCATAAATCCATTCAAAATGTCCCTTAACTGTAGGAAAAGAGAACAGGCGACCTCTGCTGATCAAGTGATGGAGAATAACATCAAAAATTCATAAAAGAGTTAGCTTTACAATATTAGGTCATTGAACATTATACAAAGTCATTACAGATTTCTCAGGGTCAGTAATTAGTTATTGGGCAAATTGAGAAATGAGAAATTCTATCAAAGAAAGGATTTACATATACATACATACATAATACATACATACACGCACAAACGTCTTTCCTTCTTCACCCATCCAACCCTTTCCTCCTATTTCTAGAAGTGGTAGCAGTGTTAGTCTTGGGTATTCTATTTTCCAAACATTGAAAACAAAGAACAAAAATTGGTGCCATATTCCAAGCTGCCATGGATCCTGCAGTAACAAACAAACAAACACTCAAGAGGAAAGTAAACCAAATGCACTCTATTGCAGGAAAAGCAAAGACTCCTCTTACTGCATTTTTACAGAAAATATAGAATTATATTACAGTATAAGGTGCCTATTTTCTGGATTTCCACTTTTTGGAAAGTATGATCCTCACATATCATAAGCTATCGAACAGCTACTTTTTCAGATATTTAAGTCCCATCATAAGCTACTCTTTATATATTCCTTGCTATTTAACTTTTATACTTTGCCCCACTGTACAAACCATGTGAATATATACTATATACGCTATTGCACTCCAAGCATTGGGTGATAGGATTTGTATTTCATTAAAAAAAAGCCATTTGCACCTTCCTTCGAGACAGCTCAATATAGCAAGCAAAAGAGAATAAATTTTGAAGGGAATTTTGAGAGTATATCAGGATATCACATGCATTTTTAAACTGCTAGGATCCAGATAACAAATGTTGTATTGCAATGCAGCCTATATTTTCCAGATTGCATAGAATATTGAGAACATGTTTGGATTAAAATGGCTTAGCTGTCCAGTTTTGACATTCTGGCAAACAAGTGACCAGAATTGCCAGTGTGCAGGACCGCTGGTAAGGTATACATACTTTTTCTGTTTTACTAGAAAGCATTATGTGAAAGCTTCATGTGAAGGAAGCCATAATGGGTAGCAGTGATCAATGTCTGTGAGGCCATCTGATGACATTCATGCAGGGGTGGGATTCTACTGGTTCGGACCAGTTCTATAGAACCGGTTGTTATGATTCTGAGCAGTTCGGAGAACTGGCAAATTGTGCCCCTGGCTGGCCCCATCTCTCTGCATCCACCCCTCCTCTCCCTATCCAGTCAGTCCTTATTGCGCATGCGTGATATTGTGCACATGCCCGATATCACTGACTGCATTCTCCCCCACCTGCTTGGGCGGGGGGGGGAGGGTTGGATTAGAAGAACTACAAAGTCCCTTCCAACTTTATTAATCTATTAATAGATTTCAATAAAAACATAAAAAAGTATAAAAATATTCTGATATCATGGAGTTGTGTGTGTGTGTGTCTGTGTATGTATGTATGTATGTATGTATGTATGATATTTAGGTTTCTTCGGGTATTTTCCCACGAATATATACCCGAAGAAACCTAAATACTATACATATAAATACCCACGAAAACATAAGAAAACATATATATGATATGTTCAACTAATAGTGAATCAAAAGAATAAAAAATATATTTTAAAAAATCATTTATGAATGAATGAAATTCTGAATGAATGAATGAAATTGAGGAGAAAAATTCATCATCATCAATCATCATAAAAGCTTGGTGGTACAGTTTTTGACATATGTCCTTCAGTAAGATTACTTGATATATGAAAAAAACATGCATTCTACCCATGGATTAGATCCTGATCAATGGTCGATAGAAGTAGGTGGTCAGGGTTTTTTTTTATTGAAAGTTCTCACAAAGTAATTTCTCCATGGTTGTCAGATCTATCATTGCACTTCTTCAGCTTCACTTTGCATTAATAGCATTCTGCCATAAAACTTATTCTTGTATGGACTGCACTAATAGAGGCTAAATCAATTTTGTTGTATACATGATGCACAATGACAATAAAGGCTTTGAACTTTAAAAGAGGGGGAAAGGGGAACAAGATAAGGGAACATGGAGGATGTGTGTGACAGGAACCAGAGGTGCCAATCAGACAGAACGATTGAGGGATCCAAGAACACAATGAGAACGGAATGCAAACATTCACCAGAGACGCTAAATCCAGTACTGTTACCAAAACAATTAATTTGAATACTGTTGGACACTGACCAGATGACCAAGGGGGGAGAGCCTGGGAGAAGGGAAATATACTGAATTTATATGGGAATATTCAGATATGGCTTTGCTTATATTGCAACCATTTGGCCTTAGTAAAAGTCTACTTTTTCTCTACAAATGGAGTCAAGGGTTTTTCTTTCCTAATTGTCCAAACTGGGACAGGGCTGACATTGGGATTGGAAAACTGACATCACTTGAAATTCAATATAACCCATGGTTTAGAACTCATAATGACTAAAAAGTAAAAATAAAACAAATCACAGTATACTTTAGAATAATTCATGTACTCAGCCATTTTTTTTGTAAACTACCATATCTTGTCAAGCTGTTATTTCTGTCTTCTGTAAGTTTCTGCTTTTCTTGGCATTTTTTTCCTCAGCTTGCTTTCTGTGACAATAGTATGCATCATCAAATCATTAATAGAGGATTTATTCAGGTTTTCAAACATATCCTAGATGGTTATGTACTGGGAATTACATAGTGAATCCTGCAGTGCTGTACATAGGAACTTGATCTCTGAAGCTCCTTCCAGCTCTATGGTTAAAATATATTTAAATATAGGCAGCAATGTAGCAATATAGTGTCCATGAACAGAAACTTCCAATATAAAGTACCAATATTTTGCATGTTTTAAGACACCGTTCTTGAACCCAATTAAAATAAGGTATGCTGTCCCTGTTACTTTTCAGATAATATTCCAGCCAGCCTCTTTTTATGTAGATATCTGTTCCTAATAATGATCATGTCAAATGACCAAACATGTTATGCATACTCCTCCCTTTTGTGCTTGTGTGGCAATGCTGGACATAAGTAGATTTTGCATTGCATTATCAAGACATACTGTATGTTTCATCACCTGTCCTTTCTTTTCTACAAATGCCTATATAAAATTGTCTTCCAGTTCACTATGAGCCCAGTAACCACTCCAGTTATGCCTTGAGTATGCCTGTTCTTCTTGACCTGAACTAGATAATTAGAGCTGTGTTCACACTTCATGCTAAGCTATACTTGCTTGTAACTATAAATTGTTTTCTCCTAAAAGCAAATTACAAATGAATAGATATAAGACACATTTCATCAAGAAATAGCCATATAGCCAAAATGGCTATTAAACATGCTGAATAAAAATTCACAATCCATTTTTTTCATTTCGTTTCAAGGCTGCACTTACAAATGAGATAACTGGATAAAATTGAATTAGTGAGTTAAACCAAACAAGAATATCTTGGTTTAGAATATTGTGTAAATCTTATTTTAATGTGTCCTCAAAGATTTAATGCTTTTCATTTGCATTATTCTTTTAGGAATTATGTGATGCTCAAGCATGTGCTTGCTCTGGACTTATTCTACAAAATCCAATACCTGTGAAGAGTAACCAACAACATTTCTTATAATCATTACGCACCTTTATATAAGCTATATGAAGTGGCATTTATTTATGACAATTGTGTCCCAGCATTCCTGTAAGAAGTTCAGCGCAATATATATCAAGATTCTGCCTATCCTTCTATACCTTCAATAACTAGCCTGAGATATAATCTATTAGTTCACTCAACTGATAAAACCATGAGTTGTTTAACTATACTTTATTAAACAATCTACTTGGTTTGATTTATTCAAAACAACTACCTGTAAATCGTGTTCTACTAACCCCATACTGAGTTCACACAATTTTTAAACTAAAGGCAGATAAGCCGTATTAAAGTCACATGTTATGTGAATTAGGCTAGCAGCCAATCTTTAGATGCTTAGTGATGTTGGTAATCAAGTGGAATTTAAACATAGTCCTCCCTAATCCCAGTCTGATTATACTAACACAATGTTTCTTCAACTTTTTATAATTGTGGATGATAACTAAAGATTCAGAAAAAGTGGGGATTATTCAAATCAATAACCTACCCCCTTTGTCCATATATATCTTTAACAGTAATTTGTTGATTGAAGTATATTTAAATAGAACTCTCAGAGAATTAAACGATTAGGAGTCTACTTTGGTGTCATTTTTGGTTATTCATTATTTTCCTTCCTATTCACAGTTCATCTTTCTTTATGTATTACTTGTGCACATGGGACTCATAGTAACCATGCATCTGTCAGTTTTTGCTCATGTCATTACTTTTGCTACCACTTGACTTTTGAGAACCTGTTTTCATATTGGGAAACCATCTGATTGTCAAGGCACCTGGGAAATGAGCAACTTTCACCAATTGATTGTCAGTACATGGATGGAGGTAAGGATAGAGACAGCTTCCAGACTGTCACAGCTTGGGTACACCTAGGGAGAAGAGGCTGATATAGTGAGCTGCCATGGCCATGAATGCAAGGAGCAGTAAACCCAACAAATTGACCACACACCTTAGCAGGCTTACAGTCCAATTGGCTAATTTGTGATTTAATGTCCTGTAAAAATATAATAAGCCACTGAAAATAATTGCTATCATAGCTCAACGGGTGAATTAATCCCTGACACAGCATCTACCTGATTTGGCTTTGCTTATGATTAAGAAGGATCAGACCAAGGTGTTACTCGGATGAGAGAATAGCTAGAAAGCTTAGGGCTATAAAGTAAAACAGTCTCAGAAGGCAGTCAGGCAAACTGCATTTGGATCATGCAAGAAAGCGTCACGATTTATTCACATAGGAACAAAGTGTGGTTGGAAGGATTCTTATTAGAACTAACTCCAAGCAAGTGCACCTTCTTTTCAACAATGGTTTTCCAAAGAAAGGCAAGGTCAATTAAAACCGCGTAAACCCAGATCGTTCCCTGGCGCCCAAACATTAAATCCAGACCTTCCGATACAACGTGCGCTGCCATCTTCCTTTCCGTTACTTTGGCGCTTTATTCCCCCGCCCTACCTCTGATGTCCATCAAGATGATGTCATCAAGCCATGGGTCTTTCCTCCTCCCGGTGAGTAGAAACCGACAAGCGGCTAGGACTAGGTAGGGGCGGGCTCAGATCGTTGCCGTGGAAACGAGGTAAGTTCTGTGCGACAGCTGCCTGTCCTTGGCAGGCCGCCTTTCTTCTTCGCGTGCAGGTTGAATTGGGAGCCCCGGCGCGACTACCACTGCCTCCCTTCGGGCAGGTGGGAGCAGGCCGGGAGTAGAAATAGAGCCGCGGAGAGAAAAGGGAGATTCAGGTGCAGGAGCGAAGCGGAAAGAAGCAGCCATTGGAGTTACCCAGAAAAGGTGGGAAGGCTGAGCCTATTTGGTTGCTCTTCTGCTGGTTCCTCTGGTCTGGAACTCAACTTGAGGGGTGAAATCTTATTATCAGTCATACTGGATTTGGGAACTCCCTCCTACATATCGGGGGGGGGGGGAGATACTGCGTTCCTGGCATTTCATCGACAAAGGTTTACAACTTTTAGTGGGGTAGGGAGATTAAAATATGCATCATGTAATGGTGCTTGTGCAAAGATTTCTGTGTATGGATTTTGTCTGGTTGTATATCAGCCCTTAGTATTTTGGAATATGCCAGGTTTAAAGAGGAATAAGTATGCATCTAAGATTTTTGTTGCATTAGCAAGAAGAGAAGTGTTGTACTTAAAGACTCAGCATATTTGAAGAGAACATGAAGTTGTTAAGGCATTATGACAAGAAAACAGGTATCTCAAAACTAATGAATTGTGGAATACGTGTTTATAGTCTGACAGATGTAGGCTTTAATTTATCAAATATTTTTCACGGTATAACTTCCTCTAACTCCTTAAGGTAGCTAACAAAACAAGACTATAAAAGGTTGTGTCCTAGGTATTAACCGTAATACTAAATATACGTTCTGATTACTTAGATGCCACAACTAAAAGGAAAATACCTCATTATAATATGTATATTTTTATTAATGCCTTTTAGTCGATATGGATTTCTGGTGACCACCTGGACTACACTATGCAGTTTTCATGGCAAAATTTTTAGAAATGGATTGCTATCATCTTAGGAGGGCTGAGAATGACTGATCCAAGGATTCTCATCTGGCTTCATGCCTAAGAAAGGACTAGAATTTGCATTTTCTAGCCTGGTGCCTTAAACACCATATACTAAACTAGTTCTCAACATTATAATTAGGCACATTAAAATACATTAAAGGAAATATAAAAATGTCATGTTATAAACCAGAATGGGAAAGAACATTTTTATTATTACTGTGTGATGAAACTTTATCTGTTTCAAATTCAAGCTATCTTTGCATGGAGATCAAGATTCAAAGTCTTACATATTTTTCTCTTTCCAATGAAAAGTAATGGATAAGAAACTGTTTTCTGTTGGGAATTACTGATGATTTCTACCTGCCTTTTGTTTTGCCAATGTGCTAATTAAGTATCAAGGTTTTTTTAACTGACAAAAATTCCTGGTTGCACTTCATCTGAAAGCTGAATGATAGTTTAGAAAGTGACATTAGCTACTAATTGTCCACTGAACCAGGTTGTTTCATTTTGTTTATGATGTTTAAGATCTAAACAATTTGGAACCACTATTTTTTGTATGATGGTTTAAGATAATTGGATTGATTTTTTTATTGTGTATGTCAAAAATTACGAAGTGCCATTTTGCTGTTGCTTGGGTACGTTTTTGGTGGCTTCTTTTCTGGTGTCATAGGCATCTGCAGGGAGAAAGAGAGGCAAACTTGATTACTGAGGAATTTGTGTGAGATATTACAACTCAGATCTGAAAGGACAGAACTTGTGTTTTGGCATTTGGTATCATTGTGATCAGTATGAAGCATATATCTAAACTATTCTCTTCTTTAAAGTTTATTAAGTGCCTAATGATAAGTATTTTAGATATTGCTGTATACTTATGTCTTCACCCATAGTAGTGCCCTATACAGCAAATGTGCCAAAATTGTAGTTGTTCATATTTCTGAATGCTAATCTTCCTGCTAAATAATATTAGTCTGATTCCAATATTACAAAATATAATTAATTAATGGAGGAAAAACTATCCTAAATTCGGCTACAGAGTATTTTGCCTCATAATAAGAAAAAAAAAATCATCCAAGGCAGAAATTGGCATATAAGCAACATTTACACAAAATATACTAGCCAATTTGTCAGTTAGCTATGCAAAATCCACATCCCAATCATACTTACTTGTTTTTCATTACTACCTTAGTTTTATTCAAATACTGTATATTCTGATAGGAATATTTTTTAAGTTAGGGCTTCTTTATTGTGGCTTTTGAAGCATGTATTCTTTTTCATTTTTGGATTTGTTTCCTTTTCTTAACATTTATTTGCATAAGGTTCTGCACTGTAACAAGTCTTGAAGTAATGTAAACATTCTGAATTAGAGAAATTACACGACTGAAAATATTGATTATTTAGGAATTTTATTCCATTGAAAGTTTAAGCTTGTGAATTCCCAAGATTTAATTCAACAAATTTGTGGAGCACTAATTGGAAAGAAATCACAAGCATATATCATTTGTTAGTTTATATAGAACTAATAGCCTTTAATTTTCTTACATAGGCTGCTAAAACGGTTATGGTATTAGCTGCCTGCTCTATATGTTCAAAAGCTGATTATACACTACAACCTATCTGCAGAAATTTTGAACTTTAGTTTTAAAAAGGCATAATCTATACCCAGATTTGATAGAAACTAATCTTAAAATAAACATTTATATGAATATAAAATGTAAAATGCTTGTGATTTGAAGGCTTATAATTTATATATATGATTTAGGAGAAAAAAAAGTTTTTATGATATCGACAAGTTTGAGCTGGGAAGTTGATTTCTTTTCATCTTGCCTATGGTTTCATTGGTCACATAGAGCAGAGATGAAAGACATGGAGTTAAATGTTCTCAGATTCTATCAACTACGTTGATACTAGTTAAAGAAGTAAGCAGCTAGCATTAATAGTATTAGGTTTGTTATGTGTCTTACTTGAAGACAGTTATTTTCAGAAGCTGAACTATATACTATGAAAAAATAATACATTTTCCATTTATCTAAGGATTTTGAATATGGGAAACAAGTTAAATTTGCTCAGACTATGGTAGTGATTCTTTAAAAAAAAGAAACTATTTAGAATAGTGGTATCAAACTGGCAGCCCATGGGCTGGATGTGACACATGCAGGCCACACTAATCTCAGCTCTGCAAAGGCAAAAAAATGTCACAATATGTCATGCGACGCGTTTGACACCTGTGATTTAGAGCAAACTAAACAGAAGTGATAGAGTATTATATACTTAAAATTCCAATACATGTATAATTTGCTTACAAGTTCAATTGTTTATGCTCCGATCATAAGAGGTTTTTTTAGCAAGTAATTTCAGGAAAGTTCAAAAGACAGATGTCTAGGGTTTTTCAGTGCTTTGAAGCTTTTCAATGCTTCATTCCTTATTAACGTTTTTAATCCAAACTTATATTTAAGCTGGAACAAATCATTGCATATCAGGAATGAACAACAAATTTGTTTACAAAGGGTTTTTTTTGTTGATGTTTAAACTTACAACTTCAAGTGTTATCCCTTAAAACTGAGTTAGAGTAGAAGCAGACTTTCACCAAGGATAGCCCAATTCAAGGAGAACCTATTACAATTCAATTTATCACAAAGTGATAAAACCCCAAATCTCCTTCCTTGATATGATGAAAAGCGAAAGCTGTGGCAATGCTTTTATGAATTGCTAAAAACTGGCGGTAGACTATATTAAAAATATATACACTACTTTGTGATATTCATAAAAACATTACGTGGCTTCAGGTGTTCATCGGATCGAAAAAAAACATTGTCTACCATTTTGAGTTGGATCACTTTGCCAGCATCCACCCACCATTTTAAGTATTTATAATAGGTCAGTTTTGTCTCCTTTTGTAATAAGCAGCCCCATTTATATTTAGGGTTCTCTTTAAGTTGAACATTCTTAACCTGGGGACTGTGTGCTCCTTTTTCTGACTACCTTAATGTCTTTCCTATAATGTCTTTCCTCTTGTTCAACATTTATGTGAAGCCGCTGGGGGAGATCATCCGTGGTTTTGGAGTAAAGTATCATCTTTATGCGGATGACACTCAGCTTTACATTTCTACTCCAAACCACCCCAATGATGCTGTGGAGGTTATATCCTGGTGCCTGGAGGCCGTGCGGAATTGGATGGGTGAGAACAGGCTTCGACTCAACCCTTCCAAGACTGAGTGGCTGTGATTTCCGGCGTCCCGATATAGTCCATCGCTGACTATACTCCCGATATACTCCATCGCTGACTATTGGGGGTGAGATCTTAGCCCCCACAGAGAGGGCTCGCAATCTAGGCGTCCTCCTGGATGTACAGCTGTCATTAGAAGATCATATTATGGCCGTCTCCAGGGGGGCTTTTCATCAGGTTCGCCTGATGTGCCAGTACGGCCCTTTCTTGATTGGGACGCCTTACGCACGGTCACTCATGCCCTGGTCACCTCCCACCTGGATTACTGTAATGCCCTCTACAGAGGTTGTAACTGGTACAAAATGCGGCCGCATGGGTGGTTATGGGGGCGTCTAAAAGCTCTCGTGTGACGCCTCTCCTGCGCGAGCTGCATCGGTTGCCGGTGGCCTTCCGGGTGCGCTTTAAGGTTCTGGTTTTGACCTTTAAAGTGCTCCATGGCATCGGACCAGGCTATCTGCAAGACCGCGTTCTGCCGGTAATCTCCCACTGACCTGTGCGCTCCCACAGGGTGGGCCTCCTTCAGGTCCCGATGGCCTCTATGTGCCGCCTGGTGACCCCAAGGAACAGGGCCTTCTCTATGGGGGCACCCGCTCTCTGGAATGGGCTCCCCCCCCGAGTTGAGAACAACCACCGACCTGAGGGTGTTCAGGCGTGATTTGAAGACCTGGTTCTTTGAGCAGGCCGGCCTGGGCTGATCCTAAATTGATTTTAATGGGGTTTAAGTAATGAATTTTAAGGTTGGGATTTTAGATTCGGTTACAGCCCTTATTTAATTCTATTTTAACTTTTATATATATGTGGTTTTAGTAGGCTGTGCACCGCCCTGAGTCCTTCGGGAGAAGGGCGGTATATAAATTGAAGAAAGAAAGAAAGAAAGAAAGAAAGAAAGAAAGAAAGAAAGAAAGAAAGAAAGAAAGAAAGGAAATTAATGCTACACCAGATCTACTGTTCCATTTTTCTGGTCTAGCCTACAGCAGTTATATTAAGTCAGTATGAAATGGAAGTGGTATACTAGCTTTAAACTTGGAAAGAACCACTCCTATACTTTAAAATTAAGCAGCTCAGGAGATGTAACACAGTTAATCATTTCCTTTCTCGAATCTCCTAAATCCTTCATATCTATAATTTGCTTTCCTCTACCAATTCTCCTTCGACTGGGAAATAATCTTTTATATCAGGAATAGGAAATTGGAGCCAGGTTCTTGTAGTGCAGGGGTGTCCAACTCATGGCCCTCAGGCTGGATGCGTCACACGCTGGCCACCCCCAACCCTAATTAGTAGAGGGGGGGGAAGTTGCAATACGTCACGTGATGATGCTGTATCGTTGTGAGTTTGACACCCCCATTGTAGTGGGTTAAATTTTCACAAAGCACCTTCACAAAGCCTGATACTCTGGTATAGTTTCATATAATGAACTAAACATTTGTACTGTGTTCTAAGTAACCTCTTATTTAGTTTTAAATCTTATAGTATCTACAGGAAATTGAGCCCTTGGGGAAATCATTCTTGTTTTTTGCAATTCTAATTTTGCAATCCTAATGAAAAAATTCATTTCAGAAACCAATTTAAGTGGGAACTTAGAGTTCTATAGCATCAGTAGTATATTTCCAAGCTATAATTTTAGTAAATGTTATGAGCAGAGTCCGTTTCATACGTTATTTGGGTTTCTGAGTACTATGGCAGTAATTGTATCTATATTTCAACTAAATAGGTTTTTAGTATACTGATGTCAAGACAGTAGACACTGCATGAGATAAAAGAAATGCTGCTATTGAAGCTACAGTATTGTCCAATTTTAGAACTGGCCAGCTAGATTCATTAGGACATGGTAGGTATATATACTCATGTTTACTTGGAAATAGATCCATTGGGCTCTCAATAAGGCAAACTTGGGTGGCATTTTATATAGTCTAAAATAAGTACAGTATTAATGTTATTTATAATTTAGTTCTTATATACTAGTTTGAATGCAATACCTTGATATTTATGTTATTCACATTTCTTAAAGATTTAGCTTGAGACTTGTTATAGAGCAGTTGATTTCACAGAATAGAGGAGATAGTTCTGTGTAGTGCCAGTAAATTTTCACACAGAATCGATGTTGCATTATCATTATTCAGGTGCTTGGTAACCTAATCAACATCATTATTTTTTACTATGGCTTGGATGACTAGTGTTTCACATTGGTTTGATGAAGAAGATTGGTATGAAGAACAACAAAGAGTAAGGTGTTTTCTTCTATTTTTTTTTCAATTGCTTTGCCTTTTGTCTCTCACTGCAGCTTTTTTGTTCTATTGTGTGTTCTGGGCACAATCTGCATTTTGCAATGCAGTCCCATGATTGGTTCACAAATATTTGAAAACTAAAACCAGATAATTGTCTTGTTTTTGTATTTCATTGCAATAAAGTATTCAAACCTAGGGAAATAGTTAAGAAATGGTTGTATTGTGGTTACATATCCTTGAGAATATTGTGTATTTTTAAAATGCTTGTTTTATTTAAATGGATGAAATGACACAATAGCTAAGAAGATACACAATAGATAAAAACAGTTTAAGCTTAATGGATATTAAGCTTGTTTACAGAATTTTACTGATGGTATTCTGAAGGTTGCTATATTCTTCAACAGTATTTACTATAAGAAATAGTGTTGCTATGGCAATCTTTGTACGAAGGAAAACATTTATAAGATAATGTACACTTTCATTTTATTATATAAAGGTATATTATCATTTTTATGAGTTTAAAATAAAGTATCTTTTCAGATACTAAAGAGAAATCTGCATTTTGGTGCACTGGGGCATATGTGATCGTGAGTTGCATATAATATTGCACACTTTGCTGAAAGGTGTGTCTGAAGACCTTTCTGTTAGTATAACCTACCTCATACCGGTGTATGTATGTTGAACAAAATAAAAGAAGCAGAAGTAGTAGGAAACAATTTAGTAAATAATTGATTTCAAGGAAAAATGCTTACATTCTACTCATTAATGTTTTCATCAATTCTCTTCCTAGCAGTCTTTTCTTTGCAGAGCTTATGGAAGCATTATGAGGATACTTCTGCTATCTTTCATTGAGAGAGTGATGAGAGGGTTAGTTAACCTCAGCAAGGCAGTATTATTATTTGACTTCAGTTCACTATCTGAGTAACAGAATGAATCAGATAGAGATATGAACATGCAGGAAATATTCAGATTTTTTCCATTATAAACAATGTAACATATTCACCTACTTTTAGGTGCTATGAAAATAAATGGGCATTACTAAGGAATGGATCCTTAACTTTCTTTATAATACTACAATGCTTTTTAATGTTTTTTGTCTTTTGATGCACTTGTGTTAAAATATCATTTTTAGTCAGATGATGAACTATTTTGTGAGAGCATGCAGAAATGTCTGTATGGCAATACTTTTGACATGCCCTATATTAGTTTCTAAATTAAAATTGCTTTTATGTGCTATTAATTGGCCACAGCTGCTTAGATCCATTTTTGTATTTCACTATCTGCTCACATGTCTGCCCTTTGAGGTAATCCAGACAAGACGCACAAACCATGAGTACTGTGCTACTTTTACTTTAAGGTTACAGTAACAGAATCTTGCAAGTCTGAAAGAACTTACAGTATTTTCTCCTTTGCCTTTACTTTCCAGAGAACTAGGAAAGGCCCCCTCTTTGACACTCTCCATTCCCAGGTCATTTTTTATCAGACCATTATCTAGGCTGTGGTCTTCATCCTGATTCCAAAGGTTATTTTCATAACCCATCACATACACACACCCATTCCCACTGTCCCTTTCTGGGCAGAAGGAATGATTGTAAAAACCAAAATAAAGAATACTATTAAGCTGTGTATATAACAGTATTTCTTAAGTGATGTAGATATTCATTCACAGTGTTAACAGGGATTGGCTGACATATCCACTACATCTTTCTGCAACTGTCTACTTTCTCACATTGTCTGGTCATCAGTTTCTGTCCTTTACTGTTTCAATATCAACTTTTAATT